>SJYO01045292.1:42159981-42894281 GCA_006410555.1 Capra ibex
TATAAAGTCGAATAACATACTCCCGACTGTAAGAGTTCTAGAAAAAATTTGAAGAAAGAGAAAACAACAAAGAATCGGTAAAAGTTAGGGAAACGTCTGTTAACTTTTATGTCCCCGATTTTCCTACATCTTTACATAATCAGTTTAAACAACAAAACAGACCACTTCCCTCAAATCTCTTCTATCACTCTTTAAATACCCAAAAAAGTACGTAGACATAATATACACGATAATAAAAAGAAGACTAAAAGGAAGGAGTAAAAAGACAATAAGGTCTGGTCCAAATAAAGATATACCCAAAATATAAAACACAAACCTTTCTTTTTATTAATGGGAATAAAAAAATAATAATTTTTTACGTATATTTGTATTCATACATATATATATATATATATATATATATATATATATACTGAAGAAAAGAATTCAATGTTAGACGATACAGAAAACAACCATCTGACTCGGTTGAATGGTAGACTTACGTCTCAATACTTACTCGGGTCTGTTCTAATCGACTCTGATCGGGTCTAGTGGTTTCGGTGGGTCCAATGGTTTTGTAAACATTTTATTGTCAACGATAAAATTCGGTGAGTAAAATCCTCCACCAAACGACACGTCATAATAACACTATTTACTATGTATCTGGTTGATTATGTTAAAGTATGACATCCAAGTGATTTAGGAAAATTACACCGAAACGTTTTTATCTACAGTACTGATTAACCGAATAAAAAGTATATATATTTAACAATTCTCTGTATTAAAGGAGGCTTCGTTTTTCTTTAACGATTGTGATGTGTTCTACATTGTAGTTTTATTGAACTTTCTCCATCACTACACATCTCCGATTGTACCAATTCTTTACAAGTACTTTATTCTACATAAACTTTTAGAATATAATCAATTTTAATAGAACTAGTTTAAAAACTTTCAAATAAAATACATATACGTTGTGTATGACTGACAAACGGTAAAAATAAAAGAAATATAGAAAATTTATAGTCCTGTTTCAGATAGTCCATATTTTACGATTAATTTTATCATCGGTCTATCAAGTGAGAAGCAAAGTAGTACCATTATTTAAAAAAATTACGTCTTCCTGATACTCCTGATTGTCGCCTAAAGTTTTCATATACTTTATATTGTCCACTAGACTTCATTTATATCTCGTGTTCTTTTGCCAGTACAGGGTGCAGAGTTTTCTCAGGGACCTTACCAGCAAGTTCAATCCCAGGAAACGAAGAACGTCCTTCTTTAAGTTCTCGTTACGTATCATTTCACTTTCGTCCGAATAAATCTTTCTATCTGTAAGGTATCTGTCACACTCGGCAGAATCTTCCACCCTCACCGTCGAGTCCATATACTAGGTCCAGAGTCCACTCTTGGTAAGATCCTCTTTGTGGAAGGTATCTCTCTTACACCCGTTAGAGTTTTCTACTCTCTGTAGAGTTCCACTCTCCATCAATCAAAAGTACCCGAACCATTAAAGTATTCGATTATTCACTTTCCTTATAATATTGAGAGGACCTTTTCTCTACCCTTAAAGACACTTAACCTCATTATGGGGGAAAAACCAGAAAACGCCAATCGAAGTCTTAACACACACATAGTAAATGTACAATTACATGATGTTACTTATTTATTACTCTGTTTCCAGATGATCTTCAGTCTAGAAGTAGGTAGAACCCGGATCATTCAAGATTGTCCAAAAATATCATAAGACAAGAATTACCGACATGGTAAGAAAATTATCAACACGGGACGGACGGAGGAAGGATGGAGTTTTGATCATGATTTATTCTTTCCTTTCTTTGTTCTTATCACTTACTTTACCCTACACCCCTTTTTTTTTTTTTGTTGTTTTAAAATTTACCATGATTATATAAGAAATATAAATTAATCTTTTCCGGTGTTCAAATATACATTCCAGAAAAATCGTGGGTCAACTTTGTCTGTCTATACTTAGTCCATATGTTAATTCGTGTTGGTATCGAATAGTCTACATCTTAATAAGGAGACGTTTCACTTCACTTTTCTTTCGACGAGTCAGTACGGGTTGAGACACACTGGGGTGCCTGACATCGGACGGCCTGAGGCGACAGGTACACTAAGGGGTCCGTTCTTATGGTCTCACCCATCGGTAAGGTAAGAGGTCCCCTAGAAAGGTTGGGTCCCAACTTGAGTCCAGAGGCAGTAACGTCCACCTAAGAAATGGTAGACTTGGTACTCCCTTCGGATAAGGAGATATCCTTTCTGATAAATTTAGGTTTTTGTTTGTTTATTTTAGACCGTACACACTTTACAAATTAACGACTTTTATAATTTTCTTTTGTTTTACATTACATACTGACAGACTCTTTCTATTAGAAAAGTGAATTTTTGTCCTTTTTCGTGTACTACACTATAACAATGGTCTTCCCCCTGTAGGACCCGGACTCTCATCCGAGAATAGATTGTGAGTCTTTACTTAACAGGTTCCCCTATGTGTACGACTGTTTCTTTCTCTGAAATAAATCTTCCCCATGAGATCACCTCTCGTCGTCCCATTCCCTTCAGTCCTTGACGAGACTGTGTACCGAGTGTCAGAGTTCAAAATACCACTATCTAAATCGGAAGGTCCAACAGAGACCGGTTATCTCTGTTGGACCGAACAACAGAAACCAAACATGTGTATAAACCAGACTAAGTCCCAGGAAAGACCACCACGAACGTAGAGAGTCGGTTCTACCTAAGATCACACTCACAAAGACCCTCCAACCGTCCTGTATAATGCCTGACCGTAAAGGAGGGAGAAAAAACCGGGGAGAATTTAAGAGGACCAATCAAAAGTCACCCCGGAGGACAACACTCTGTTGAGTACGTTCTTCACTAATAACACAGACTGGTCCGTCTTCTCTCAAGACAGTTGTCAAGGGATTATTATACTTGTTTCTTTTGGGTCTCTCGTTCCTTCACTAGACTCTTTAAATTTTACACTAAGAAGTGTCCTTTTCTTTTCATTAATATGTCTTCTTTACTTTTTATTTAAACTCGTTCAGAAGGAGACACATACACACATACACACACACTCTCTCTCTCTTGTCCCATCTTCTACTGGGTTTTGTCTGTTTTATACTAAATGTATCTGTAAGGTTGTAAACTATTTTTCTTAGAGACTTTTTCCTTTATCTCGTTTTGTACCTCTATTATTATTAGTTCCTTTAATACAAATTTTTGATTAGAGAGATCTAGACTTATGACTTACCGTCTTCGGAATTCTAAATTCTATCGGTATTTGACGACTTGTTTTATATATATAAAATTTTACGGAATCATTAAGTACTTAATAGTCTTATAGTTCCTATACGTCTTTCATAATTTTAAAGGTCTTTGTTTTATCACTGGAGAATACCCATTTGTTCTTAGTCTGACTTTAGTATGAATTGATTGAGACCTGGAGTCTTCCTTTACATAGTCATTATAAAGGTGACCGGAATCCTTTTTTTTTTTTTTAAAATAGATTTAAGATTTTAGTCGGATTCAAAATTAGTCCCGTTTTGATTTCTAAAAATCTATGAGATCCTGAGTCTTTCCTAATAGAGAATACGTGAGAAACAATATAAGGTGTGCACAAAGTGTCACTATTTTCTACTTCCCTTTTTTTACAAGGGATTTTCTCCAATAAAAAAGGACGGAAGACACACACTGGATTGGACTATAAAAATCTAAACGTCTTTTCATGGGGTTTGTAAAGAACACCTAAGAACTTGTACCCACTAAAATATATAGACTGTTTTTACAAAGTCTTAAGTATTGTAGATCTCCTCTTTACAGGAAAAATTTCTGTGGGAACCAAATTTAGTCTAAACCCCCCGTCCTTTCCTCAGAAATTGAACGAATCATTGGGTGACAAGAATGTGTGAAATTTTGGGAGTCGACATGGTAGTTATTAATTGTCTCAAGATACTTTCGTAAAAGACAGGTAATATTACCCGAGTCGTCCTCGAGACGAATCCGTGTAACAACATTCACCCAAGGGTAATGACGGGGATCGACTTTCATTCGTATACCACAGAGAAAATTTTAAACGAAACAAAGGTCTAAGTCCGGTTAAGAAGAACATTAATAAAACTTAACTACCTTAACACAAGGTGAACAAAGACCTCAAAAAAAATACTTAAAAAGTAACACTTTTTCTTACACTAACGTGTATAGGACTCTCAATTTTAAGTTCCTTTATTAGAGTAGATTCAATAAAGACTACATTTTAGTGTCTTAGGTCCTCAGTCCGATATTATTTTATATTTTTCTTATTCTAAATGATTTTAGGTGGGATTCAATGCCCTTTAACGTTAATCTACCCACATGAAATCTGTAAAGTATTCTGTAAAGGTACTCTACATTTCCGTCTAAAGATCAGAGAAATACCGGGTTCATATGGGACTTATGTGATATAGAATTAATTCTCTAAATTCAATTTTATACAATTATCGTTTACAATAATTTCACATAGGTCGGATAAAAATGTCTTTTATTACTTCGTTTCTTCTGACTTCATATTAGTATCTGGATGTAACCGGTCACCGACCTCTTTTTTCATATTGTGATACATTCTTTTCAGTTATTTTAGATAATGTTCTTAATTCACTGAAACACTACAGTTCTTATTCTGGTTTCTGAAGAGATTTAATTACATTGAAACGGAAAACATTTTTACGTTTCATTAACCGTCAATCTCCCTTCCCGTCCCGTGTTAAGTGACATGTATACTATACTTATCATACACAGGATACACATAATGTGTACGTATATATACGTATGGTACACACGGATAGATATAGTACAGGAAAGATGTTAGTATGAAGTACACAACCTACCGTAGTGGTTGAGTCACCTGTACTCAAACTCGTTTGAGACGTTCTGTCCCTTCCTGTTACTTCGGACCGTACGACGTCAGATACCCCACCGTTTCTCGACCTGTACTGAATCTCTGACTTGTTGTTAACGTATACATCATTTACGTTTGTACGGGGGGGGTGGGGGTGGATGTACGGGTATCAGGTCTTTCTTAAATTCCGTTGACTTCCAAAAAGTTTCGAAAAAATTTTTTATCAAATAAACATACAAAAGTACTATCACGGTAATTTGTCCACTTACGTCTCTGGTTGTAACAGTTTTAGTATGTGGATTGGGGGTCTATATTATTTACTACGACTGTAAACCTGTGTAAACGAAAGTACAGTGGAAGACTAGAGAATTTATTATGTTACAAAATAAAATTATGTTATTAGTAGTTCAAATATAGAGGTGAAGAAAGATCTGAAGATATGACTTTGAGTACTTATAGTTAGGGTAAATCCGAAAATATGAAATTTTGGATACAGACCAGATATAAAAGGTACGTGAAATTTTTACATGTGTATACAATCGTTGGAATACTTAAGAACCCGTTAAGTAAAATAAATGAGTTATAAGAGAAAATTTATTACTAAATTTCGTATGGAAATTTGACCGTGAGAACTCGTACACAAGTCTCCATAAAAACTGTCGTGTATTGAACTTTACTTTAACAAAGTAGTATCCGATATTCGAACAAACATGAACAAAAATCTTTAACGGTAAAATGAAAGATTTATAAATATGATAAACGTAAGGGTGTTCTTCTTTTACACCTTCAATGTTGAATTGTAGAAAAAAAAATTGTAACTCCAAAAAAAAAAAGATAGAGGAGTTAAAATAAATAAAAATTAAACTTAAATAAATAAAATTAATCTCCGATTAATGAAATGTTATAACATAACCAAAACGGTATGTAGTTGTACTTAGGTGGTGCCCACATGTGCATAAGGGTTAGAACTCGGGGTGGAGGATGGAGGGAGGAGTATGGTAGGGAGACGCAGTAGGGTCACGTGGTCGGGGTTCGTAGGACATAGGACGTAGCNAAAAAAAAAAAGATAGAGGAGTTAAAATAAATAAAAATTAAACTTAAATAAATAAAATTAACCTCCGATTAATGAAATGTTATAACATAACCAAAACGGTATGTAGTTGTACTTAGGTGGTACCCACATGTGCATAAGGGTTAGAACTCGGGGTGGAGGATGGAGGGAGGAGTATGGTAGGGAGACCCAGTAGGGTCACGTGGTCGGGGTTCGTAGGACATAGGACGTAGCTTGGATCTGACCGTTAAGTAAAGAATATACTATAATATGTATAAAGTCACGGTAAGAGGGTTCAGTAGGATGGGAGAGGGAGAGGGAGAGGGTGTCTCAGGTTTTCCGACAAGATATGGAGACACAGAGAAAACGACAGAGTGTATGTCCCAATAACAATGGTAGAAAGATTTAAGGTATATATACGTATGACTGTGAACAATAATCAAAAAAGTCATATATGTCTTTATACCCTTTTCCAATAAAAAGAAATAGAAGGAGAGAGAGAGAGAGAGAACGAGAGACTAGTACACACACATTTATATACGTATACGTTGGTGTACAAAAATTGAAGGCCTATCGACATATCTGTGTTGTTTTTTCAAAATTATTCTCTTTAAATGTACTAAATTTTTCTTACTGTATATTGAGTTGTAAACATGTCCGATAGTTTAAAAGGAGAGGTAGATCTAAAACTTTAACAAAATAATGTTGTTAAGTAGTTAGTTATTTATTCTAAAATTCTATTCGTTCTCTGAACAGGTCCGATGTTACGAAAATACTTGTATAAACCCAGTTTAACAGACAACAGTCTCAACAACCAAAAGGCGATAGAATCATACACAAACAGTGTGGAATCAAATACTTTGTGAAAGTATAGGGTATAAACGAAACATCCCTTCTGTGAGATAAAATCTGAATTCGACTACAAAGATCACACTTCGAATGTACACAATAGTAAATTCGATTTTACAGTCTTAGAATTCATATAATTGATAGTAAAAATTTTTAACTCTTTTGTTTTGAGTCTCTACACTTTAGTAAAACTTTGTATTAGTCTCTGTGTATTTACTACTATGTTTTAAACTGGTGTCAAAACGAAGGTTCAGATAACGAGGACTGAAAATAAAGTAAACAACCGAAATGAAATAAAACTGACTCTTTTGATTCTGTCATTAGACATCCCTGAAACAAAACAGTCCCCTTGTAACCAATTTCTATTAACCCAATCCAATTAAAATCTCTCCCTTCTCCTGTCCCTTAATAAGTGAAAGATTCAGTTATCGGATCTTTTCAACAAAGTCTCGAAGATTCACCGGTTTTTGAACACTCTCTGGGATTCCCTGACCTCTTATACTCTACCCTTTGTATCGAACTACGTATAAAGATTTAAATTTTCTTTTCGGTACTATAGTACAGGACTATGGATTCGTACTATAGTCCTTTACTAGGTCTATTTGTTTTCTTTTTTCCTACTGTGAAAAAGAGTACTTTTAGTGATCTTTTTAGTGAGGTAAAAAGTCTGTAATACCATATAAAGGTACACCGTTAAACGTTAAATAACAAGTGAGACTCAATGACCTTAAAAAGGATGTACGTTAAACGAAATAGTGAATTACAAACCGATAAACCACGTCTTTTGAAGTTTTCAAAAACACAAAGTCACGTAAAAAACTATGAACTCTCGTTATATCGGACCCATTTATTAACATTTACATGTACTCGTCCTTTTAATGTCTCTAAATTGTTCACGACCAAGACCTTAGAACCTACGTTAGGACCGAGGACGAGAGTCAAAGTCAAAAGAATAAACATTTTACTTATTAACCCCGTCAAATATAAAGAGTTTTTAAAGTTCTTTTAATCGTTTATTTTGTCGTTTTACGGACCGTGGATTATTCGTACCTACAGACAATTTGTAATAATAATAGTAGATCACGATGTATTTGTATAATATCTCGAATTCCATAGTGAGATTATCTGTGTATCTATGTTTATTGCTGATCTCGTTTTAGTAATGTCTTCCAACTCCTGCATCCTGATATTTGACCTAGAACTGGTTTGAGTCAATCGTTAACAGACCTACCTCACCTAACCCCTTCAAAAGTTACAATTCCCTTAAGTTCTCCTTTCTCATAGATCGTTACTTTACACAGACCTTGTACCCCTATTTAACACAGAGGAAAGAGAAGGGGGTGTAATGACTTTCCTGTCTTTTTCTACATTTTCCCCCCCTTTTACTTGGTATCCATATCTTTTCTTTTTCCCACAGAAGAAGTCTGGTCATTAAAAAACCTTGACAGATCATCTATCTTCTACAGAACTCTGACCTTCCTCTGTTGGTTAATTCATTTTGTATTAGGTTTGATATCACTCGTTTTCCTGCACCTCCGTTACTCTTCTCAAGAAAGATTGTTTTGCAATCTCCTTGGGGATTTTAATTTGTCCTTACTCTTTCCAAGTCGCCATTAGTAAATCCGTGAATTAATTTTCGATTGAAACTTTTCTTTATAGGGAAAAGACGAATCTGGGTCCCTGACAAATCTTCGTCGTGATTGGAGGGGGATGGTGACGGGGAGGATCGGAACGGTGTCATGTTTTTTTTTTTTTTTTTTTTTTTCCTTCTTTCTTTTCTTTTCTTGGAGATTTGTTCTTATTCTTATATTCTTAGTTGGGTTCAGTCCGGAAACGGTACTTAACCCCCGACTTTACGACTCGTCTTACACTCAGTCTACCGAAAGGAGGAAGTCCTATTTTAAGAATGATGTTTAGAGTTAAACTACCTAGACTGTGTCTTATGAATCTCACCCACGACCTGATCTCGTGTCAATTACATACCGGTCCGATAACCTTCCCAGTTCTCACGAGTGGAGATCTTTGGTTTAGAAACCAGTAGGTCATAAGCCGTCATCCAGGATACGATACGATACGAATCAACGAGTCAGTACAGGTTGAGAAACGTTGGGGATCTGACATCATGTGACCCGAGAATACAAATACCCCTAAGAGGTCCGTTCTTATGACCTCACCCAACGATACACGAGGAGGTCCCCTAAAAGAGTTGGGTCCTTGACTTGGGTCCAGAGGATGTGACGTCCACTAAGAAATGGTAGACTCGGTGGTTGCTTTGGGTACTTATGCCCTCACCCATCGGATAAGGAAGAGGTCCCTTTGAAGGACTGGGTCCTTACCTTGGTCTCAGAGGACGTGACGTCCGTCTAAGAAATGGTCCACTCGATGTCCCCTTCGGAGTCATCCGAGACGGACAGGAGTCACTTCGAAGGGTCCACCGCGATCACCATTTCTTGGGAGGACGGTCACGTCTTCTGGGTCCTCCGTGTCCAAGTAAGGTACTTAGGACTTCTACGGGACCTCCTTCCGTACCGTTGGATGAGGTCATAAGAACGGACCTCTTATGGTACCTGTCTCTCCTTGGACCACCCGATGTCAGGTATCCAAGAGTTTCTCGCCCTGTGTTGACTTCACTAAATCATGTGTGTATAGGGGTCTCTCAAGTGATTTTACTCTTGGACTTAAGTGGTTTTGTGTGTGTTCCTATAAGGAACCCAACTCTTTCTTGTTTGAAGGATTTTTAAAGTTAAATTAAGAGTTTGTCTATAAACTAGGTTCTTATCCATTTGTAATCTTATTTTGTTTCTATTGCAGTTTCTTTGCATAGTTGAAGTTAATTCAGAGATGTTTTAGTAGGACATAGGTAATCCTTGTCTGTGTAATACCGTTTCATTATTCCGTAGTCATAAGAATTTTTAATACATAGAACAATGTCTTATTATATACATAATTCAACGTCTTTACTGTCACCCCATCTGGTCATCCCAATAAGAATTCCTTACTTCGTACACTAAATTTTTGTACCTTAAATACTCTCAATTATCTGTACTTATTATTCTATGACTTGTAGGTATCCCGTTTCTTTTTATAATAAAAATTATCCTTTGTATTGAGGTGTAATTTTTTATTATTTACCTAATATTTCCAGACAGTTTTGGTTTTGTATTTTTTATCTTCTTTCCTCACTCTGAGAGTAGTTTTTACTACGATGGAGTTATTAAGAACAATGTACTCTTTTTATTTTTAGACTGAACAAACTCGGAAAAAAAAAAAAAAACCGTAAACAAAGATCGTCGGAGTACATTGAATATCACTCATGTTTCGGATTCTATACAATTATTACTGTTGTTTAAATACCCAAAATGGATCGTTTCTATCTTGAAACTGTACGGTTGTGTACTAGTTTCTTCATTTGGTTGATTTACACAAATATATACGGTAAATGTTCTCCATGTAGAGTTTTATTTGAATATCTGTTTTAATACGTTCAATTTTCGAATTCTATTAAGTTTCATTTTCAATAATTTATCCAATTTTACTACGTTATAGTCTATGTTTACTTTAATCGTAAAAATGTTGTTTTACTATATATGTTAAGTTTTATATGTTTGATTTTAAACTTTTAGAACTAAAACTAAAAATACTTTTATAATGGATTTACATAATTTTTTCCTTACTTTTTGTACTGATCTTATGTAGTTCTCAACGTTCGTAACGGTTTCTCTATTTTCTGATAGTGTACTACAAGTAATGTCGAGAGACACACCATGATTTTATGACCAGGGAGTTCCCTCTAATATGTGTAACTATGTAAATTCGTTGTTATACTTTGTGTTATCTATTTACAATAGTACACCTATACAGTAATTTGAATAAAGTCAACTTTATCGTATTATATATGTTTACTTCAGTAAACATATTTTAAAATAAAATATATACTAGTGTGTGCATAGATATGTAAAAACATCATCATACTTATTTTTACTTATTTTTAATAGTGAGGGTTAAAGAACTATCACTTACGATGACTGTCTGACTACGTGGTCAGGAAGGTTACTTGTGGGTCCTGACTAGAGAAATCTTACCTGGCTAACCTAAAGGTTAAGAAGTCGTGATTCAAAAGAAGTGTCAGGTTGAGAGTGTGGTTATGTACTGATGACCTTTTGTTATCGGAACTGATCTGCTTGGAAACAACCGTTACATTACAGAGAGAAAAAATTGTGTGATAGATCCATCCAGTATTGAAAGGAAGGTTCCTCATTCGCAGAAAATTAAAGCACCGACGTCAGTGGTAGACGTCACTAAAACCTCGGGAGTTTTTATTTCAGACTGGGACAAAGGTGACAAAGGGGTAGATAAACGGTACTTCACTACCCTTGTCTACGATACTAGAAGCAAAAGACTTACAACTCGAAATTCGGTGGTAAAAGTGAGAGGAGAAAGTGAAAGTAGTTCTTCGAAGAATCAAGGAGAAGTGAAAGACGGTATTGCCACCACAGTAGACGTATAGACTTCAATAACTAAAAAGAGGACCGTTAGAACTAAGGTCGAACACGAAGAAGGTCCGGTCACAAAGAGTACTACATGAGATGTATATTCAATTTATTCGTCCCACTGTTATATGTCGGAACTGCATGAGGAAAAGGATAAACCTTGGTCAGACAACAGGGTACTGGTCAAGATTGACAACGAAGGATTGCACGTATGTCCAAAGACTTCTCCGTCCAGTCCACCAGACCATAAGGGTAGAGAAAGTCTTAAAAGGTGTTAAATAACACTCGGTGTGTCAGTTTCTGAAACCGTATCAGTTATTTCGTCTTTATCTACAAAAAAGAACTTGAAAGAACGAAAAAGCTACTAGGTCGTCTACAACCGTTAAACTAGAGACCAAGAAGACGGAAAAGATTTTGGTCGACCTTGTGGACCTTTAAGTACCAAGTGCACAACAACTTCGGACCGAACCTATTAAAACTCGTAATGAAATGATCGCACACTCTAATCACGTTAACACGCCATCAAATTCGTAAGAAAACGTAAAGGAAAGAAACCTTAACATTACTTTTGACTTGAAAATGCAGGACACCAGTGACGACCCAAAAGGTTTAAACGACCGTATAACTCACGTCGTGAAAGTGTCGTAGTAGAAAGTCCTAAACTTTATCGAGTTGACCCTAAGGTAGTGGAGGTAATCGAAACAAGCATTACTGCGATTCCGGTTAAACTGAAGGTCCTACAGAACAAGATCCACTCACTAGTGTGGTAGCACTAATAGACCTAGTACTTCTAGAAAAACATGTCAAGAAGACACATAAAAACGGTGGACAAGAATTATAGAAGACGAAGACAATCCAGGTCTGGTAAAGACAGGAAATAGCTCGGGTAGAAACGTACTTTACAAGGGAACCATAGAGATTAAAAGAACTTCTCTACAGTTCAGAAAGATAAAGACAACAAAAGGAGATAAAGAAACGAAACTAGCGACTCCTTCCGAAAGACTAGAGAGGAACGATAGAAACCTTGAGACGTAAGTCTACAAATATAGAAAGAAAAAGAGGAAACGGAAAACGAAGAGAAAAAAAAAAGTGTCGATAAATATTCCGGAGGAGTCTATCGGTAAAACGAAGAAATGTAAAGAAAAAGAACCCCTACCAGAACTAGGGACAGAGGAGATGTTACAGTTCTTGGAGACAGGTAATAAGTAGTCCGTGAGATAGTCTAGATCAGGGAATTGAGATAAAGAGTGAAGGTGACATATTAGTATTCTAAACTAAATCCAGTATGGACTTACAAGATCGTCAAAAGGGATAAAAGAAGTTCAGACCTAAACCGTTATTCCTCAAGTACTAGACTCGGTGTCAGTCGAGGGTCAGAACAAAAACAACTGTCGTATCTCGAAGAGATAGAAACCGACGTCTTTTATATTAGTTAGACTAAAACCACAACTGGTAGACCACTACAGGTACACATCTCAGAAGAGAACACAACAACTTTCTCCCACAAGACGTGACCTCTAGTCACCTCTTTATTGAGGTCTTTCTTACTGTCCTACCTCGGTTTCGTTTTTGTTAGGGGTCAACACCTACACTGATCACTATCTTCGTTCCAGGTTACGACATTTCTTGTTATAACGTATTCTTGGACCTTACAATCCAGGTACTTAGTTCCGTTTAACCTTAACTAGTTTGTCCTCTACCGTTCTCACTTGTAGCTGTAAGATCCTTAGTCACTTGATTTTACCTGATCTTACCCACTTAAATTGAGTCTACTGGTAGTATAGATGATGACGTCCGTCCTTAGGGAATTTTCTTTACTTCATCGGTAGTACCAGTTGTTCTCTGGCTTTACGTCGTGAACCTACGTTAGAGTCTTTGTTGTATTACTATAGACAAGTAAAGGTTCCGGTTGGTAGGTTATAGTGTCATTAGGTTCAGATACGGGGTTGATCATTACGACTTCTTCGACTTCAACGTACCAAGATACTTCTAGATGTTCTGGAAAATCTTGATTGTGGGTTCTTTCTCTAGGACAAGTAATATCCTCTGACCTTACGTTTTCATCCTTCAGTTCTTTGTGGACCTCATTGTCCGTTTAAACCGGAACTTGATGCCTTACTTCGTCCCGTTTCCGATAATCCCAAAACGGTTCTGTTACATGTGAAAGATATCAAAAGGACAAAGAAACGTAACAAGTGACTCCTTCCGGAAGAACAGAGAGAACGATAAGAGACCTTGAGCCGTAAATTATTCCACATAGAAAGGGAAAGAGGAAACGAAAAACGAAGAGAAGAAAGGAGTCGATAAACATTTCGAAGGAGTCTGTTGGTGAAACGGATGAAAGTAAAGGAAAAGAAACCTTACCAAAACAAGTGACGAAGGACATGTTATAATACCTGGAACAGGTATCAAGAAGTCTATGACAGGAATGATCTAGATTAGGGAACTTAGATAAGTAATGGAGGTAACATATAAACATCCTCTAAACTAAATTCAACATGGACTGACCGAATCACCACAAGGGAAGAAAGAAATTAAATTCGGACTTCAAACGATACTCTTCGACTACTAGACTCGGTGTCAGTCGAGGTCCAGAACAAAAATGACATATATATGTCAAGAGGTGAAAGACGATGTTCCTTACGTTGGTTAGACTAAAACCATAACTGGTAAACCACTACAGGTACACATTTCAACAGAGAAGACAACGACTTTTTCCAAAAACGATTCTGTCACGGAAGAGAACCGTCTTAACAATCGGGAACGGGACGAATTAAAACATGAGGTTCCGGTTTGAACGGACAATGAGGTCCCCAGAGAACTGAAGGATGAAAACGTCAGGTTAGGGGATACTATTTCTTCTGTTTTTTAAAAACTACGATCGAGTTCCTCCAGTAAATCCAGAAGCAACTTGACTAGTTGAAGTCGAAGAAACAGTAATCATCAACCCCGTATCTGAACCTAATGACACTACGACTTACCGAAAGGAACCTTTACATGGTTCTAGTAAGACAACGAAAACTCCAACGTGGGTCGATGACTTAAAGTCTGAGAAAACAACTAATACTCCCGATGAGGTGAAGAAAATAGCGTAAGAACGGGTGTAACCGTCTAAATTACAGTAGACTTACTTTAAGTGGGTAAAGGTAGGTAAAAGCAAGTGACTAAGGACTCTATAGTTACAAATCAGAACGTTAGAGGACGAACTGGTACAGGTCAAATGGAACCAAGTACCTAGATTGTAAGGTCTAAGGATAAGTTATTGGAGTCTATACGTCTACTGTGGTGGGAATACCGTCTTTCACTTTTCCTTGATTTTTCGGAGAACTACTTTCATTTTCTCCTCTCACTTTTTCGACTTTCGAGTTGTAAGTCTTTTACTTCTAGTACCGTAGACCAGGGTAGTGAGGTACCCTTTATCTACCCCTTTGTCATCTTTGTCCCAGTCTGAACTAAAACCCCCCGAGGTTTTAGTGACGTCTACCACTGACGTCGGTACTTTAATTTTCAGCGAATGAGGAACCTTCTTTTCAGTACTGGTTGGATCTATCATATAAGTTTTCGTCTCTGTAATGAAACGGCTGATTCCAGACAGATCAGTTCCGATACCAAAAAGGTCATCAGTACATACCTACTGTCTCAACCTGACACTTCTTCCGGTTCTCGGCTTCTTAACTACGAAAATTAGACACCACAACCTCTTCTGAGAACTCTCAGGGAACTTGACGTTCCTCTAGGTTGGTCAGGTAAGACTTCCTCTAGTTGGGACCCTAAAGAAACCTTCCTTACTACGATTTCGACTTCGAGGTCATGAAACCGGTGGAGTACACTTCTCAACTGAGTAACTTTTTCTGAAACTACGACCCTCCCTAACCCCCGTCCCCTTCTTCCCCTGCTGGTTCCTACTCTACCGACATACCGTAGTGACTGAGCTACCTGTGCTCAGACTCACTTGAGGCCCTCAACCACTACCTGTCCCTCCGGACCGCACGACGCTAAGTGCCCCAGCGTTTCTCAGCCTGTACTGACTCGCTGACTTGACTTGACTTGAATACGACATGACAAGAAATATCGTAGTCTACAATGAAAGTAGTGGTCTGAGTAGGTGTTGACTCGTAGCAAAGACGAAACCGAGTCGGTGAAGTAAAAAAGACCTCGATAATTAACAGGAGTCGAGAAGGGGTCATCGTATAGTATATGGAACGTTGGACCCACTGAGAGGTAGACCACAGTATAGTAAAACGGAAAAATATATCAGGTACCCTAAGAGTACCGATCATATGACCTCACCAAACGGTAAGGGAGGAGGTTACCTAGTGTAAAACAGTCTTGAGAGGGATTACTGGGTAGGTAGAAACAACCGGGATGTATCGTACCAAGTATCGAAGTAACTCAATAAACTCGGGGAAGTGGTACTGTTCTGTCACTAGGTACTTCCCCATCTGTAGGATCTTACACTTCAGTTCACTCGAAATCCTTCGAGACGACGACTATTTCGTTCCGACATCGTTACTTTCTCTCCATCTTAAAGTAAATCAGTTACTTTCTCTCCATCTTAAAAAAAAAAATTAAAGAGACCAAAAAAGATACTAGGTCACTTACAACCGTTGAATCAGAGACCAAGGAGTCGGAAAAGATTTGGGTTGAACTTTGGGTACCCTCTACTCACGTACTCTCTACTTTACCAACCTACCGTAGTGACTAAGTTACCTACACTTGATCCCGTTTAAGAGCCTCTACTACTACCTGTCTCTTCGGACCGTACGATGTCAGGTACTCTAGAACTTGTCAGTCTGTACTGAACCACTGACTTGTCGTTGTCTTTATAAACTCTTTCTTTAGTGGTAGAAAACTTTGACCATAATCCACCTAAATGATTGTATTAATAGTCTTGGTGACTATCGATCTATATACGTCCGGGTCAATAAAATACCAATTAGGTGACCAATACTATACAAAAAGATGAAATACCTCAAACAGAATTTCATCCAACAGGATTTCATCTGTATGGGATTTAACAAACTGGGATATCGATTGGGTCACTAATCCTAAAGTAAGTTAGAAAGTCAATGAAAAGTGAAACACAAGATACAAAAGGTTTCTTGGTTTATTGGTCGGTTCTTTATTGTAATTACTAGTTCTTGTCTTTCAATTTTTTGTGTAGTAACAAACTCTGTAAGACTCCTGTTTTAAGATCTCTACGGTTAGGTCTCAGCATACTACTTGATAAGTTCATTATACACAAAATTTTAGATGTTTTATTACGCCAGACTTTCGAAATTCAATTATTATTTAATTATAAAATAATTATTTTATTTAATTATAAATAAAAATAAGTTAAGTAAAACTATTTATGAATCCGTTCTATTATGTCTTTATATAGTAGTTTTAAGTAATATTTCAAACTTTAGTGACGAATTTACGCTCTGTCGTTTTCTCTGTGTCAACATATCTTGTGAGAAAACCTGAGACACCCTCTTCCGTTCCCCCCTCCCCTACTAAACCCTCTTATCGTGACTTTGTACGTATAATAGTATACACTTTGTCTAGCGGTCAGGTCCAAGCTGCGTACTCTGTCCCACGAGTCCTCACCACGTGACCCTACTGGGACTCCCTACCCTACCCCGTCCTCCATCTTCCCCCAAAGTCCTACCCCTTATGTACATGTGGGTACCGATTAAGTACAGTTACAAACCGTTTTGCTGATGTTATAACATTTCATTAATCGGAGGTTAATTTTATTTATTTAATTTTTTAGAATAATAATGAAATGTGTAAATCGAGACTTTAATCAAGGATTTATTAGTAAATTAAATTTGAAGTTTAAGTATGAAAAGAGGAAACGAAATATTTTAAGATGGATGAAAATTTCCGTCCTTGACAGAAAAGGTAATTTAGAAGGGATTGTAGAGTTTCGGTATCGTTAAAGAGAGAAGATGTAACACTTCTTATATCAGTTCGTGTCAGAGTGTGTAATAAAAATTCATTTGGGGAGAGGTCTCTTAACCGAGTCCTTATTGAAACGAAAAAGTGGGGTCCTTGTAGGATCTGTATACTTTTTATGTATAAAGAAATGGTCAAAGACCGACTGACAAGTTTTACACTGAAATCTTAATCTTAAATTTTATCTTTCATGAGGAAAGACGATCGTTTATCCATAGTTTCCTACCGTTTTCTGTATATTCATTATGATGTCGTTAGGTATATATATATATATATATATTTCTTGTTCTATTTAAGATGGAAGATTTGACACTAATTGACCGAAGATCATTACTCGGAGGTTAATTTTCTTCGAAGATAAGATTTACAAAAACAAACTATTATCGAGAGTGAAAAAAGGAAAGAGAAGACTTATTTATTACCTTTTCCGTCCATCCAAAAGACTCGTCTGAAATTTTGAGAGGTAATTTGTGAAGATACCCAACGTAATGGAACAAGTCATAGGTAAGGAGTAAATATTCTTGTTAGCGTAGAATACCTTTTGTTATGGAAAGGGTGGGACTTTTATGAAGGTCTTTACTCTTAATAAACCGAGGGGGACCGGTATCAGTAACTAAAGATTTAAATGTATACTAAGTAAAACTTATTAATCTCTTTTATGGTCCTGAAAAAAACCACTATAGTCCTTCCTCGAGAGAAAGGAAGTTCCAAAGGTTTAACTGTCCTATGTCCGAGTAGTGGTAGAACGGTTTTGTAACCTTCCTGTACTTACATTTACTTCAGTTGTGTCTTCTTTCTTTTAACTCTCTGGTTCTATCTGTGACACAGGATGTTTATGTATTGGGGGATCTAGATCGACATGGGCTTCAGACAGGGATCCAAAACGATAATACACTCGATTATAACACGGAGAAGAAGAAATTCTATATAACTCAAACCAAAGGTTGTGAACTTTGACTTTAACAGGACTTAGTACCTCTAGTATTTCTATACTTCGTGACCTCGTAAAACAAATTTTCTCATAGAGGTCAGATCCAAGCTACGTCCCACGTCCTACGAACCCCGACCACGTGACCCTACTGGGCCTCCCTACGACACCCCACCCCGTCCACCCCTCCCCCAAGTCCTAACCCTTGTGTACATGTGGGCACCGTCTAAGTACAACTACACACCGCTTTTGTTATGTTGCAACATTTCATTTTTTTTTTATTATTATTATTATTTAATTGGTGTATGACTTATTTATTTATTTTCTCATGGGATACCATAACAACGTCAATTTATGTTGATTTTATTTTTATTTATAGTTGGGAGTTTGAGATCCAACTTTATCTCCTCTTACTTATAACTTCCACATGGGGAAGAGGTTTGTTTCCCACTTTAACCGTCTTATTAAACTTAATATAATTCTTTTTGTACGGTAAAATTTTCAGGACGGACACGAAACACACCGAATCCCCGTTTCATGTACTAATCTGTCGGAAAACAAACCTTTTTATGAAATTCCTCAATCACGATATGTTCTTATTGTCTTCTGAATTTAACCCCCGACCCGATTTGAAGATTAGTTTCATTTACCGTCCTTAAACCAAAACCTTAGTTCGTTTATCTTTCGTCCCCCCTTTCCAGACCTCATTCCTGAATATTCTAATTCTGTTTAGATTGGATGTTCTAAAAGGGTACTGACCTTTCTTAATTACCTAAAAAATTCTGTCCTTCCAGGTTACGAGTTAAAATTCCTTAAAGAACAAGAAAATATATTAGGTGACGTAATTGAACTTCAAAGTCATTTTCTGACAATTTACATTCTCCGAATACACTACTCAAGAAGTCCTCTCTACTTGACAAGCCCACGACTAGTAACACCCGTCTCGACCGACCACTCTTTTCTGACATCGGTCTCCTGGATTTTCGAACACAACTCTTTCACTGTCCCTAAATCCGATGTCCCGTGTGACTGAGTCTTCCGACGTTCGGGGGACGAGGAAGTCTTTAGGAGTCTTTGTAAAAAGTAGTCTATTTTCTGTCTTATTAAGACTTTTCTGCCTCCTAAACCACCCTTAACCCCCTTCCGTAGTCAAAGTGATTCTGAATTTAAAGAAACGAAAGAATTTGTCCCATTAGGAACTTCTCATCGTTCTGTATGGTAGAGTTTTATGTGAATGTATAACTAATGTCCGTATGGAGCCTCTATGACGTCCAAGTCAACGACTGGTGTCGTTATTTCTTTTATAGTGTTATTTTCTCGAGTATACCTAAAAACAATTGAATAAATGGTCATGTATATTTTCAAAATAAATATGATATCATATGATATGATTTAACTTTTCGTAATACAAATTTTGTTGTTGCATATATGGAATTAAATTTATATTATGAGAACCCTTTTACCCCGACTATCTAAAGAAGATGTACACGTTATTTCATTTCGTATTACGTTATTCCATACGAATATAAACCTGGACTTCTGTAAACTCTTCTCCGTCTATGTTCTTTTCGAGAGACGGGAAGATAAACAAATTTTTACTTGTATTTAAATATTTTGTAAGAGAGAAAGAAGAGATGGTTCTTTCTGTTTTCAATCAATGACCTTTGTTGACACTTGAGATTCGCGTCTCTACCGTGATCACCTTAGATGTATTGTTTTAAACGATTTTCTTGAAGATAATCAAAGGAGTATATGAACTCTGTCCTTCCTTCACCCGGTCCATGTCGACAATTTTCTTACTCTCCCCCGTCGTAAACTCTTTTTGTGTTATGTTGTTTTTGACCGGGTTTAGTCGATTTTGGTTCTACCGTAGTTCGTGCCAAACTTGTATCATACCAGTATCACAGAAGTAATCTTATGATTTCTTTGTGAGGGTAAGTGTGGTACTGTCAGGGTCTCGACTGGTATTTTTCGGTTTTTGACCTGTCACTGGGTTAGGAATCTTCAGGAAAGTGGAGTCGTTCTTATAAGGAGGGTGAATAATCGTATACTTTAATGGGTCAGGTATTTTTAGTTGTTGGGGTGTGGGGCCCGTCGAGAACGGAAGACTCTACTTGATACAAGACAGGTACCTCACATACGGAGGGACTCATTTAGACGAAAGTGAGATGAAGATGAGTGAGAACCTAAGGATGGACAGACTTCGGTCCCTAGGAGTTTATCGGTAAGTAGGGTACCTGAGACCAAACAGACTCCTACAATATACAGGAAGAGGACGTAGTAGAAATGGAGGGATGTTGAAGTTAGAATTTCGAGTTTCAGGGAAAGGTAACAGAATAGTTATGAAGTGTTTAAATAATAAGAAACGATTCTATAGTGTATTCGAATTCAATATTAGTGAAACTCAAGGAGTAGTGACTCAAGAGGGTATACATACACGGTACGTCCACAATTAAAGACAAATAAAAATAGAACGATTGGGAGGAAAACAAGTAGGTTAAATATTCGTGGTTTGGTCTCCTTTTTACGAAAAAAGGAGGGTGTATTGGGGTTTCGTCCTGACTCTGATCTGAAGTATACGTTCACCAAATAAACTCTCACTAAGTGTCTTTGGTACCGTTCCCCTTCTCACTCCGTCCTTGTCGTCCTCTGGTTATTCCCACATAAGTACCCCGTCCATTGGCACCCCTGTTGACCCCGAGTCAGGGAAGGTGAAACATACTCTTAGGAGGTTGTTTGTAACACCTCTCGAGTCAGGAGTGTTTCAAGTTCTTAAGTCCTCTGGAATGGGGCACAATCAACTTACCACCAAGAACCCCTGTAGTTGTAGGACCGTGAATTACAATGATGAACACTCAGTCCGTCGGAAGATCTTGATCTCCGTCGGAAGTCCGTCTCTCTTCGTTCGTAAATTACCTTCTGTTTTTGTGACCGTGTATTCCCTTAACAAATACTAAAGTTCATCGAGGTTTCCCACCTCCTTTTACCCTATACTCCGTTAATTATTATAGAAAGGATAGGTCATCATAAACTTTCAGTTGTCTCTTTGAAAGAAAAGTAGTCGATAAACATGAACATCTTTATGAATCACCGATCTTTTCCTTTATTAACTTCCAATACACACTTATAAGTCTTCTTTTGAAGATATAGTAAGAGATATATTTAAGAAATAGACATGACAAAAGGTTTCATTACTTTTATCTGTACCCTTATAAAAATGTAGTTAGACGAAGGCACTTTGAAGAAAAACAAAAGGTAATCAAATTATTATAAGGAAGTTTTACAATTAATTAATTCTTAATCCTTTACAAAGTTAACATGTTTTTTATAGTCTTGTTTATTATTTATGCAATGGCAGTGAGTCTAAACTGGAAAACATTACAAAGATTTCTGCGACTACGACCCTTCCTAACTTCCTTCCTCCTCTTCCACTACTGTCTCCCACTCTACCAAATTACCGTAGTGACTGAGTTACCTATATTCAAACTTGTTTGACGTCCTCTACCACTTCTTGTCCCTTCGGACCGTACGACGTCAGGTATCCTAGCGTTTCTCAACCCGTACTGACTCGGTGACTTGTTTCAAAGGTTTCTATTGACTATCGTTGTACACCTTATAACGTCTTGACGTCTCTCATTGTTATACACCCTGAGTTTACTTTTGACTGGTAAAGGTCAGGACACCGATGTCGACTCAAAAGGTTTAAACGACCGTTTAATCCCGTCGTGAAAGTGTTTATCGAGTTGACCTTAAGGTAGTGGAGGTGATCGTGATCGAAACAAGTGTCACTACGAAAGATTCCAGGTGAACTGAAGTGTAAGGTCCTACATACCGAGATCCACTCACTAGTGTGGTAGCACTAATAGACCCAGCACTTCTAGAAAAAAGATGTCAAGAAGAAACATAAGAACGGTGGGGAAGAGTTATAGAAGACGAAGATAATGCAGGTATGGTAAAGACAGGAAATAACTCGGGTAGAAACGTACTTTACAAGGGAACCATAGAGATTAAAAGAACTTCTCTAGAGATCAGAAAGGGTAAGACAACAAAAGGAGATAAAGTAACGTGACTAGTGACTCCTTTCGAAAGAATAGAGAGGAACGATAAGAAACCTTGAGACGTAAGTCTAGGAATATAGAAAGGAAAAGAGAAAACGAGAACCGAAGAGAAGAAAAGTGTCGATAAACATTCCGGATGGGTCTCTCGGTAAAACGAAAAGACGTAAAGAAAAGGTACCCCTACCAGAACTAGAGACAGAGGGCATGTTACATCACTTGGAGTCAGGCATCAAGTAGTCCGTGAGACAGATAGTCTAGATCAGGGAATTTAGATAAAGAGTGAAGGTGACATATTAGTATTCCCTAAACTCAATCCAGTATGGACTTACCAGATCACCAAAATGGTTGAAAGAAGTTAAATTCAGACTTAAACCGTTATTCTTCAAGTACTAGACTCGGTGTCAGTAGAGGACCAGAACAAAAACGACTGACATATTTCGAAGAGGTAGAAACCGACGTTTCTTATATTAGTAAGGTTAGGGTTTCTCTCTGTTACGGTTTCTTACGAGTTTGATGGTGTGTTGACGTGAGTAGTGTGTATGATCATTTCATTACAAGTTTTAAGAGTTTCGGTCCGAAGTCGTTATGTACTTGGTACTTGAAGGTCTATAAGTTCGACCAAAATCTTTTCCGTCTCCTTGGTCTCTAGTTTAACGGTTGTAGGTGACCTAGTAGTTTTTCCGTTTTCTCAAGGTCTTTTTGTAGATAAAGACGAAATAACTGATACGGTTTCGGAAACTGACACACCTAGTGTTATTTGACACCTTTTAAGACTCTTTCTACCCTTATGGTCTGGTGGACTGGATGAAGAACTCTTTGGATATACGTCCAGTCCTTTGTTGTCAATCTTGACCCGTTCCGAGTTGTCTGACCAAGGTTTATCCTCTTCCTCATGCAGTTCCGACATATAACAGTGGGAGGAATAAATTGGATATACGTCTCATGTAGTACTCTTTGAGACCCGACCTCCTTGGTGTTCGACCTTAATTCTAACGACCCTCTTTATAGTTATTGGAGTCTATACGTCTACTGTGGTGGGAATACCGTCTTTCACTTCTCCTTGAGTTTTCGGAGAACTATTCTCACTTTCTCCTCACTTTTACAACCGAATTTCGAGTTGTAAGTCTTTTGCTTCTAGTACCGTAGACCAGGATAGTGAAGTACCCTTTATCTATCCCTTTGTCACCTTTGTCACAGTCTGAAATGAAAACCCCCGAGGTTTTAGTGACGTCTACCAATAACATCGGTACTTTAATTTTCTGCGAATGAGGAACCTTTCTTTCAATACTGGTTGGATCTATCGTATAAGTTTTCGTCTCTATAATCAAACGGTTGTTTCCAGACAGAGAAGTTCCGATACCAAAAAGGTCATCAGTACATACCTACACTCTCAACCTGACACTTCTTTCGACTCACGACTTCTTAACTGCGAAAACTTAACACCACAACCTATTCTAAGAACTCTCAGGGAACCTGACGTTCCTATAGGTTGGTCAAGTAAGATTTTCTCCAGTCAGGACCCACAAGTAACCTTCCTGACTAGGATTTCGACTTTAAGGTTATGAACCCGGTGGAGTACACTTCACAACTGAGTAACCTTTTCTGGGATTACGACCCTCCCTAACCCCCGTCCTCCTCTCCCCTGTTGTCTCCTACTCTACCGACCCACTGTAGTGGCTGAGCTATCTGTACTCAAACACATTTGAGGTCCTCAACCACTACCTGTCCCACTGGACCGTACGACGTTGAGTACCCCAACGTTTCTCAGTCTGTACTGACTCACTGACTTGACTTGACTTGACTTGTTAAACACCTCTTAGACTTTGAGGATATGTAATGACCATTTTCACTTAAACATGAAAAATCTCTTTTCAAACATTTCTAGATAACTTCACCCTTCTATGGATCCTTGGATGACGGGTCTTTTAAGTAGAGGTCGACAGATGGAATCTCTTTAAACATGTTTACTGAAACACCTTTGTAAACATTGGTAATAAACGTTGTCGTTATTTCACTTTTTGTTATGTCGACAGAGATAACTAATTATCTATTATTTATTAGAATAAGTATAGTCAAGTAAAGTCAGTGAGTCAGTACAGGCTGAGAAACACTGGGGTACTTAGTGTCGTGCGGTCCGGAGGGACAGGTAGTGGTTCAGGACCTCAAGTCAGTCTGAGTGTAGGTAACTCAGTCACTACGGGAGTCGGTAGAGTAGGAGACAGCAGGGGAAGAGGAGGACGGGGGTTAGGGAGGGTCGTAATTTCAGAAAAGGTTACTCAGATGAGAAGTATATCACCTTCAATTTGTCGTGAAATTTTACGAGAGACATCGGACACCACAAGAAGACTTTAAAAAAGACGAGGAAACACATTCTCCTAGTTTGAAGGATTAGACCATCGACTACGATCATAGACTTTCACTTTCAATTTCACTTTTATTTCAGCGAGTCAGCACAGGAAGAAACTCTGGGGCACCTGACACCGGATGGTTCGAGGAGGCAGGTACCCTAAGAGGTCCGTTCTTATGACCTCACCCAACGGTAAAGGAGGAGGTCCCCTAGAAGGGTTGGGTCCCTAGTTTGGGTCTAGAGGGCGTAACCTATGTCTGCGAAATTGGAGACTCGGTGGTCCCTTTGGATCATAGATGAACTCCGGATAATAAAACTCCATGTAAAAGGTTACCCCTCTAATTTCCCGGGTAGGGTAGTTTCAGTCCAAACCATTGTACTGAACGAAACCGGTCACTTTACGCCCGTTTTTACTAATACGATGTAACTTTCTCCCCACTTCTCAGTAAAGACATAGACAATTTACATGGGAACCGGTACTCGTGTTGTTACAGGACCTATCTTCGACTAGAAAGAAAGATCCAGATTCTATTACTCTTTACTTTCTAGGTCTCGAGTATACCGGGTACTCATTCTGAATTTGAGTAATTAAACTCTCTTGACTCTAGGAGGTCAACAAACTTCGTATTAAGTTCTTTATTACCAAAGGGTAAATTTTTTTTTTTTTTTTGGACGTATGAATCGCAATGACAAGAACAACAACGAGTCAACGATTTAATACAGACTGAGACGTTGGGGTTTCTGACGTCGTACGGTACGAGGAAATAGGAGGTGACAGAAGATCTCAAACGAGTTTAAGTACAAGTAACTCAGTCACTACGATAGATTGGTAGAGTAGGAGACAACAGGAGAAGAGGATAGGGGAGGACAACGGGAGTTAGAAAGGATCGTAGTCCCAGAAAAGGTTAGTAGACCGAGAGGTGTAGTCCACCGGTTTCCTGACCTCAAAGTTGAAGTCCTCGTCAGGAAGGTTACTTATAAGTCCCAACTAAAGGAAATCCTTACTAACTAAACTAGAGGAACGTCAGGTTCCCTGAGAGTTCTCAGAAGAGGTCGTGGTGTTAAGTTTTGGTAGTTAAGAAACCCGAGTCAGATGAAATACCAGGTTGAAAGTGTTGGCATGTACTGATGACCTTTTTGGTATTGAAACTGAAATACCTGGAAGCAAGTGTTTCACTAAAGAGACGAAATACTATATGACAGATCAAACTAGTCTCGAAAAAAGGGTTCCTCATTCGTAGAAAATAAAGTACCGACGTCGGTGACAGACGTCATTAAAACCTCGGGGTTCCTTATTTTAGACAGTGACGAAGTTTACAAATGGGAAGATAAACAGTACTTCACTACCCTAATTTACGGTACTAGAATCGACAGAAAAAAAAAAAAAAATCACGACTTAAAATTCGGTCGAGAAAGTGAAAGGAGAAAGTGAAAGTAGTTCTCCGAGAAATCAAAGAGAAGTGAAAGACGGTGATTCTATCATAGTAGACGTATAGACTCCAACTATAAAGAGGACCTTTCGAACTAAGGTCGAACACTAAATAGGTCCGACCGTAAAGTATACTATATGAGACGTATATTCAATTTATTCTGTTATATGTTGAAACATGAGGAAGGGGTAAAACCTTGGTCAGTCAATCATTATTCCTCCTTTTTTTGTATAACATTTAAAACAGTCTCCGATTAACTTTATAGTTGTCAACAATTTATAGAAATATTTGTTCTTTTTTGACAAAGAAGATGTTTTATTTACACCCACTAGATATCTTCCACAAAGTATACTACACCCGGAATCTTAGTCTAGACCCACACCTATAATCCGGACGGTAAGTTCTGAGAAATAGGAAACTGAATTAGAGTGACTAAGACTTCATCAGGAATGTATCTCCTACGAGAATCACGTACCATCGATAACAATCTATTTTCTATATTTTGGTAGTTCAGGAACCACACACACAATTCAATGACTCGAAATTTTTTATTTTTATACAACAACATGTTACACACATTATGATTCTTGGTGTCTATATATACTAGAATTTGATCCGAAACCTATATATTCACACGTAGGAAGGTATCCATGTGGACGTCATCTTACATGTATGTCATTTCTTATATGAACTCAAAATACCACAAAACAAACAAACAAACAAACAAACAAAATTGTTTGACTTGGTCTTAGACTTCGTCTTTTTGTTTTGTAATGGCCTACGATCTTCAGGAGGAACGTGTAGGTTGACTGTCATACGAACTGGGTTCAAATTGGTTTTGGACCTGAAGATAGTGAATTTAATCAAAACAGGTAAGAACAAGTCAAGTCGAGTCAAGTCAAGTCAGTGAGTCAGGACAGACTGAGAAACACTAGGGTACCTGACGTCCTTCGGTCGGAAGGGACAGGTAGTGGTTAACGGCCTCGGACAAGTTTGAGTACAGGTTGTTCGGTCACGACGGTAGGTTGGTAGACTATGAGATAGTAGTGGAAGAGGAGGACGGAAGTCAGAAAGGGTCGTAGTCCCAGAAAAGATTAATTAGTCAAGAAACATAGTCCACCGGTTTCATAACCTCGAAGTCGAAGTTGTAGTCATGAAGGTAACTTATAAGTCCCGACTAAAGGGAATCCTAACTGACTAAACTAGAGGAACGTCAGGTTCCCTGAGTGTTCTCAGAAGAGGTTGTGGTGTCAAGATTTCGTACTTGAGAAGCCACGAGTCTAATGAAATGTCAGGTGAGAGTGTAGGTACGTACTGATGACCTTTTGGTATCGAAACTGATCTGTATGGAAACAACCGTTTTATTACAGAGACTAAAAATTTCCGACAGATCCAACCAGTATTTAAAAGAAGGTTCCCCGTTCGTAGAAAATTTAAGTACCGACGTCAGTGATAGAAGTCACTACCACCTCGAGTTCTTTTATTTCAGACATTGACAAAACGTGACAGAGGGTTAGATAAACGGTACTTCACTACCTTGACATACGGTTCTAGAAGTAAAGAACTTACTACTCAAAATTCGGTCGAAAAAGTGAGAGGAGAAAGTGAAATACGGTATTCCCACCATAGTAGACGTATGGACTCCAATAAATATAAAGAGGGTCGTTAGAACTAAGGTCGAACACGAAACAGGTCGGACCGTAAAGTGTATTACATGTGACATATCTTAAATTTATTCGTCCAACTGTTATATGTCGGAAATGAATGAGGAAAGGGTTAAACATTGGTCAGACAACAAGGTATACGTAAAAATTGACAACGAAAACTGGACGTGTGTCTAAAGAGACCTCCGTCCACTCCACCATACAATAAGGGTAGAGAATTTTGTAAAAGGTGTCAACAACACTAGGTGTCTAAGTTTCCGAAGTCACATCAGTTACTTCGTCTTCATCTACAAAAAAAAGACCTTAAGAGAACAAAAAATATACTAGGTTGTCTACAACCGTTAAACTAGAGACTAAACAGACGGAAAAGATTTAGGTCGAACTTGTAGACCCTCAAGAACTAATTACCTGACAACTTCGGATTGAACCTCTTAAAACTCCTAATGAAACGATCGTCCACTCTACTCACGTTAACACACCATTAGACTTGTACGAAACAGTAACGGAAAGAAACTCTAACCTTTCTTTTGCCTAGAAAAGGTCAGAACACGGGTGACGACTCAAAAGGTTTAAACGACCGTATAACTTACGTCGTGAGATTATCGTAGTAGAAAATCCTAAACTTTATCGAGTTGACCTTAAGGTAGTGGAGGTGATCGAAACAAGCAGTGCTACGAAAGATTCCTGGTAAAGAAGTATAAGGTTCTATAGAGCTCCACTCACTAGTGTGGTAACACCGATGGACCCAATTCTAGAAAATACATACCAAGAAAAAATATGAGAACAGTGGAGAATTATAGAAGTCGAAGGCACTCCAGGTATGGTAAAGACAGGAAATAATACGGGTAGAAACGTACTTTATAAGGGAACCATCGAGACTAAAAGAACTTCTCTAGAGATCAGAAAGTACAAGATAACGAAAGGAGACAAAGAAACGTGACTAGTGACTCCTTCCGAAAGAATAGAGAGGAACCATAAGAAACGTTGACACGTAAGTTTACCTATATAGAAACAAAATAGGAAACGGAAAGTGAAAAGAAGAAAAGAGTCGATAAACATTCCGAAGGAGTCTGTTGGAAAAACTTAAAGAAAAAGAACTCCTACCAAAACTAGTGACGAAGGACATGTTACAGTGTTTGAAGACAGGTATTAAGAAGTCCGTGAAATAGTCTAGATTAGAGAACTTAGAGAAACACTGAAGGTGATATATTGGTGTTACCTAAAAAAAAAAAAATCCAGTTCGAACTTACGAGTTTGATGACGTGTTAACATGAGTAGAGTGTACGATCATTTCATTACAAGTCTTAAGAGGTTCAGTCCGAAATTGTTATGCACTTGGCACTTGAAGATCTAAAGTTCGACCAACATCTTTTCCGTTTCCTTGGTCTTTAGTTTAACGGTTGTAGGCGACCTAGTAGTTTTTTCGTTCTCTCAAGGTCTCTTTGTAGATAAAGACGAAATAACTGATACGGTTTCGGAAACTGATATACCTAGTGTTATTTGACACTTATGGTCCCTTATGGTCTAGTGGACTGGACGGAGGACTCTTTAGACATACGTCCAATCCTTCGTTGTCAATCTTCACCTGTACATTGTTGTCTGACCAAGGTTCATCCCTTTCCTCACGGAGTTTCGACATATAACAGTGGGATGAATTCATTGAATATACGTCTCTTTGTAATCTTTGCCCGACCTACTTCGTATTCGACCTTAGTTATAAAGACCCTCTTTATAGTTATGAAGTCTATAAGTTTAATGTGGTGAGAATACCGTCTTTCACCTCTTCTTGATTTCTCAGAGAACTACTTCCCCTTTCTCCTCTCACCTTTTACAACCGAATTACGAGTTATAAGTCTTTTGACTCTAGTACCGTAGGCCAGGGTAGTGAAGTACCGTTTATCTACCTCTTTGTCACCTTTGTCACCGACTGAAATTAAAAACCCGAGGTCTTAATCAGAAGAAATACCAGGTTGAGAGTATTAGGTATGTACTGATAACCTTTTTGGTATGGAATCTGACATTCCCGGAAACAACCGCTTCATTACAGAGATGAAAAATTGTCTGACGGATCCAACTAGTATTAAAAAGAAAGTTCCTCGTTCGAAGAAAATTAAAGTACCGATCTCAGTGGTAAACGTCACTAAAACCTCGGGTTCCTTTTTTTCAAACAGTGACAAAGGAAACAATATGGTAGATAAACGGTACTTCACTACCCTGGCGCACGGTACTAGAAGTAAAAAACTTACAACTCAAAATTCGGTCGAAAAAGTGAGAGGAGAAAGTGGAAGTAGTTCTCCGAGAAATCGAGGAGAAACGAAAGACGGTATTTTCACCACAGTAGACGTATAGACTCTAATAAAATATATGAGTCTCTTATCAATTGTCTATTTTACAATTTTTTCGTATTAAGTTGATTCATTTGAAATTTGTAGAATAACCGAAATAAGTCACTTAATACTTAGTCCGGAGTAGACTAGATCGTCCATCTTTCCTCGTGGGTCCTCGACATGTTTTACGTTTGAATATCCATCTTCCCTTACACTTCTTTCTCCAAAAATTTTTCACCTAGGTTTTTAACCTAACCAGTACTGTTCGAGTTATAAAAGCCCCCGTGTCTAGATAGTCCGTCTTGTGGGGTGATCATAACTAGTCCAAACTGAGTAAATTCTAACATAAAGACTAACTGAACAAATTCTGACATAAAGAACCTTTCGTCTTTGTCTTTAATCTACAACCCATACACTGTACTCCGAAAAGTATTCATTGAGGTAAAACTTGGACAACATAACCTAAAATTGTGCTTGTTTTGAAATGGTTCAGAGAATCAGTCAACCCCAACGATATTGTTTCTCCGTATCTGACTCACCAATTTATTGTGTGTAAATACTGGATGTCAAGAGCTCCTACCCTTCAAGTTCTTGTTCCACTACCAACTATGGTAGACCACGTTCGGGAGTAAACCCAAACGTCTACCGACAGAAGAGAAGAATAAGACAGTGTCGTCTCTCATCTCTCTCTCCTTCGTTCCTGAGAGTACAGAGAAGATTCCTGTGTTTGGGGTAGTACTCCTGAAGTGTGAGTACTGGATTAATGAGGAAGTTTCCGGGGTAGAGGTTTACGGTAGTATGACCTCTACTCTGAAATCGGAGGGGTAGAGGTTTATAGTAGTTTAACTTCTAATCTAAAGTCGACTACTTAAACTTCCCCAATGTGTATGAGTCAGGTATCGTGGTTTGTTCCCATTTACGATTTTATCTTAATAAATGTCTCAATACATTTTCGTGAGTCTTCCTTGAAAAATAGTCTGTAGTTGACTATTCTTCGGTAAGACTTACGACTTTGTCCTCATATCAAAGGATCCATATTTTAACGTCTATATATATATATATATATATATAAAAGGGGGGTCCTTTTTGCTTGTCGTGTATGTGGTTCTTATCCGATCTTTTCTCTCTTTAAAGAGTCTTCATCAAACCGAAGTGATCTCGTGTGCTATAGGTACACCCTTAGTATCATTTCTATTGATACTTTTGTTGTAAAAACAACAAGTCACTGATTCAGTGTAGGTTGATAAACGTTGGGGTTCCAACGTTGTACGTTCCGAAGGGACAGGGAGTGATAGAGGGTCTGAAACGAGTTTAAGTACAGGTGACTCAGTCACTACAATAGATTAGTAGAGTAGGAGACGACGGGAGAAGAAAACTGGAGTCAGAAAGGGGCATAGTCCCAGAAATGGTTACTCAGCCGAGAATCGTAGTTCACCAGTTTCCTTTACCCGAAGTCTAAGTCGTAGTCAGGAAGGTCACTTAAGAGTCCTGACTAAAGGAAATCCTAACTGACCAAACTAGATGAACAACAGGTTCCTTCTCAGGAAAGTTCAATGACGTCAAGTTTTAGTAGTCAAGAAGTCGTGAGTCGAAAGAAATACTAGATTGAGACTGTAGATATGTACTGATAACCTTTTTGGTATCGAAACTGATATACCTAGAAACAACCGTTTCACTACCGAGACTAAAAATTATATGACAGTTCCGAACGGTATCTAAAGTTCCTTGTTCGCAGAAAATTAAAGTACCGACGTCAGTTGCAGGTGTTATTAAAACATCGTGTTCTTTTATTCTAGACAGTGTCATAGGTAAAGGGGGGCGGGGGAGAGAAACGGTACTTCACTACTCTGACCTACGGTCCTAGAATCGAAAAAATTACAATTCAAAACTCGGTCGAAAAAGTGAGAGGAGAAAGTGAAAGTAGTTGTCCACGAAATCAAAGAGAAGTGAAAGACGGTAATCTCACCATAATAGATTTATAGACTCTAATCATAAAGAAGGTCCTTTGAACTAAGGTCGAACACTAAGTAGGTCACGTCGTAAAGTGAATTACATGAGGCGTATATTCAATTTATTTGTCCCACTGTTATATGTCGGAAAGAATAAGAAAAGGGTTGAAACTTACAGTCAACAAGGTGCATAACAAAATTCACAACAAAGAACTGGAAGAACTGTCCAAAGAGTCCTCTATCCATTCCACCACATTATAAAGGTAGAAAAATTCTTAAAAGGTGTCAAATAACACTAGGTGTGACAGTTTCAGAAATCGTATCAGTCACTTCGTCTTCATCTACAAAAAGACCTTAAAGAAACGAAAGACATACTAGGTCATTAACAACCGTTAAACTATAGACCAAGGAGCTGGAAAAGATTTGAGTCGTACATGTATGCCTTTAAGAGTCAAGTACATGATAACTTCGGATCGAACTTCGTAAAACTCGTATTTGAATGATCGTACTCTTTACTCACGTTAACAGCTCATAGAACTTGTAAGAAACTAAGACGGGAAAAATCCCTAACCTTACTTTCGATTGGAAAAGGTCAAGACACCAGTAACGACTCAAAAGGTTTAAACGACTGCAGAACTCACGTAGTGAAATTGACGGAGAAAACCCCCACCTAAAATTTATCGAGTCTGTCGTACCTTGTATACCTTTGAGTGGTACTGACAGTTCTCCTAAAAGTTCAATACCCCATCTGTGTAACTTGGTGTGTCCTTCATATATGTTATCGAAAAATAAATTCTTTTACAAAATGGGTTTTAGGTATTGACATAATAGTCCAGTAATAAATGTAGAGTTTTTTTCTTTCGTTAGGTAAGTTTTATCTAAACAGGGTCTAAGGTTATTTTTCATTTGAAGAATTATGGGAATTCCACTCTTAAAAAGTACATTAAATAGTCCTTTAAGATAAAATGTAATATTGACGAAAACTTTGTATACAGACGTCCAACTTTTCATAGAGAGGGAAATAAATAAAGAGTCTAACCTATTATAAATTAAGTTAATGTCTCAATCTCATTGTGTACGTTGACCATTTTAACCAAAACCCTTATTTGAAATGTCGGAAATACATTCTGACTCTGGTTGAGAACCCTGAGTCAGTTACCACCTTTTACTATCTTACAGTCAGATTGATGAACTACTCAATTACGTTATTCGATTGAAATTCTTTTGAAATTTACACGATGGAAAAGAACCAAATAGATGATATGGGAAATCGACATCAAAAAGGGGTCATTTCACAGTACTTGAGTAAATGTATAGGAAAGAGAGGGTTGAGAAAGAGGATTGAAAGACAAACGAAAAATTTTTAACAACCAATAGGATATATCCGTGATGACGTGGATCTTTTTTTTTTTTTTTTTTTTTGGGTGTCTACTCGTCGAAATGGAAATACCATTTAAATAAAAGGTTTAGAGAGAAAAATCGTTAAAATTTAAAAATTAACCTCCTATGAACGAAATGTCATAAGACAATCGAAGACAGTATGAAGTCATACTTAGTCGGTATCCATATGTGTACTGGGGAAGGAGTACTTGGAAGGAGAGGTGAGGGTGAGGGGTGTTGGGGTTATCAAAGAGTTACTCGTGACCCAACCCAAACTCGAAGGACATAGTTTACGTCTAAGGGTGACCGATAGTAAAACGTATACCATTACATATACAAACTCGTAAGAAACCCTAACGAAAAGAAACCCTAACCTTACATTTGACTTGAAAAGGTCAGGACACCAGTGACGACTAAAAGGTTTAAACGTCCGTATAACTCACGTTGTGAAAGTGTCGTAGTAGAAAGTCTTAAACTTTATCGAGTTGACCGTCAAGTAGTGGAGGTGATCGAAACAAGTATCACTAAGAAAGATTCTGGGTGAACTGAAGTGTAAGGTCCTACAGACCGAGATCCACTCACTAGTGTGGTAGCACTAATAGACCCAGTACTTCTAGAAAAAACATGTCAAGAAGACACATAAGAACGGTGGGCAAGATTTATAGAAGACGAAGACAATCCAGGGATGGGAAAGACAGGAAATAGCTCGGGTAGAAACGTACTTTAACAAGGGAACCATAGAGATTAAAAGAACTTCTCTAGAGATCAGAAAGAGTAAGACAACAAAAGGAGATAAAAAACGTGACTAACGAATCTTTTCGAAAGAATAGAGAAGAACGATGAGAAACTTTGACACGTAAGTCTACGAATGTATAAAGGAAAATAGGAAACGAAAAGTGAAGAGAAAGAAAGTGTCGATAAACATTCCGGAGGGTTTTGTCGGTAAAACGAAAAAACGTAAAGAAAAGGTACCGCTACCAGAACTCCGGCCAGAGGACATGTTACGGTGCTTGGAGACAGGTATCAAGTAGTCCGTGAGATAGTCTAGATCAGGGAATTTAGATAAAGAGTGAAGGTGACATATTAGTATTCCCTAAACTAAATCCAGTATGGACTTAGTCAAGTCAAGTCAAGTCAAGTCATCAAGTCAACACAGGCTGAGAAACGCTGGGGTACTTAGCGTCGTGCCGTCCGGAGTGACAAGTAGTGGTAGAAGGCCTCAAGTGAGTCTGAGTGCAGGTACCTCGACCACTACGGTAGGTCGGTAGAGTAGGAGACAACAGGGGAAGAGGCCGGGGGTTAGGGAGGGTCGTAGTCTCAGAAAAGGTTACTCAGTTGAGAAACGTAGTCCACCGGTTTCATGACCTCAAAGTCGACGTCGTAGTAAGGGAGGTTTCTTTAGGGTCCCGACTAGAGGGAGTCTTACCTGACCAACCTAGAGGAACGTCAGGTTCCCTGAGAGTTCTCAGAAGAGGTTGTGGTGTCTAGTTTTCGTAGTTAAGAAGCCACGAGTCGGAAGAAGTGTCAGCTTGAGAGTGTAGGTATGTACTGGTGTCCTTTTTGGTATCGGAACTGATCTGCCTGGAATCAGCCATTTCATTACAGAGACGAAAACTTATATGACAGATCCAACCAGTATTGAAAAGAAGGTTCCTCATTCGCAGAAAATTAAAGTACCCACGTTAGTGGTAGACGTCACTAAAACCTCGGGGGGTTTTTTTCAGACTGTGACAAAGGTACAAAGGGGTAGACAATGGCTACTTCACTACCCTGGCCTACGGTACTGGAAGTAAAAGACTTACAACTCGAAATTCGGTTGAAAAAACGAGAGGATAAAGTGAAAGTAGTTCTCCGAAAAATCAAGGAGAAGTGAAAGACGGTATTCCCTCCACAGTAGACTTATAGACTCCAATAACTATAAAGAGGACCGTTAGAACTAAGGTCGAACACAAAGAAGGTCAGGTCACAAAGAGTACTACATGAGACGTATATTCAATTTATTCGTCCCATGTTATATGTCGGAACTACATGAGGAAAAGGATAAACCTTGGTCAGACAACACGGTTCATGTCAAGATTGACAACAAGGACTGGACGTATGTCTAAAGAGTTCTCCGTCCAGTCCACCAGACCATAAGGGTAGAGAAAGTCCTAAAAGGTGTCAAATAACACTAGGTGTGTCAGTTTCCGAAACCGTATCGGTTTTCGTCTTTATCTACAAAAAGACCTTTAGAGAACGAAAAAGGTACTAGGTCGCCTACAACCGGTAAACTAGAGACCAAGGAGACGGAAAAGATTTTGGTCGAACTTGTAGTCCCTCAAGTACCAAGTGCATAACGACTTCGGACCGAACCTCTTCAAACTCGTAATGAAATGATCGTACACTCTACTCACGTTAACACGTCATCAAACTTATAAGAAAACGTAACGGAAAGAAACCTTAACCTTACTTTTGACTGGAAAAGGTCAGGACACCGGTGACGACTCAAAAGGTTTAAACGACCTTATAACTCACATTGTGCAAGTATCGTAGTAGTAAGTCCTAAATTTTGACGAGTTGACCTTAAGGTAGTGGAAGTAATCGAAACAAGCATCACTACGAAAGATTCCGGGTAAACTGAAGTGAAAGGTTCTACAGACCGAGATCTAATCACTAGTGTGGTAGTACTAATAGACCCAGCACTTCTAGAAAAAACATATCAAGAAGACACATAAGAACGGTGGAGAAGAATTATAGAAGACGAAGACAATCCAGGTATAGTAAAGACAGGAAATGACTCGGTTAGAAACATACTTTACAAGGGAACCAAAGAGATTAAAAGAACTTCTCTAGAGATCAGAAAGGGTAAGACAACAAAAGGAGATAAAGAAACGTAACTAGTGACTGCTTTCGTAAGAATAGAGGAGAACGATGAGAAACCTTGAGACGTAAGTCTACAAATATAGAAAGGAAAAGAGAAACGAAAAGTGAAGAGAAGAAAAGTGTCGATAAACATTCGGGAGGGGTCTGTCGGTAAAACGAAAGAACGTAAAGAAAAGGAACTCCTACCAGAACTAGGGACAGAGGACATGTTACAGTGCTTGGAGTAAGATATCAAGTAATCCGTGAGATAGATAGTCTAGATCCGGGAATTTAGATAAAGAGTGAAGGTTACATATTAGTACTCCTTAAACTAAATCCAGTATGGACTTACCAGATCGCCAAAAGGGATGAAAGAAGTTAAATTGAGACTTAGACCGTTATTCCACAAGTACTAGACTCGGTGTCAGTCGAGAACCAGAATAAAAACAACTGACATATCTCGAAGAGGCAGAAACCGACGTCTCTTATATTAGTTAAACTAAAGTCACAAATGGTAGACCACTACAGGTACACATCTCAGAAGAGAACACAACAACCTTCTCCCACGAACGATACTGGTCACGTAAAAGAACCGTTTTGAGATAACCAGAAACGGGACGAAGTAAGGCGTAAGGTTCCGGTTTAAACAGACAATGAGGTCCACAAAGAACTGAAGGATGAAAACGTAAGGTAATGGGATATTACTTTTCCTGTAGAAAAAACCAACAATCAAGATTTTCCGGAACATCCAGAAGTATTTTGGTAAGTTGAAGTGGAAGAAGTTGGAATGACCAACCCCGTGTCTGAATCTATTGACACTATAACTTACCAAACGGAATCTCTACTCGTCTCTAGTAAGACAGTAAATACTCTAACGTAGGTTCATAACGTAAAACCTGAGAAAACAACTGGTACTACCGATGAGGTAAAGAAGACTCCCTAAGGACGGGAATCATCATCTATATTACCAGCAGACTCAATTTAAGTGGGTAAGGTCAGGTAAAATCAAGTGACTAAGGATCTTACAGCTGCAAGTGGGAACGGTAGAGAACAAACTGGTGAAGGTTAAACGGAACTAAGTACCTTGACTGTAAGGTCCAAGAATACGTTGTAACGAGAAATATCGTAGTCTGGAACGAAGACAGTCAGTGTAGGTGTCGGCCCATAACAAAAACGAAACCGAGGTAGGGAAGAAAGAAAGACCTCAATAAAGAGGTGACTAGAGGTCATCGTATAAACCCGTGGATTACTGGACCCCTCAAGGAGAAAGCCATAGGATAGTAAAACGGAAAAGTATGACAAGTACCCCAAGAGTTCTGTTCTTATGACTTCACCGAACGGTAACGGAAGAAGTCACCTGGTGCGAGACAGTCTGGAGAGGTTGTACTGGGCGGGTAGAACCCAACGGGGCGTCCGTACCGAACCAAAGTAACACAATCTGTTCCGACACCAGGATCACACTAGTCTAACTGATCAAAAGACACTCATACCAAAGTCACACAAACGGGAGACTACGGGAGAACGTTGTGGATGGTAGAATGAACCCAAAGAGAATGGAACCCGCACCCCATAGAGAAGTGCCGACGAGGTCGTTTCGTGACGTCGACAAGGAATGGAACCTGCTCCCCATAGAGGAATGACGACGGTAAGGACTGGAAGTTTCACCCTATCACCAAAAGGGATGAAAGAAGTTAAATTCAGACTTAAACCGTTATTCCTCAAGTACTAGACTTGGTGTCAGTCGAGGACTAGAACAAAAACGACTGACATATCTCGAAGGGGTAGAAACCGACATTTCTTATATTAGTTAGACTAAAGCCACAAATGGTAGACCACTACAGGTACACATCTCAGAAGAGAACGTAACAACCTTTTCACACAAAGAATACTGGTCACGTAAGAGAACCGTTTTGAGATAATCGGGAACGGGACGAAGTAAGGTATAAGATTCCGGTTTAAACGGATAATGAGGTCCACAAAGAACTGAAGGATGAAAACGTAAGGTCAGGGGATATTACTTTTCCTGTAGAAAAAACCCACAATCAAGATTTTCCAGAATATCCAGAAGTATCTTAGCAAGTTGATATACGTCTCATGTAGTGCTCTTTACGACCCGACCTTCATTGTGTTCGACCTTACTTCTAACAGTCCTCTTTATACTTATTGGAGTCTAAACGTCTACTGTGGTGGGAATACCGTCTTTCACTTCTCCTTGATTCTTCGGAGAACTACTTTCACTTTCTCCTCTCACTTTTTGAACCGAATTTAGAGTTGTAAGTCTTTTGCTTCTAATACCGTAGACCAGGGTAGTGAAGTACCCTTTATCTACCTCTTAGTCACCTTTGTCATAGTCTGAAATACAAAAACCCGAGGGTTTAGTGACGTCTACCACTAAAGTCGGTACCTTAATTTTCTGCGAATGAGAACCTTCCTTTCAATACTGGTTGGATCTATCATATAAGTTTTCGTCTCTGTTATGAAAAGGTCGTTTACAGACAGATCAGTTCCGATACCAAAAAGGACACCAGTACATACCTACACTCTCAACTTGACACTTATTTTGACTCGTGGCTTCTTAACTACGAAAACTTGACACCACAACCTCTTCTCAGAACTCACAGGGAACCTGACGTTTCTCTAGGTTGGTCAGGTAAGATTTCCTTTAGTCAGGACCCATAAGAAACCTTCCTGACTACGATTTCGACCTTGAGGTCATGAAACCGTTGGAGTACGCTTCTCAACTAAGTAACCTTTGTTAAGACTACGACCCTCCCTAACCCCCGTCCCGCTCTTCCCCTGTTGTCTCCTACTCTACCGACATACCGTAGTGACTGAGCTACCTGTTCTCAGACCCACTTGAGGTACTCAACCACTAACTATCGCTCCGGACCGGACGACGTTAAGTACTCTAGCGTTTCTCAGCCTGTGCTGACTCGCTGACTTGACTTGACTTACATATACAAAGTTACAATGAGAAAGTTAAACAGGGGGGGAGATTCTGAAGGGACCACCGAGTCTGTCATTTCACAGACAGATGTTTAGTCCTCTGGGTGCATGTTAGGGAGTAAACCCTTCTAGGGGACCTCTTCCTTTACCGGTAGGTGAAGTCATGATAACGGACCTTTTAGGGTACCTGTCTCCTCGGACCATCCGATGTCCGGACCCCAGCGTTTCTCACCCTGTCCTGACTCGCTGAAGTGAAAGTGAAAGTGAAAGAGGAAGGCGTTGACACAGGTGTTGGGACAAGAGATACAGATATAGAGGTAATGACGGGACGTTTATTTACTTAAGTGGTAATGGTAGAAAGATCTAAGGTATATATACGAAATTAATTATACTATAAAAAAAGAGAGAACGAAGTGAGACATATTATCCGAGCTCCAAGTAGGTGGAGTAATCTTCATTGAGTCTACGTGAGAAGAATACTGACTCGTTGTAAGTTAATATATTCATATGGTACTGAAGAAATAGGTAAGTAGACAGCTACCTGTAGATCCAACGAAGGTACAGGATCGATAATGTTTATCACAACGTTCCTTGTGACCCCATGTACACGGAAGATACGGATGAAAGACCTCTCAAAAATGGTATTTATTCTCAAAGTAAAACAGCTTCTGAAAGAGACGTAGATAACTTTAACAGTATACCAAATATAGAAAGTCAAACAATAATATCACATATTGTAAATAACTGAACGTATATAACTTCTTATGAACGTAGGGACCTTATTTCAGGTGAACTAGTACTACGTAATAGGAAAATTATTAAACCTAACATGATAATTATTATTATTATACAATAAATTAAGAGAAATGATAGTATAACAACTCCTAAAAACATAGATATAAGTAGTGGTACTATAACCGGAGATTAAAAGAAAAAACCACTGTAAAGACTGACCAAAACCTTACGACCGGAATATCTTACACAAACCCTCAAAGGAAGGACACGTTAAAAGACCTTCTTAAACTAGTCATTTTCACAATCACGAAGAGATTTAAAAACCATCTTAAAAGGACACTTCTGTAGACAGGGATCCATAAACAAATAACCTTAAAAAAAAAAAAAATGATGTAAAACCAAAGACAGGAACACTAATGAGACAAGTGTAAAAGATAAAGAAGACCAACTCAAAAATTACAATATGAAAAGATTCTCAAACAGGTAAAGAAGTTCCAACAGGTAAAGAAGGTCCAACAGGTAAAATAACCTTATATCAACCAGTCTCATCGGCGAATGTTAGGAAATATAAAAAATACGTAACAGATAACATTGAAGAGGAGAAAGTGAAGATTAAAATGACTAAACTCAGAAGAGGGAAAAGAGAATTACTCAGATCGATTACCAAACAGTTAAAACAAATAGAAGAGTTTCTTGGTCGAGAAAAAGGTTCACAATTACTACAGATATGTTAAACAACTCCTATAAGGAAAGATATTAACCATATAAACTTCGTTGAGAAAAAGTAATATTTTTTCGTTGGACCAAACGAAATTAATAGTAAAAGATGAAACGAAGAGTTTCACAAAGAATAGATATAAAACACTTTCCGTTCGATATAAAGAAAAAATTTATTTATTTAATTAAATAAAATTAACCTCCGATTGATTTTATGACACCACGAAAAACGGTATGTAACTATACTTAGTCGGTGTCCACATGTACACAGGGAGGTAGGACTTGGGGAGGAGGGTGGAAGGAGGGGTGGAGTAGGGTCTCGTGACCGAAACTCACGGGACGAAGTACGTAACTTGAACGTGACCAATAAATAAAATGTGTACCATTATATGTACAAAGTTATAATAAGAGAGTTTAGTAGAGTGGGAGTCGAAGAGGGTGTATCAGGTTTTCAGACAAGAAATGTAGACACAGAGAACAGACAAAACGTATATTCCAGTAGTAGTGGTAGAAAGATTTAAAGTGTACATACGTAATTATATGGTATAACCACGAAGAGAAAGACTGAATGAAGTGAGACATATTATCCGAGGTCAAAGTAAGTGTAGTAATCTTGACTGAGTTTTCGTGAGATAAAAATATAAACTCATTATAAGCCAACACATATACATGGTATTGAAGGAACAAGAAAGGAAACGACTACCCGTAGATCCAACGAAGGTACAGGATCGATAATATTTCTCACGACGTTACTTGTAACCCCATACATATAGAGGAAGTTAAGTGCAAATGAACCATATATACGGGTCGTCACCCTAACGACCCAGTATACCGTCAAGATAAAAGACTAAGGATTCCTTAGAGGTGTGACAAGAGGTATCACCGACATGGTCAAACGTAAGGATGGTTGTCACATTCTCACAAAGGAAAAGAGGTATGGGAGAGGTCGTAAATAACAAACATCTGAAAAACTACCGTTGGTAAGACTGACAGTACTCTACCATGGAGTAACACCAAAACTAAACGTAAAGAGACTATTACTCACTACAACTCGTAGAAAAGTACACAAACAATCGGTAGACATACAGAAGAGACCTCTTTACAGACAAATCCATAAAAAGGGTGAAAAACTAACCCGAAAAACAAAAAGACCATAACTCGACGTACTTGAAGAACATATAAAACCTCTAATAAAGAAACAGTCAACAAAGTAAACGATAATAAAAGAAGATAAGACTTCCGACAGAAAAGTGAAACGAATATCAAAGGAATCAACACATTTTGTAAAATTCAAATTAATCCAAGGTAAACAATAAAAACAAAAGTAAAGGTAATGAGACTCCACTCAGTATCCCCTAGAACAACACTTAATGTAGTCTCTCAGAAGACGGATACAAAAGGACAATCTCAAAACATCAAAGACCAGAATGTAAATCTAGAAATTGTGTAAAAATCAAATAAAAACACATACCACAATCTTTCACATGATCAAAATTAGAAAATATTCACTAACTAGTCAAAAGGGTCGTGGTGGATAATTTTTCTACTAGAATAGGTAACACATAAAAACGGAGGAGATAGTATCTATTCCAATATAAAGAAGAATTTCAACAAGTAGTATATAGTCTTATATATTTTATTAATTTTGATGAGATAAAAAGTAAAGTGAGTTGATTATTTAAACAATTGGTGAATGTTACTTTATACGTCTTTTATAATGTTATTTTACTCGAAAATTTTTGTCTTGATCTCGGTTAAAACTATGTTACACTGTTACGGGATTCATGTTTCTTTTTAAATTCTTATTCCTACAATACACTCAGTCTTCTTATACACTTCTAAAAAAGACTTCTTATTTCAGTTCTTTAGTTCGGAAGTGTTTTTCCAATCGATAACATAGTAAACAGTTTATTTGATTCCTCTTACTTCCATCCAAGAGGGTCCGTTCTTTTCGTCGTTCTCGTCACAATTCGAGTGTATACTAACATTACATTTCGTTAACATTACTTGGGTCGTGTACTATAAGATTCCCTCGATCTTTTAAGATCGTCCTACAATCCTTACACCAGTAGTATATTTCCGTAATAACCTGGAGATTCTTTAATTACGGAGAATAATATCCGTTTCTCTTTGAGAATTTCTAAAATTTGTTCTCTAAACATATCTTTTTATAGATAAAATCTTACTATCGAAACCAGTGACATATTCCCTATCTTTCATATGTCCTTTTTAAGGTCCAAAAGGGAGGATATATCTTCTTTTGGGTCAAGAGGATACAACACAGGAAAAAAGTGGACTCACAGAGGAAATAATGAGTGTGTTTTATGAATGTGTGAAAACTGTGAAGGTCAGTGGTGTATACTCCCATAAAAAGGATGTTGTTCGTTAAGAAACACTGTGGTAAACCTGTAGGGTATTAAATTGAGTTAAAATTGTGATAGACGGACCTCCGTCACAGTCTAGGGTATCCACTTCCCCAGTTAGGGTGTTGTGATGAGGGATGGGGTAGTGAGTTTTTCGGTAAGGTCTAACAGTGACATGAAGACTGGTTGGTCGATATTCAGTCTATAAAGTTGTTGGACTCGACTGGGGGCGGTGAACACAAAATAAATAAACGATGTTGTCGAGTACCTTGAGTTCCTTTATGAATGTAAATACTAATAATGATTTCCTATACTATCTCCTATGTTACTTGTTGGTCTTTTTCTCTATACATTCCGTTCAGAATCCTCCCAGGACTTGTGTACTTAAAGACAGGTACACCTCTGACGGTTGATTTTTAAAAGTGAACGGTAAACGGAGTTGTACCTAATCCAGTGGTCGGTGACTTCGGTGACTGGAAGTTGTGTAAGACTTTCCTCGAGTTCTACATCTAGTACTTACTCTGTGACACAGGACCTTTTATGACCGTCTTGTTCGGAAGTCTATTATTCTATAAAAGTCTTCTGTTAAAATACTCGGGTTATAGACATAGAAGAGTATAGATCCTTTCGTGATGTGATATTAGTAATTGTCACTATGGACGAGGAGTACTGATCGTCGTTTAGAGACAGTTTTACACACGAACTGACGTACATAGAGAGAAGTTATTTTAGTATACATGAAATGGCTAGAGGGGGGTTGGAGAAACCTCGTCAAAGAGTCTCGACAGACTTTATAACAGAGGGTTCGATATCAGGAGTAAAACGGAGTCTATTTTGAATTGAGTGTTAAAGCACAACACAAAAAAAAACCAACTGTTCCACCTCCACGTAGTGGGAGGATCAAACTTGTACGAGTGGTTGGACCTTCGAGAGACTTTGGGTATGACAACCTTAAAATACCTCCGAAGTAGTGTACCTCTATTAGTTTAGATGAGAAATAAGGGTTGGGGAGAGGAGAGAGATCTTTTACCCCCATACCCCGACTTTTAAGGTACGGAGATTAGTAATGAACAAAACAACGACAAAAACAACTTTTCGGGAGTAAATCCTCGGTAGGTCCTCGGGTTGGTCTCACTGGAGTAATCTTGTTTTCTACTAGGATTATGAGAATGGTGAGTCCTTTAATGATCCCAAAACCTTTGAGACGGTCCTTGGTCTCTGTCGTGGTTACATGTACACACACATATTCATATATAATATATATATATATATATATTTTAGTACCGTAGACCAGAGTAGTGAAGTACCCTTTATCTACCCCTTAGTCACCTTTGTCACAGGCTGAAATAAAAACCCCCGAGGTTTAGTGACGTCTACCATTGACGTCGGTACTTTAATTTTCTACGAATGAGGAACTTTCTTTTCAATACTGGTTGGATCTATCGTATAACTTTTCGTCTCTGTAATGAAACGGCTGATTCCAGACAGATCAGTTCCGATACCAAGAAGGTCACTAGTACATACCTACACTCTCAACCTGACACTTCTTTCGACTCGTGGCTCCTTAACTACGAAAACTTGACACCACACCCGCTTCTGAGGACTCTCAAGGAACCTGACGTTCCTATAGGTTGGTCAGGTAAGATTTCCTCTAGTCAGGACCCACAAGAAACCTCCCTTACTACGATTTCGACTTTGAGGTTATGAAACCGGTGGAGTACGCTTCTCAACTGAGTAACCTTTTCTGAGACTACGACCCTCCCTAATTCCCGTCCTCCTCTTCCCTTTCTGTATCCTACTCTACCGACCTACCGTAGTGGCTAAGATACCTGTACTCAAACTCATCTGAGGCCCTCGACCACTACCTGTCCCTCCGGACCGCACGACGCTAAGTACCCCAGTACTTCTCAGCCTGTACTGACTCCCTGACTTGACTTGACTGACTTTTACATTAACAAAAATTTGTTATTATCTTACGAATTTTATTGAATTAAGTGACATAAGTACTTAAACTCGAGTATTTGAAGTTTCTTAATGAAGTATTTATTTAAATGACATACCGACTAATCTCAAATTTTACGAATTTCCAAAAATTAAAACTTTTTACAAAATTACTATAATTGTAAATAACTCTCGAACGATAGATGGACTGTGACGATGATAAAATGTCTATAATAAAGTGAATTAGGAGTGTCGTCACAACACTCCATTTATATAAGAAATATTTTTTAAAAATAACCTCATATCAACTAAATGTTATAACACAATGAAAACTCACGTGTCATTTAATTAATATACATATGTATATAGGTATACAAAAATCTAAGAAAAGGGTATATCCGGTAATATTTATGACTCATCTTTATCATTCAGAAACAATCAATAGATAAAATATTTCATCACAATTATACCGTTAGATTTAAAGGGTTAGTTAAGTAGGGAGGAAGGAATAGGGGACGATTCCTATCTAAACAAAAGATATAGACGTGGAGAAAAGGACAAAACATCTATTCTAGTAAACATGGGAAAAAACTCTAGGGTGTTTATTCACAATATTATACTATAAACAGAAACAGAGGGAATGAAGAGAGTAATACTGTTAGAAATCTAGGTAGGTACAACCATTTTTACCATAATAAAGTAAGTAAAAATACCGACTCATTATAAGGTAATATATATACATGGTGAAAAAAGGTTGGGTAAAGAGGATCCAACGAAGGTACAGGACCGATATCGTTTATCACGGTGTTAATTGTGACCAAAAGTATAGAAAGTTTAATACCACAAGAGGTCTAAATACGGGTTCTAACCCTAACAACCTAGTATACGATTAAGATCAAAGTCCAAGGAAATTCATTGTAAGTATGACAAGACGTATTAACGACATTGTTAAATTTAAGAGTGGTTCTTACGTCCTCACAAGGAAAAAGAGGTGTGGTAGAGGTTGTAACTAATATCTAAAAAAACTACTACTGGTAAGACTGACCACACTTCTCACCGGAAGTTATTGATGTAACGACATCAAAACTAAACGTAAAGAGATTATTAATCACTACGACTCGTAGAAAAGTACAAGAAAAATTGGTAGATAACCCTATGACCCTCCCTAACCCCCGTCCTCCTCTTCCCCTGCTGTCTCCTACTCTACCGACCTACCGTAGTGACTGAGCTACCTCTACTTAGACTCACTTGAGGTCCTCAACCACTACCTATCCCTCCGGACCGCACGACGCTAAGTACCCCAGCGTTTCTCAGCCTGTGCTGATTCGCTGACTTGGTTTGACTTGACTTGACTAACCGTAAATTAATTTAATAATTAAGTGATCCTTGTATATGGTTAATTAATATAATTAATGTTACTATTAATTAATATTATTATTTTAATGAATTTATCAATATTATTAATTTAATTATTTTAATTAATAAATTCTCATAATTTAATTTAATAATATTCATAAATAATATTATTTGAAATCAATTAACTAACACTTAATTGTTCACGTCCAATAATTTTAAAAGTGTATTTTCGAAATGACTCAATTTTTGTTCGAAAGTTAAACTTGAACTGTCAAACTTTTATTACGTCGAAAATTTAGACTTTGTAATTAATGATCTTACAATAAATCTTAGTTTTTTAATATTCTACGATAAAGGTGTTTTACCCGAAGGAAGAAGTTTGAATTTTAGTGAATGTCCTTCTGAAAAGTTACTTCTACGTCTGTGTCTTCAGAGTCTTGTCTCAAGTTCTCTCTTTTTAGAATAAAATAGAGTAAGATAGAATAAAATTATTTCATCTCCGTCGTATTTATACAAATTTCCTTCTTTCCTTTCTTCTGTCCCTACTGTCTCATTTCCTATGACTTGCGTTTTTGTGTCGACCAAAAGAAAGGATATACCATTCTTGTATTTGTAAAACTTGACTTTCAGCACTCACTTTCAGTGAGTCAACACACGTTGAGAAACACTGGAGTACCTGATATGTCCGGTACCTAAAGAGGTCCGGTCTTATGACCTCACCCATCGACAAGAGAAAAGATCCCGTAGAAGGGTTGGCTCCATAACTTGGGTCCAGAGGACGTAACGTCCGTCTAAGAAAAAGTTGACTCGGTAGTCCCTTCGGGTGTTCAGTAACGTGGTTGAAATCTTCTTCGTAACTGTATAAAAATTGTCTTTGACCGTTGAATGTTCACGTTTAAGACAAATAACATGAAAATTATTGATATCGAATGATAAAACCTACGACTTTATCAACACTAGGAGTTTCTATATCAGTGAGTCAAACTAGTAAGAATCTCAGTAAATATAAGAATAGATAAGGTCTTCATATCTTCGTGAGGCTGTTTACTAAATGGTAAAGATCTGGTTCTTATATCGAGGATTGTTTTTATTTTCCCTTAGAGATCATAGTAGAATTAATAGTTATAGAGGATATGTCTTATACGTGTTTCGTATTGTTTTAAATAAAGTGAGTAAAAACGGATACATTTCTATATACTGGGGGATGTACTATATTAACAATTTTTATTTTTCTATAATTTAATCTACCCGACGTGTTAGATTATAATAGGATTCTGTACGACTCCAGTATAGATTTTCAAAAAAAACAAACAAAAGATATGAAGAAGAAATAACTGGGAGAGGGGAGGAATCAGTCTACTTTGGTGTGATAGATTTTCCTTTAGTCCTAACAATTTTTTGACTTGTTTTCTTTCTGAGTTAACAAAAATGAGGGTTAGACCCTAAAATTCAAATCTTGGCTTATACTATCTGTGTCTCTTTCTTTTCGGTTACTTGGACAAGGACCGCGTACGTACACACGAGTCAGTACAGGATCAGCAACACTGGGGTGTCTGACATCGGACGGTCCGAGGAGACAGGTACCCTAATGCGACCGTTCTTATGACTCCACTCAACGCAAAGGAGGAGGTCCCTTAGAAGGGTTGGGTCTTTAGTTGAACGCAGAGGGTTCCGGGGACGTAACGTTCACCCAAGCAATGATGAGTCGGTGGTCCCTTCGGGTGGACGGGGATCAGAAAGGGGATTTTGGTTAGGTACACAATGGACCCGACCACCTTCCAGTACGTACTGGAATTCTACCACGATGAAACTTTACACGATCTTAACGAATCTACTGAACAATTTTGTATCTGTTAAACTCCAGTGGGAATCCCAAAGACTCCATTTAGAGTCTATTCAGAACAGTTCTTAAACGTAAAGATTAAAGGTCGATGATTAGACTTCTTGGTCACTTATTCCTCTGTCCCTTTACCGGATCTCTGATATTAAAGTCATTTAGTCGAAGATCTATTTTACAAAGAAGACCTATCAAGACCTTTTAGTCTTTACGTCGATTACGTACGTCTATTGGGGTATCGGTTAGTTTATTCTTAACTGAAGTAACCGGTCACTTCTATACAGGGACCTCCAATCCCAGTTAGTTTCAACGGTTGAGGAACGGATATATATATATAGTTTGTATGAACCTGGACAAGATTTTAAAACAAATTAGGGTACGTTTGTCTAAGGACTTCGGGTGACAAAAGTTCTCGGGTCCATAGACGTTTATAACGTTTCGTCTCGTACCCCGAGAATTTCTTTTTTTCTCGACTATCCATACAATTTTTTTTTTTCAGAATCGTGGTATAGAACCGACCCAGGTGTATATCGTTTAGGAAAGGATAATATCGGGGTCTGAAGAAGGTATAAAATCAATAAAACTAAGATACTCTGTGAATATTTACGAGGTCAAAAGGAGAAAAGGAATAAGTACAAGAAGGAATTTCAAAGTGGACCACGAAAATACTTTTAGTGAGGGGAGACTGTAATCGGTCTTGGTAGATTTATAGATCTTGGTAGGTTTAAAATCGTTACTTGAAGATTTGTGATAATGGTAACAAAGAGTTTGTATAAAGATTCGAAGAGACATGGGATGACGTAGAAGAAGTAGCTACTGACACAATCGGGTCTCTTCTACAGGGATTTGTAATAAAGTTCCAAAGGTTTTATCAGGAAACTAAAAATAGGTTTGTAGAAGTGGTCAGAGTCAGAGACCCTTTCTCTGTTAGACACGTGACGACGAGGTGTCTACACTTTCTTGTTCAGGACGGTCTCTTTAGAGGTACGACTAGGTATTCCTCGATTTACATTTGTGTTTTTAGCTACAAAATATTATCGAGGCAGGTCAGTGTACTGTTAAACCCAGTCAGATATTGTACACTTGTAGTCCGTAACTTATTCAGGACTTCCGGAAAAACCGTCAGTAAGAGGACCTATTTCTGACACTCTCTTTTGTCCGGTTTTCTGTGACATGAGATAGTCTCGAATCAGGCAGGAAATCGGTTCCGTTACGGATGTAAGTGTCTCTCTTTCAGACCAAGACGAACCTTAGAGTTTATAGAACTAAACATTTACGTAAGTGAGACGTGAGCATCGGATAATAGTCATTTTGGTATAACCTCCACTCTATTTAGGATTTTAATTACCAACAGATTGTCGAAAACCCCCGGTGACTGATGTCAGTGACACAATAGACTAGTCTGATATGTTAATTTTCAGTCTTTTACTCCATTGTATAGTAGAGACTTGAAGATTATCAGGGTCTTTCTTACTTCACTGACCCGGTTTCATCGTTACTACGAGTTAACACCTATACAGACCACTACTTTCATTTTAGGCTACGACGTTTCTTATCGTAACGTATCCTTGTACCTTGTAATCCAGGTACTTAACTCCATTTAATCTACACCAGTTCGTCCTCTACCATTCTTATTTATAACCATAGAATCCTTAGGTACTTGGTTTTACCTACCCTCACCCATTTAAATTAAGTATACTGGTAACATAGATGATGGTACCCGTTCTTAGGGTCTCTTCTTTACCTTATCGGGAGTATTAGTTGTTTTCTCAGGTTTTACGTCATAAACTCACGTTGGAGTTTTTACTGTCTTACTAGAATCAAACAAAGGTTCTGTTAGGTAAGTTGTAGTGTCATTATGTTAAGATACAGGGTTGGTGACTTCTTCGACTTCAACTGGTCAGGAAATTTCTGGAGCTTCTGGAGGATCTCGATTGGCGTTCCTTTTTACTAGATAAGTAGTGACCCCTAATCTTACGTTTTCGTCTTTAATTTCTCTTTGGACCTCACTGTCCGTTCAAACCGAAACATCTTGTTTTATTTCGTCCCGTTTTCGATTTACTTAAGACGGTTCTCTTACGTAACCAGTATCGCTTATGGGGAAAGTTGTTGTGTTCTCTGTTGAAATGTGTACCTGTAGTGGTTACTGGTTATGCCTTTAGTTTAACTAATGTAAGAAACATCGTCTTCTACCTCTTCGACATATGACAGTCGTTTTTGTTCTGGATCTCGACTGACACCGGGTCTTGTAGTCGAAGAGTGTCGTTTTCAGTTGGAATTTGATTTCTTTCACCCCTTTTGGTGATCTGGACGGTCAATACTGAAGTTAGTTTAGGTAATACTTATACTTCGTCTCCATTACTTATCTAAGTTCCCCAACTTTGAACATTTGTCACACACACTCCTTGATACCTATCTCCAGGTATCATAATGTGTCCTACGTCGCTTGTTTTGATAGGGTTTCGGCCCCCCACCCCCCCCACCCCGTTCTTACGTTTCACCAATAGACTCCGTCAGAATGTTTATCGACTTCTTTCTTCTCTTCGTTTTTCGTTCCCTCTTTCCCTTTCCATATAGGTTGATTTGTGTCTAAAGGCTTCTTCTCGTACCTCTCTGTTTCTCCGGTAGAAGTTACCTTGTCACATATTTTGATCTTCCTTTTTTTTTTTTTTTTTTTTGTCTTCCCCTTTCTGATCTCTAGAGAAGTCCTTATAACCTCTATAGTTATCTTGAAAAACGGGTTTCTACCCGTGTTATTTCCTGTATTTACAATCTTTGGATCATCTTCGACTTCTCTAGTTCTTCTCTACCTTTCTTATGTACCTTCTTGACTTAATTTTTCTAGGTCTACTTGACCTTCTGATACTACCACACCAGACGGTGAGTCTCAGTCTGTAAGACCTCCCTTTTCAGTTTACCCGGAATCCTTCGAGATGACAATTATTTCGATCACCTACACTACCTTAAGGTCATCTTGGTAAGTTTTAGGATTTCCTACTACGACAGTTCCACCACGTAAGATGTACAGTCGTTTAGACCTTCTAGGTCGTCACTAGTGTCCTGACCTTTTCTAGTTAGGAGTACGGTTAAGGGTTCTTCCCATGATGATTTCTCACACGATTGGTAGTTTGTTAACGTGAGTAGAGGGTATAATCATTCCAATACGAATTTCAGAACGTACGATCCGCAGTCGTAATACACTTAGTTCTTGAAAGTCTACAGTTTCGATCTAAATCTTTTCCTTTTCCTTGGTCTCTAGTTTAACTGTTGTAAACGACCCAGTATGTCTTTCGATCCTTTAAGATTTTTTTTTTTTTGTTTTTTTTTTGTTTTTTTTGATGAATACGAAGTAGTTAATGTGGTTTCGACATACCTAGTATTGTTTGACACCTTTTAAGAATTTCTCTACCCTTATGGTCTGGTAGAATGGACAGAACAGAGGACTCTTTGGACGTACGTCCAGTTCTTCGTTGTCAATCTTGAAACGTATTTTGTTAACTAACCAAGTTCTAACTCTTTCCTCATACTATACAGACAGACGACGATGGGAAAATTAGATATATGACTCGTGTAGTACTCTTTACAGTCCGACCTACTCAATGGTCGACTTTAGTTCTATCCCCTCTTCGTAGTTATTGAAGTCTATACACCTACCATGTATAGAAAGAAATTACCGTGTTTCGTTCCTCCTTGATTTCTCAGAGAACTACTCACACTTCCTCTTCTCACTTTCTCTACCGATTTTGATTTACGAATTTTTTTTTTTTTTTTTTGTTCTAGTACCGTTGGACGGGGTAATAAAGTATCGGTTATCTCTCCCTTTCCACCTTTATGACTGTCTAAAGGGGAAGAACCCGAGATTTTAGTCACACCTACCATTGACGTCGGTACTCTAGTCTACTATAAACGAAGAACCGTCCTTTCGATACTCTTTGGATCTGTCACACAACTTTTAGTCTCTATAATGAAACGGTTGCTTCAAGGTGTATCAGTTCCGATACCAGAAGGGTCACCAGTTTTGCCAACACTCTCAACCTGGTATTTCTTCCGTCTCGTGGTTTCTTAATTACGGAAGTTTGATGCCACGATCTCTTTTGAGGACTCTCAGAGAACCTGTCGTCCTAGTTTGATGAGCTATAAGTCAAGTCAAGTCAGTGAGTAAGCACAGGCTGAGAAACGTTGGGACGCTTGACGTCGTACGGTCCGGAGGGACAGGCAGTCGTTGAGGGCCTCAGGTGGGTTTGGGTATAGATAGCTCAACCGTTACGGTAGGTTGGTAGAGTAGGAGACAGCAGGGCAAGAGGAGGACGGGAGTTAGAAAGGGTTGTAGTCCCAGAAAAGTTTCCTCAGTCGAGAAGCGTAGTCCACCGGTTTCATAACCTCAAAGTCGAAATTGTGGGCAGGAAGGTTACTTGTGGGTCCTGACTAGAGGAAATCCTACCTGACCAACCTAGAGGAACGTCAGGTTCTCTGAGAGTTCTCAAAAGAGGTTGTGGTGTCAAGTTTTCGTAGACAAGAAGCCACGAGTCGAAAGAAACATCAGAGTGAGAGTGTAGGTATGTACTGGTGACCTTTTTGGTATCGGAACTGATCTGTCTGGAAGCGACCATTTCATTACAGAGACGAAAACTTATACGTCAGATCCAACCAGTATTGACAGGAAGGTTCCTCATCGCAGAAAAAAAAAAAGAAGAAAAAAAAAATTAAAATAAAAATGAAATAAAATGAAATTTTATGACATAACCAAAACGGTACGTAACTGTACTTAGGTGGTGCCGACATATGCTCGAGGGTTAGGACTTAGGGGGAGGGTGGAGGGTGGGGTATAGTAGAGAGACCTAGTAGGGGTACGTGGTTGGGGTTCGTAGGACATAGGACATAGCTTGTACCGACGTTAGTGGTAGAGGTCACCAAAACCTCGGGTCTTTTTATTTCAGTTGGTTACAAAGGTGAAAAAGGGGTAGGTGAACGGTACTTCACTACCCTGTCCTACGGTACTAGAATCAAAAGGCTTACAACTCGAAATTCGGTTGAAAAAGTGAGAGAAGAAAGTGAAAGTAGTTCTCCGAGAAAGCAAGGAGAAGTGAAGCCGGTATTCCCACTAAAGTAGACGTATAGACTCCAATAACAATAAAGAGGACCGTTAGAACTAAGGTTGAACACGAAGGAGGTCGGGTCGCAAAGAGTACTACATAAGACGTATATTCAATCTATTCGTCCCACTGTTATATGTCGGAACTGCATGAGAAAAAGGATAAACCTTGGTCAGACAACAAGGTACAGGTAAAGATTCACAACGAAGGACTGGACGTATATCCAAAGAGTTCTCCGTCCAGTCCACCAGACCATAAGGGTAGAGAAAGTCTTAAAAGGTGTCAAATAACACTAGGAGTGTCAGTTTCCGAAACCGTATCAGTCATTTCGTCTTTATCTACAAGACCTCGAGAGAAGGAGAAAAGGTACAAGGTCGTCTACAACCGTTAAACTAGAGACCAAGGAGACGGAAAAGATTTTGGTCGAACTTGTAGACCTTCAAGTGTCAAGTGTATAACGACTTCGGACCGAACCTCTTAAAATTCGTAATGAAATGATCGTACACTCTACTCACGTTAACACGTCATCGAACTCGTAAGAAACCGTGACGGAAAGAAACCCTAACCTTACTTTTGACTGGGAAAGGTCAGAACAACGGTGACGACTCAAAAGGTTTAAACGACCGTATAACTCACGTCGTGAAAGTGTCGTAACAGAGAGTCCTAAACTTTATCAAGTTGACCTTAAGGTAGTGGAGGTGATCGAAACAGGTATCACCACGAAAGATTCCGGGTAAACTGAAGTGTAAGGTCCTACAGACCGAGATCCACTCACTAGTGTGGTAGCACTAATAGACCCAATCCTTCTAGAAAAAACATGTCAAGAAGACACATAAGAACGGTGGAGAAGAATTATAGAAGACGAAGACAATCCAGGAATGGGAAAGACAGGAAATAACTCGTGTAGAAACAATTCCCTTTAGTTGGGACTTATGAGTAAATTTCCTGACTACAACTTCGACTTTGAGGTCATAAAACCAGTAAACTTGGATTGTCGACTGAGAAACCTTTTAAGGGACTCAGACCATTTCTGACTCCCGTCTTTCTTTTCTCCCGTAGTCTTCAACCTACCGGAGTGACTGTGTTACCTGTACTTGAACCCGCTTGAAACCCTCTACTACTCCCTGTCTCTCCGGACCGAACGACTTAAGATAACCAACGTTTTTCAGTCTGTGGTGACCCACTGACTCGTTGTTGTTATTAGAAACTAAATTGAAAAAGATTAGTTTCATATTCTTCACAACACTTCTTTATCTTTTCGAAGAAGTATCATTTATAGTTGGTAGAGGGACGCTTATGTAAGATAGATATATCCCCATACAATATGTCTTTTACTGAAAAGGTCAATCGTAACAGTAATCGTTACTATCTAGTAAGTTATATTTCGTTATATAGTAATACGAGTTCATAAGACACTGAGTCCTCAAACCTTTCTCCTATTACCACAACACAAAGACAAGACACTACAGACTCTGGAATTGCCCCTTGGAAGTTTTCAACCCTCACTGAATAACCGACCTCCGAACTAGTAATCTTCCGGTGAATGAGTGTACAGTCGGACCCGCGAATATGAGAAGAACATCGGCGAACCCAAAAGAGTCTCATATAGTCGACACAAGGTTCTTGTAAACGGGGTTTTCTTAGTCCTTCTTTAATATAGTGGACGGTAATCTTCAGTGTACCGAAGTAAAGTAGGACGTAGTGTTCGATGGGTTAAGGTCCTATCCCAGGTGTCTTAGGGTGGAGGGTCATCCTTCTCCGTAGTTTAAGTGTGACTTTCACACACTCTACCCTTTCACAGAGGTACTAGTAACCTTTTATGTTAGACGACACTCCTTGTAAAGTGATGAGACTTAGTCTTTAAAACGGTAAACTGACTAAATAAAGAGAATGGAGTTTTCTACCCTGAATCCTTAATAACATCGTCTGGTCAATGGTGAGATTTCTATTCCAGGAGTAAAGATATTTTAACGAAACTTATGTCTCAATTCTACCAAGGTGATTTATTTATATGTAATCTACAACCTCCTACCCAGAATTATCTTCTTTTAAGATCAAACTCATTTTAGTTTCCTCTTTAACCGAATAAAGATACCCAGTTTTTTCCTTTTGGAAATTCAAAAAAAGACCTGTACACTGGGTAGGTAAAATAGAATCCGATTGATCTTTCGTATCAATTCTACTTCTCCAGTTCAACCTTAACATAACTGACTGACGAAGATTATCAACAACCTCTTATAAAATACTAGTTTCGTCAATATTTTCATCTTTACCCAGATAACTAAAAGTTCAGACATAGTAATAGACCATTCAGACGTAAAGAGTATCTTTGACCGGTTTAACAGGTATTCTCCAACGGATGACGGAGACCCACTTAAACGTCGACAAGCGATAGACTTTTAATCGGGAGTTTTGAAGTTTCAAGATTCCTGAAACTTCGACCCGAAGGACCTATGTCTGAAACCCGAATAAACGTAGAAAAGGGGTTGAGACGACTACTAAGACTTCGAGGAATGGAAAGACACTTGAAATAATTTTACTTACACGTCCTCACTTAGCCTGGGGAAAGGACTCAACGGGAGAGGAGAAAGTTGTTAGAACCTCTACTCTGTTACCCAATTAACTCCATCGATGGACGTAAGTCCGGGAAGTACTTGGATAGAGAGACAACAAAAACCTGACATACATCAGATTCATTTAACGGAGGTTTATAAAAAAATCTTTGAAGACGGTTATAACGTTAAAAGGTGGTTCCGAAAACTCCTTTTTCTTTGGAAGACACTAAACGGGTATTTTTTCGTTTAGATTACGTAGTCTGGAAAATATATAATATAAAATATTACGTAAATACTGTACGATATATATACCATAAATATTTATCTATGTATTATAAATATTCATGTGAAAAATAAAAGAAGGTAATTCCATGTGGGAGATTATAGTTTACACATAGAACATCTTATAAGTAAAACACGAAGTTTAGTTAAATTAGAATTCTTCATTCCCAGTACAGAAAGGTCACCTTGTACAGTACGATGGTATTCCGTTAGGGTCAGAAATATATAGATATGGATATACAGTACTCCAGTCCTCTTATTGTGAGACGAGATACTACTCTAATTTCAGTGAAATTCTTCCCTTAAAAGTCACTCCATTTAACCGAAAAAGGTACGAGACGTTTCGTTTACAAAGTCCTCTTGTAACTACAATCTAAACTACAGAAACGAAAAAAAGTGAAAATTACTTGACACTTGTAAAACTAACCCTATGACTTCCGAAGATGAATGACACATCTCGTCTCCAATAGTTTGGACCAACGTAGTCTCAGTGAGGTCTCGATTAATTGTACTTATAAAAATACCCCTAAGGAGAAGTCTTAATGACAAAAAATCCGAAGGATGAGTTTCACACCAGACAATAGTCAACATGACCATTAGTGGACCCTTAAAGAACTTTGTATCTTAAAGTCCGACGTTGGATCTTTATCTCTTATTTCCAGACATGAAATTGTTCTAGGGATCCACTAGACATACGTATAAATTCTGACTCTTCGTCTTCATGAAAAGGTCTTATTATCAAACTTCGATAAAGGACGACACCGATAAATGTTCACTTTATATACGGGGAATAGTATGGATTTCAATATTCGTTAAAGGTCCAATTAAAGTTGACATAGAGAGAAATTTTCTATTTATTTCATATAGACTGTCGATCTCCAAATCCTTGTAACAATCTTCCTAAACAACAACAACAAGTCAACGATTCAACACAGGTTGAAAACACTTAAGTACCTGACATCGTTTGGTCCGAAGGGACAGGAAGTGGTAAAGGGTCTCAAACGAATTTGAGTGCAGGTAACTCAGTTACTAGGGTAGGTTGGTAGAGTAGGAGACAATGGGGGAAGAGGAGGACGGAAGTTAAAAAGGGTCATATTCCCAAAAAGGGTCACTCCGTCAAGAAGGGTAGTCCACCGGTTTCATAACCTCGAAATTGGAGTCGTAGTCAGGAAAGTTACTTATAAGTCCCAACTAAAGGAGATCCCAACTGACTAAACTAGAGGAACGTCAAGTCCCCTGAGAGTTCTCAGAAGAGGTCGTGGTGTCAAACTTCGGTAGTCAAGAAACCGAGATTCGGAAAAAAAAAAAAAAATAAAAGGACAAGAGTGTAGACATGTACTGATGACCTTTTCGATATCGAAACTGATATACCTGAATACAGTCGTTTCATTACAGAGACGAAAAATATACGACAGATCCAAATAGTATCGAAAAGAAGGTTCCTCGTTTACAGAAAATTAAAGTACCGACGTCAGTCTCAGGTGTCACTAAAGTCTCGGGTTCTTTTATTTCAGACAATGACAAAGGTAACAAAGGGATAGATAAACGGTACTTTACTACTTTGACCTACGGTTCTAGAAACGAAAAACTTACAACTCAAAATTCGATCGAACCGAGAGGGTAATCTTCCTATTGACGAGATTAAATATTTTAATTGATAAAGTTATAGTATTGTTTGTTAGATATTGTACAGGGTGTTAGTAAAGGTTTTAGTACTGGTTTTGGATACTCTTCAGACTCCGAAAGAGAAAAAAGGATCCTGTTTTTAACCTTTCGTTACTACCAGTCGTGACTAAGTATGCAAAATGAGTCTTATTCGTGAATGTTCGTTATTCACTAGTTACTCACTTAAGGTCCTTACGGACTTGTTTTCTCGTACTCAAGATCGATCTTGTATAGTTAGTTTAGGATGTCTTTCAATTATATTAATAGTAGTGAAAAGATAATCCACCTGACAGGTTGTTTCAAAGAACGGATTGAATCGGTACAGATGTTTAATTTTTTTTAGTTTTAGTTCTAAATTTAATAACTGTATTAAACCTTGTATGTTAGTTTTAGATTCTTGAAATAATGTATTAAAACAGACTTATATAGTGACAGAATATTTCTCTTGAAGTCATACTTAAGTTGTGTAGACGGTAAAAACGTTTAAATAATAAATATATTATCAACTGTCCTGAAGGACCCACCGAACCACCTTTTTTTATGTGGACGGTTGTGTCATTTACACCCAAACTAGGGACCCAACCCTTCTATGGGACCTCTTTATTTACCATTGAGAGAAGTCATAAGAACGAACCCTTTAGGGTATTTGTCTCCTCGGACTTCCCACCCGATGTCAGGTACCCAGTGTTTTCTCAGTATGTACTGAATCGTTAATTTTTTGTTGTTGTTCCCACCCTCCAAGTTCTCCCTTCCGTGTACATATTGATACCGACTGAGTACAACTACAAACCGTCTTTGGTTGTGTTAAAACATCTCGTTAATAGGAAGTTAATTTTCGTTTATTTAAATTTCAAATTTTTGTTACTTTGTTACACTCAACTGTTCCATTGTACGTATTAAAATTTTAAAAATGAAATCTTTGACTTTCTCTTGTAATACTTGAAGTAATTGGAAGAGACTTAATAATAATTTATATCGAAACCACCTAAGTACAACTACATACCGTTTTGGTTATGTTATAACATTTCATTAATTGAATGTTAATTTTGTTTAAAATTTTTGAAAGTTCGTCTTTTTTATTATTATTAATTATAAAATTTAGGAAATGGTATAAAATTTCTTAATAAATCCTTGCACGAATAAGGTATACTAAAGATTCGAGAGGACATGTCACAAAGAAGAAAGGGTTTACAGTGTTATAATATCCCTTTTTATTATTTCTTTTTCGGACTCTTTGTCTCTGTGACTTTATAAATTCTTCATTTTTTTTTCACATTGTACATAAATACTCTTTGCGACCTGACCTTCTTTGTGTTCGACCTTAGTTCTAACGACCCTCTTTATAGTTATTGGAGTCGATACGTCTACTGTGGTGGGAATACCGTCTTTCACTTCTCCTCGATTTTTCGGAGAACTACTTTCACTTTCTCCTCTCACTTTTTCAACCGAATTTCGAGTTGTAAGTCTTTTGCTTCTAGTACCGTAGGCCAGGGTAGTGAAGTACCCTTTATCTACCCCTTTGTCACCTTTGTCACCGTCTGAAATAAAACCCCCCGAGGTTTTAGTGACGTCTACCACTGAAGTCGGTACTTTAATTTTCAGCGAATGAAGAACCTTCTTTTCAGTACTGGTTGGATCTATCATACAAGTTTTCGTCTCTGTAATGAAACGGCTGATTCCAGGCAGATCAGTTCCGATACCAAAAAGGTCCTCAGTACATACCTACACTCTCAACGTGACACTTCTTCCGACTCACGGCTTCTTACCTACGAAAACTTGACGCCACAACCTCTTCTGAGAACTCTCAGGGAACCTGACGCCCCTCTAGGTTGGTCAGGTAAGACTCCCTCTCGTTGGGACCCTAAAGAAACCTTCCTTACTACGACTTCGACTTCGAGGTCATGAAACCGGTGGAGTACTCTTCTCAACTGAGTAACCTTTTCTGAGACTACGACCCTCCCTAACCCCCGTCCTCCTATTTCCCTGCTGTCTCCTACTCTACCGATCTACCGTAGTACCTGAACTACCTACACTCAGACTCACTTGAGGCCCTCTACCACTGCCTGTCCCTCCGGACCACACGACACTAAGTACCCCAGTGTTTCTCAGCCTGTGTTGACTCGCTGACTTGACTTGACTTGACTTTTGATCTATTTCTTGTCTTAGAGTATCCTGATTTTTTACATGTTAAGGTATCTATAAATTCTTTACTCAAAGGGTCTTTTTCGAACAATTGCCATAAATTCTTATCTAGATTCTATCGTCCCTGATCGTCTTCTCTTTTACGACACCTTGTTGACCGGGTGACAGGGGTAAAATGGTGACTTCTCTAAAAAGAGATTTTCTTATTTCTCTTGAGTTTAAAGAGACATGTATCCAAAGAGATGAAAATACAGGTACACTGAGTAGACTCTTAGAACAACTTTCTGTTTAAGGTTAACTGATCCAGACTTTGCTATGGTCTCTACCCCTGAAAGATTTTTAGAAGGTCCACTATGGTTACGAAGACCCAGGACTTGACCAAAAAGACGACGAAAACAATATTTTGAGAAAAATATGAAATTCGATTTACTGAACTTAATGAACAAACCCAACTTTTTACGAAATTAAACTATATAAGATGATTTTGTTTTCTTTCTTTATCTTTTAGAAATGCACTGTCACAGTGGTCCATTGTACATTCGTTATTAAATGGGGTATTAAAAATTAATCTTATTTTGTATCTAAACTGTTCTTAATACAGGATATTTTCAATTGGTATAAATAGGTTCAACAACGAGAGAACGAAAGATAAAAATACTCTATATTAATTGTATAGCGTAATATAATTTAAAATCGAACGGACTTCGATTAGAAGTGTTAGTTACTTGTAGAGTTCTTGTGTCTTGGATCACTAGTCATCTTTCCTCTTCGTACAGTTGACACTAAGATTCATATGTATAAATACTTTCCCGAGACTAGGGAGATGAGTCTTTGGACAGGTGTGGAACGTAAGTTCCGTCTTTCTTAGATGTGCAGGTCTTTCGTCTTGTTAATAAAAAATTCAAAAATTGTCAAAAGTTTGTGATTGTGTCTTAGACATCGAATTGAAATAAGTACTGATTTCTAAAAGGTGACTATTGAACTAACAAAGGTATCTTTACCGTTCTTATATAGAAAGTTTCGTCTAAGGGTCGAAGACGATTAATAAAATGTCGTAGATATGTTATAAGACACTTTCTTTTATTATATGGGATTCGAATTACGGTTGACAGTGTGTTTCAAGATAAGTACAAGGTTACTGTTATTGTACAATGATACGGAGTGTGGTAGTTTATTATGTATTAGAAACACTCTTATCTACACATTTAAGGATTACCCTTGGACTCTTGATTCTGTACTCCATAACACATTATTGTTATGTACCTACTCTGTGGAAGTCAAGTCAAGTCAAGTCAGTGAGTCAACACAGGCTGAGAAACGTTGGGGTACTTAGCGTCGTGGGGTCCGGAGGGACAGGTAGTGGTAGAGGGCCTCAAGTGAGTTTGAGTACAGGTAGCTCAGCCACTACGATAGGTCGGTAGAGTAGGAGACAGTAGGGAAAGAGGAGGACAGGGGTTAACGAGGGTCGTAGTCTCAGGAAAGGTTACTCAGTTGAGAAGCGTACTCCACCGGTTTCATGACCTCAAAGTCGAAATCGTAGTAAGGAAGGTTTCTTTAGGGTCCCGACTAGAGGAAGTCTTACCTGACCAACCTAGAGGAACGTCAGGTTCCCTGAGAGTTCTCAGAAGAGGTTGTGGTGTCAAGTTTTCGTAGTTAAGAAGCCGAGAGTCGAAAGAAGTGTCAGGTTGAGAGCGTAGGTATGTACTGGTGACCTTTTTAGTATCGGAACTGATCTGCGGAATTCCTGTTTAATAGCTCCTTTTAATAAAAATCTTATAGATCTCAATCTATAAGATTGTATACCTACCATACATTTATAAAAATGTATGGTAGACATACAGAACAAGGAAGGTGATTTTGTATAATACTATCACCATGATTCGTACTTCTATGTACTTCGTAAGCGGTTACAAACGTAGTAATATATAGGTTTTATCATCTAGTGGGTCCACCCCTTATCTATGTTGTTCTTTTGATAAAAGAGAAACCAAATTACTAGTCTTACAATTTTACTGAAAAAATAAACACCCATTATTTCTTTTTCAAATATCCTGTCGACCAGGTTCAACATTTCAGTATTCGAATTACTCATATAGAAATTTTATACTTAAACCGTGTAAAAAACACACACCATTACTTCAGATCAGTTTTACACCGTGGTACTTTTGAACTTTTTGTTACCTCGAATCTTTAGACGGGGGTATTTACGAGTCCTGTTTCCTATCCTTTTTCGTTTCGGTACCGGTCTCTTGTAGAAAAAATAAAAGTCCTGAGGTGTCCTCTGAAGAAAAACACATTCACTTGACGGATTCTGAGTTGTATGTAAAAAAAAAACAAACGAAAAAAGAAAATTTTAGATAAATGAAAAAATTGACTTCCTAACGAAATGTCTTAAAACAACAAAAGACAGTTTGTAGTTGTACTTAGTCGGTATCCACATGTATACAAGGGAGGGAGAACTTGGAGGGAGGGTAGAAGGAGGGATAGGGTGGGGACATCCAACTATGTCTCGGGAACAAACTCAAGAGACTCTGTATGTCGTTTATGGAGAACCGATAGATAAAATGTATACCATTACATTCAAAGGTACAATGAGAGAGGTATGTAGAGTAGGAGAGGAGGGGAGAGGGACACAGGTATTGAGACAAGAGATACAGACAAAGAGGTAATCACGGAAAGTTTATTTAAGTAGTGATGACAGAAAGATCTAAGGTATAGATACGTGATCATATACTATAAAGAGAAAGAGAAAGACTGAATGAAGTGAGACATATTATCCAAGATCCAAAGAGATGAAGTAATCTTGACTGAGTTTACGTAAGAAAAGATACCGACTCTTTATAATGTAACACATATACATGGTGTTGAAGAAATAGGTAAGTAGACAGTTACCTGTAGGTACAATATCTATAGCATTTATCACGACGTTACTTGTAACCCCATGTACACAAAAATTCAAAACTAAAGGAGTCCCATATACGGATCCTCATCCTAACGACCCAGTATACTACCAAAATAAGGATCCAAAAACTTCTTAAAGGTATGACAGAAGGTATCACCGACATAGTTAAATGTAAGGGTGGTTGTTACGTTCTCCCAAGGGAAAAGAGGTGTTGGAGAGGTCGTAAAAAACTACCATCTGAAAAACTACTACCGGTAAGACTGGACACACTTCACTATCGAGTAACATCAAAACTAAACGTAAAGAGATTATTACTCACTACAACTTGTAGAAAAGTACACAATCAATCGGTAGAAATACAGAAGAAGTATCCTTACATACGAATCCAGAAAAAAAGGGTGAAAAACTAACCCGAAAAAATAAAAGACTATAACTCAACATACTCGACGAACGTATAAAACCTTTAATTAGGAAACATTGAACAAAGTAAACAATAATAAAAGAAGTTAAGACTCCCAACAGAAAAGTGGAACAAATATCAAAGTAAACGAACGTTTTCGAAAATACAAATTAGTCCAGGGTGAACAAATAAAAAGAAAAATAAAGGTAATACGATCCCCCACCCAATATCTCCTAGAACGAAACTAAATATAGTAACTCACAAGACGGATACAAAAGGAGATTCTCAAAATATCAAAGACTAGAAATTAAATCCAGAAATTAGGTAAACTCAAATAGAAAAACATACCACAATTCTTTACAAGGTTAAAGTAAGAAATTGTATATCGACAAGTCAAAAGGGTCGGGGTGAAAACTTCTCCGATAGAAACGGGAGGAAACATATCAGAACGGAGGAAACAGTTTTTATTCCATGGATATCCACGTACCCAAATAAAGACCCGAAAGACAGAACAAAGTAACCAGAAATAAAGACAAGAACACGGTCATTGTCAGACAGAACTATTGACATCGAAACGTCATATTAGACTTCAGTCCTTACAACTAAAAAGGCTGAGGTAAGAAGAAAAAGTTCTAACGAAACTGATAAGTCCCAGAAACACAAAGGGATACTTAACACTTGAAAAAAGAACCAAGACACTTTTTTTTACGGTAACCATTAAACTGTCCCTAGTGTAAACTTAGACATCAAACGTAAACCATCATATCGGTTAAAGTGTTATAACTAAGAAGAATGGGTCCTTACACCTTATAGAGAAGTAGACAAATACAACGGAAACTAAAGAAAATAGCCATAGTATATTAAAAGACACATGTCAAGAAAACAAAGGAATCCATCCGAGTGAAGATCTATAAATTAAGAAAAACAACGTTACTAACTAAGGAATTTTTAGAAAGGCTAAAAATTAACAATCATATATCCTTACCTTCACTAAAGACACATAACTAAAACATAGGACGTTGAAGCGATTTGAGTGACTAATCGAGATCATTAAAAGACTATCATATAAATCCCAAAAGATACATGTCATAGTACAGTAGACGTTTGTCACTCTCGAAATAAAGAAGAAAAGACTAGACCTAAGGAAAATAAAGAAAAGGAAGAGACTAAGGACATCGATCCTGAAGGTGTCGATACAACTTATTATCACACTCTTACGTGTGGGAACAGAACAAGGACTAGAATCCCCCTTTCGAAAGTCAAAAAGTGGTAACTCTTATTACAAATGACACCCGAATAGTATATATCGGAAATGATACAACTGAGGATACGGGTAAACACTTCTCAAAATCAGTATTTACTCACGACTTAAAACAGTTTCCGAAAAAGACGTAGATAATTCTAGTAACGTACCAAAATAGAAATCTAAACAATTATTCCATATAGTGTACATAACTAACGTGTATGACTTCTTAGGAACGTAAGGACCTTATTTGGGTTGAAATAGTACCATATACTCGAAAGATTACACAACAACTTCAGACAATCGATCTTAAAACAACTTCTATAAACGTAGATACAAGTAGTGACTATAACCGGACATGAAAAGAACACACACACACACACACACACACACACACACACACACAACAGAAACAGACCAAAACTATAGTCCCACTACCGTCGGAACATCTCACTCAAACCTTCACAAGGAAGGAGACGTTAAAAAACTTTCAAAATCTTCCTATCCGTAATCGAGAAAAAATTTACAAACTACTTTAAGTGGACACTTCGGTAGACCAGGACCCAAAAATAAAACCCCCTCTAAAAACTAGTGTCAAAGGTAAAGTCACGAACGTTGACTTCACTTTCATTTTCAGAGAGTCAACATAGGTTGAGACGTTGGGGTACCTAATATATCAGGTTCCTTAAGAGGTCCCGTCCCATGACCTCACCCATCAGAAAGGGAAGAGGTCCTCTAGAAGAGTTGGGTCCCTGACTTGGGTCCAGAACAAGTATTAAAGATAAAGCAGGACCAAGTCGGAACCTTTTAACTTGATAAGATTCTTAGACAGGTAAAGAAGGTCCAATTGATAAAATAACGATATGTCAACGAGTATTATCGGAGTATTAAGAGACATAAAGACGTAACAGACAACATTGGAGAGGAAAAAGTAAAGATTAAAACAACTAAACTAAGAAGAGGGAAGAAAAATTTATCCAGACCAATTTAAAAACAGTTAAAACAAATAGAAGAGTTTCTCAGTCGTAAACCAAAATAATTAGAAATGATAACAAAGAAAGTAAATAAAAGTAAATAAAGATGAGATTAGAAATACCAAAGAAAGGAAGACGATTAAAACCCCAAATAGACAAGAGAAAAAAGGTCAACAAAATCCACATTTCAATCCAACAGAAAAAATAAAAAATAAAAAAATAAAAAATAAAAAATTATATTTAAATAAATAAAATTAACCTCCAATTAATGAAATGTTATCACATAACCAAAACGGTATGTAGTTGTAATTAGACGGTGTCCATATGTGCACAAGGGGTAGGACTTGAGGGGAGGGTGAAGGGAGGGACATGGTAAGGAAACCCAGTAGAGACACGTGGTCGGAGTCCGTAGGTTATAGTACGTAACTTGGACCTGACCGTTAAGCAAAGTATATACTATAATATGTACAAAGTTACGGTAAAAGGGTTTAGTAGGGTGGGAGAGGGAGAGGGTCTCAGGTTTTCTGACAAGATACGTAGACACAGAGAAAACGACAGAAAGTATGTCCCAATAGTAATGGTAGAAATATTTAAGGTATATATACGCAATCATATGACGTAACCATAAAAAGAAAGACCGAATGAAGTGAGATATATTTGCCGAAGTCAAAATAGGTGGAGTAATCTTGACTAAGTTTATATAAGAAAAATTACCGACTCATTATGAGGTAACACATATAATTTTAATTCAAAAAAAAACTACAACTCAACATACTCAACAAATATATATAATCTATAATTAATGAAAAAATAGTATAGTAAAGTTTATAAAAGAGGGTAAGTCCCTCAACAGAAAATTAAAGTAACTACTAAAGAAAACGACACGTTTTCGTATAAACAAATAGAAACAAAAATAAAGAAAGTGAAATCCTTTGTTTAGACTTTTTGATAACAACACTAAATACACTCTCACAAGACTGATACAAAAGGGGACCCTTAAGATATCATGAACCTCTCTATATGTAGTGTGATATGTGTCGTGATTTACACATGGAATCTTTATGTTTCAAAGATTTACATTCTGATCCAACAGAAAACTTCATCCTAACATAACGATTTTTGAATGGAGAATCTTAACGAAAACGACATAGGGTATTCATAACTCAACAGAACAAAAGTAACGGTAAACAAAGATCTAAAAAAAATTAAAGGGAGAACTAGCGGAGTCATTGACAAATAATAAATCTTTGTATGACAAATTAGATGCACAAACACAAAAAATGTCCGAAAAAAAAAAGGAAGAACATTAACTATAGATCAGAGTATCGTAACACTAGTCTTTTCTACGAACTAATGTTAAAGTTAAAAGAATTTAAATGACTAAACACTAGGTTCTACACCAGATAGGACCTCTTACAAGGTACACGTGGACTCTTCTTCTACATAAGACGTAAACCTACCTTTCAGGACTGGTATAGTTACTCTGGGTAGACCAGATTACATAGTAAATTCTACACAAAGGAATAATACAAGACAAAACTACTAGACGAGTAACCACATTTAAGCCACAATTTGAGAGGATGACAATAACACAATGACAATTAAAGAGGAAAGTACAGACAATCACAAACAGAATACATAACTCCATGGGGATATAACTGACGGATCTATAAATGTTAACAATAAAGAAGGAGAACCTAACTAGGAAACTAGTAATACATCAGGAAGGAATAGAGAACATTATTAAAAATAAAATTCCAGATAAAACAGTCTATACTCCTAACGATGAGGTCGAAAGAAAACGAAAGGTAAACGCACCTTATATAAAAAGGTAGGAGAGTTAGAGTCAGATATACACAGAAATCCATACTTCACCTAAAGAACATCTGTCTTATATATACCAAGAACAAAAACATAAGTAAGTCGCTCAGACATAGAAGACACACCTTGTAAATTAGGTATATTTCATTAATAACTATATATACAAGATAACGGTAAAAGAATTAATAAACCCCAAACAAAAACATCTAGAAAAAGAAGAGAACATAAAGGACTCATATATTTAGGGAAATTGTAATCAACATTTCGACCAAACCACCATGACTTAAGAGAATTGAAGACGAACAGACATTTTGAAGACTAAAGAGGTAGTTAAAAACTTACTCTAGGAACGGTCCATCTCATTGGACCAACAACTAAAAAAGGGAAAGTCATGAAATTTATATAGGACAGTAAGGAAAGAACGGACGTCTCAAAGACGACTTTTTTATTGACAATTCTCATACCCAAAGGGAAGACACAATGAACAACGAAAAGGGAACGACGAAAATTATAATAAAGAAACATAAATGAGAAACAATCAAACTAATCGTACACAGAACAGTACAAAGAGAAACCCAAATGGGATATACCCCGAGAAACATGGAGAACCTGAACTAACTGATAAAGGAAAAGTACGACCCCTTTAAAAGTTGATATTAGAAAAGTTTTTTAAAAAGTATGGGAAAGAAAAAGAGAAGAAGAAGACCCTGGGTATATGAAGTTTATAACCACACAAATTATAACAAGGTCTCCAGAGACTTCGACAAGAGTCAAGAAAAGTAAGAAAAATGAAATAAGACGAAAAGTCGTCGATACAGGTGGTAAAATAGAAGGTCGAGTGACTAAACAAGAAGACGGAGTCTTTAAGAGGATAACTAAAGAAGATCTCATAAAAATTTAAGTCATTGACACGACAAACAGAGAAATACAAATAAGAAGGTAAGAAGATCCATAAAAATTAACTAAGAACGTAAAAGATGTAAAATAATAGTTCCAAAATCTAGTAGGAATGATAGTAATAAGACTTAAGGAAAAGTCCATGAACGGATCAAGGAGAAGTAAATAAACTTGAACACACAAAGACCAAACACGGAAGTAAACACGTCATAAAGAGACGGAAAATTAAAAAATTGAATGACACGAACTCCAGAAAAAGGTCCGAAGTTCCAATTTAAGAAAGAAAGAAAACCAAAGACAGGAACATTCAAACTAGGTTACCAAACATATTCCAAGGATATCCCACGTTGAAAAAGAACGAAAGGTCACCCTCCTCCACTCAAACCACCAACAACAACAACAACAAAAGGGAGACTACCGGTACCGATTCGCTCCACCATTAGGATAACGAGTACTAACAAAAACTTAAAAACAGAACAAACCACAAACTACTCCGTAGGACGTGTCCCACCATCAACCCACTACGACTCAGAACATATGTTCACTAACGGAAACACCCTCAAGAGTGATAAACTATCAGGTATTCCAATCCTCAACAGACCATCAAATCTCAGAACCTCAGACACGAGAGTCAGGTTTCCGAGTCCCGAACTAGAGACCGGTCTTTTCTTCTAAGGTGTCCACCAAACAATACCATAATTTACCTTAACTTTGTTTATGGGGGTCTATTCTTGGTTTCTTTTTGACGTTTGTTAACTGTTAATGTTTTAGTCCGTTTATTATTAATTTTATTAACTTATATGAGTATATGTATATGTGGGTATTCGTTTTAGTTTCGTCAAGTTGTTTTTCATATTATCTAACTCGCCCACTTGTTTCCTTTGGTTTTATATATATGTGGTCAATTCTTGTTTTGATTGATCTCGTATTTGACCTTTTGTTTATATTTCGTTCCACGGTTGACCCCTTATTTCGTTACTTTTGTTTAGATTGTTTATACCACTCTTTTTCTTTCCTTTCTTTCTTGTTTTTTCTTTCTTATCTTTACGTTTCTATTTATTTCCAGTTATTTCTTCTAAATATATATAATTTATGATTGACGTTCTTCCTTTCTTGTGATCCTTTTCGTTTGTCTCCTTCTTTACGTGTTTTTTTATTGTTACAAATTTTTTAAATTTAAATTTTTCTCTCCTATTTTTCCTTTTGAGATGTCTTCACGTTTTCTGGTTACGTCTCCGTCTTTAAAGATTGTCTTTATATTTAACACTAACTTTTTTTGAGTTTTCGAATTTATTCAAAGTATCACGATTATTTTAATTGTTGATTTTGTCTCCACCCTCTTTTTACCCTTTTTGTTTAAATTTTTCTTTGCTTTTTTTTTGGTCTTCTTTGACGTCTTGTTCAGTTTATATTCTTATTATTCACAAAAAGAACTCAGAGACGACAAACACAAGAAAGGGAACGACCCTCAGTGTTAGATGTAACGGAGGGATACTACGGAAGGTTTTGACGTGACCAGAGACCTGGACAACACCCCCGTCGAGTCTGAGATTAGACCAGGATAAGGACACACAAGAATGGAGGCTACAGGTGTCGACAGTCTTGGTCACACAAAAGAAAACACCCTCGAGAATTACAGGAAAAGATATAAGGTATCTGTGTATCAGACGGATGAACTAACACACCTAAATTAGAGGTTGAAGATGTCGACCACCTTCCCAAAACGCAGAAGAAGGAATCAGTGTGACGGGGACCCAAAGTTGACACCCAAATAGAGGTAGATACGTACACCCAGTAGGTGACCCCAAACGACGACCCCGACAGGACTTCCTTACGGGGTCACTCATGGTACCCACGTCCACCATGTCAACGAACCCAACCTCCCTAAGACCGTCGTGGTCCATGAGTCCCCTCAACCGTCGATCTGGTTGTCCTTATATCACGAGATCTTCCATACCGTTAGGTGAGGTCGTAAGAACGGACCACTTGTTGGGGTTGTCTCCTCGGACCGTCCGGCGTCAGGTGTCTTAAAGTTTCTCAACCTGTACTGACTTCGCTGAGGCATACGTATCTACGTTCTGAAAGAAAACGGCCACCGTCAACACGGGGTCACTCACAACTCACACTTCGACCGTGTCGGCGAAGCCAGTGTCCCTGGGATCTCCGTCGTTCACACGTCCCTGTACCTGACGGAGTCAACGTCCTCAATCCCGGGATAGTCTCAGAAAAAAGTTAGGAGACTGTCGACCACTGGTCTTCCGGAGAAACCGATCAAAAAGAGGTAACGAGACGAGTAAGTGCGTGAATCTCCCGAGGGAAAGAACCCCAGGAAGAGACAACAAGCCGTGTGGTCCGTGAATTTCCCCGTGGGACCCACCCACAATGAGACAACAAGGTATGGAGTCCGTGAACTACCCGGTGGGAGGAAACAAGTCGACAACGACGACTGCATATTCCTCTCTCTCCGATTTCACTACCGAGGTGGGGGAAGTGTACTGAGTCGTCATAGCGGAACGAAGGTACCGACGGACCGAAAGAAGGTGTCCGTAAAGGGTGGTTTTACAAGTGGGAGTACAGAGGAACGAGGTAGAGGATCATCAGTTGTCGTCGGGAACGAGACTCTAACGAGATGTTAGGAATATGAGGTCGAGGGTCAACGACGTGGAAGATCCCCTGGACGCAGGGACAAACCCCCATGTATACCGACACCGTTCCTAACAGACTAAGAGTAAAGTAAATACGACAGTGTCTAGTCGACGAAGTAAGAGTCAGAGTTTACAAAGAGGAGACTGGGTCTGTTAACGTGACTCCACCCCTAACCTGGGAATAAAGTCAAGGAGGTGGGTGGCTCCCGTTCCACATCAATCATCCGTCAGGATGGTTGTGAGAACAAAAAAGTGGGATCAAAGACGCAGAATGGTTCAAAAAGTACCAAGATATATAAGAAAAAGTCACCAGTCCATGAGGACAGGTGAGAGTCGACCACAAGACGTTCGTGAAGACACAGACTTCTACATAAGGACTACATGGGAACCTCTCTCTACATTGAGGTGTAGGTGGATGAAGAGGTGGTAGAACAATATAGGTAAACGAAAATATAAATAGGAAAAAAAATATGCTGAACTGACAGTTGAAAGGGGATTAAAATAGAGAAACAATAATTAACCTGAGTATCCCCTTTAAAGAACTTTAGAGGTAAACGATTTCGGAGTCTAAAGGACTAAAGTTTTGAATAGTGTTTCGATGTCATTACTTTTGTCACACACTCACCGTATTTCTATCTACATGTCTAATTACCTTCTCTTTCATCTCGAGTCTTTATTCGACAATGTAAATACCAGTTTATAAAGACCTTCCCACAGTTTTGTTTAATTTTTCTTATCAGAAAAGTTGTTTACCGTACCGACATAATGAGATATATGACTTTTGGTGTCTTGACATATGTGATTCGTCCACTTAAAACGAACATTAGTACAGTTATCTCAACAAATTTAAAAGAAAATTTTTAGGTAGACTACATTTGGGTCAAATAGTTTTCTTATGATATAAACCCTAGTTCGTAGAATATGCTTAACGGTTAATTAAACCTTTATTGTAAAATCTTGATCAATCCTTTTTTATATTTCCCTTGGCTTATCGTCTAGACTCGACACGTAAACCGTTTTGTTCGTGGATGTATGTAGAAGTATCTATTTTGAAACGAGTTTGTAGTTGATTTACTGAGTAGTATGTATGGACTTTAATCCGGTCTCTTACGTCAATGTTCTTTTTTTCCGGTCTTTTACAGTCACCTAAACTCCGTGGTACAAGAAATGGGCTCTCTCTTTTTTAGTTTTATTTTGGAACTTTAACGTAATCCGACAACAACACAGTCACCATTACGAAGTCACGTCAAGTCAAGCCAACGAGTCAGCATAGACTGAGAAACACTGGAGTACTTGCCGTCCTGCGGTCCGGAGGGACCTCCGGGACCTCAACAAGGTAGTGGTTAAGGACCTCAAGTGGGTTTGGGTACAGGTAGCTCAGTCTCTACAGTAGGTTGGTTGAGTAGGAGACAGCAGGGGAAGAGGACGGGATTTAGAAACGGTCGTAGTCCCATAAAAGTTTATTCAGTCGAGAAGCATAGTCCACCGGTTTCATAACCTCAAAGTCGAAGTTCTAGTCAGGAAGATTACTTGTGGGTCCTGACTAGAGTAAATCCTACCTGACTAACCTAGAGGAACGTCTGGTTCCCTTAGAGTTCTCAGAAGAGGTTGTGGTGTCAAGTTTTCGTAGTTAAGCAGTCACGAGTCGAAAGAAATATCAGGTTGAGAGTGTAGGTATGTACTGATGACCTTTTTGGTATCGGAACTGATCTACCTGGAAACAACCGTTTCATTACAGAGCCGAAAAATTATGCGAGAGATCCAACCAGTATTGAAAAGAAGGTTCCTCATTCAAAATTAAAGTACCGACGTCAGTGGTAGGCGTCACTAAAACCTCGAGTTTTTTTATTTTAGTCCGTGACAAAGGTGACAAAGGGGTAGCTAAATGGTATTTCACTACCCTGGTCTACGTTACTAGAAGTAAAAGACTTACAACTCGAAATTCGGTTGAAAAAGTGAGAGGAGAAAGTGAAAATAACTCTCCGAGAAATCATGAAGAAGCGAAAGATGGTATTCCCACCACAGTAGACGGATAGACTCCAATAGAGGGTCGTTAAAACTAAGGTCGAACACGAAGGAGGTCGGGTCGCAAAGAGTACTACATGAGACGTATATTCAATTTATTCATCCCACTGTTATATGTCGGAACTTCATGAGGAAAAGGATAAACCTTGGTCAGACAACACGGTACAGGTCAAGATTGACAACGAAGGACTGGATGTATGTCCAAAGAGTTCTCCGTCCAGCTCACCAGACCATAAGAGTAGAGAAAGTCTTAAAAGGTGTCAAATAACACTAGGTGTGTCAGTTTCCGAAACCGTATCAGTTATTTCGTCTTTACCTACAAAAAGACCTTGAGAGAACGAAAAAGTTATTAGGTCGTCTACAACCGTTACACTAGAGACCAAGGAGACGGAAAAGATTTTAGTCGACCTTGTAGACCTTGTAGTGTCAATTGTATAACGACTTCTGACCGAACCTCTTAAAATTCGGGCCGAACCACTTAAAATTTGTAATGAAATGATCACACACTCTACTCACGTTAATACTTCATCAAACTCATAAAAACCGTAACGAAAAGAACCCTTACCTTACTTTTGACTGGAAAAGGTCAGGACACCGGTGACGACTCAAAACGTTTAAACGACCGTATAACTCACGTGGTGAAAGTCTCGTAGTAGAAAGTCTTAAATTTTTTCAAGTTGACCTTAAGGTAATGGAGATGATCGAAACAAACATCACTACGAAAGATTCCGGGTGAACTGAAGTGTAAGGTCCTACAGACCGAGATCCACTCACTAGTGTGGTAGCACTAATAGACCCAGTACTTCTCGTAAAAACATGTCAAGAAGACACATAAGAACGGTGGAGAAGAATTATAGAAGACGAAGACAATATAGGTATGGTAAAAACAGGAAATAGTTCGGGTAGAAACGTACTTTATAAGGGAACCATAGAGATTAAAAGAATTTCTCTAGAGCTCAGAAAGAGTTAGATACCAAAAGGAGATAAAGAAACGTAACTAACGACTCCTTCCGAAATAGAGAGGAACGACAAGAAACCTTGAGACGTAAGTCTATGAATATAGAAAGGAAAAGAGGAAACAAAAGAGAAGAGAAGAAAAGTGTCGACAAACATTCCGGAGAAGTCTGTCGGTAAAACGAAAAAACACAAAGAAAAGGTATTCCTACTAGAATTAGAGACAGAGGATATGTTACAGTACTTGGAGGTAGGTGTCAAGTAGTCCGTAAGACAGATAGTCTAGATCAAGGAATTTAGATAAAGAGTGCAGGTGACATATCAGTATCCCCTAATATAAATCCAGTATGGACTTACAAGATCACCAAAAGGGATGAAAGAAGTTAAATTCATACTTAAACCGTTATTCCTCAAGTATTAGACTCGGTGTCAGTCGAGGGTCAGAACAGGACGACTGACATATCTCGAAGAGGTAGAAACCGACGTTTCTGATATTAGTTTAACTAAAGTCACAACTGGTAGACCACTACAGGTACACATCTCAGAAGAGAACACAACAACTTTCGCCCACAAACGATACTGGTCACGCAAGAGAACCGTTTTGAGATTATCGGAAACGGGACGAAGTAAGACATCAGGTTCCGGTTTAGACGGACAATGAAACCACAAAGAACTGAAGGATGAAAACGTAAGGTCAGGGGATATTACTCTTCCTGTAGAAAACCCCACAATCAAGATTTTCAAGAATCCACAAGTATCTTGGCAAGTTGAAGTCGAAGAAGTCACAATGACAAACCCCGTATCCGAACCTAGTGGTACTATAACTTACCAAACGGAATCTTTACTTGTCTCTAGTAAGACAGCAAAAACTCTAACGTAGGTCCATGACGTAAAGTCTGAGAAAACAATTGGTACTACCAATGACCGATGAGGTAAAGAAGATTCCATAAGGACGGGTGTCATCATCTATATTACCAGTAGACTCAATTTAATTGATAAAAGTCAGGTAAAATCAAACGACTAAGGATCTCACAACTGTAAGTGAGAACAGCAGAGGAAAAACTGGTGAAGGTCAAACGGAACTAAGTACCTGGATTGTAAGGTCAAAGGATACGTTATAACGAGAAATATCGTAGTCTGGAACGAGGATAGTGGTCAGTGTAGGTGTTGACCCATAACAAAAACGAAACCGAGGTAGGGAAGTAAGAAAGACCTGAATAAAGAGGTGACTAGAGGTCATCGTATAACCCGTGGATGACTGGACCCCTCAAGGAGAAAACCATAGGATAGTAAAACGGAAAAGTATGACATGTACCCCAAGAGTTCCGTTCTTATGACTTTACCAATCGGTAAGGGAAGAGGTCACCTGATGTAAGACAGTCTGGAGAGGTGGTAATGGGTAGGTAGAACCCACCGGGGTGTACCGTGCCGAATCAAAGTGATTCAATTCGTTCCGACACCAGGTACACTAGTCTGACCGATAAAAAGACACTAATACTAAAGTCACACAGACGGGAGACTACGGGATAACGGTGTGGATGGCAGAATGAACCCAAAGAGAATAGAACCTTCACCCCATAGAGAGGTCCCGACGAGGTAGTTACACGTCGGCGACGAGGAATGGAACCTGCTCCGGTGGAGAGGACTGGAACTTACACCTCATCGAGGAGAACCGGGAGGACATGGACGTGTCGGCGGTAAGAAACCTGCACTCCAACAAGGGGAGCCTGTAACGGGGACTGGAGTCTGTAACCCATCGAGGGAGCCGGTAGCGGGGATTTGGCAAGTCGATACTGGATTCAGTTTAGGGAATACTGATATGTCACCTTCTCTCTTTATCTAAATTCCCTGATTTAGACTATCTGCTAGTAGTCTGTATCCGTTTAATGTTATTATCATCACTTTTGATTACCTAGAGTTTTAATTTTTCTTTTCTTAATAGAGATAACGTCGAAATTACCTATGACTGTAAAGACTACTTGTCTTTATTACGAATCTATAATCTTAAGGTACTCGATTAATTATCTATATAATTAAGAAATCTACGGACACACTATGATAGACTTCTTAATTGAGTCTCTTTTATTAAAATAATTGTATAATTATAAATGTAGTTAAATAGGTACAAGTACAAAATCAATAAGAAACCCCCTCCCATAACCCTCTCCTTCACTACCCATTGATATCTTGGTCGGTCGTGGAGTATCCCGTAAAAGAAAAAAAAAAAAAAGTTATTTGTAAACTAATAATTGTTTTATATCCGTTCTTAATATTGGGAGAGACCACTTTGAAGAGTTTATTAAAAAACATCTTCCGGAACTCTACATAGTCAATATTTTGTATAATTTTACTTTTGTAAAAATTACATGTTTATGTTTGGTCATGAAATATGTTCTTAAGAGATGTTTCAAACAGTTAGCTACATTTTTTATTAAACAAAGTTGACTTATATTCCGTACAAGTCAAAGACACTAAAACGTCTTAAAAAAAAAAACGAAACAACCTCTAAAAAGAGAAGCGGTCAGGACTAAAAAAGTTCGTTGTACGAGGTACTCGTGAACTTAATCTAAAACCCCTCTTACTTGACACTTATTTCGTCAATCTGATAATCTTTCAGTAATTCTAAATGGAGGAAGATATTAGATCTACGAGATAACTCGGTGGTAGTGAAAGAAGGAGTGTAGTAGTTTAATACGTTTCTTTTTGTGTTTTCTTAAAAAAGTCTCTGGGGTCCCAATTTCTGGTAACCAAAATGGTACTTATACTAACGACATTTGGAGGCCTCTAGAACAGTCAGAAGTTCCTTGTATTCAGGAAGACCTCAAAAATGGGTTGAAATAATAAGATCCAATAAATGATCTTTATGAGACCAAAACGAGAAACCTGTTCAACCATTTAGAGTCTTGTGTAGTACCCTGAATCCAATCATAAAACTAATGTGTTGAGGTACGTTTCCCTACATAACGAAGTAGAAACCTTAACAAGGGGAAACAAAACGGAGTCCCTGAATTAGACGAACATTGTAGGTAGTTTCTTTAGGTGACAAGATTTTAACAACCTCTGTTTCCTTGAATCTAAACCTTTTTTATTAAGTGAATCTAAGTTTAAATTAATTTATTTACGATGATACATAGGGGACATACGGTCTTATTAGACGATCCAAGAACTCTAAATTTTCACTAGTTAATCTATACTAGGAAGTACGTAAAATTTTACAGGTAGTTTAGACTATAATAAAAGAAGTTGTAAAAGTAATAAATCTCTGTTTACTTAAGTCTCTCTAACTGATAGAAAAATTTTTAAGAGATAGTTCACGAAATTGATCCTAAAATTTTAAATTTTTTTTATTTTTTAAATTTTTTTTTTTTCTTTTATTAACAGGGTTCATCCTTTCTCATCTTCTTTAGTTTTGATCGGTTAGTCTCTAGGTCTACAAAACGTACCATTTTGTACTTTGGTATTAGATAAGGGTCAGGATGATGATCAGTAAGGTCAATCGAAAATATCCAAGTGAAAGAGAAGATCTTTTAACCATGTTATTTCGTACATAGAGATATAGGAAATGTTACCACAACTTCCTTTTAATAATACTGGATGTCTAATAGTTTCGATAAATTGTAGAATCTAGTTTCCACTGTATATATAAAAATTAATTAAATAAATAAATTTAACCTCCGATTAATGAAATGTCATAACATCACCCCAAAAAAAAAAAAACGGTATGTTACGTTTCTTAGTCGGTACCCACATGTGTACAGGGGGTAGGACGTGGGGGAAGGGTGGAGGGAGGGGTCGAGTAGGGAGTCCCAGTAGGGTCACGTGGTCGGGACTCGCAGGACAGAGTACGTAGTTCGGACCTGATCACTAAATTAATGGTATATCAATATATGTACAAAGTTACAATAAGAGAGTTTAGTAGGGTGGGAGCGGAAAAGGGTGTCTCGGGGTTTCAGACAATAAATGTAGACACAGAGAAAACGACGGCGTGTATATCCCAGTAGCAATGGTAGAAAGATTTAAGGTATATCTACGTAATTATATGACATAACCACAAAAGGAAAGACTGAATGAAGTGAGACATATTGTTCGAGGTCAAAGTAGGTGAAGTAATCTTGATTAAGTTTACGTAAGAAAAATTATCGACTTACTATAAGGTAACACATATTCATGGTGTCGCAAGAATAGGTAAGTAGACGAATACCTGTAGAACCAACGAAGGTATAGGATCGATAATATTTGTCACGACGTTACTTGTAGCCCCATGTGCACAGAGAAAGTTAAGACCAAAGGAAATACGGGTCGTCACTCTAACGACCCAGCATACCGTCAAGATAAAAGTCAAAACACAAAAAAAAAAAAAATTTCTTAGAGGTGTGACAAGAGGTATCACCGACATGATCAAACGTAAGGGTGGTTGTCACATTCTCCCAAGGGAAAAGAGGTGTAGGAGAGGTCGTAAATAACAAACATCTAAAAAATTATCGTCGGTAAGACTGGTCATACTTTATCATGGAGTGACATTAAAATTAAACGTAAAGAGACTATTACTCACTACAACTCGTAGAAAAGTACACAAACAATCGGTAGACATACGGAAGAAACCTCTTTACAGACAAATCAAGAAACCGGGTCAAAAAATAACCAAGTAAATAAAAAGACCTTAACTCGACGTCCTCGACGAACATATAAAAACTCTAATTAAGAAACAGTCAACGAAGTAAACACAATAAAAGAGGGTAAGACTTCCGATAGAAAAGTGAAACAACTACCAAAGGAAGTGACACATTTTCGAAAATTCAAATTCATGTAGGGTAAACAAATAAAAACGAAAATAAAGGTAATGAGACCTTCCACCCAGTATCTCCTAGGACGACACTAAATACAGTCTCTCACAAAACGGACAAAAGGAAATACTCAAAAGACCAGAATGTAAATAAAAAATTAGGTAAAACTCAAATAAAAACACATATTACAATCTTTCACACTGTATATAAAATTTCTTTTTTACAATCGACAATAAAGTGGTATAAATCTCTCGTGTTCCAACGTAATGAAAAATAGATTTTACTAAATCATATATCTTATGTCATATGTTACAGAACAAGAGAGATTTCTCATTTGTTCGTTAATAAACTTGCAATAACTTTCTAAAAAGTCCTCCTACTTTATTTATTTCACACAACATTACTAAGTCATAAAATAAGAATGATTACTGTATTAAGAACGTCAAATCAAAGTTTTCCTTTTATCAGTCCCCTTTCTCCCCCTTCGTCATGTTGGGTGTACACACCTGTTTGGTAGATCTACACTAAACTGATACGATTATAGACTATTATTTTAGGAGATCGGTGGTATGTGTCTATGTCCACGGGACTGTATATCAGGTACACCAAGATCTTGATTTCAATGATCCTTTCCGGATTACTATAGACTAAGGAGTTAGTTCACAAAGGTTCATTTCACAGGAATCTAGGTCTTCCTTTTTCCGGTACGTGTGTAAAAAACATTTTGAAAACAAGACAGTTTCCAACCAAAAATGACATGGACTCCAGTTGTTAATCCGACGATCCGACACCTGGAACTCGCACAGGAGAAAATAAGTGAGTATAAACCAGTATTATCTTCTCCTTCGTTCGTAGACGGTAAAGAAGACCCGATCTAGTCAAGACAGGAGTCGGTTTGTAGAAGTAGTAGGAAGTATCTTACACTGCCCTAGAAGGAGGAATAATAATCATCATTATATAAAGACGACATCCCACCGTACTGTTTGTAGGAAATAAAATTGAAGATGATATTTGGATACTCCGTCCAATCTGTTAATTAACTGGAGTGAAAAATACCTATAACTTTATTTTAAGTCTCTCTAATGGACTGTATAAGTTCCAGTGAGGTATTACGTCACTATTTTGTGTGACATGAAAATAGTCACAAATAGTCAGTCACCAAGGGTCTGGTCGTAGTGCACCTTTGAACGATCTAAAGGGGGTGTCTACGGATGTCGAATAGGGACACTCAGACGTTTACAATGGAATGGACCTTTTTCCCTAAAACGTTTACACTAATTCAATTCCTAGAACACGATCAATATAGACTCAACAGGATTACATTAGTGTTCTCAGGTTTGTTCTCTCTCCGTCCTTCTAGTTCCACGTCCCTCTATATTGTTGTCGTCGTTTCCAGTCTCACACGAGATCTTCCACCTTTTTAGTTCTTTTATCTAAGGAGGGTCCTTGATCCCTCTTTCTTATGTCAGGACGACTGGATAAAAACCTAAAGAGTCGAGGTATTATTATTCTATGACGTAAATACAACGACATTCAGTGATTTAGACACCGTTAAAGAATATCTTCGTTATCCTTTAATTATGTGTCCCACCTCTACTCCCACCCTTCGTCATAGGATATAAATTTTTGGAATTTCCATTAAGACCACCATTTCAAACTCATTGTAACAAGTCCGGTAAACCATTTTTAAATTTGTACGGTTATTCTAAGTATTGGTTATTCCTTCTTAAAGAGTTATCTTAATTACGTATCTTTTTTTGACATTTCTCTTACCCCGATTCCGGTTACTCTTCTTTGACTCTTGGGTAAATCGTTTATCTCTGATTTGTCTACTTCTTGGGGATATACACACTTCTAAAAATTTTTTCGAATAGGTACAGTTACGTCCTCACTTCACTCTACGAACTCTTTACTCGACTCTCTCCTATGATACATGAATCAGTAAAATAGTAAACCTTTTTGATGTATTTATTTAGTTTGAGTACCGGAGATTTTGTAGGTAAGTCAGTTTAGTGATAAGAAAGAATTGAATCTTAGGTAGACCTCTGTATCTGTTTTTTTTTTTTTTTTTGTTGAAATCAAAATGATTTAAGATTAACTTCAGATCGTAAAGGAAGTTAACACTTACATTGTTTATTTGGTGTACCATTACCGCCTTTAACAATGAATCAGTAGTTATCTTTGGTGTATATGAAAAGATAATGTTGACAACGTCTACAGACAATTATAGTAAATATGAGAAATGATGACATTTCAATACTATCTCTACTCTACGTGATGACTTAGGAACAAATTGTTACATCAGTTACACCACTGTGTCTTTGTATGAATAATAAAATAGTGTTTGAATAGAAAAATATAAATTTTCTATTGACAGAAGGTTTTTGAACAAAAATTTTTAATATATATACGTATATATAATGAAAACGTATATATATATTATAAATTTTAGAATAAGACTCTTTCCAAAGTATCCTATGAAGTCTGGTAGGTTTCCTGATTACTGTTATTAATTAATTAATAATACTTTATATTACACACACTATATTTATTCTGTTCATAGTAATATCGTATAAATATTCATTACTTTTCTTTGATTTTAGAACAAATTATAGTGTATTTAGTCTGATTTACATATTCCTGTCCCGGGAAAAGAAACAAAAGAGTCCACAGGTAGACTCGTAGAGGTTATGAAAGTCTACGGTTTAACCACACTAAAGGTGGATTAGTGTCTCGAAATTTCAGGGTGGAATGAAAAAAAAAAAAAAAAAATGAAATGTTATGACATAACCAAAACGGTATGTAACTGTACTTAGACGGTGCCCACATGTACTCAAGGGTTAGGACTTGGGGCGAGGGTGGGGAGAAGGGTATAGTAGAGAGACCCAGTAGGGTCACGTGGTGGGGGTTCGTAGGACATAGGACATAACTTGGATCTGACCGTTAAGCAAAGAATGTACTATATGTGTTACCTCATAATGAGTCGGTAATTTTCCTTATGTAAACTTAGACAAGATTACTCCACCTACTTTGACCTCGGTTAATGTGTCTCACTTCATTCGGTCTTTCTTTTTGTGGTTACGTCATATGACTGTGTATATATACCTTCAATGAAAACTTGATATGACTAACTACGTAGAGTTTTTGAACTCCCTCTACCAGATTTATGGGACTATTGATCCGATACGGTCGAAAGACAAAAGGGAGACAACGTGACCGAAGGTTTAGTCAATTACCAACTGTACGGAGGGTGTCTTACTGGAGTTGAGAGACGATTCCTGGACCCTTTCTTGTTTTTTCGTTTTGGACTGTATCTGTTATTTTGTCGACTTTTCTACCGAAACTTTATTCTATACCAGGTGACTTGTCCAAGGCTCTCACATAAAACAAGTATGGATGATATACTGAATTACCCTAAAACTTCAAGTGAAAGTTTTGACGTTGACAAACTTACACCACGTAGTTCTATAAGATACTATACTCCTATCCACCTATAGAATCGGAGTACCTATGAGTTACGACCTACTTGGTACGTATAAACCCTCAAGTCCCAATTAAGTTTACTAGGAGGTTTTATAATAAACAAGTAGGTCTCGAATAGCTTTACTAGACTTATCAAAGTGGTAGGTTTTAGTCGACTGTAAATTCACTCTTAATTAAAAGGAAACTCTAAAGGGAAAGAGGAAAGATGGTCTTTATAAGGGACGTGAAAGAGTTCCAATACGTCGACTGTCCAGGGTTTTCCAGACCCTTCATTTTTGTTTATTTTTACATTTATCGTTAATTAAGTTACACTTTGGATCCATGTCTCTTAATTGAAGGATTCATTTATGACGTCCAGAAATGTGTAACATGAGACAATCATAGACTTTTCCTACGATATCTGTCATTTTTTAGACGGACGTCACATCCTCTGGGTGCAAACTAGAGACTTAAACCTTCTAGGGGATCTCTTCCCTTAACAATGGGTGAGGTCATAAGAACAGACCTCTTAAGGTACCTGTCTTCTCGGACCACTTGATGTCAGGTACCCCAGTGTTTCTCGACCTGTGTTGACTGACTGATTGTGAAAGTGTGAAAAGTGAAGTATCTATATCAATGAATGTACATGATCATATCCTTTTATAATTTCCGAATAAGTAAGAGTGACGAACAGGTTTTAGATCTAAGATGGTACTTCATCGTTTAAACCTCTCAACGTTTCCAATCTTCTTTCTCGACATTTCTACTAATTCCAAACTCCTAAGTTTAGATCTACCTTTCTGAGTTTTTTGTTCTCGATAAATAGTACCTTCTTTTTCGTCTCATTGTGCTATGTATTCTTATTTACGTTATTTCTTTCTACCTTTTTTATCTATTTCTATCTCTAGTTGACACCAAGGAAATGAAACTCTAGTTTTGGTTTCCTTTTGTAACACTCGACGAGACTCTTTATCCGACTAGAAGTTAAACAAGTTAAAGTTCCACTTAATGGTAACCTTTCACACATTAGTGGTGAGAGTTTTTAAAAATAACTTTATTATAAAAGAGAACTTAGTAAATTAAAACGAGATAGAACTTGACCTGAAGGGACCACCGAGTCTACCATTTCGCAGACGGATGTTACATCCTCCGGACCCAAGTTAGGGACCCAGTCCTTCTAGAGGACCTCTTCCTTTACCGTTGGGTGTCATAAGAACGGACCTTTTGGGGTACCTGTCTCCTCGGACCATCCGATGTCAGGTACCCCAGCGTTTCTCATCCTGTGCTGACTCGTTGAAGTAAGTGAGTGAGTGAGTAGATCTTAATTCTCTTACCTACTCTTTTTAAAAGTCCCTGGTAAGAACATTTACGTAGGACTATATAACACATAGTACGACACTGTTCTTGTTTACTCTAGTGGTTCTTCCGAACGAATATCTTTGAAGGTACGAGTTTCTCCATGAGATACTTTTTTTTTTTAGTTCTGTATAATACCTATAGGGTTAATTGTTACCGACCTCCTTTAAGACGTGGTTCTTTCTCCGTATCACCGGGGGTTTATTAAGGAGTCAGGGTGGATGGTTGAGGACCTTCAGACGTATTGAAAACCAAAATTTGGACCTACTTTGGATAACGTTCCGTATGGACGAAGGAACTTTCAGACTATATTTTATATGACGAAAGACCGTCATTTTTTTTATTTATTTATTTATTTATTTTATTTTACTCAAGATATGGGAGAAAATTAATTCAAATCACATTAAGTAACTATCGAAAAATTTACTGTAACCTATACTACAATATATCAAAGGGTCTACAGGTACTCCAAAGAGTGTGAAACATCGGTTGAACGAAAAAGTACCCTCGTGCACCGACTAAGACCGGTTAATTGACAATCTCCCTCTTCGTACAGAGTAATAGTCCAGTTTTATATCTTGTACTCCTCGTTAAAGAAGTACACAGAGAAGGTCTTCCGAAACGAAGTGTATACCGGGTACACAACTCTTCTATCGTAGTACTCTTCCTACGACTAACGTAGAGGTCTAATGGTCTGGACATGACAAGAACCGTACTTGTTATTTATCTTAAACTTCTCCCTTACGTGACAGTTAGACAGAACTGACTATCAATTCTATTAAGAATTTTATGGTTAACTCTATTTTTATAAAGATGACGTAAAAGTTAAGAGCAATATCTGTGGAATTTTTCATTGTCGTAGTGACACAAAACCGGTTCCTGTTCCTCGACGTTAAAATAGGGATAACTAAGTACTTTTATACTTTAATAGACAGTCAATATCAAGATGTATAATTAATGTAAATATTGTCTCTATAAGAAATTTTAATACTTGTAGTATATTACATAAATTTATAATAAAAATTTCCTCAGGTATATTTTTGTACGACAATTGTAACGACAAGTCAGTGATTTAGCACAGGTCGAAAAACTCTGGAGTACCTGACATCACGTGGTCCGAGGACGCAAGAGGTGATAGAGGGTCTTAAACGAGTTTAAGTACAGGTAATTCAGTGACTACGATAGATTGGTAGTAGGAGACGGTGGGGGAAGAGGAAAACTGAAGTTAGAAAGGGTTGTTCTCCCAGAAAAGATTATTCAGCCGAGAAGAGTAATCCACTGGTTTTATGACCTCGAAGTTGAAGTCGTAGTCAGGAAGGTTACTTATAAGTCCCAACTAAAGGAAATCCCAACTACCAAACTAGAGGAACGTCGGGTTCCCTGAGAGTTCTCAGAAGAGATCTTGGTGTTAAACTTTCGTAGACAAGGAACTACGAGTTGGAAGAAATACCAAGTTGAGAGTATAGATATGTACTGATGACCTTTTTGGTATCGAGACTGATTTACCTGGAAACAACCGTTGTACTACACAAAAATTATATGACAGATCCAAAAAGTATCTAAAGGAAGGTTCTTCGTTCGTAGAAAATTGAAGTACCGACTTCAATGGTAGAGTCATTAAAACCTCGAGTTCTTATTTTAGACGAAGGTGAAGGGGGGAAGATAAACGGTACTTCACTACCGTGACCTAGGGTACTAGAAGCAAAAACTTTACAACTTAAAGTCCGGTCGAAAAAGTGAGAGAAGAAAGTGGGAGTAGTTCTCCGAGGAGTCAAGGAGAAGTGACATACGGTAATGTCACCATATTGGATGTATAGACTCCAACAACTATAAAGAGGACCGTTCGATCTAAGTAGGTTGGACTGTAAACCGTACTACACGGGACGTATATTCAATTTATTCGTCTCACTGTTTATGTCACGACGGTATGAGGAAAAGGTTAAAACTTAGTCAGTTAATAAGGTACAGACCAAGATTGACCTCTTCCTTTACCGTTGGGTGAGGTCACAAGAAAGAACCTCTTAGGGTCCCTACCCCCTCGGACCACCCTACGGTAGATACCCCAGCGTGTCTCAGCCTGTATTGACTCCACTGAATCGTCGTCGTCGTCGGCGTCAGTCAAGATTGACAACGAAGAATTGGACGTATGTCCAAAGAGTTCTCTGTTATTCCACCAGAGCACGAGGGTAGAACAATTCTTAAAAGGTGTCAAACGACACTAGATGTGTCAGTTACTGAAATCGTATCCGTTACTACGTCTTCATCTACAAAAACACCTTAAGGGAACGAAAGAGGTACTAGGTTGTTTATAGTCGTTAAACTAGAGAACAAGGAGACTGAAAAGATTTGGGTATAACATGTAGACCTTCAAGAGTCAAGTATGTGATGACTTTGGATCGTACTTCTTTTAACTTATATTGGAGTGATCGCACACCTTACTCACGATAACGTGTCATCAAACTTGTAATAAACCGTAGTGGGAAGAAACCCTAACCTTACTTTTTACTGGGGAAGGTCCGGTCAGTCCGTTGACACTTTGAGATTCTAAGACCAACTTATATTAATCGTGTGTGTCTAAAAGTATCTTATTGGTTTCACGAGGGGTGATGGTAGTAAAATAGAGAAATTCAGAATGTTAAGGAACTTCACCTCTACAAATAGGAGTAAAATATAGTCTATTTTATTTCGAACGTCTCGTTCTTTTTCTACTTCCATATTGAGTTGGATTTAAATTCGAAAAAATAAATATGATACGATAGTACCCGATTTCACCAAGGGATGACTTACCAGTCTCAAACCGTCTTTCGATACCGTAGGAGTTTAATTCCATTCACTTACTTCGAATTATTTACAAGATAAACTTCTATATATTTATACTAATTCCCTTTGGTGTCCCTACCACTGTACAGGTTCTCGAACTTTATAGTCCAATCAGGACTCTTGGTACTAAGGATTTCCGTGTCTCCCTTTTTCCTCAGTATGTGTACATACGAATCAGAACAGGTTGAGACAGTAGGGTATTTCATATCGGGTGTCCGAGGAGACAAGTACCCTAATAGGACCGTTCTTATAACTGTACCAGACAGTAAAAGAGGAGGTCCTCTAGAAGGACTGGGTCCTTATCTTTGACGTAGAGAGTTCCGAGGACGTAACATCCGTTTAAGACATGGACACTCGGGGGTCACTTCGGGTTTTCGTCAGTATTCCTGGGTCCTTTTCGGAAAATCAATATTTCTCCTGGTAGAACATAGTGAACTCTGGAACCTATTTTCTTACTGGTGGTGGTCGGATACAAGACAGGAGGAGGAACTCTGACGAACGAATACCGAAGGTGTCTGGTTTGGGTTGAATATGGTTTCCCGTTTCCTCGGATCAAATTCGATGGGTAAAGTTCCTTCGGAAGACCACATGTCTCATCCCACCTCTTCACCTTACAATCACCTATACTTTCCTGTTTTTCTCTAATAGATCGGGTACATGGTAGTGAAAGTATCTGTTCGGTGAATTTGTTTAGACATAATCCTTCTTTAAGTAGTATAACTTTCCGTTGCAACTTCACGTTAATTTTTATTTTAAACTCCCCTTTAAAATCTCATCCACTCATCCACCTGTCTACTCATCCACCTGTATCTCTACTTATCCACCTGTACCTCATGTAGAGAGAGGTGCCTATGTAGTTCTTATGTTGAAGTCTGTGTCTTCACGTACGTTTTGTGGTCGACTCTCGTCTGTCCTCATGGACTGGTCACCTTTTTTTATATATCTTGGTACGTTTTGAGTCATCCTACTTCCTTGATCTCCCTTTTTGTCCTCACAATCATCCTGACCTGGACGGGAGTCGTCCACCCCCTTAACTTCGTCCCCAGACTAGAGGTGTAACCCCGTTAACAGACTCCGTCTCCTTTTTGTAAATTCCGACTCTCACTTCTTCGAGTAGACACCGTCGGATTTACCATACTCTTAGTCTATCAGGAACGGTGTCGGTAAGTATGGGGACTGTCTCTACGTCCAGGGGACCTTCCGTGTCTCCGACCCTCGACCTCAAATCCCTAACACCTCGTTAGGGTAACGGTCCCGACGATAACTGACGTCTCTCTGTCTATCCCCCCTACACTCCCTCCTCTGACATCACCCTTTCGCTATGACGACTCAGTTGACATCCCCCACCTCGGTAGTGGTATCGGAGAGAGAGGAGTGTACGGTCGTAGCCGTCGATTTATCTCTCCGACCGGGTAGTTTCCGGACTACGTGACTTGATACCTCATCCTGGGATGGGGCCCACGAGGAAATTCACTGACTGTACGACTAGATGTCTGATCCTGGGGTTGGGCCCCCTAGGGAAATACACGGACTTTCCCGTCTCGATTCCTCCTTCTGACCGGTTTCTCCAGAAGACTAGAGGTCAATGTTCTCTGAGTTTTTTTATGAGACTATTCCGGTATTGAGGACGTTACCTCCGTCAAGTACACGGACGTGTGAAACGTAACGGTCCCAGGGATGTTCGGTTTGTCGACGTGGTGGAAGTGCGAGTTGAGAGTGACCCCGTCTTGACGGTGTCCGTTTTTTCAGAACGTAGATACGTGTGACTTAACGAAGTCAGTACAGCTTGAGAAACTTTGGGACACCTGACGTCGGGAGGTCCGAAGAGATAGTCCCCCCAAAAGGTCCGTTCTTATGATCTCGTATAACCGACCAGGACCAACGGTATGAGAAGATCTCGTGATATAAAGGACGACGGGATCGGAGGTTGTGGGGACTCATGGAGCACGACGCTCTTGGGGACGCTGGGTTCACCGACGTGGTGGAGGTTTTGACCGGGAGTATGGGTTCAAGAGGTCCCGTCGGAGTCCTTGTTTGGGGTCACCTTCTGGGTGTACGTTTCCACCTTTAATTTGGTGTCAACTTTGGGTCCCTGTCACCTAAAGTTTCTTCTGGGTTTTGGAAGGGTGGTCGACATGTTCGACGTCTAATTTAGGTGCACAAGTTGCTCCGTCTGAGACACAGATACCTTATATATTTTCCTGTAACTCTCGAGGGTGTTTTCTTTTCCGTGATCAAGACTATCGACACCTGTAACCTCTGTTCTTGTGTGTCCTCATCCTGGCCTAATCTTAGACTCGACAGGGGTGTTGTCCAGGTGTCTAGTCGTGTCACAACCTCCTTAGGGTCCCTCCACTCCACCCTTTCCTGAGACTGTCGTCACAGAGTTTTTTTTTATGTAAATAAAAAGAATACAAAACTGAACAAGACACCTAAGAAAACCTAAAAAAAAAAGAAAAAGGAGGGGGGGAGTGGGGGTGGGGGGTAACATCGACAACTAAAATAATACTTTAGATTAATTCGAAACCTCGAAAAAATAAAGAGTGACTGTAAAAAATAATGACAATACTTGTAGACGGAGATGTAGTCTAAAAACATCAAGACACCTCAAAAACGATTAAAAAAAGAAAAGAGAGAAAAAAAATTAAAATTAAAAATTTGCATAATAATAAAAAAGATGTAAATAAGGAAACAGACGAAAAGGATCACGAGAAAATGGTAACGTCAATTAGAAATTACATATATTTATAAGAGACAGATGGAGACAAATTAAATCTTATAGACAACAAAGAAAGAATGGAAAGGAGAGTTGTATAAACAGTCAAAGTAAAGGTATCGAAATAATGAATAAACCGTGGAACAAAACCCAAACAAAAACTGAAACATGAAATCAATCAAAACTAAAATTGACCATATATATTAAAAACCTAAGAAAACAAGTGGTCCAGTTTGATAACATGAAATAAAATCAACTTGACAAAACTAAATCGAATACCCACATATACATATATACATATAAGTCAGTGTTAAAAATAACAACAATATTTGGAGACGACGATACAACCCGAAAACGTTAAGACATCTCAAAAGAAAAAAAATTAATTAAAGAGAAAGAATTTAAAATTAAAAATTTGGATAATATAAAAAAGATGTAAATAAGGAACCAAACGAAAAGAATCATGAGAAAAGGGAAACGTCAATTGGAAATTACATATATTTAGAAGAGATAGATGGAGATAACTTGAAACGTTAGATAAGAAAGAAAGGAAAGGATAGTTATATAAACAATCAAAATAAAAGTAACGAAATAAGGGGTCAACCGTGAAACGAAATCAAAACAAAGGGTCAAACACGAAATCAATCAAAACAAGAATTGAACATCTATATTAAAAACCAAAGGAAACAAACGGTCCAGTCATACGACATGAAATAAAAAGAACCTGACAGAACTGAAACGAATACCCACATATACATATACATATACATATACATATACACACATAAGTCTGCGTGATTAATTAAAACAATATTTGGAGATGGACATACAACCCGAAAACATCAAAACACTTCAAAAAAAAAATAAAAGAAAAAAGAAGAAATAATAGAGAAAAAATATTAAACTTAAAAATTACGAAATTTGGATAATATAAAAGATGTAAATAAGGAAACGGAAAGGATGACAAGAATATGGGAACGTCAATTGTAAATTACATATATTTAGAAGAAGTAGATGGAGATAACTTGAAACGTATAGATAAGAAAAAAAGAAAGAAAGGAAAGGAGAGTTAGATAAACAATCGAAACAAAAGTAACGAAATAAGGGGTAAACTGTGAAACGAAAGTAAAACAAAAGGACAAACACGAAATAAATCAATAAAAAAGAAATGACTATTTATATTATAAACTAAAGAAAACAAGTGACCGAGTTAGATGACGTGAAATAAAATTAACCTGACAAAACTGAAACGAACACCCATATATACACATACACATATAAGGTAATAATATTGTTAGTAAACGGACTTAAACATTGATGGTAAAAAGACCCCAAGTAGAAACCAAAGAGTAAAAACCCATAAGAAAAATTAGAGTGAATTACGGTATTTTAGGTGTCGACCCATAACAAAAACGAAACCGAGGTAGAGAAGTAAGAAAGACCTGAATAAAGAGGTGACTAGAGGTCATCACACAACCCGTGGATGACTGGACCCTTCAAGGAGAAAGTTATAGGATAGTAAAACGGAAAAGTATGACAACTACCCCAAGAGTTCCGTTCTTATGACTTCACCAAACGGTAAGGAAAGGGGTCACCTGGTGTAAGACAGTATCGTTGTAACGTATCCTCGAACCTTACAGTCCAAGTACTCAGTTCCGTTTAGTCTTCACCAGTTTGTTCTCTACCGTTCTCACTTACAACTGTAAGACTCTTAGTCACTTGATTTTACCTGACCTTACTCACTTAAATTGAGTCTACTGGTAATATAGATGATGACGTCCGTCCTTAGGGAGTCTTCTTTACCTCATCGGTAATACCAGTTGCTCTCTCAGACTTTACGTCATGAATCGACGTTAGAGTTTTTACTGTCTTATTAGAGACAAGTAAAGGTTCCGTTTGGTAAGTTATAGTGTCAATAGGTTCAGATACTGTGTTGGTCATTACGACTTCTTCGACTTCAACTTACCAAGATACTTCTGGATGATCTGGAAAATCTTGATTGTGGGGTTTTTTCTACAGGAAAAGAGATATCCCCTGACCTTACGTTTTCATTCTTCAGTTCTTTGTGGACCTCATTGTCTTTTTAAACCGGAACCTTACACCTTACTTCGTCCCGTTTCTGATTATCTCAAAACGGTTCTTTTACGTGACCAGTATCGTTTGTGGGACAAGGTTGTTGTGTTCTCTTCTGAGATGTGTACCTGTAGTGGTCTACCAGTTGTGGCTTTAGTCTAACTAATATAAGGAACGTCGGTTTCTATCTCTTCGAGATATGTCAGTTTTTTTTGTTCTAGTCCTCGACTGACACCGAGTCTAGTACTTTAGGAGTGATGGTTAAAGTCTCAATTTAACTTCTTTCATCCGTTTTGGTGATCTGGTAAGTCCATACTGGATTTAGTTTAGGGAATACTAATATATCACCTTCACTCTTTATCTAAATTCCCGGATCTAGACTATCTCACGGACTACTTGATTCCTTACTCCAAACACTGTAACATGTCCTCTGTTAGTGGTTCTGGTAGGGGTACCTTTTCTTTACGTTTTTTTCGTTTTACCGACAGACCCCTCCGGAATGTTTACCGACACTTTTCTTTTCTCCACTTTTCGTTTCCTCTTTTCCTTTCTATATTCGTGGACTTAAGTCTCAAGGTTTCTTATCGTTCTTCTCTATTCTTTCGAAAGAAGTGACTAGTCACGTTTTTTTATCTCCTTTTCTTGTCTTACCCTTTCTGATCTCTAGAGAAGTTCTTTTAATCTCTTTGGTTCCCTTGTAAAGTACGTTTCTACCCGAACTATTTCCTGTCTTTACCATACCTGGATTGTCTTCGTCTTCTATAATTCTTCTCCACCGTTCTTATGTGTCTTCTTGACATGTTTTTTCTAGAAGTGCTGGATCTATTAGTACTACCACACTAGTGAGTGGATTTCGGTATGTAGGACCTTACACTTCAGTTCACCCGGAATCTCTCGTAGTGATACTTGTTTTGGTCACCTCCACTACCTTAAGGATAACTCGATAAAGTTTAGGACTTTCTACTACGACATTTTCACGACTTGAGTTATACTGTCGTTTAAACGTTTTGAGTCGTCACCGGTGTCCTGACCTTTTCCAGTCAAAAGTAAAGTTAGAGTTTCTTTCTGTTACGGTTTTTACGAGTTTGCTGAAGTGTCAACGTGAGTAGAGTGTACGATCATTTCATTAAGAGTTTTAAGAGGTTCTGTACGGAGTCGTTATACACTTGACACTTGAAGGTCTACAAGTTCGATCAAAATCTTTTCCGTCTCCTTGGTCTCTGGTTTAACGGTTGTAGGCGACCTAGTACCTTTTTCGTTCTCTCAAGGTCTTTTTGTAGGTAAAGACAAAATAACTGATATGGTTACGAAAACTGACACACCTAGTGTTCTTGATACTTTTTAAGACTCTCTCTTCCCTTATGGTCTGGTGGCCTGGACGGAGAACTCTTTAGGCATACGTCTAGTCCTTCGTTGTCAATCTTGACCTGTACCTTGTTGTCTGACCAAGGTTTATCCTTTTCCTCACGCAGTTCCGACATATAACAGTGGGATGAATAAATTGAAGATACGTCTCATGTAGTACTCTTTGTGACCCGACCTTCTTCGTGTTCGACCTTAGTTCTAACGGTCCTCTTTATAGTTATTGGAATTTATACGTCTACTGTGGTGGGAATCCCGTCTTTCACTTCTCCTTGATTTTTCGGAGAACTACTTTCATTTTCTCCTCTCACTTTTTCAACAGAATTTCGAGTTGTAAGTCTTTTACCTCTAGTACCGTAGGCCAGGGTAGCGAAGTACCCTTCATCTACCTATGTGTCACCTTTGTCACAGTCTGAAATAAAACCCCCCGAGGTTCTAGTGACGTCTACCACTGACGTCGGTACTTTAATTTTCTGCGAATGAGGAACCTTCTTTTCAATACTGGTTGGATCTATCGTATAAGTTTTCGTCTGTGTAATGAAACGGCTGATTGCAGGCAGATCAGTTCCGATACCAAAAGGGCCACCAGTACATACCTACACTCTCAACTCGACACTTCTTCCGACTCGTGGTTTCTTAACTATGAAAACTTGACACCACAACCTCTTCTGAGAACTCTCAGGGAAACTGACGTTCCTCTAGGTTGGTCAGGTAAGACTTCCTCTAGTCGGGACCCTAAAGAAACCTTCCTGACTACCATTTCGACTTTGAGGTCATGAAACCGGTGGACTACGTTTCTAAACTGAGTAACCTTTTTGAGACTACGACCCTCCCTAACCCCCGTTCTCCTCTTCCCCTGCTGTCTCCTACTCTACCGATCTACCGTAGTGACTGAGTTACCTGTACTCAGACTCACTTGAGAACCTCAACCACTACCTGTCCCTCCGGACCGCACGACATTAAGTACACCAACGTTTCTCAACCTGTGCTGACTCTCTCACTTGAATCGACTTATGGTACTGTTTGGTGAAAACCTTAGAAGTAAGGACTGGTCTCTAGTTCGAAACCGTACCCTCGTGACTGAGGTTCTGGGATCTGATGGTCTCTTGAATGGGATCCCTCCTAGTTTATCACTCTTGAGTGTCTTTCCTTTGGTGAACTTACGTTCTGGGTCGTAGTGTTTTGGTGGTCATCGTGGGACACGTCCTACGGAGTATATTTGTTGGTTGTTTTGTTTTTAATTTAGGTTAGTAGTCGTCTGTCCTAATGGTGGAGTGACTCGGAACGGGTATTCTCTTGTTTGTTTGTTTGTTTGTTTGTGAGTCGTGATTAAAGTGGGATACGTTTCGAAGGTATATGTTAACCTACTTTGAATCTAGTCTTTGGTTTTCCTTCTTTCTTACGTTGGGAACTTCGGACCCCTTTCCTCTAGTGTTTGTCTTATTCAAAAATTTTTTTTTTGTTTTTTGCCTTTCCGCCTCTTTATGATGTATTTACTTCCTTGTTTGATCTTTTTGTGTTCGGGTCTATTTACTTCTCCTTTATCCGTCGATGGACTTTTTCTTAAGACTTATTACTATCATTTCTACTAGTTTTTGGAACTTTTGGTTCGCCTCTTTTACGTTCTTAGTTAAAATTTTCTGTATCTAATTAATTTGTTATTTGTATGTCTCTGTTTGTTGTGTTAATGAATTTAATTTTTATGAGACCTTCCTTATTTATCGTCTTATAGACTTCGTCTCCTTGCTTAGACACTCGACCTACTATTTTAACACCTTTATTGACGACTTCTCGTCTTATTCCATCTTTCTTACTTCTCTTGACTCCTATCGGAGTCTCTGGAGACCCTGTTATAGTTTATGTGGTAGTAAGTTTATACGTCCCGGGTATTCTTCTCGTTTTCTTTCCCATGCTCTTTTAAAACTTCTCTAATATCAACCTTCAAAGGGGATGTATCTTTTCTTTATCAGTTAGTTCAGGTTTTCAGTGTTTCTCAGGGTATGTCCTATTTGGGTTTCTTTTTGTGAGATTCTGTGTATGATTAGTTTGATTGTTTCTTATTTGTGTTTCTTTCTTATAATTTTCGTCGTTCCCTTTTCGTTGTTCATTGTTTCTTCCCTTTGGGGTATGTAAATCGTCGACTAGAAAGTAGTCTTCGAGACGTCCGGTCTTCCCTTACCGTCCTATATAAATTTCATGACTTTCCCTTTATAAATGTTGGTTCTAATAATATGGACCATTCCTAGAGTAAGTTTTAACTACCTCTTTAGTTTTCGAAAAGTCTGTTCGTTTTCAATTCTCTTAAGTCATGGAGGTTTAGTCAGAATGTTGTTTACAATTTCCCTGAATATATCGACTCATTATGTCCTCTTCTTTTTTTCTAGATGTTTTACCTAGGGGTTTTTAATTCTTTTACCGTTATCCTTGTATGACTAGTTATTAATGAAATTTACATTTACCTAATTTACAAAGTTGGTTTTCTGGGTCTGACCGACTTACTTATGTTTTTGTTCTGGGTATATATACGACGGATGTTCTTTGGGTGAAGTCTAGATTTCTATGGATATCTGACTTTTTACTTTCCTACCTTTATATATAAGGTACATTTACCCTTCGTTTTCTTTCGACCTCATCGTCAGGAGTATACTCTGTTTTATCTGAAATTTTATTTCTTCTAATGTTCTCTATTCCTTCCTGTGATGCATTACTAGTTCCCTAGATAGGTTCACCTTCTATATTGTTGATATTTACAGATACGTGGGTTGTATCCTCGTGGATTTATGTATTCTTTTTGTGATTGTCTATATTTTCCTCTTTAAATGTCATTGTGTTATCATCATCCTCTGAAATTGTGGGGTAAGTGTGGTTACCTGTCCAGTAGTTTTACCTTTTATTTATTCCTTTATGTTCAGAATTTACTATGTAATCTACTCTACCTAGAGTAACTATCGAAGTCTTGAAAGGTAGGTTTACTTCTTCTTATATGTAAGAAGAGTTCACGTGTACCTTGTAACGATTCCTATCTGGTGTAGAACCCAGTGTTAAATTTGGAGTCATTTAAATCCTTTTAACTTTAGTATAGTTCGTAGCAGAGGTTGGTGTTACGATACTCTGATCTATAACTAATGTTCTCTCTTTTTTTTTTTTTGACATTCTTTGACTTTGTGTACCTCCAATTTGTTATGTAAAGATTTATTGGTTGTTCAATGACTTCTTTAGTCTTCCCTTTAGTTTTTTAAAGATCTTTCTTTATTGTTACTTTTGTGCTGTTGAACTTTGGATTCTATAAGTCGTTTTCATCAAGATTCTCCCTTCAAATACCGTTATGTTAGGGTGGAGTTCTTTGTTCCTTTTGTAACTTATCTGTTGAATTGAAATATGGATTGCCTTGATCTTTTTCTTCCCCCTTTTTTCGATTTTAATCATCTTCCTTTCTTTAATATTTCAAGTCTCGTCTTTATTCACTTTTTCTTTACTTTCTTTGTTATCGTTTCTAATTATTTTGGTTTACGACTGAGAAACTCTTATATTTGTTTTAACTGTTCGGAAACCGGTCTGAGTAATTCTTTTTTTCTCTCTTCTTAGTTTAGTTGTTTTAATCTTTACTTTTTCCTCTCCAATGTTGTCTGTTACGTCTTTATGGTTCCTGATATTCTCTGATAATACTTTTTGATATACCGTTATTTTTACTATTGGACTTTCTTTACCTATCTAAGAATCTTTTCAAGTTAGAAGGTTGTGACTTGGTCCTTCTTTATCTTTAATACTTTTTAATGTTCGTGATTTAACTTTGACACTAATTTTTTTAAGGGGTTTATTGATTTCGGGTCCCGGTCTACCGAAGTGTCTTCTTAAGATAGTTTGTAAATCTCTTCTCGATTACGGATAGGAAGATTTTGAGAAAGTTTTTTAACGTCTCCCTCCTTGTGAAGGTTTAAGTAAGAGGTTCCGGTGGTAGTGGGACTATGGTTTTGGTCTGTTTCTGTTGTGTTTTTTCTTTGTATGTCCGGTGATAGTGATTACTTTTACCTACATTTTTAGGAGTTGTTTTAAAATCGTTTGTCTTAAGTCGTTGTGTAGTTTTTTGAGTATGTGGTACTGGTTCAACCCAAATAAGGTCCCTACATTCCAAAGAAGGTATATACGTTTAGTTACTTACACTATGTGGTATAATTGTTTAACTTTCTATTTTTTGTATACTAGTAGAGTTATCTACGTCTCTTTTGAAAACTGTTTTAAGTCGTGAGTAAATACTAATTTTGAGAAGTTTTTACCTGTTTCCTCAGTTGTATCATTTCCGATATATACTATTCAGGTGTCATTTGTAATAAGAGTTACCACTTTTTGACTTTCGTAAGTGGGATTCTAATCCTTGTTTTGTTCCCACAGGTGAAAGAGGTAATAACAATTTGTATCAAAACCTTCAGGATCGATGTCGTTAGTCTCTTCTTTTTCTTTGTTTACTCAGGTCTGGTCTTTTCTTCTTCATTTCGAGAGTGACAAACGTCTACTGTACTATGACATGTATCTTTTGGGATTTCTATGATAGTCTTTTAATGATCTCGATTAGTCACTCAAATCGTTTCAACGTTCTATGTTTTAGTTATGTGTCTTTAGTGAATGTAAAGATATATGATTGTTACTTTTCAGTCTTCCTCTTTAATTCCTTAGTTAGGGTAAGTGGTAACTTTGTTGTTCTTAATTTATAGATCCTTGTTTGAATGTATTCCTCTATTTTCTTGACATGTGTCTTTTAATATTCTGTGACAACTTTCTTTAGTTTCTACTGTATTTGTCTATTTCTCTATAAGGTGTAAGGAATCATCCTTCTTAGTTACACTATTACTGAGATGACGGTTTACGTTAGATGTCTAAGTTTACACTGGGGATAGTTTAATGTTTACCGTACAAAGTGTCTTGATCTTGTTTTTCCAAGTTTGTGGTTTCTGGGGTTTATCAGTTTTGTCAGAACTCTTTTTTCTGACCTCGACCTTCTTAGTTCGAAGGAATGAAGTCCAATATGATGTTTCGGTGTCAGTAGTTCTGTCATACCATGACCGTGTTTTTGTCTTTATTTCTGGTTACCTTGTTCTATCTTTCGGGTCTTTATTTGGGTACGTGGACGATTCAGTGAAGTCAGTACAGACTGAGACACGTTAGGGTATCTGCCGTCGGGTGGTTCGAGGGGGCAGGGACTCTAAGAGGTCCGTTCTTGTGACCTCACCCAACGGTAAAGGAAGAGGTTACGTACTTTCCCTTTCACTTCAGGGAGTCAGTACAGGCTAAGAAGGACTGGGGTACCGGACGTCGGGTGGTCCGAGGAGGTAGGTACCCTAAAAGGTCCTTTCTCATGACCTAACCCCACGGTAGCCGAAGAGGCTTTGGGTACGTGGATACCTATGGAATAAAAACTGTTTCCTCCGTTCTCCTATGTTACCCCGTTTCTGTTGGAGAAGTTATATACCACGACCCTTTTGACCTGTCGATGTATATTTCTTACTTTAATCTTGTGAAGAATTGTGGTATGTGTTTCTATTTGAGTTTTACCTAATTTTTTAATTTACATTCTGGTCTTTGATGTTTTAAGAATCTCCATTTGTATCCGTCTTGTGAGTTACCGTATTTACTTTCGTTATAGGAGATACTGGGTGGGGGGTCTTATTACCTTTATTTTTCTTTTCATTTGGTCACTCTAGACTAATTTGAATTTTCGAAAACGTTCGTTTCCTTTGATATTCGTTTCACTGTTCTATTGGGAGTCTTACCTTCTTTTATTATCGTTTACTTTGTTGACCAGTTCATAATTGAAAGTTTTATACGTTCGTCATGTACGTCGAGTTATGGTCTCTTTGTTTGTCGGGTTCGTTTTTAACCCTTTGCTAGATTTACCTGTAAAGAGGTTTCTTCCATATGTCTACCGATTGTTTGTGTACTTTTCTATAAGTTGCAACGAGTGATCTCTTTACGTTTAGTTTTGATGTTACTCTTATAATGGAGTGTCGTCAGTCTAACCGGTAGTAGTTTTTCAGATGTTTTTATTTAAGACCTCTCCCCCACCTCTTTTCTCTTGTGAGAACGTGACAACCACCCTTACATTTTACTATGTCGGTGATACTTTCTACCATACCTCTAAGGAATTTTGTGATCCTTATTTTAGTGGTATACCGGGTCTTTAAGGTGAGGACCGTATATCGGACTCCTTTGGTTTTGACTTTCTCTGTGTACATAGGGTAACAAGTATCGTCGTGATAAATGTTATTGATCTTGTATCTTCGTTAGATCTACAGGTAGTTGTCTACTTACCTATTTCTTCAACACCATGTATGTGTGTTACCTTACAATGAGTTGGTATTTTTCGTTGTGGAAACTCAGTCAAGATTACTCCACCCACTTGGATCTTGGATAATATGTCTTACTTCATTCAGTCTTTCCTTTATATTTATAACATAAGATTGCGTATATATGCCTTAGACCTTTTTACCATGACTTCTTAAATGAATGTCCCGTCGTTACCTTTTTGTGTATCTTTTTTGAACACCTGTACCCCTCACCCCTCCTCTCCCACTCTGCGTACCTTTCTGATTGTACCTTTGATACATTTTATCTATCGATTGTTCTTAAACGACATACCGATTCCTTTGAGTTTGTACCCGAGACTAGTTGGATCTCTCTACCCTACCCCTTCCTCTACCCTCTTTTCAAGTTTTCCCTCCCTTACATACATATGGTTACCGACTAAGTACAACTCCAAACTGTCTTTTAAAAGGACCCGATCAGTCTCTTACATTTTCTCTTTCAAAAAATTATATTCGTCCTTATACTAAGACCATTCAATCTTAATACTTAGTTCCTTTTGTTAACTTTTTTTTTCTCTTTACGTCTTTATCCTCTCTTTTCTTCAACTCCGTCTCAAACAAATGTACTAAAACTTTTCTACCCGTCCACCGACGGTATTCGTACTACCTTACTCTCGGTCTATATTCTGGATCAGTCATTCTTTACGTGGATGTTCAAAAAAAGACGTTAACAACAAATGTCGAAACATCTTTACATTCAGACAAAGATAATTGGTATCGTCCGTACGACCTAAAAATTTACTATTACTGAAGGATCACTTCATTGACTTGTTTCAATTCAACTTCTAGTCGCTTTTAAGATACATTACAAGTAAGAGAGAAAAGAGATAGGTACAAATTACGTCAGGTTAACGTTAACGCACTCCCATATTACTCTAGTTCTCTGGAACAATTTTTTCTCTCACTCTCTCAGTGTGTCTGTCTGTATCTATCTCTGTTTCTCTCTAGGTAACCGTTTGGGACCCTGATACTTCTACTTAAGTTCGAGAACTAACTCAACGTACTTTGCTTCGATGTTCGATTTTTCAACTGTTATTGAGGATCTATTTCGTGAATTCATGAAAGACTTGTCTTAGTTAAACTTGATTTGGTTGTAAAATTAGTCCGATCCGGGTAAAGTCATCGATCTGGAATCGGAAGAATGAAAGAAAAGTGTACGTTTCTTTAGAAGTGGTATAGACAAAGGTTCAAAATCCAATCAAGTTCACTAGGAGGTTTTAAAATGGACAAATAGGTCAGTATAAGATTACTAGACTTTAAGTAGTCTGTAGGTTTTAGAGTGATTAATTTATGTATGGAAGAGTCGTCGTGACGATTCATAAGAGTATTATTCATTAGGACCACTAAAAGAACAATACGGGAAGAAGAAGGAGGAAGAGAGAGAGTAGGAGAAAGTAGAAAAAAAAGAAAAAAGTCAAACAATGAAACAAAAATTTCATTTTAAGACCTATTAAAGTTAAAAGTTCTTAAATCAGATGGGTTTATAAAAAACAAGATCATAGCTATAGAAGTCGTCGAGGTTTCTTCCTTTTATAGTAAAACTTTTCAATCCCCTTCTTCATGATCTTTATTTAGTATAAAGGGCTTCTCTGATTGTTACATATCCTGTTAGATCGTCGTAGATATTCCACCTCAATACTGGGTCCTCTTTCCCAGTTTGATTTCTGGCTCACGAATTAAGTGTTTCAGAAAATTTTCTTGACGTTGAATCAATGACAATGAAGTTAAGTCAGGTCAGGGAGTCAGTACAGATTGAGAAAGGTGGGGTACTTGGCGTCGTGCGGTCCGGAGCGACAGGTAGTGGTTGAGGGTCTCAGGTGGGTTTGGGTACAGGAAACTCAGCCACTTCGGTAGGTTGGTAGAGAAGGATATAACAGGGGAAGAGGAGGACGGGAGTGGTCGTAGTCCCAGAAAAGTTTACTCAGTCGAGAAACGTAGTCCACCGGTTTCTTAACCTCACAGTCGAAGTTGTAGTCAGGAAGGTTTCCTGTGGGTACTGACTACAGGAAATCCTACCAGACCAACCTAGCGGAACGACAGGTTCCCTGAGAGTTCTCAGAAGAGGTTGTGGTGTCAAATTTTCGTAGTTAAGAAGTCACGAGTCGAAAGAAATATCAAGTTTAGAGGGTAGGTATGTACTGGTGTCCTTTTTGGTATCGGAACTGATCTACCTGTAAACAACTGTTTCATTACAGAGACGAAAAATTATACGATAGATCCAACGAGTATTGAAAGGAAGGTTCCTCATTCATAGAAAATTAAAGTACTGACGTTAGTGGTAGACGTCACTAAAACCTCGAGTCTTTCTATTTCAGTCGGTGACAAAGGTGATAAAGGGGTAGATAAACAGTACTTCACTACCCTGGTCTACGGTACCGGAAAAAAAGACTTACAACTCGAAATTCGGTTGAAAAAGTGAGAGGAGAAAGTGAAAGTAGTTCTCCGAGAAATCAAGAAGAAGTGAAAGACGGTATTCCCACCACAGTAGACGTATAGACTCCAACAACTATAAAGGGGGTCGTTAGAACTAAGGTCGAACACGAAGGAGGTCGGATCGTAAAGTGTACTACATGTGACGTATATTCAATTTATTCGTCCCACTGTTATGTGTCGGAACTGTATGAAGAACAGGATAAACCTTGGTCAGACAACAAGGTACAGATCAAGATTGACAACCTCAAAGAGTTCTCCGTTCAGTCCACTAGACCATAAGGGTAAAGAGAGTCTTAAAAGGTCAAATAACACTAGGTGTGTCAGTTTCCGAACCGGTATCAGTTATTTCGTCTTTATCTACAAAAAGACCTTGAGAGAACGAAAAAGGTACTAGGTCGTCTACAACCGTTAAAGTAGAGACCAAGGAGACGGAAAAGATTTTGGTCGAATTTGTAGTCCTTCCAGGGCCAAGTGCATAAAAACTTCGGACCGAACCTCTTAAAACTCGTAATGAAATGATCGTACACTCTACTCCCGTTAACACGTCATCAAAATCGTAAGAGACCGTAACGGAAAGAAACCCTAACCTTACTTTTGACTGGAAAAGGTCAGGACACCGGTGACGACTCAAAAGGTTTAAACGAGCGTATAACTCACGTCGTGAAAGTGTCGTAGTAGTAAATCCTAAACTTTTCGAGTTGACTTTAAGACAGTGGAGGTGACCGAAACAAGTATCACTACGAAGGATTCTGGGTGAACGGAAGTGTGAGGTCCTACAGACCAAGATCCACTCACTAGTATGGTAGCACTAATAGACCAGCACTTCTAGAAAAAAATTGTAAAAAAAACATATAAGAACGATGGAGAAGAATTATAGAAGACGAAGACAATCTAGGTATGGTAAAGACAGGAAATAGCTCGGGTAAAAACGTACTTTATGAGGGAACCATAGAGATTCAAAGAACTTCTCGAGAGATCAGAAAGGGTAACATAACAAAAGGAGTTAAAGAAACGTCACTAGGGACTCCTTCCGAAAGAAAAAAGAGAAACAATAAGTAACCTTGAGACGTCAGTTTACCCATATAGAAAGGAAAAGAGGAAACGAAAAGTGAAGAGAAGAAAAGTCTCGATAAACATTCCGGAGTCTGTCGGTACTACGAAAAAACGTAAAGAAAAGGAACCCCTACCAGAACTAGGGACAGAGGACATGGTACAGTACTTGGAGGTAGAAGAAACCATTGGTATTAAAACAAAAGTTTCAGATCATACAAAAACGAAAATTTATTTAAGTAAAGGTACAATATAAATCTACGGGTGTTTCTTCACCCTAGTATACTATAATTATAAACAGAAAGTGACAGACTAAGTGAAGTGAATCATATTATTAAAGGTCCGGGTCCTAAGTCAAGATAAAGGACGGACTACGGTAACTGTAAACCAAAACCGTTGTCATTAGGGTGGATAATATTGACATTTACTCACCTAAGAGATTCCGAGAGACCCCTGTTCTGGGTGTAAGAGACGAAATGGAAGAGAAACTTTATGGATCTATAACATCCATATTATAGACTATTATCACAGACTACGTGTAAAGGACTCAACAAAATGTCTACGACTTTAGGGGTGGTTTACCTTCTATAATTGATGAACTACTGGTACTTGTATATTAGGAGTGTGGTTGAACTGTGGATTCCTGACTATTACAATTAGGGACACTGTGACGGGACAATGGAGTGGTAGTCGGTTATTCTCTTAACACGTACTCAAATAGTGTATGGGATCCCGTGAGAAGGGAGTAGACCGGAAATTTTTACGAAAGGACTTTGGGTGTACTTTCAAACACATAAAACTCATGATCGACAGGACCTGAGGAATGAACGACGGAACTCTACTTCCGACACGAAACGAAGTGGTGTCGAGTCACAGTCATCTAACCGAATTGACACGTACCCTCTTTCCGAATTCAAACCAACCATTAAATTACACACTACATAGGATGACTGTTTAAAAACAACACTCGTATGAGTATAAAGATCTCTTAGGTGTTTTCTAAGACGTGTCTCTTAGATGTCCTCTCGAGAAATTCCAAAGTAATTCTGGTCACATTTGTTCAACGTCACAATAGGTTACTAGATTTACCAGATGAATTCTTTTCCGTCTGTGGCACTAAATTTAATAACAACAAAAAGTCAAAACAACAACAACAACAATTGTGTCCAAATTTAGTTATATGATGACTTTAGTAGACTCGTACCTCAAGGGAAGTTTTAGTTGTCTACTAGGTTTCTGTTTACTTAAATACACTCTACACCCGGTCAAAAAGAACACATTCGTCAAATGGTTTACAACAAAAGACAAAGACTCATTAAAGATGGGTTAATTCGTAGTTTGACTGCGATCGGAAAACCGACAGTAAACAAAACGTCCTAGTAGACCGAGACTCAAATAAGTAACAAAGACCCAAAAGGACAGTGGGACTGTAACTCGGGTTAAGACTTCAACGTATTACGTTCACCTCCTTCGTTTTCTTTAACCAGGAAAGACTAGAAAGGACTGTGTAAGACGACTAAACAATCCAAAGGTGTCGGATCCTAAAAGAACGAACGTGAAATGTTCTCCGGACCTCCAAACAAACGGGACACTCTATTTCAAATCAAAGAGAAAGTCATCGGTGAACATCTGATGGTTTCCAAGAATTGGAAAAACCACGGTACCAGACACCTGGGGACTACTTCGTCCTCTATCTACCCTGGTGGGGTTTGATTTCCTCTTTGTAAAGGACACCTGTTCTACTCTTATCGTCCTGTTAATTCTCTCCTCCGACCCGGGACACGTCAGATGTATACAGAGTAAGAGCTTCAGTCCCCTGGAGGAGTTCGTGTATACGTGTCTTTCGGAGGAACCTCCAGTCTCTCCTTACTACAGTTCTTTACGAGATGGGTGTCAGGAAACGTCATCTTAGATAGAAATGATTCTACACGCACACGTGTGTACCCTCCTCGGACTCCATATGGTTTATACCTGACACGTGGTCCGTTTAGTTATACTAACCGGTTTCCTTTGGACTCTCTTTACGGGGTATGTTCATTAAGTTTGACGGTGTTTCCACACTGAATCCCTGAGAACAAGACTCAGACGGACATATAGATATGTGTACATGATATAGGAGAAGGGAGGATTATTTGTGTAGAAGTGACAAAAGGTATAAACACTTTTATGAAAAGACGTTTCAGTTTCCAAGTCCCGAGAACAGTGACTGGTGACAAGATCACCAATCCTAAACTACGAGAGTAACGAGTTGGACCGGAGTTAGAGAAGGACTTTGGGTTCAGGGCGAGATTCGGTAACGTCTGGTCCGGTGAACTCTAGTGACGGTAGACCATTTCGGATACCTTTATAGAGTCTTATTACAAAAATTTTCGTCTTTTACCTATATTAATATATTCTTCGTTAATATTACTTTTCATCAGTAGTTCTTTAATTTTGACATACGGATGAATAATTATGTAACTTATATTTCTATTTGTAAAATATGTATACTATTAACGATATTAAGTTTCTGACCTTCTGAATTTACTAATAAGACCCTATAAAAGTTGTTGGATGAATACCACACTGTCTTAGTTCCCAGGAGAAATATGGACTAAACGACAGATACAATTATTAACTTCCTTTACGACTATAAAGTCAATCTCACATCATTTTTATTTCATTAAAAAGACAAGAAATCTAAAGATCTAAGAAAATAAAGGAAAATGTCTGAAAAACCTCCACGTACCTAGGGTTCTAGTCTTATAAGGTCAGATCTTAGTCAAGTTAAGTCAGCGAGTCAACACAAACTGAGAAACGCTGGGGTACCTGACGTCGTGTGTTCCGAAGGGACAGGTAGTGGTTGAGGGTCTTGAACGAGTTTGAGTACAGGTAACTCAATCACTACGGTAGGTTACTAGAATAGGAGACAGTAGGGGAAGAAAAGGACGGAAGTTAGAAAGGGTCGTAGTCCCAGAAAAGGTTACTCAGTCAAGAAGTGTAGTCCACTGGTTTCATAACGTCGAAGTCGAAGTCGTAGTCAGAAAGCTTACTTATAGGTCATCACTAAAGGAAGTCCTACCTGACCAACCTAGAGGAACGTCAGGTTCCCTGAGAGTTTTGAGAAGAGGTTGTGGTGTTAAGTTTTCATAGTTAAGAAACCGTGAGTCGAAAGAAATACCAGGTTGAGAGTGTAGGTATGTACTGAAGACCTTTTTAGTATCGAAACTGATCTACCTGGAAACCACCGTTTCATTACAGAGAGGAAAAATTGTACGACAGATTCAACCAGTGTCTAAAAGAAGGTTCCTCGTTCACAGAAAATTAAAGTACCGACGTCAGTGGTAGACGTCACTAAAACCTCCGGTTCTTTTATTTCAGATAGTGACAAAGATAACAAAGAGGTAGATAAACGGTACTTCACTACCCTGACCTACTGTACAAGAATCAACAAACTTACAACATTCACCCTATTAAAACCTTTGGTCAAGTTAGGTGATTCAGTAGATCCCCTAATTTTGTATATAATTAACTTAAAGATTTGATATAGTTCATAGAAGAATAGATATAATTCCACTCCTATTCTTTCTTCACTTAAATGATAAAGGGTTAACGAAACAATGGTTCAGTTTGAACCCAGGAGAATACGTCAATTCGGTTAGACATCTGTAACCCAAAACCACTTCTTTTCACGTCGGAAGTGAAGTCCCACGGTTCTTTCCTTAGGTTCCGTCGATTACGAGTTTTGTGACTTTGAGACTACTGTAAAAATTTCCAGTCCACTCCCTTCCCTCAGTATCCTACACTAGTCACGTGTGTGTCAAGAGACTGACCGACCACTACTACATTGTCCCACCATAGTGTCCCCAATTGTAGTAGTCAGGACTCCAAAACTATCCAGACCCCCGAAACACGAGTTCCAGTAGTAATTTATCAAGTAAAGAAAGTAAACCACACCAAATCATATACGTTTTGTTTAATCCTCGAAGTTTCTCCTCGATATCGTCTTTTATATCACCTCCTCAAACAGGACCCTTCAAGGATATCCCAGGACGAACCAATATTGAACTAACTAGAAGGAAAGAACCACCGAGTCGGTCATTTCTGAGACGGTTGTTACGCCACAGTACCAGGTACGTACCCACCCTTTTCTTAAAGGTCTGTCCTCCGTCTTACTCTTCTCTTATTTCAAATAATCTCACCCTCTACGAAAATCTTGTCACCTGGTCGAGTTCCCTCTTGACTGTAAATTGTCCCAGGAAGCAGGTGAAAATATCGGTCCCATGTTCCTCACCCTACCCCCAGAACACCCAGTAAACGACTGACCTAGTCCGTACATATAACCCACCTCCTTCTCACTCCGTTTATGGAAGTGGGATATCCCATTCTCCCCTCTCTCCAATATGACGAGTTCTCCTGGACTTTAGTCAATTATCAATGTTGTACCCCCTCCCTTCCTTCTACTCACAGACCAAAAATACGAGGACGTAAGGTTCTGGGAGGAAACAACGGAGACGAGAAAGTAGGATCCCAGTGGTGTACACCTTCTGGACCCAAACTAGGGACCCAGACCTTTTAGGGGACCGTTTCCCTTACTATTGGGTGATGTCATAAGAACGGACCTTTTAGTGCACCTCTCTTCTCGGATCGTTCGATGTCAGGTACGCTAGCGTTTCTCAGTCTGTACCGACTCGTTGATAGTGGAAGTGAAAGTGGACGAACCAACGTTGAACAAACTAGAAGGAGAGTGTCTTGATCGATCTCTGAACCAGAGTCCCTTTATCAGTCTTCGATTGAAAAGATTTATCCTACGTAACTAACGGAATTCTTTATTTACATCTGGGTCGTTATCCATCTTGTTTCGAGATGGGAAATCTTTCGTCCGAGGTGCACGAGTTCTTACCTACTGTAAGTGTGTCGAAAAGTGAGACAACAACAACAAATTAGTGATTCAGGAGAGACCAAAAAACGTTAGGGTACCTGATATCGAACGGTCCGAGGAGATAGGTCCTCTAAAGGGTCTGTCCTTATGACTTCGTCCGTCAGTGAAGGAAGAGGTCCCTAACTTGGACGTAAAGGACGTAATCGTCCGTCTAAGAAATGGGTCGCTCGTTGGTCCCTTCGGAAAGTGTGACATCTCTCTGGGTATAACATCACTAGAACTACTTATAATCACGACAAACGGTCAAACCCCTCTATTTTGTGAGGTTGATCTTGATGGGATATAAGCGAGGTCGGAACGAAGGGGAGGTGCTTCGTCGTACAGAATCGGAAGAGTAAAGACTCGAATCCCAGTGTTTCTCAGTCTGAGATGAGTACTCTCTGACTCTTCTCCGTCCTCATTAGGACCATCCATTCATCATACAATGTAAAGGAGATACGAGGTATGTTTATATAATATGTCATGAATTCTCGGGTACTTTCTCAATTTTTGTAGGAAACACCTTTTCTTTATCTTTTCATATATCTTCCAATACTTATTCTAGGAGAGTTTGTTTTGTAAAAATCTTCTCAATGAGTGGTATAGTCCCGTAAATCATGTACAAATAATAAAAAGGAGTTATTATTGTTGTTCAACAATTTTACGACAGGTTGGTTAGACGTCCGATTCGTCTCCTCCTTCACCTACGAACAGTAACGGAGGAGAGGAAAGTTCGGTGGTGTTTATAATACAAGAACGACAAAACAAATTGAACCCGGTTAAAGTGAAGTGTCTCATTGTCCCTACCTCTCGCCCCAGGTAATTCTTATTTGAAGTTTTTGGGAGACCGAAACCCTGAAGGAATTCAATAAGGCGGAGTTTGGGTCTCCTATACTTTCTACCCCTCTAATCACTCCCAAAACGGGACCGACAAGGAATTGACTTACCAGAGTATTTACGGTTAACTTTATTAATAGTTCGGTAATACTGCTAAACGTAATTTTTACCATTGAATTCGTTCGTTAGAGACACGAACCTACTCCCGCCAACCCCCATCGTAAATTATAATATTTTCCGGGTAACTTCGGTGTAATCGAAAGACCTAAAAACTTCTAATGGCGTGTCATCAAGTGTTTTTCCAATAAGAAGGTTGAAATAAATATGAGAGTCATGAAGGTCACATTCGAGAGTCACGTGGGTAATGACCATAACTAAACACGGAGACGGGTTTAATAGTAGACCGTGTCTGTCCCGTCGTCGAGGTCCTATACCACTACGTTACGAACCTTGTACCTTCTTGTTTGTTTCTTGGAGAAGAATAGTTGTAAAGGGAAACGACTAATTCACTTTTATGGTCTTCAGGATCCTTGGTAAGGGATAAAGGGATGGAGAGATGAAGAGTTTTCTAACACGGAAATTTCGGTTACCGAATGGGACCTTGGGGAAACTCTTAAGTGAATTTTCTTGTTCCGTCCTATAATACCCCTAATTTAAGAGGAAATTGAGTGGTGACAACAGTCACTCCCTCCATCTGAATATTATCGATGGGAGAAACAAAATGTTTGTAATGTCTGAGATTTTCCATCGCCTCCCCTGCCACATCACAGACTGTTGACGGTTGTTAGTATCCACCGTCAAGATTTTCAATATTCTCCTCCCAGTGTCGAGTGTAAGTCCTAGTTCACCGGGACCTTCGAGAGAGTGTGTATTGTGGTTTAATAGACGATGTACTGAATTAGTACCAATAATAAGGTCGTCATTGTTGTTTTATTACTATCAAGATATTAAAGTGACGTTTCTCTAGGTTGGTCAGTTAGGATTTCCTTTAGTCAGAACTTGTAAGAAACCTTCCTGACTACGACTTCGACTTTGAGGTTATGAAACCGGTGGACTACGTTTCTTGACTAAGTAACCTTTTCTGGGACTACGACCTTTTCTAACTTCCGCCTTCCTTCCTCTTCCCTTTCTGTCTCCTACTCTACCAACCTACCGTAGTGACTGAGGTACCTCTACTCAAACTCATTCGAGGTCCTCAACCACTACCTGTCCCTCCGGACCACACGACGTCAGGTACTCCAACGTTTCTCAACCTGTACTGACTCACTGACTCGTTGTTGTTCCATTGTAAATTTTATTGAGGACTGAACACGAGATTACTTACAGGTGTTTAGGAACGGATTTAAAAACGAAGGAAAGGACCTAATTTTACTCATTCTTACTTCTTTATTCATGAATTTCTTACTAAGAGACGGGGGTCGAGGAGTGAATCGTTTAAACGTTCTCCTAGGACACTCGTATCCACCCGTCACGTCCACTCTCTCGTATGTCAACGTACACCTGGTGGTTCGTTCTCTCGTAGGTTTCTTTCTATTACCTTTTAGTCTTTCAGATGTACGTTACTTGTCTACTACTTAAAATAGAGTATGAAATTACTGATCAACTCTAACAAAGAGGAAAAGGGGAAATTTTCAACAGTACCGACTCGTTTCAGAACCCTCAACGAGAGACCTGGTTGAAGAGACAGAAGAGGGGTCTAATGGTCGAAAAGACTTATTTGGTAGAAAGAAAAAATGAATGTGAAAGGAGAACTAATATCAGAGTCATCACGACGACGACGATTCAGCGCAGTCAGCACAGGCTGAGACACGCTGGGGTATCTACCTTCGGGTGGTCCGAGGAGACAGGGACCCTAAGAGGTCCGTTCTTGTGACCTCACCCAACGGTAAAGGAAGAAGTTACGTACTTTCACTTTTCACTTTCACTTCAGCGAGTCAAGACAGACTGAGTCGCTGGGGTACCTGACATCGGATGTTCCGAGGAGGCAGGTACCCTAAAGGGTCCGTTCTCATGACCTCACCCCACGGTAACGGAAGATGCGAACTCATCACTCGTCGGGTTAAACTCAAGTCATCGTCAGACCCGATGAAGACACTCAAGTCCTTTCAGTATTAAAGATGAACCGTCGATGTCCGAGGTTTCCGTTCATAGAATCGATTCTTTCGAACTCCAAATAATAGAAACACTGGTATGAATTGTCAAGTCTGTAAGAGTCGAGTGAGACAATGATCCCTCAATGGGTCTAGTTTGTCTTCCTCTGTAGTCGAGGTGGAGAGTTTTCTTCTACACTGTTTTATATACTTCAGGAATTCAAATATTGGTGACCTCGGTGTTTTTTGATTTGTTATAAGAATTAAGAGATATCAACACGTGTATACATCCTACGAACGACCTACTAACATCCGATATGAATTTTTTTAAAAAGGTTTTTAGGTTCCGTTGTTCCTTTAAGTTTCCACCTGTTCGAGTCATGGGACTGTCTGTTGACATGAATCAAGGAACCTTAGTCTATATTTCAACCGGGTTCCTGTTAAAAAGTGATTATATTAGAACGGATTGTACATTTTAAAAGGGAAAAGGGTGGTTAAATATCGTTATTTCCCAGTTATGTGTCTTCAAGATACACATTCTACGTACGTACGATTCAGTGAAATCAAAACAGACTGAGAAATGTTGGGTTACCTGACATCAGACGGTCGGAGGAGATAGGTACCCTAAGAGGTCCGTTCTTATGACCTCACCCAGCGGTAGAGGAGGAAATCTCCTAGAAGGACTGGGTCCCTAGTTTGACCTCATATTCTATGGGGGATTATTAAGACCAAGGGACTTATGAAAAACCACTTTTACTTGTTTTTGAACGTAAAAATCTCCCGTCGTAAAAGGTATGACATAAGGTACCTTTTTAGTAAAAGATTACTGTACCGTTATTGACGAGAAACTTTTTGTACATATAGTTTGTCTAAAAGTTTTAAAATTCGATTTAATTTCGATTTGACCTGAGAAACGACATCCTGAAACATCTTAAAAATAAAACCACTACTCGTGACACTTTAATATTCACCATCTATATCAAACTTCAAATGAGGTGTAAATAAATTACTATGTGTCTCAATAATAAATTATCTTATCCGAAGTATTTTACATTCCACTCTATTGACTACACCTAGTATTTCCTCAATCGATTTGTCTCTTCCTCCTTCCTAAAGAATTCGTCTCTTTACCATAGTAATTGGGGTGTCTAGATTACCATATCTCCGTTGTTTAATACATTGTCCAATGGACCAACTGTGTTATACTTCAAACGATACCAGTAAAAAGTTCACACACACATGTACACGTACGAAGTTGTCAGAAATAACCGTTTAGATATCCTAAATATCCTCTATAACCAGGTAAAATGTAGTAGGGTAAGGAGCACCTAAAATAAGGTACAATTCAGGTAAACATACAAGGGACTCGGAGTAAGGGGAAAGTAAAGAAGAAAAAGGTTTTATGACTATTCCCACTTGTTACTCTATTAATTCTGTCATGAAAATCTTTGTCAACATTAGGTCGATGGTTTACTATGTTCAGTAATACATATTTAGTAACTTGTTGTCGTTGTTAGTTTTTGTGTTTTGTTTCGTTACATGTAGGACCGTCCCCCCTGTCTAAGTTTAAGTATTAAACTTTTTTTTACAAAGAGTTGATTTGATGTTTTTGTACTCCAAACTCTTATCACGATCCCCCTTTTACCTCCTAACCCCAAAAAAACAAAAACAAAAACAAAACAAAAAAAAAAAGTGAAGGTGAAACATGTCAAGACAGAAACGGATTGAACAGTACCCTACATACATAGAGTGGTACGTTTAAGTCATACCTGTTTTAATAAGTTAATTTATAATCAGGTTAGTATTATAGAGTCACGACCTTTACTAGACACCATGTAAGGTTTGTATTGGTTTAGAAGTGGGGAAGGGGTACCTGTCTCTTAGGAGATTAGTATGAAAACGGGTTTAGACCACCGTCGGTCTACTGAACTAAACTGGTTACTTTACAATTGTTCACACCGTATTCGTCTTAGACCTTTTCTTGAACATTTTGTCCTTAGCAAGAAAAAGAGAGAGAAAACGAAGTCAGTAGTAAGACTCTTTTACGAGTCCGACCTGACTCTGTACTCCTCGTCATAATTTAGTGAAAGGAAAGTCGGTTTTAGTAGGATCTGATCAACTGTCGGTCCCTAGGGATCTGCACACAATCGACTCGGTTCTAGTCGTTCGACGGATGGTCTTAATGAGTGGACAGAAATATGACACTTGTTCTGTAAGGAGACTCAGAAACATAACAGTCAGAATAGATAATTATCCCATTCTCTATTGATAATGTGATATCAATTTTATTGATAATGATCGGCGTAATAAATTGTGTCTGAATAAATGAGTTCGTGTAAAATGAATCCTCTTGACTTTAGTATTAGGTCGAGATAGACTTATGGACATGTCGATATCTTTTCAGTGTAGAAATATGAAAAAACCTGTAGAAGACGTTTTGACCCTATTGAAGGAATAAATTACGACCAAAATCTTTTCCGTCTTCTCTGGCTTGGTCTCTAGTTTAACGGTTGTAGGCGACCTACTAACTTTTTCGTTCTCTTAAGGTCTTTTTGTAGGTAAAGACGAAATAACTAATACGGTTTCGGAAACTGACACACCTAGTGTTCTTTGACACCTTTTAAGACTTTCTCTACCCTTATGGTCTGGTGGAGTGGACGGAGAACTCTTTCGATATACGTCCAGTCCTTCGTTGTCAATCTTGACCTGTACCTTGTTGTTTGACCAAGGTTTGTCCTTTTCCTCATGTAGTTCCGACATATAACAGTGGGACGAATAAATTGAAGATACGTCTCATGTAGTACTCTTTGCGACCTGACCTTCTTCGTGTTCGACCTTAGTTCTAACGGCCCTCTTTATAGTTATTGGAGTCTATACGTCTACTGTGGTGGGAATACCGTCTTTCACTTCTCCTTGATTTTTCAGAGAACTCCTTTCACTTTCTCCTCTCACTTTTTCAACCGAATTTCGAGTTGTAAGTCTTTTGATTCTAGAACCGGGGACCAGGGTAGTGAAGTACCCTTTATCTACCCCTTTGTCACCTTTGTCACAGTCTGAAATAAAACCCCCCGAGGTTTTAGTGACGTTTACCACTAACGTGGGTACTTTAATTTTGCGCGAATGAGGAACCTTCCTTTTAATACTGGTTGGATCTGTCGTATAATTTTTCATCTCTATAGTAAAAAGGTTGTTTCCAGGTAGATCAGTTCCGATACCAAAAAGGTCATCAGTACATACCCACGCTCTCAACCTGACACTTCTTTCGACTCGCGGTTTCTTACCTACGAAAACTTGACATCACAACCTCTTCTGAGCTCTCAGGGAACCTGACGTTCCTCTAGGTTGGTCAGGTAAAATTTCCTCTAGTCAGGACCCTCAAGTAACCTTCCTGACTACGATTTCGACTTTGAGGTTATGAAACCGGTGGAATACGTTTCTCAACTGAGTAAACTTTCCTGGGACTACGTCCCTCCCTAACCCCCGTCCTCCTCTTCCCCTGCTGTCTCCTACTCTACCGACCTACCGTAGTACCTGAGTTACCTACACTCAGACTCACTTGAGACCCTTAACCACTACCTGTCCCTCCGGACCGCACGACACTAAGTACCCCAGTGTTTCTCAGCCTGTGCTGACTCACTGACTTGACTTGACTTGACTTCTCTGTTCTTCGTGGTGTTGAGAACAAACCTTTGTCCCCTAGGGACGAACCTTAGTGTTACACGGTTTACTGGGATAACCCTGGAGATATCCCCCGCCACAAAAAAGAATCACGTGAAGGGTGAATCAAGGAGTTCCAAAAAAATGTCCCTTTCTTAAAAAGGGATTGTTCCAATTCTTTTTTTGTTGTTGTTGTTGTTGAAAAAAGTGACTATCGTAAAGGACTGTTTAAAGAGTACCTTACGTGACGGAAGGAGTATCAAATCTGGGGATAATCAAACTGAGAATTTGTTAAAACGAAGCTGACGGAAATATTGTTCATATAACGTTTTTATGTGGTAAAGTGACACAATACGTTACAACACTACGTATAAAAATCCTTACGTAAAAACTTCAACTTTAACAAGTTATCAAACCTCTAGGTCCTCATTTTGGTTATCAGTGTCTTGAACGTGTAACGAAAGGATTTAAAGTAACTGGATATATTTATGGTGGAGGCATATTGTGAAGACTAAAGGGGTCCGTTAACAGGTTTTATACGTTTTCTCATAATCACGTCAACTTATTAAAAAGTATACGAATGATCTGTAAATATCAAGAAGATATTCAACGAACTCCAGATCCGGTGACCTCTCATTCCTACATGAGGGTCTTAACTTTTCATTCGTATTCGTACTCCCACTGTAAACACAAAACGAAATATCCGACATCAATAACGAAGACGTGAAAGCAAAAGTTTTGATCTTTCGCTCTTAGTCTCTTCAGTGACGAACGGGTTTCCACGGGTCATTTTACCAGATTCAGTCCTGTGTTCGGGTAATGAGACTAGGGTTTCAGATACGGGAAAGGTGACAGGGTACGTGGAACCTTCTCCTTTTACCAAACCTCCTTTCTTCACCATGACTAAACCTCCGTTTATATACCTAAAGTAAAATCTTTACTACTCAAACTTCGTTCTTATGTTCCTTGTATTTTCGTGATTGTAAAAGAGATTTTATGGAATCCTTATAAAATGAATATTTTTTAAACTTCCTTTGAGTGTACCTAACTAAGTTAATAAAATTTTTATATGAAATTACGTTTAGTGGGAAGTACGAAGTTACAACTTAGTAAGTTAGTAAGTTACAACTTCGACTTTGAGACTATGAAACCGGTGGACTACGTTTCTCGACTGAGTAGACTTTTGTGGGACTACGACCGTTTCTAACTCCCGTCCTCCTCTTCCCCTGTTGTCTCAAACTCTACCAACATACCGTAGTGGCTTAGTTACCTGTACCCAAACCCACCTGAGGTCCTCAACCACTACCTGTCCCTCCGGACTACATGACACCAAGTACCCCAGTGTTTCTGAGACTGTACTGACTCACTGAATTGACTTGACTTGACTTCTACGACAATGTCCATTGTCTTTGGAGAGGTCGATCAAATTTTTCTTCCATGTATAATCAACGGTCTTAAAAGTCTTCATTTTTACAGGTCGAGTATACGGAGTATTAATTCTCTTTATGTCCGTTCCCTTTAAAGTCTTGATTTATGGAACGAAAGGTAGTGTTTGACGAATTATAAGTGAGTCGTTCTCCGACTTGTAGTCCTAGAGATAATATTAGCTAGGTAGTATAACAAATCGTTTTCTTGACGTGTTGGAACGAGATAAGGGTACATGGAGGGTTATGGTCTTTCCTCCTAGAGGAACACCCTCGATTGGTGTGTAGATATTTGGTCGTCGTATCTCTACACCCTTTGAAACCAAACTTTAAGAAGGAATCCTTCTGTCCTAACTGTTTTCCTTCTTATTAGTACTACCCTTTTCCCTTCTTTACAGGTTTCCAAATCCTGTGACTTTTTACTGTCTACAATATTTATTTCAGACTGACCTCTATGTATAAACATTTAACAATTTCAACAATGACATTAATTTCGACTCTTGGACCTACTCACATGTACCATTCTAGTATCCACACTCTACCATCTTATGAGAAAGATATCTATAAACTATTTGTGTCACAATCGTAATACTCATTTATAAATCAAGTAAAGTCAAGTGAGTCAGTACAGACTGAGAAGCACTGAGGTACCTGATGTCGTACGGTCCGAAGGGACAGGTTGTGGTTGAGGACCTCGAACGAGTTTGAGTACAGGTAGCTCAGTCACTACGGTATGTTGGTAGAGTGGGAGACAACAGGGGAAGAGGAGGACGGAAGTTAGAAAGGGTCGTAGTCCCAGAAACTACTCAGTCGAGAAGTGTAGTCCACCGGTTTTATAACCTCGAAGTCGAAGTCGTAGTCAGGGAGGTTACTTGTGGGTCCTGACTAAAGGAACGTCTTTAACTTTTTCTCTATAAAATTAAATATTACTTTCGGAGGTAAAGATAACAAAGTCTCGTACACTTAGACGAAATACATCAATTTTAAAGGTGAAGTATCTTCTCTCCTTATTTCCCCTTTCTATGAAAGTTTATAACGAGTTATAACTAAAGGAAATCATCACTGACCAAACTAGAGGAACATCAGGTTCCCTGAGAGTTCTGAGGAGAGGTTGTGGTGTTAAGTTTTCGTAGTTAAGAAGTCACGAGTCGAAAGGATACCAGGTTGAGAGTGTAGGTATGTACTGATGACCCTTTTTTAGAAACTGATCTACCTTAAAACAGTCGTTTTATTAGAGACTAAAAATTATACGACAGATCCAACCAGTATCGAAAAGAAGGTTTCTCGTTCACAGAAAATTAAAGTACCGACGTCAGTGTTGGACGTCACTAAAACCTTGGTTTTGGGTTCATTCATTTAAGACAGTGACAAAAATAACAAAGGGGTAGATAAACGGTACTTCACTACCCTCACGTAAGGTGCTGGAATCTCAAAACTTATAACTCAAAATTCGGTTCAAAAAGTAAGAGGAGAAAGTGGAAGTAGTTCTCCGAGAAATCAAGGACAAGTGAAAGACGGTATTACCACCACAGTAGACATATAAACTCCAATAATTACAAAGAGGGTCGATAGAACTAAGGTCGAATACAAAGTAGGTCGGACCGTCAAACGTACTACATAAGACGTATATTCAATTTATTTGTCCCACCGTTATATGTCGGAACTATATGAGGAAAGGGTTAAACCTTGTTAGGTAACAAGATACAGGCCAAGATTGACAACGAAGAACTTGACGTATGTCCAAAACGTCCTCCGTCCATTCCACCAGACCATACGGTAGAGAAATTCTTAAAAGGTGTCAAAAAACACTATGTGTGTCAGTGTCCGAAATCGTATAATCTCATTTATAACCTAACCGGTTTTTCAAGAATGTTTTTGGGACTTACTTTAAAAGTCGGTTAGATCATCAAACTATTCAGTTCAACCTTTTTATTGAAGATTCGTCCATTAATACTGTATTATACTGTTTCAACATAATTTTAGAATATATCTTATAACATCTTCTTATCTCTCGTGACTAGTCCGTCTCTTGTGAGTGTATCGTTTCCTTTGAGGTCTTTTAGGTAGAAGTATAGGGAGGAGAATAAGTAAGGAGGTTGACGGTTGATCTCTGGTCGGAACCCATAAAAAAGTCGTGAAATGAGAGTTGCACAGACTTTAATATAAATAATAGATAAAAGGAGGGAGTGAACGTAGATAGACAAGGAAAAAACGTGTAAATGGCCGTGTTGGTTGGGAGGTTCAGTAACACGTTTAAATTTAGACCTTTAGTGTGAATCAGAAGAAAGGAGTGTGGGGAGTAAGTTGGTTAGTCGTCCCTAAAATTTAAGGTAATGTCTCGGGAGAGAGTTTAGACCGTAGAGGGGAGTTTGGAACATAATCTCGAAGTGCAGTTGTCGATAACGTCTTCGACTCTAAACCATAAAATCGTTGTTTTAGCGAGATCACGTACTCAGTTGTGTATAAAAAGAGATTTCCTGGTTTATCATTTATAAAAACGGAAACCCTCGGTCTTCCAAGGACAACATTCATGAGTCAAGTCGACTTGAAACTCTCTCCTTGTTTCGGAATTTATTATCTTTCCTTAGACCTTACAACGTTTAAGATTGTATCGTCTTTTGTATTAAAACGTCTCTCTCCAGGTAGAGTGTTAAAGGAACTTTAGTGCAGTTCTTCTATTAAGACTCACTCGATGTGAACCATTATTGAAACACTTCTCAATAGACTCCGTAAAAATACGGGAGGAAGAGGTCATATTCTGTTTAGGATGGAACTAAAATCTACTTCTTCGTGACTGTTAAATTCTCCTGTGTACGATATACAATCTTGTTCAATTACAAGACATCGTCATTCGTGTAAACAAACATTACACCTAGTAACAGTCTGAGTTGAGAAATTCGGAACCCCTTTAAGGGAGACACATGGGACCTAGACTGTGGTCCAATCCGATAAAGTGTCAAAAGTCAAACCCCTTTATGGGTATTTCTTCTGTCTGATCCTTTTTGACTCTTAAATTATAAATGATCTGTTCGGTGAGGTCATAAGAACGGACCTCTTAGGGTACCTGTCTCCTCGGACCGTTCGATGTCAGTACCCAAACGGTTCTCAGTCTGTGATGATTCACTGATTTGTCGTATATTAGTTTATACCGAAGGGACCACCGAGTCTGTCATTTCTTAAACGGACGTTACACTCTCTGGATCCAAGTTAAGGACCCAGCCCTTTAGGGGGTTTCTTCCCTTAGTGATGGGTGAGATCATAAGAACGGACCTTTTTAGATCTCCGTCTGCTAGGACCTTCCGACGTCAGGTTCCCCAACGTTTTTCAGTCTTCACTGATTCCCTGATAGTGAAAGTGTATCCTAGTATACTATTGTAGACATGATAAGAGTAGTTTATGGAGATCCGAACCCTTTATTCTCGTTTCAAAGAGAAACATCTAAACAAAGACCTGATGGTAAAGAGAGGAAACTTTATGATACAAGACGAGACTACAGGGTGGGTTCAACAGAAAAAAAAAAAAAGAAAAAAAAAATTAACCTTATATCAACTAAATGTTACAACACAATCAAAGTCCCCATTTTATATGATGAAGTCAATCTGCATATGATCAATAAAAGGTGTAATAAAAGATTATACTCAATGATGTCTCATAACTTATTTCGAGGGACACGACGATATGTCATCCAGGAACAAGCAATAGATAGAATATACATCACGACACATACAATTAGCGAGTCAGCACAGACTGGGAAACACTGGGTACCTGACATCGGGTGGTTCGAGAAGACAGGTACCCTAAAAAGGTCCGTTCTTATGACCTCACCCAACAGTAAAGGAGGAGACCCACTAGAAGGGTTGTGTCTCTAGTTAGGACGAAAAGGCCACAGAGGACGTAATGTCTAAAAAAAGGACGACACGGTATCCCCTTCGGTGTCACACACCTACAATTAGGGTTCGAGGGTTGAAAAAGGACAAGGAGTGTAAAGGGGAAATCGTTGGTGCTCAAACAAAGGTTTTATACACTCAGACAAAGACAAGACATTTATTCAAGTAAATATAGTAATTTTTTTAATCAAAGGTATATACTCTATGCAACACTATGAACAAAAAGAGACTGGTGGGTCTTTGAGAAATCTCCAGAAGGACGTAGGAAGGAGGTCTCCGACAAGTTGGTAGATGATTTCCGAGTAGTGAGGAAACAAAAGATCTCCTCGTAGGAGTCGACTCGTCCTCGGTGAAACGATCCCTCTAACAAGACGTTCTCGTTACGGACAAGACTAGGGAACGGAGTTCCACCCTCGTTACGTCACTACGTTAACTGTGACGTCCCCAGGGTCACCCTAACCTGACTTGGGTGTAACGTGTAATATGAAGGATAACGAATCGAGGACAGGGTATAGGTAGGAAGAAGGAAGGAAAGGAAAGGGGACCACTGTGGAATGTTATTTAGTGTCCGTTGAATCAAAGTTACAGTCCGAAGAGGTGAAGATCTTGTGTCTGGACCGTGTCAACACCTGTTTTACCCTCTAGGATCTTCTGTTCAAACTTTAAGTATTCTTTTATTTCCATAGTGTCACTCATTACTTTATTAAATACAAATATTTGAGAAGTAGTAGTTACCAGTAATTAAAAACCTGAAATTTTGATTTGTAATTTTAAAAATTTAATTTAAGTTTATTAATATATTTCTATGTAATGTGTGTATTATTGCCTTAGTACTCCTAAAGTTTATAAAACCTTGAGAAAAAAAGAAGAGGTAAAAAGAGAAAATAGATTTTTGAAAACTATCGATCTTGTGACCTATGAGAATATTTCGATTGAGACCACAACCGTCTACTTTTCTTCGTCTTAGTAGGAGTTGTACTAAAGTGGAAGATTCTTGAAAGTTCGATAGTCAATGGACTAAAGAATAAGGAATATTTTGGAATATCAATACTTTATTAAAAGTTAATTAGACTAAATAGGGAAAAGTAACTTTTTCAGGGATATTCATTTCACTCTTTGGTAGGGACAGTTTTAAGACCCAGATGAGTCCTGATTGCCTCAAAGAAACAAAGAGTCGTTTTGGAGAACGGGAATTTGGTCGACGATTTCAACTTGTGGTGTTTACTAAGAAAGTTTCACTAAGACTTTCTTCTAAGACTAAGGTATACGTCCTTAGGTTTAAAGAAGTTGAAATGTGTGTTCTAGTCTCGAGGTGTAGAATTATTGGTATATTGAGATATTTCTTAATGAGGACTAAAGAGACTCTCTAGTAGTGACTTATTCCTTGTTTTTTCCAAAGTACTTTCGTAAGGTGGACATAACGACCGTCTACTGAATATTTACAGCGTGTCTGTGTCCGGATGATGACCGAGTGTCTTCTTCAATTTATTTGCTGACTTGTAGACGACCATTTATGTGTCGTTTGTTTTTTACGTTAGGTCACGGTTTGTATACACACCCCACCCGGAGCAGAGACGAGTATTTGGTTCGTTACACGAGACGATTAGCAATCGCCTCAATAACTAAAATCTACACATAGTGTGTCGATATTAAAACAGTCTCTCATCTGGTGTATTCAACAAGAAAAAGACCAACAAAGTAAAACAGAATAAGGTTTTGAGACATTTAACTGCTGGTCCTGTTTTTAATATTAACTGTAGTAGACACCCTTTATAAAGTATTTTGTTGTCCGGGTCTACATCCTAATTTCGGTACACCATCATTTTATGGGGTGACTTTTTCCCGGTCCAAGGTACTAAAGAATGTTTTTGTCTACACGAGAGTGAGGGGAGAGGAACAAAAAGTTACGAAAAAAAAAAATTTGAGGTTTATTAAGGAGGAGGGTTGTAAAAAAAGAGAGAGAGAAGTGTTAACGTAACCTCTCCCAAGTATTTACCTAATGTCTACGTTCGAACATGAAGTTTTAGGATTGACAGTGTTAGAGACTTTATTTTATTTACTTTGTAAACCCCTTTAATGTAACTTGACACCATTTCCATTACTCTTAATACGTTCGTACAGACGAACAGTAAACAGATCGTAGAAGCCCATGCTTGTCTACTAGAGGACCTGTTACGTTTGACGTCTGGTGCCTTATCCTTCACACAGGTTCTACGTCGTTGTCCCGACTGAGGAAGACTTTCGGAGAACAAGATAATCCTTTCAAACATAGAAACCCCAAACCTACTCGACGACGTTCCGGATTGTATATGATAGAAGGAACTCCACTCTGAAAACCTATGTCTATCCCACGTCTTTTTATTCTTGTTAAACTCAGAGTCAGAGAACCAAGTTCAAGGAAAATCAACGTAATAACGAGATTTTGAGGGTAAACCTTTACAACCCTTGGTGTACTCACCTTAAGATCCCGTGTTTATTCGATATAACAGACTATTGATTAGATTTTCCCCTTACTTCTTGACATGTGTTGGTTCTAAGATGGTTTCTGAAACCACAGTATACCTTGGGTAACGTTATATAAGTTAAGTCGTAAATATCACGTAGAGTCGTAGTTGGAGGTGATTACACGGTTCTATTGTGTCATAATCCTCCGATATTATGTCACATTTTTTAAGGTTTATGGGTAGTACACAGTGACGATTTCAAAGTTGTTTTATAGATGTAAAAAGTCGAGAGAGGAAAGACCGGGACGATATGACTTTGTTTGTCATTTAAACAAATCTCGGTTTTCTATGAATTGAGGTCAAAAGAACTTAAAAAATTTTATAGAAAAGTATCCTAACTTACTTCTGATCTTGAGTTCATAGTCGACTTGAGGTTCTCTGATCTCAACTTACTATTGAGTTCTTTTAACTGAACTACGAGGGGAAAATCATAGGAAGACGGTCAAGGAACCTACACATCGAGTACCGGTTTGTAGAAACAAACACAAAACACCCTTATGTAATTTCCTCTTTACTTTTTCCCGACCCACACGTCGTACTCCGTTCTCACTCCCCGGTCCTCTTTCCGTCCTGATACTAAGAAGGGGTCTGTGGTTTCTGTTTAGTCTTAATAAAAAGATTCAGAATTACTAAAAAGAGAAAATAATAATGTCTTTACTTTACTCTTCATTCCTGAGACATTCTTTTACCATTTTTTATTTACTAACTAGGTAGGGTTTCTTTCAAACCACATAACGGATTCCCCACCACTCATCTCTCTCTTATTTACCTCTTCGTGTTAGTTCACACAATATTCACGTTAAATAACCGATGAATAGTGTATTTTTGAGGTCCCAGCTATATACATGTAAAACATCGTCTGAACGAGGAGTTTTATCGGGATACTTCCTCTATAATAATTTCTGAAATGTACTCTTTTGACTTCGAGTCTTTCTCATTTAACGAACAGGTTTCAGTGCATCATTGATTTATTTTCTCGGTCAAAGTACCTACCAGGTTGGGATAAGACTAGACGAACTGTGGTGTAGGTGGAAGGATGATAAGATTGAAACATGTGACGTGACGAAGAGTCAAAACTGAAGTCTGCGAAGATAGTCTCGTCCAACAATATTGTGATACAATAGATCTTTGGAGTTGGAAAGAGAGATATATATCGTATAAACATATAGTGTCACGGACCCAAGATTGAAAACGATGATCTATGGAGATTCAAACACGGTTCTTAACTAAAAAAATAAAAATTGAAAATAATATTTATATATATATATATATGTATGTTTTGGTATTTCGATCAAAATACGGTAAAATTGGTAAAATTCAAACGTTAAGTCACCGTAATATAAGTAATACAAGTGTTTCACCCGTTCTCTCCTACTCTACCAATCTACCGTAGTAGTTGAGTTACCTGTACTGAAACTCGTTTGAGACCCTTTATCACTTCCTGTTCCTTGGGACCACATAAGTCAGGTACCCCAGGGTTTCTCAGTCTGTGTTGACTCGTTGACTCGTTGTTGTTGTTTTAAGTGTCACAACATGTTGATAGTGATGAGAAAACTTTTGACAAGGTGGTTGGGTTTCTCTATGATACACGGATAATTTATTACTGAGAGGTAAAGGAGAAGGAAGGATAGGGATCCTTGGAGATGAGAGACAGAGATACTTAAACAGATAAGATATATAAATTATATTTACTTCTAGAAAAACCAGAACGAATAAAGTGAATCATATCAAGTAGATTCAACATGGACGTAGTCTTAAAGTAAGAAAGAATACAGACTTGTTGTAACGTAACATATATACCTATATGGTGTATAACAAATAGGTAAGTAGATGACTACTGTGAATCCCCAGGGTGAAAAACCGATAACACTTATTACGATGTCACTTATAACTATGTCCATAGAGAAAGTCAGAAACAAAAGTTAAGAGTATACATATATGAATCCTTATCTTAAAGACCCCAAATTTCGTTAAGACACAAATTGAAAACTCTTTGAGAGTTTGACGAGATGGGACATCGATGTGATGAAATGGAAGGATACATTTTTCGTAAAGGGAAAATTTTTTAATAATATCAAAAGAAAGATCCACACTTAACTGTAGAGTAACGTCAAGACTGGACGTAAAGAGGTCACTAATCACTACAACTTATAGAAGAGGATACGAATAACCCGTAAACAAATAGAAGAACCTTTTTGTAGATAAGTTTCGGGGTATGTATATATATATTAAAACTCATGATTTGGGAAGAGTTTGTATACTAAACGTTTATAAAAGAGGAAAAGAAATTTATGAGGAGAAAGAACTATCATATAAAGAACTATTATATAAAATTATCATAATCTCATAATTGTGAATTATCATAATTATGATAATTCTCATAATCTATCATAATAAAGAACTATTATAGAAAATTACGTGTTAATTTTTTTCTTTTAAACTGATCTAGGTTACGTGGATAAAACGAAAAGTACGAAAGTCTTGGTTTAACTCTGTTAATTAAGAATTCATCCAACTATTCCTCAGGTCCCAGGAGTTCCTCCTTCCCCAGGTCCCGGGAACTCCTCCTTTTCCCCCAGGTTTAGAGAGTTCCTCCTCTTTTCCTGTTTGAAATAAAAGATGTAAGGAAGAAGAATCAGTGTATTACAAAAAAGAAATTCGGGTCTCGATTACCGAGTTCGTATATAAAAAGGAATTCGAGGCACGATTACTAATATATTGTTGTAACTAATATATTGTTACTAACTATATATTGTAACTATATATTGTTACTAATATATTGTTACATAGAACGAACTCCTGTAAAAAGAGGAAGAATTGTCCTTGAAGACTAAGTAGGACAATAGAATACACCCTCACCCAGACTATTCTGGAAAGTTAACAATCAAGATTAAAACAACTAAATTTTACATACAATAACCTCACCCAGACCATTTTCGTATATTTCGGAACGATCTTGATCACTCCCCACGTGAGAGACAGGGGGAAGACTACGGACACAGTCTTCGAAAGAGACAGGAAAAAGTGACATCATTTTGAAGACGGTGTTTTTTTCGAGACTCAAAAGTTCTGACCAGGGATCACGGTTTCGATTTAGAAGAAACCTCTAATACTTATGCTGTAGTAAGTGACATTCGATAGTTATACATTCTTAGATAACAGTTTAAGTTCCGATACTTCTGAATACGGATACAAAAGAAGATTATCAAAATACTAAACCCGAGTATATCTACAACGACTAGGTCAAAATCAATTAAAAACAAATACTTCACCTCTCAACTTACGGTAGTAAACGTTAATCTATAAGTCAACGGGATCGTGATAAACAACTATTTTGACGTAAAACTAAGAATAGGTTCAGACTCTTGACTAAGAACCTTTAGTTCTTAATTTCGACAAAACGGAGATTCCTTATGAAATTAGTGGTTCATCCAGTATAACTGTCTGTAAATTATGTTATTGATATATTAAGTTATCGGTCAATCAATTAGTGAATTAAAAAAAAAAAAAGACTAAAAGGGGTTTGTCTAGTGACCTCTTGAAACTTTGTATCTTGGTGTTTCATAAAGATATCAGTGTTTACGTACTAATAAGTCCCCAATCTTTTTCTCTACCCTTTTTTTTTCTTTTTGAAAATTTCCTCTCCCCTTTACTAGAGTCATCGTCTCACCCTCTTTACTCTGTCTTCAAGATCGTAACTGGAAATCGTTCCTTTCGAGAGAGTCAACAGTTGCCCGAGAGTGAGAATAAAATATTCTTCTCGTATATTTTTAACCAGAACTGAACCCATCCATTTTTAAACTTGACCAATCATCTCTTCCAACAGTAACCGATTTCATTCGTCTATAGGTTCGTATTCAGTATCTCAAGAATTATTAGTTAGTTAAATCACTCTTTTAATGTTGGAACCTACCTTGTTACTTCTCTTTTTAGGTATATCAGTTTCGATACCAAAAGGGTCATTAAGGCATACCTACACTCTCGACCCGGTATTTCTTCCGACTCATGGTTTCTTTACTACGAAAGTTTGACACTACGACCTCTTCTGAGAATTCTAAGGGAACCTTCTTTCCTATAGTTTGGTCAATTAGGATTCCCTTTAGTTAGGACTTATAAATAACTTTTCTAACTACGACTTCGAGGTTTTACAACCGGTGGACTACGATTCTCGACTGAGTGACCTTTTCTGAGACCCTTTCTAACTTCTGTTTTCCTCTTCTCCCGTCGTATCCTACTATACCACTCTATCGTAGTGACTGAATTACCTGTACTTAAACTCGTTTGAGATCCTCTGTTACTTCCTGTCCTTTCGGACCGTACGATGTCGGGTACCCTAACGTTCTCAACCTGTGTTGAATCACTGATTTGTTAGTGTTGTTGATGGGTTCTCCATACTTCTCATTCCGGTGTATAGTCACTTAAACGAGTGTGGTACTGACGTGAAGGTCATATTGTATATTCGTAGTTTAGTTCTTTGACACCGTTCTAGGTTGTGTATCCATCCTTTTTACCAGAGGACACTAGTAAGGTCCTCACACCCGATAGTCTATGACTTGTCGTTCTGAGAGGTTCTGGTATAGACCACTATCCCCAACATAGAAGGGACTTTAACCAAGTCTCAGTCCTCAGAACTCAGACTTGTACTTTAATTCATCTAAACTGTCAGTCCGACCCGACTGTATCGTCTTCTTTTGTCTTTTCTCATATCGGGACAACGTTTCCTTCGGTTCTGTAGACGAGAGACGTCGGTATTGTTGTGGGATCTGATAGAGAGACACTTTTCCCTTTAGTCCATTTTTGAAAACAAAGACTTCAGTTAGGATGTAATGTAAAGATTGAAGAAAAAACATCTCGATCCATAAAGTTTTCGTCTTTGGTTCTCACATTTTTTATCTTGATTATCAACTTGATGGTGTCTTAAACCACCGTTAAATAAGTACTCTGTCACAGTGTCTCCTCTATTAAAGTTTTAGGTAATCACCAAGTACCAGTAGTGTGTACCGGTAGATAAAAACAATGAGTGTATATATATACCCTGAAGGGACCACCGAATCTACCATTTCGCAGACAGATGTTACGCGCTCTGGACCCAAGCTAGGGACCCAGCCCTTCTAGGGGACCTCTTCCTTTACCGTTAGGTGAGGTCATGATAACGAACCTTTTAGGGTACCTGTCTCCTCGGACCAACCGATGTCAGGTACCCCAGCGCTTCTCAGCCTGTGTTGACTCGCTGAAGTGAAAGTATATATATATATTATATTTCGCTGAAGTGAAATATATATATATATTTCTTTCGTCTCTTAGTTCTTTATGATACATGCCAAGAGAATATGTGTCTTCTACTTAGACTCTGGGATCCCAAATATAAAGAGATTGGGTGAAACACAGACTTGGTTCTGTTGTCGACAAAACACGACTCCCACTCCCCCCTTACTTTCATAATCTTTATATTTCTTCCCAACTATCTCAACAGTCTTTCTCTTTTTGCAAACCCTGTTCTTCACGATTTGATTTTCCAAATATAGTCTCGTATGATAAGATAAGGACTAAAATATCAAAGGAAAGGTAGAAGTCTAAAAGTAGTTCAGGAACTTTCAAAACCACTCGATGGGAACTACCCCGTTAGACTACTTTATATAATTGCAAAGTAACTTGTACGTGTCTTTGTTTATAAGAATTTATCAAAGGTACACCGTTACCCCGAAGGAATAAGTAATTTTTTGTTTACTGTTCCTTCTTATTTGGATCCTTTCTCCGTCCCGATGAAACCACAACCGATAAAGTTTTACACTACTCTTCACTGGACTCTTCTTTATAAAAATAAAAGAGTAGTGGTTACCAATTTTGTTATTATATCCTGACTTTCTTAGTAACTCTGGAAACGTCATCCGAAAGGAACATGTGTGAGTCGGTTCATTTTTTCGAAATGAAAGAACTTTACGACAAAAGTAGAATATTGAAGGGTTAAGTTTTTTGAGTTTAAGAAGAGATAACCAGTAATCTTTTACTTAAGTGATTATGTAAAAATCGTGATTTTCTCTAGATTCATATATAAATTAGATTAGAAAGTAGGAAGACTGTATTTACTCTTTGTTTAAGGGTCTCTTTGATTCACTTAAAGAATTCAGTAAATCATTCAATAACTCCCCAGGTCCAGGTCTTGACCAAGACTGAAGGTAAGAACCCGAGAAAAAACTTTAAAGTAGTGGAGTCCAGCACGTCTTTGGGTCTCGTTCTGAGTCAAGAAAAAGTCGAAATATCAATCACGAATGGAGAAGATTTAACGGGAGTAACGTTAAGAAGTTATGAGGGTCCGGACTTTATGGTAGGAAAAAAAAAAAAAAAAAACAGAGATGAGTTTACAGAAGGGGACAACTCTATTCCAATGTAAAGAATCCTTAAGAAGGACTCGTTAAAGTCAGAGTCCTTGTTAATTATAATCAATGTAAGTAAACGACACAAAGGGTGGATGAAGTACAAACCCTTGAGTACATTCTTAATTTCTAAAATTTTAAATTTTATTTATTTTTTAAATTTTTTTTATTTATTTTTTATTTTTTAAATTTTTTTTTTTTCGAATACGTTATCTATGTGTCTACATCTCTTGTTTATATACCTGTAACCCACCACCCCTTGTTCGCTCCCTACTTAACCCTCTGACCCTAACTGTATATATGTGATGACACGTATTTTATCTGTTGGTTACTATTGGATGGCATATCGTGTACCTTAAAATGAGTTACGAGACACTAATGGATTTACCCTTTCTTTAGGATTTTTCTTCCCTATACATATTTGAATAGTGACTGAGTGAAACACCATACCGTCTTTGATTGTCGTGACATTTCGTTGATATGAGGTTATTTCTAATGGTAATACAACTTATCATCGCCACTTTCACCTGTGGGAACAGAACAAGGACTGAAATCCCCTTTACGAAAGTTAAAAAGTGGTAACTCCTATTANAAACACACACCACAATCTTTCACTAGATCAAAGTAAGAAAATGTTCACCAACTGGTCAAAAGGGTCGTGGTGAACAATTTCTCTAATAGAAATGAGATAACATATAAGAACGGAGGAAATAGTTTCTATTCCACAGGTATACACACACCTAAATAGAGACCCGAAAGANCCTTTCGGGGACTAGGCAACTAGGTGCCCTTCCCTTCGCGCTGTGACGACGATGTCGAGCCCTCCTTTCGCGTGCACGTACGGGTTTGAGCTCTGCTCCTGACTGAGGAGACCCTTGTGAGGTCTTCATGGTGTTCTAAGTTCAGACGTGACCTCATCTTAGGAGTCCAAGGCCGTGGCTGAGGTGTGTTCCAGAATTGGGGGCGTAGCTGCCCTCTCCTTAGGGCTCACCCGGGGCTCGTTGAGCGTAACCCTGACCGGAAACGTCTCCTCTGGTCAAGCCGAGGGACGTCATGGGCAGCATTCAGCTCTCGTGGATGGCGTTGAGCCCTTTTACGTCCTCCAAGAGGGGAGGTCCGCTCTACTCNGTGTAGATTGTAGACCTTGAAGGTTTACCAGGAAGTGTGGGAACGACGATGAGTTCTTCAAGGGACTGTATGGGCAGAGGTGAGCTCTCCTTCGTGCTCTCCGGGCGGGTGTAGGTCTCCTCGGGGCAAAGGAGGATAATCGAGCTCTCCACCCTAGGAAAGGGACGCACAAACCCTTTCTTAAGGGTCGCTAAGGCATCGTAGAGTTCTCCTCCGCGAGAGGTATCCTTTCTGCTCTCCTTGAGGTCCCAGCACGGTGGTAAGGGTCTCAGGGGGTCTACACAGTCAGGTAAGGTCCCTTTAGACAAAAGGGACGTGGCGGAAGTGAAAGTTCGGCTCCTAGCTGAGTGNCACGAACACTACCCAGACAATTCTAAAAGATAAAGAAGGACCAAGTCAAAACCTTTTAACATGAAAAGATTCTTAAACAGGTAAAGAAGGTGCAACAGGTAAAATAACCGTATGTTGACGACTATCATCAGAGAATACTAGGAAACATAAAGACACAACAGACAACACTAGAGAGGTAAAAGTAAAGATTAAAATAACTAAACTAAAAAGAGAGAAACGAAGAACTACTCAGACCGATTACCAAACAGTTAAAATAAATAGGAAAGTTTCTTGGTCGAAAACCGAAACAACTAAAAACGATACCAGAGAAAACAAAGAAAACGTAAATAAAGACGGGATTAAAAATTCTAAAGAAAGGAAGATGATTGAGACCCCAAGAGGTTGAGAAAGAAAAGATCAACGAAATCAACGTCTCAATCCAATAAATAAACTGAAAAAAGCCTCAAAGTCGAAATCGTAGTAGGGAAGGTTTCTTTAGGGTCCCGACTAGAGGAAGTCTTACCTGACCAACCTAGAAGAACGTCAGGTTCCCTGAGAGTTCTCAGAAGAGGTTGTGGTGTCAAGTTTTCGTCGTTAAGAAGCCACGAGTTGGAAGAAGTGTCAGGTTGAGAGTGTAGGTATGTACTGGTGTCCTTTTTGGTATCGGAACTTTTCTGCCTGGAATCAGCCGTTTCATTACAGAGACGAAAACTTATATGATAGATCCAACCAATATTGAAAAGAAGGTTCCTCATTCGCAGAAAATTAAAGTACCGTCGTCAGTGGTAGACGTCACTAAAACCTCGGGGGTTTTTATTTCAGACTGTGACAAATGTGACAAAGGGGTAGATGAAGGGTACTTCACTACCTTGGCCTACGGTACTAGAAACAAAAGACTTACAACTCAAAATCCGGTTGAAAAAGCGAGAGGAGAAAGTGAAAGTAGTTCTTCGAAAAGTCGAGGAGAAGTGAAAGACGGTATTCCCACCACAGCAGACGTATAGACTCCAATGACTATAAAGAGGGTCGTTAGAACTAAGGTCGAACACGAAGAAGGTCGGGTCGCAAAGAGTACTACATGAGACGTATATTCAATTTGTTCGTCCCACTGTTATAGGTCGGAACTACATGAGGAAAAGGATAAGCCTTGGTCAGACAACAAGGTACAGGTCAAGATTGACAACGAAGGACTGGACGTATGTCTAAAGAGTTCTCCGTCTAATCCACCCGACCATAAGGGTAGAGAAAGTCTTAAAAAGTGTCAAAGAACACTAGGTGTGTCAGTTTCCGAAACCGTATCAGTTATTTCGTCTTTATCTACAAAAAGACCTTGAGAGAACGAAAAAGGTACTAGGTCGCCTACAATCGTTAAACTAGAGACCAAGGAGACGGAAAAGATTTTGGTCGAACTTGTAGTCCCTCAAGTGCCAAGTGTATAGCGACTTCGGACCGAACCTCTTAAAACTCGGAATGAAATGATCGTACACTCTACTCACGTTAGCACGCCATCAAACTCGTAAGAAACCGTAACGGAAAGAAACCCTAACCTTACTTTTGACTGTAAAAGGTCAGGACACCGGTGACGACTCAAAAGGTTTAAACGACCGTATAACTCACGTTGTGAAGGTGTCGTAATAGAAAGTCCTAAACTTTGTCGAGTTGACCTTAAGGTAGTGGAAGTGATCGAAACAAGTATCACTACGAAAGATTTCGGGTGAACTGAAGTGTTAGGTTCTACAGACCGAGATCTAATCACTAGTGTAGTAGTACTAATAGACCCAGCACTTCTAGAAAAAACATGTAAAGAACGGTGGAGAAGAATTATAGAAGACGAAGACAATCCAGGTATGGTAAAGACAGGAAATAGTTCGGGTAGAAACGTACTTTACAAGGGAACCATAGAGATTAAAAGAACTTCACTAGAGATCAGAAAGGGTAAGACAACAAAAGGAGATAAAGAAACGTAGTTAGTGACTTCTTCCAAAAGAATAGAGAAGAACGGTAAGAGACCTTGAGACGTAAGTCTACGAATATAGAAAGGAAAAGAGGAAACGAAAAGCGGAGAAGAAAAGTGTCGATAAACATTCAGGAGGGGTCTGTCGGTAAAACGAAAAAACGTAAAGAAAAGGTACCACTACCAGAACTAGGGACAGAGGACATGTTACAGTGCTTGGAGTAAGGTATCAAGTAGTCCGTGAGATAGATAGTTTAGATCCGGAAATTTAGATAAAGAGTGAAGGTGACATATTAGTATGCCCTAAACTAAATCCAGTATGGACTTACCTGATCGCCAAAAGGGATCAAAGAAGTTAAACTCAGACTTAAACTATTATTTCTCAAGTACTAGACTCGGTGTCAGTAGAGGACCAGAACAAAAACAACTGACATATCTCGAAGAGAACACCCAGTCGACCATTTTTTAGACAGACGTTAGTCCCTCTGGAACCAAGTTAGGGACCTAACCCTTCTAGGGGACCTCTTCCCTTTCCGATGTGTGAGGTCATAAGACCGGACCTCTTAAGGTACCTGACATAACAGATACCGCAGTGTTTATTTCGTATTTACCTATTATAATACCTAAGGTAGACAACTTCAGTTTTAAGGTATGTTACACCTCAACATTATATTTGTTATAGTGAGATCGAAACCCCGATTTTAATTCTATTAATATTAAACGACAACCTTAAAAAGAGATATATTTTGACTCTACCCGTATTCATTTCTCACGAAAATTCTCTATTCTAGACCTTAATTTTCCAATTCTTAAATCGGTCCTAGTCCAAACAAAGATTAATTTCATTTTTAGGTTCCGAATATCACGAAAGACAAAAGGGGTTTGAAAATTTGAGTAAAAGTATTTAAGAAGAAAGTGTCTTAGTCTTGTTTTAATCTGAGTGTCATAAGGAAACTTTGGATGACCACTACTCCGTTGGTCCAGTAAGAGTGATATACAGTCAACTAGGGAGTGGTTACAGGAGATAAACTTGGCTCCAATACGTGTGTCTGTCTACGGTTTACTTACCTCTATAGTGATCAAAGTGACAAAACCGGTCTTAAGAATCAAGGTCAGAACATGAAATTGGACGGTTATACCAAATCAAAGGTATCAGTTGTTTCTAATTATAGGGTACCGATGAATTCTACTTTTAGTCGGTCTACGCATCACGTATAAAAGTCGTCTGATAAAAATACTTTTTTTCGGTTTTTAGACAATTTTTGTTTTAAGTTGACTCATTTAAATTTCCGGATTAACCGAAATAAGTCACTAAGTATTTGAGTCGAAGATCCACCACGTCTCCATTTCTTAGGAAGATGGTTACGTCTTCTGTCTCCTCTATGCTCAAGTTAGAGACCCACCCCTTCTAAGGTACCTCATCCTTTACAGTTGTGTAAGGTCATAAAAATGTACTTTTTGAAGTATCTGTCTCCTTGGACTTCTCGATATCAGGTACCCCACTGTTTTTCAACCCGTACCACTATATAGTCCATCTAATAGAGTGATCACGACTAGTCCTTCACGGTCTTACTGGTCAATTCTAATGTAAGGACTCCCTACAACTTTCATACTAATCCAATTTATAATTCAGAGTCAAACTACACACTTGAATCGTATTCACTGTGTGACAAAACCTGGACAACAGAGAAGAAACTGTCGTGTGTCATTTTAGAGGAATACTTCGTTTCACCGAAATAGAGACCCGTATTTTCTCTTATCTAAATTATCTTCTTATCCTTTAACTACTAGTTTACTTAAGATGTCTCTTCTCTTGATTCTTTCATTGTTTTGATATTTACCAAAACCTTTACTTAGAGCAACAACATCAGGTGCGTACCCAATCTTTTCGTAAAGGTCTGTACTCCGTCTTAATCTTGTCTTATTTCAATTAATCTCACCCTCTACGACAATCTCGTCGCCCGGTCGAGATCCCTCTCATCTTGCGAAAACGTCCGAACGTCGGTTAAAAATATCGGAGTTCTGTCTTTTTTAAGGGTGTCCTTAGTACCGACATCCACTAACCAATCTTACGTCATCCTACCCATAAAATGTATAACACCCCAGTCCCTTGACCGACCAAATCTAGACCTTTAAGTATTGTTATCAACGATACCCCGAACCAGTCAAGGTCTCTAAAAATAGGACACTGTAATCATGTTCCGAAGTGTGGACACTGGAACCATATCCCGAGGTGTAAATAGTTCCCTTCCTAGTTATTTCGTAACTATTTCGTAACTGAACACCCTGTAATGAAGATTACCAGGGGTTTCTCTTCGGTTTCAATTTTTTATTTGAGTATTTAAAGTTAGTACAAGGATCGTCCTTTGTTTACAAAAGTCTCTCAAAATACTTGCTTCGTATTAACTGGGAACTTGTTGTGACTAAACTAGTCACACAAAGGTGAATAGTACTTAAAAAAGTTATTTATATATGATGTCACAATGTGTCCGAAGGGTCCACTGTGATCGTCATTTCTTCGGGGGATGGGCGGTTAACTTTGTCAAGTTGACTGTAAGGTAGTGGAGGTGATCGAAATAAGTATCACTACGAAAGATTCCGGGTGAACTGAAGTGTAAGGTCCTACAGACCGAGATCTAATCACTAGTGTAGTAGTACTAATAGACCCAGTACTTCTAGAAAAAATATGTCAAGAAGACACATAAGACCTNGTAGTGGAGGTGATCGAAATAAGTATCACTACGAAAGATTCCGGGTGAACTGAAGTGTAAGGTCCTACAGACCGAGATCTAATCACTAGTGTAGTAGTACTAATAGACCCAGCACTTCTAGAAAAAATATGTCAAGAAGACACATAAGACCTGTGGAAAAGAATTACAGAGGACGAAGACAATCCAGGTATGTTAAAGACAGGAAATAGATCGGGTAGAACCGTACTTTATAAGGGAACCATAGAGATTCAAAGAATTTCTCTAGAGATCAGAAAGGGTAAGACAACAAAAGGAGATAAAGAAACGTAACTAGTGACTTCTTCCGAAAGAATAGAGAAGAACGATAAGAGACCTGGAGACGTAAGTCTACGAATATAGAAAGGAAAAGAGGAAACAAAAAGCGAAGAGAAAAGTGTGGATAAACATTCCGGAGGAGTCTGTCGGTAAAACGAATAAACGTAAAGAAAAGGTACCCCTACCAGAACTACGGACAGAGAACATGTTACAATGCTTCGAGTAAGGTATCAAGTAGTCCGTGAGATAGATAGTCTACATCCGGGAATTTAGATAAAGAGTGAAGGTGACATATTAGTATTCCCTAAACTAAATCCAGTATGGACTTGTCAGATCATCAAAAGGGATCAAAGAAGTTAAACTCAGAATTAAACCATCATTCCTTAAGTACTAGACTCGGTGTCAGTCGAGGACCAGAACAAAAAACAACTGACATATCTCGAAGAGGTAGAAACCGACGTTTCTTATATTAGTTAGACTAAAACTACAACTGGTAGACCACTACAGGTACACATCTCAGAAAAGAACACAACAACCTTCTCCCACAAACGATACTGGTCACGCAAAAGAACCGTTTTGAGATAATCAGAAACGAGGCGAAGTAAGGCGTAAGGTTACGGTTTAAAGGGACAATGAGGTCCACAAAGAACTGAAAATGAAAACGGTTTGGGAACTGTTACACCTAGTGTTATTTGACACCTTTTAAGACTTTCTCTACCTTATGGTCTGGTGGACTGGACGGAGAACTCTTTGGATGTACGTCCAATCCTTCGTTGTCAATCTTGACCTGTACCTTGTTGTCTGACCAAGGTTTATCCTTTTCCTCATGCAGTTCCGACATATAACAGTGGGACGAATAAATTGAATATACGTCTCATGTAGTACTCTTTGCGACCCGACCTTCTTGGTGTTCGACCTTAATTCTAACGGCCCTCTTTATAGTCATTGGAGTCTATACGTCTACTGTGGTGGGAATACCCTCTTTCACTTCTCCTTGATTTTTCGGAGAACTCCTTTGACTTTCTCCTCTCACTTTTTCAACCGAATTTCGAGTTGTAAGTCTTTTGCTTTTAGTACCGTAGGCAGGGTAGTGAAGTATCCTTTATCTACCCCTTTGTCACAGTCTGAAATAAAAAGACCCGAGGTTTTAGTCACGTCTTTAATTTTCTACGAATGAGGAACCTTCTTTTCAATACTGGTTGGATCTATCGTATAAGTTTTCGTCTTTGTAATGAAACGGCTGATTCCAGGCAGAAAAGTTCCGATACCAAAAAGGACACCAGTACATGCCTACACTCTCAACCTGACACTTCTTCCGACTCGTGGCTTCTTAACTACGAAAACGTGACACCACAACCTCTTCTGAGAACTCTCAGGGAACCTGACGTTCCTCTAGGTTGGTCAGGTAAGACTTCCTCTAGTTGGGACCCTAAAGAAACCTGCCTTACTACCATTTCGACTTTGAGGTCATGAAACCGGTGGAGTACGATTCTCAACTGAGTAACCTTTTCTAAGACTATGACCCTCCCTAACTCCCATCCTCTTCTTCCCCTGTTGTCTCCTACTCTACCGACTTACCGTAGTGACTGAGCTACCTATACTCAGACTCACTTGAGGCCCTCAACCACTACCTGTCCCTCCGGACCACACGACGTCAAGTACCCCAACGTTTCTCAGTCTGTGCTGACTCACTGACTTGACTTGACTTGACTGGGGGGGGGGGTTAATCACGTCCTCTACATTCTCTGTACTCAGGAAAGGGAATTAGTCCTTCTAGGGGACCTCCCGTACCGTTGGGTGAGGTCATAAGAACGGACCTCTTAGGGAACCTGTCTTCTCGGACCACCCGATGTCGGGTATCCCAGGGTTTCTCAGTCTGTACTGACTTCACTGAATCGTACGTACGTGTCACAATGTGTTAGATATGAACCAATTTAGACACTCACGCCCATGGTACGATACCTCCTATCTGACATCACAAACGTGTCTAAAAGTTAACGTCCTGATTCCCACCACCACCACTACAGTCCAAGTCACGAGGATTACGAGTACAAAAAAATTCCCAGTTGACACTTATATCTCCAGTCACAACCCAATTCCTTTGGTTGTTTCCTACACTTTTATGGTCCTCGTTGTAATCCCTCTAGAATACTCAGGATCTGAACAATAAGGAGTAACGTTCTCGTCACATTTACGGATGACCATGACTCTTCGACGATACTGTCACCGATCTCCTTACTTCATTGACGATCTTAACACCGGACCGTCCCTCACTCCTTCCTTTTATTAATGAGATTGTAAAAAGAAGATCAAGAAGAATTTCTTGAAGACTAGAAAAAGATCTCCTCAAGATGCTGATTTGGGTCACCCTTCGGTCTTCCGTCCTTTCGTATTTGTGACGTTAAACATCTCCTATTAAAAGACCCGATTTCTAATCGTGTCTTTTCAAATTCTCCCTGTTATCTTTTAATTGTCAATATGGACCGAAAACTCAAGATGTTCAAAAAGATTTTTACATTAAGTCTGGTGTCGAAGACTCTTTTACCACATCTATATGAAGAGGGGTAAGGAGGGTGATTCACATTAACATTTCAGACCTGTGTAACGAAAGAGAAAGAGAGAGAGAGAATGTATGTGTGTGTTTATACTTTCGACCTCTGTTATTCCATTCAATAGATGTCTTGAGTCCTGTGTTCTATTGATGTACTACTACAAAGGACAAAAGAAAAACGAAGTATTCAGTGTTTAAACTTCGACTACTTCGACAGGTCTTTACCGTCGGTAATATCCTTTTTTCTCGGTGTTGTTTTGGGACGTAAGAGATCGATTTCTTTCCCCGTCGGTCTTTCTGGTTTTTTAAGGTTCTATTACTGCACAGATGAGATGGTGTAATTTTTTTTTTTTTTTTTTGATAATGTGGTGAGGGTGGTTATAACCGTTTCTGACTCACCCCTCGACTCTATAGGGTAGAGTGACCCATATTATTCCGTAGGGTTTTGAGGGGGACGTAAAAACAGTCTTTTAATTTATCATTAGTTCTATAATTAAGGAAAAGTTACTATTGTTCGAAGGAGAAGGGATTTTTACAGACACTTCCTGTTGACCCCTCGGTCATGAAGGTAGGGGTGGTTGTGATTGTTTTACGGAGTGGGACAGGAACCCCCCACTATACTCTTTTCTGGGTCTTTTCTTAGTCCTGAAACTTACGGTAGTTTTTATGTTGATAAGGAGGTGATACCATAGACACTCCGGTACACCTCTTATCATTTCTATGTAAGTGATGAGGGAGGTCGGTCCTTGTATAGTTATCTCCGGTGTATCCTTTAGTTTGAAAGGTGGGAGTAGTTCGTTGTTCCTGTTCCCGGTGGAGTCAATAGTCACCTCTGGGTCACCTTTAGGGCCCGAAGATGAAGGTGGACCGACTTTACTTCACTACGGGGAAAAAGGGGATGGTTACAACACAGTCTTCTTCGTTCTATTTTACTTTTCAAATTTAAAGTTACTGTAGGTTTTTCAGATTCAAAGTCAACTTTTAATAAGTAGTGTGGTTTCTGTTCTAGAGTTTGACTTACCTTTTTCTGTTAATTGTTTTTTAATACCTCCGTAATATTAATGGTCTGTTTCTGAAATTTCATCCGAACTATTTTTTACGAAGTTCCTCGTTATTATTTGTGTGAACCTTCTTAAAATTTTTACTTTTGGAGTCTCTACTTTATTTTACTCGTTTTTACTTGTTGTTGTTTTTACTCGTATTGTCGTTTTACCTCCAAGGGGATTTTGATTTCCCGTCTAATGTCTCACCTAATTTTTTGTACTGGGTCGATATGCGACACATTTTCCTTGAGTGAATCTTATAATGTAATATCTGTTTAATTTTCATTTTCCTCATTCTCTATATAGTTCTTTTGGGCACAATTTCCTTTCGTACTCTCTAATATAATTATAGTCTATTTCATCTTAAATCTCATCTTTTTCAATAGTCTCTGTTTCTCCTTAAATATATTATCATGTTCCCGTCCCTCAGATAGTTCCTTTGTCATCAGGATTTATATATACGTGGTTGTCGTGGTATTTTATTCACTTCGTTTTTGACTATCTTGACTTTTCTATTTATCTGTTTAGGTATAAGTCTCAATCTTTCAAGTTATGGTGAAAAAGTTTTAAACTAAATTTTTTGATGTGTCTTTTAGTCTTTGCTATATTTTTTGAGTCGTTGTAGTAGTTAGTCATTACAGATTATCTATAATATAAACATCTTGTGAAGTAAGTTGTTGTCGTCTTATGTGTAAGAAAAGTTCACAAGTGGTTTGTATATGGTTCTATTTGATAAAGAAACCAGTATTTTGTTTGAAGTATTTAAATTATTTAGACCTTATTATATCCACATAACAGATTAATGTCACCTTGGTTTTATCTTTAACCATAGTATTTCTGTCTTGTTTTTAATATTTGTAAACCTTTGATTTATTTTTGAAGTTTAATAAATTAACCAGTTTCTTATAGTTCTCTTAAAAATTTTTTATATAGTTTGGTTTACTTTTAATTTTGTATTGTATTGTTTTGTATTTTATAGTAAAAAAATAAAAAATTATATTTAAATAAATAAAATTAACCTCCAATTTATGAAATGTTATGACATTACCAAACGGTATGTAGTTGTACTAAGACATGACTTAAAAAACTTAGTTTAAGTACGTAATCCTTTGTCCTTTTCAGAGTTTTGTCATTAAATTCGAGTGTAAAGTTCTCTGATTTCTCGTGTTTGATTTGGGTTTCGTACTTCTTTTGTTTATTATTTTAATTTTAACTTTTGTTTGGTTTTTTTTTTTTTTGTTATATTTTCAATTATTTCGTTATAAGAAAAGAAACCTTTAAAATACTTTAACTGTTTTTATATTGTTCTTATTGTCTTTTTCTCTCTTCTGTGTTTATGGTTATGATCTAGGACGTCTATAGTTTTCTTATAATTCTCTTATGATACTTGTCGAGTTAAGTCTAGTCAAGTCATCGAGTCAACAGAGACTAAGAAACAATAGGAGGGGGACGGAAGTTAGAAAGGGTCGTAGTCCCCGAAAAAGTTACTCAGTCAGGAAACGTGGTCCACCGGTTTCATAACCTCAAAGTCGAAGTCGTAACCAGGAAAGTTACTTATAAGTCCTGACTAAAGGAAATTCTACCTGATGAACCTAGAGGAACATCAGGTTCCCTGAGAGTTCTCAGAAGAGGTTGTGGTGTCAAGTTTTCGTAGTTAAGCAGCCACGAGTCGAAAGAAATATCAAGTTGAGAGTGTAGGTATGTACTGATGACCTTTTTGGTATCGAAACTGATCTACCTGAAAAAACCGTTTCATTACAGAGACGAAAAATTATATGACAGATCCATTCAGTACTGAAACGAAGGTTCTTCATTCACAGAAAATCATAGTCCCGACGTCAGTGGTAGACGCACTAAAACCTCAGGGGGTTTTATTTCAGACAGTGACAAAGGGGTAAATAAACGATACTTCACTACCCTGGTCTAAGGTGCTAACATCAAAAGACTTACAACTCAAAATTCGGTTGAAAAAGTGAGAGGAAAAGGGAATGTGGTTCTCCGAGAAATCAAGAAGAAGGAAAAGACGGTATTCCGACTACAGTAGACGTATAGACTCCAATAACTATAAAGAGGGCCGTTAGAACTAAGGTCGAACACGAAGTAGGTCGATCCGTAAAACGTACTCCATCAGACGTATATTCAATTTATTCGTGTCACTGTTATATATCGGAACTGCATGAGGAAAAGGACTAAACCTTGGTCAGACAACACGGTACAGGTCAAGATTGACAACGAAGGACTGGACGTATGTCTAAGGAGTTCTCCGTCCATTCCACCAGACCATAAGGGTAGAGAAATTCTTAAAAGGTTAAACAATAATAGGTGCATCAGTTTCAGAAACCGTGTCAAGTATTTCGTCTTTAGCTACAAAAAGACCTTGAGAGAGCGAAAAAGTCACTAGGTTGCTCACAACCGTTAAACTAGAGACCAAGGAGAACGAAAAGATTTTGGTCGAACTTGTAGACCTTCAAGAGCCAAGTGGATGACAACTTCGGACTGAACCTCTTAAAACTCATAATGAAGTGATCGTACACTCTACTCACGTTGACACGTCGTCAAGCTCGTAAGGAACTATAACGGAAAGAAACCCTAACCTTACTTTGGACTGGAAAAGGTCAGGACACCGGTGACGACTCAAAAGGACCGTATTACTCACGTCGTGAAAGTGTCGTAGTAGAAAATCCTAAACTTTATCGAGTTGACACTTGTTGAGATGTGTTTATTTAAACTGTTAAATCTACCGTCTGATTAAGGAACTTTTGGTTTCGGGTGGGTTATACTTTGTCTATTGAACTTGACGGGTTATTGATGATTTTATGAATTAAACATTAAATTCTGAGAGTTCCTTCATTAAAATCAGGATCTACTAAAGTGACCTATTAAGATGGTTCGTAAATTTCTTGTGTCTAAAATGCATCAGAGAAGACCTTGTATCTTCTCTTCTTTTGTGAAAATTGATTAAAATACTACAATCATGATAGAACTATAGTTTTGGACTGTTTCTGTCATGTTTTAGTTTTTATCTCTAGTTATAAGAGGTACCCATATCTATCTTTATCAAGAATTGTTTTGTCATCACTTCTTTTAGTTTGTTATAAACTTTTCTTAATATACGGTACTGTTTTAATTTAAATAAGGTTCCGACTTTCTGACCGAGTCATAAGTTTTTAGTATTAGGTAGTATAGTTGTTAGGTTATTCCTTCTGAGTATACTAATATAGTTAACGATTTCTTTTTGTTAAACTTTTTTTAGTTGTAGGTACGTACTATTTCGTAGTCCTTATCTTCCCTTAAAGAGATGACTCTTGTTCAGTTTCTATAGACGAGAGTTCTACGAACAAGTTGTGTCATGACCTCCAGAACCGATTACTTTATTCTATTGTTCTCCTTTTTATTTTCTCTATGTTTAATATTTACTTATTCGTTATCGTGGGGATAAAAGTTTATGGTACTAACACATACATCTATTAAGTTTCCTTGAATGTTTTTTTGAATTATCTTTATTACTCAGATAAAAGAACCAATAGAGTGTACACATGTACTCCATATATGTACAATTATTTGAAGACAAACAAAAAGAGAACAATTAGACAGAAAATAATGTCCGTAAGAGTCAGTTTTTAATGATCCAATCTCCGTTTTAACGAAAAGAAAAGGATATTTCAGGTAAATAAATGGAACAAATACTTGACCTTGTTTTGTGTCATTTCTACTGTTAAGAGACGTTAATTATATATCTCTAAAATCATGACAGGAATACCTCCTGTTCTTCTGCAAATAACTATCTTTCCATGTTCTATTAAGATCTTAAATATACTTTGTCGATTTATTATCGATTTTGTTAAAACTTTTTCTTACTTCATCCTTTTTAGTAAGAGCCTCTTCCGTTACCGTGGGGTGAGGTCATGAGAACGGACCTTTCAGGGTACCTGCCTCCTCGGACCATCTGATGTCAGGTACCCCAGCGACTCTCAACCTGTGCTGAGTCACTGAAGTGAAAGTGAAAAGTGAAAGTACGTAACCTCTTCCTTTACCGTTGGGTGAGGTCACAAGAGTGGACTTCTTAGGGTCCCTACGGTCTCGGACCACCCGACAGTAGATACCCCAACGTGTCTCAACTTGTACTGACTTCGTTGAATCGTCGTCGTCGTCGTCGTCGTCCTTTTTAGTAAAATGGGTTAGAGTCCTTAAAAATGTATCGACGTTATCAGGTGTGACACACCATCACTACCTGTCTCGACATCTACTTACCTTATGTAACTATATATACTGTTCTACGGTTCCTCAAATTACAAGTCTATAGTTCGGTATTAAATTGTAAGTCTATAGTTTTTTAATAGTATAATTGTCCTATTTCCTTTTATTAAAATAGTAATGATACCTACGTCATTTTCGGAAACTTTTAATTTGGTGAGTTATTATTTAAAGTTTTCAAGGTATTCTGGATCCTTTTTTTTCTCTACAGGAGTTACACTAACTTATATAAGTGTCTTTCGGGTTTCATTTGTACTCACTTTATAACTTTCGTAAGATTCAATCCGTTGTTCCAAATGATAACAGTAACACCAAAAGTTAAGACATGACAAACCTCATTTTGTGTTCACTTCATCTTATACGTTCTGTTGTAACTCATTCTTATTTCGACATCCTAAATATGATGGTCTAAACACAACAACAACAAATCAGTGATTCGGATCAGACTGTCAGAGTTCCTGACGTCGTACGGCCCAATGAGACAGGAGGTGATGGAGGGTCTCAAACGAGTTTAAGTACAGGAAACTCACTGAACACGGTTGTTAGATTAGGAAACAGAGAGAAAAGAACTAAACGGAAGTCAGAATCGGTCGTAGTCCCAGAAAAGGTTACTCAGTCGAGAAGGATAGTCCACCGGTTTCATGACCTCGAAGCCAAAGTCGTAGTCGGGAAGGTTACTTATAAGTCTCAACTAAAGGAAACCTTAACTGACGAAACTAGATGAACAATAGGTACCCTGAGAGTTCCCAGAATAGGTCGTGGTGTCAAGTTTTCGTTGTTAAGAACAATACCTATACTCTCGACTTGGTATTTCTTTCGACTCGTGGTTTCTTAACTAAGAAAACTTGACACCACGACCTCTTCTGAGAACTCTCAGGGGACTTGAAATTCCTCTAGTTTGGTCAGTTAGGATTTTCTTTAGTTATGACTTATAAGTAACCTTCCCGACTACTACTTCGACTTCGAGGTTATAAAACCGGTGGACTATACTTTTACTTTCAAATCAGCGAGTCAACACAGGTTGAGAAACGTTGGGGTACCTGACATCAGGTGATCCGAGGAGGGAGATGTCCTAAAAGGTCCGTTCTCTCATAACCTTACCCAACCGTAAAGGAAGAGGTTGGTCTATACTTCTTGACTGAGTAAACTTTTCTGGGACTACGACCCTTTCTAACTTCTGTCCACTTCCCCTGCTGTCTCCTACTCTAACAACCTACCGTAGTGGTTGAACTCCCTACTCAAACTCGTTCCAGAGCCTCAACCGTTACCTGTCCCTTCGGACCACACAACGTCAGGTACCCCAGATTTGTCAACCAGTACTGACTCACTAGATTGACTGACTGAGACGTATGTTCAATTTATTCGTCCCACTGATATATGTAGGAACAGTATGAGAAAAAAAGAAATTATTATATAACAATTAAAATTCTTCGTCCTATACAAAAAATTAATTAAATAAAATTAACCTTCGATTAATGAAATGTTATAACATCACCAAAAACGGTATGTAACTGTACTTAGTCGGTACCCACATGTACGCAAGGGGTAGGACTTGGGGAGAGGGTGGAAGGAGGGGTAGGGTAGGGAGTCCCAGTAGAGTCACGTGGTCGGGACTCGTGGGACAGAGTACGTAGATTGGACCTGACCACTAGACAAAGTGTATACTATTATATGTACAAAGTTACGATAAGAGAGTTTAGTAGGGTGGGAGTGGAAGAGGGTGTTTCAGGTTTTCTGACAAGAAATGTAGACACAGAGAAAACGACAGAGCGTATATTCCAGTATCAATGGTAGAAAGATTTAAGGTATATATACACAATCATATGACATAACCACAAAAAGAAAGACTGAATGAACTGAGAGTTAAAAGTCAGTCAGGTAAATAGGTACAGGTCAAGATTGATACCGAAGAACTGGACGTATGTCTAAGAGTCCTCTGTCCACTCAGACTATAAGGGTAGAGAAAGTCTTAAAAGGTGTCAAACAACCCTACGTTTATCAGTTTCAGAAATTGGATCAGTTACTTTGTCTTCATTTATAATAATACCATAAGAGAATAAAAAAGATACCAGTGTGACTACAATGGTAAAACGAGAGACCAAGGACACGGAAAATATTTAGGTTGAACATGTAGACCTTCAAGAGTTGAGTACATAACAACTTCAGATTGAACTTCCTAAAACTCGTAATGGAACGATCGTGCACTTAACTCACGTTAACACAACATTAAACTTGTAAGAAACCGTAAAGGGAAGAAACCCTAACCTTACTTTTGACTGGAAAGGTCAGGACACTGGTACGACTTAAAAAGTTTAAAGGACCGTATATCTCACGTCGTGAAATTGTCATTTCAAAAAATCCTAAAAAAATAGACTTTAAAACAGTGGAGGTGATCGAAACAAATGTCATTACAAAGGATACCAGGCAAACTGAAGAGTAAGGTCCTACAGACCGATATACACTCGTTGGTATTGTAGTACCAATAGTCCCAGTAATCCTGGAAAAACATATCAAGAAGACACACGAAAGGTGGAGAAAAATTATAGAAGACGAAGACAATCCAGGGATGGTAAAGATAAGAAATAACACGGATAGAAACGTACTTTATAAGGGGACCATAGAGGGGGTGGGGGTGGGGGTGGGAACCTTTCTAGAGATCAGAAAGGGTGAAATAACGAAAGGAGAAAAAAAAAAAAGTGGAACGTGAATTCTACCGACAGAATTGAAAGAAACGATAAGAAGTTTTGATACGTAAGTCTTCACATAATAGAAAGGAAAAGAGGAAAAAGAAAGTGAAGAGAAAAAAAGTGTCGATAAACATTCCGGAGGAGTATGTGAAACGAAACGACGTAAAGAAAAAGAATCCCTACCAAAACTAGTGGTAGAGGACATGTCACAATGTTGGGAGACTGGTATCAAGAAGTCTATCAGATGGATAATCCAGATTAGGGAACTTAGATAAACAGTGAAGGTGATATATTAGTATTCCATAAACTAAATCCAGTATGGACTTACTGGATCACTAAAAAGGATGAAAGAAGTTAAATTCACACTCAAAACGTTATTTGTCGAGTATTAGACTGGGTGTCAGTAGAGGGTCAAAACAAAAACGACTGACATATCTCGAAGAGGTAGAAACCGAGGTTTCTTGTATTAGTTAAACTAAAACCATAACTGATAGACGACTACAGGTACACATTTAAGTAGAGAACATAAAAACCTTCTACAAACGATACTAGTTACACAGGAGAACCGTTATGAGCCAATCTAAACTGGACGAAGTAAAACATGAGGTTCCGGTTTAAACGGACAATGAAGTCCATAGAAAAGTGAATGAAAAAGAAAGATCAAGGGACAATACTTTTCCCGAAAAAAAAAAAAAAAAACATAATCANAAAAAAAAAAAAAAAAAAACCATAATCAAGATCTTCCAGAACATTCAGAAGTATATTAGTAAGTCGAAGAGACCGTAAGCACAAACCCTATATCTGAACTTAACTACACTACAACTTCTCAAACGGAACCTCTGTTTGGTTTTAGTAAACCAGTAAAAATCCCGTCTTGGGTTCTTGACGTAAAGTCTGTGAAAAGAACTGATACTCCCGATGAGGTAAAGAAAATTCCCTAAGAACGAGTGTCATCATCTATATTACCAGTAGACTTAATTTAAACGTTTAAGGACAGGTAAAATCAAGTGACTAAGGATTTTACAGGTACAAGTGAGAATGGTAGAGAACAAACTGGTGAAGGTTAAATGGAACTAAGTAAAGGTGAAGGATACGTCATAACAAGAAATGTTGTAGTTTGAAATGAAAGAAGTATACGTGTAAATCAAAGGGGAAAGTCTGTGTAGGTATTGACCTGTAGCAAAGGTGAAACTGAGTCGGAACAGTAAGAAAGACCTCAATAAAGAGACGAGAAGGGACCATCGTATAACCTGTGGTTTACTGAGTCCCCTGAGTAGAAAGTCATAGTATATAAAAACGGAAAAGTAGGACAAGTACCCTAAGAGTTCCGTTCTCACGACTTCACCAAACGGTAAGGTAAGAGGTCACGTGGTGTAAAACGGGTCGTGAGAGGTGGTACTGATCAGACAGAACGTACCGGGACGTGTCGTACAGAGTATCAAAGTGACTTAATGTGTTCCGATACTAGGTACACTAGTAAAACCAATTAAAAGACACTAACACCAAAAGTAAGACAGACGGGAGACTACTTACTTTTATTCTCCCAATACGTTAGAAAGGCTATTCTCATTGACCGACACCCCTTTTGATTTAGAACGAGACCACCTGTCCCGGTACGAGTCATTTAGAAATTAGGTTAAAAGACGACTACCCAGTCCGACACGAGAGAGTGACATCAAATTGAACTTCATCGAGTCAGGACCTCAGACGTCTGAGATACTATCCCTATATCCGAAATACCATCCTGATTACCGTTGAAGGAGGTTCTCGTGAATACGGTTGTGTGTCTAACAATGACGGTCACAAGGACTGTGGTACCGGACTTGGTTCGGAGGTGGTCTCCGAGGGTTTGTGAGTCCGTTCAGACCAATCAGAGAACACTCCAGTGACGAGGAAAGGGGACCCAGGACCTCACGTGTCAAGACATGGGAGGTTCTCAGAGACAAAGGGGTCTCCCGAGTCTACCAATTCTTAGTTGGAAGTTACGTCCTATGGGTCCGAGATAAGGACTGAACTCTTCTAGGGGATCTCTTCCCTTACCGATGAGTGAGGTCACAAAAATGGACCTCTTAAGTCACCTCTTTGATGGACCATCCGATGTCAGGTACCTCAGTGTTTCTCAGTCTGTCCTGACTTACTGATAGTGAAAGTTGAAAGTAAACATGTACTGATGACCTTTTTGCTATCGAAATTGATATTCCCGGAAACAGGCGTTTTACTATAGAGACGAAAGATTATACGACAGATCCAAACAGTATCAAAAGGAAGGTACCTCGTTCGAAGAAAATTAAAGTACTGACGTCAGTGGCAGGTGTCACTAAAACCTCGGGTTCTTTTATTTTAGACAGTGACATAGGTGAAAAAGAGAGAAAATGAACAGTACTTCACTACTCTGACCTACGGTACTAGAATCAAAAAACTTACAACATAAAGTTCGGTCGGAAAAGTGAGAGGAGAAAGTGGGAGTAGTTTTTCAGAAATCAAGGAGAAGGGAAAACGGTAATCCCACCATAATGAAGAGGATTGTTAGAACTAAGGTCGAATACTTGGTAGGTCGGGTCGTAAAGTGCACTACATGAGACGGAGATTCAATTTATTCGTCTAGCTGTTATACGTCTGAACATGAGTAAAAGGTTAAACCTTGGTCAGTCAACAAGATGTAGACCAAGACAAATCTATAAAATATTCAATATAATTATCATTAATTCTGTCACATTATAAAGGTTGTTTCTGTCGTTTCATCTAATCACCGTTTTTTTTTTATTAAGTCTTTTTTTGGGTACATCTATATTAGTCAGTTAATACAGTTTCCACTGTGACGTCGTATCAAACATCCTTGGTAAAGTTATTTACCACGAACCAGATAGATATACCCTCTTTTATTTAGAACTGAAGGTAGAGTGTAGGATGTTTATTTAGTTAAAATCCAATTAAAACCTCTATTTATATTTTATAGTCTATCGTTGTGAAAATCTTCTCTTGTCTTCTTAGTCAGGTACTGAAGTCATATTCATTAAAATAAAAAAATGAAAAATTTTTGTAAAAATTCATCCTGTTATTTCACGATTGATATTTTCTTTAGCAAGTACTCAATCCCAGATAATTTCCCTTCTAGAAAATAAGTAGTTTAGTCTTAGCTCTTTTAGTTCACGTTCGATCTCTACTCATCAATAAATTTACACATATAAAATATTTTCCAAATCCATATCTTATATACTTCATAAAGATCTTTAAATAAGAATTTTTCACCCGGTTTTTAACTCTTACACTTTCACTTTCACAATGAGTCACTTGACAGGACAAGATGAGAAACGTTGGGATACTTGTTACCGGGTGATGTGAGGAGACAGGTACCTTAAGAGACTCGTTCTTATGACCTCACCCATGGGTAAGGGAAGAGGTCGTCTAAAAAGGTTGGGTCCTTAACTTGGTCTCATAGGACGTAACTTCCTTATAAAAAAATTAGTAGACTCGGTGGTCCTTCCGGGGGGTTTAACTCATATATAAAGTATTTATTTGTTAGATTGACTAGTTTTTTTTTTTTGTTTGGACTATAAGTTGTGGTGATTAGTGGTTTACTTACTGTTTAGATGATACCGGGTTGGTCACATCATTTTAAATTTCCACTTTTATAGTTTTACATCTATACCTCCTTGATTTGAAAGTAAGTGGTGTGTGTCCATACTTAACGTGTTGGTGGAACCTTTTCATAAACAGTAACAAAAGAATTTAGACTAGTATACACACTGAATACTGGGGTTTTAAAGTGAAGATCCGTATATAGTTTTTCTTCAGATATGTATATTAGTAAAAACAAGTATGGTTGTAATGACTACTATCGATCTACCACTTTTATTAGTTGGTAATTTATAGTGTATGACATCATATCAAGATGTTACTTTATGATATGTCTTTACTTATCTATTTAGTGTTGTATTATAACTCAATTTGACTTACCTTTTCTTGTAGGAAGATTAAGATAGACATATTTCAATTTTCTTTATTTGTAGAGAAGACAATTTTAATGTTATCACCAATAAACACCTTCTTCTTACCCACGTCACTTACCTTCTCTCATGGTCCAACCGAGTACACCCAAACCAAAGAATTAGGTACACTACCGATGTGTGCTCACAGACGTTATGAAGTAATTGGACAGGTAAAGGTTAAAAGAATGAGAGGATATAGATATTTACAATTGAACTTTTCAGCATACCGTGAGACACACTGGTAAGGAAAATAGACTAGTAAGAGTAAACAAGGGGGGGGGTTATAAACGAAAAATAAGTTGTTTATGTGTTTACAAATGATTCGTAGTTCGTTATGTGCCCAATTACGTTAATTACCGTTCACGTACCTTGTAAATACTTTATTAATTCCCTTTTGATTTAAATTTTTAATTTAAATCTAATTTCTCATCGAATTTACCATTTCTTAGACAGGTGTTATACCCTCTGGACTCAAGTTAAGGACACAGACCTTCTATGGGACCTCTTCCCGTACCGTTTGGTGACGTCATCAGAACGGACCTCTTAGGGAGTCTGTTTCCTTGGACCACCTGATGTCAGGTACCCCCAGTGTTTCTCAGTCTGTGTTGACTTACTGATTGTGCGTGTGTGTGTGTGTGTGTGTGTGTGTATGTAATAAAATTCCAAATTCTTTAATTCACTTCTCTTTTTTGATATTGACGTTATTTATCATTCTTTCATTTTAATTACTACAAGACTCAAATATTTTTTCCTTAAATGGATATTTACAGTCCTTCTGAACAAGACTCGTGACTATCAATTCGTATTAGACTGTTTGGTTATCCAACTTCCCCTTTCCATCGTAAGATCGTAGGAATTGACAAGTTATTTCTATTACCCCATGGGATCCCTTTTCGTATATAACACACTAACCTCTCTATTAAACTCCAGTCTTAGACACAACAGATGAATTTCTAAAAAAAACAAACAAACAAAATGAAATAAAATGAAATGTCATGACCTAACCAAAACGGTATGTAATTGTACTTAGGCGGTGCCCACATATGCTCGAGGGTTAGGACTTAGGGGGAGGGTGGTGGGTGGGGTATAGTAGAGAGACCTAGTAGGGGTACGTGGTCGGGGTTCGTAGGACATAGAACATAACTTGTATCTGACCGCGAAGCAAAGAATGTACTATCATATGTACAAAGTTACGGTAAGAGGGTTTAGTAGGGTGGGAGAGGGAGAGGGAGTGTCAGGAATTGGGGCTTTCATTGCCCCTCGTTTACTTCTGTGATGTCTTCTCTCAGAACGTATTAGACTAAACGTAAAGTTTATATATGGAGACAAGGAGATTTACACTCACCTGACTCTCGTCTACCTTATTCAGGACAATCTACCGATAACGACATCAGGTCCTTAGTATATAAAGACCCAATTTGATCCCACTACCACCACCTTTATCTCTCGTTACTTTTCTAAACCCAGATAAACATTCTATTGTACCCTTTTAAAAGACTATATCATTTATATCCCACACTCCGACTACCTCCGCGGTTTTCATCCAGGTCTAAAGACTCATCACCTTTATCCTCAACCCCCTAAAGTAAGTAACTCCCTTCCTTGTACCTTTAAACTTAATGTAAACCCTACCTTTAGTACTTCTAAGAACCCTTACGTAAGTCAAACTCTACGGAAAGTCTATGTTTTCATCTCTATGAGTCTCCAGTCGAACAAATCCTTAAAGTTCGAGTCTATGTAGAACGTTGTTATTATTATTTTGGATTGTATTAAATCACGAAAAATAAACGGTTCTTGAAAAGAGATATACGAAATATATAGACTTTCACGAGACACTGTCTTGGGGTACGACAACTATGATAGGAGTAAAAGGTCTACTCTCCTGTCTCTATGTCTTTTCAATAGATCGGACGTGGATAAGATTATCGATCATGGAACACCATAAGGTTATGTAAAGTAGACCGAGGTCTGTGACACGAGACTTGGTGATTAAATTATATATATAGTTAGTGAACTTTTATATCTTTTACGAAAGAAACGTTATATCGTTTAGAATTGAATTTCACTGTACTTTTTTAAAGAGAATTTAAGTTTGTGTACCCTACAATAGAGAGTTTACTAAGGTAGGAGACGTGGAGGTGCAATCGTGTAGAGTATAGAGTCGAGACAATCTTTCTTTCCCGAAAAGATACCCGAAAAAAAAAAAAACTGTTGGGAACGAGACCAGGGTAGACGTAAGGTAGTCTAGTATTGATAGTTATGTAACCCAAGTAACGATTAGAGACGAAGTTAAAAAAGTTAAGATTCCTAAATAAGGTAAAATTTGTAAAGGCACTGAAGGTCTACAAGTTCGACCAAAATCTTTTCCGTGTCCTTGGTCTCTAGTTTAACGGTTGTAGGTAACCTAGTAACTTTTTCGTTCTCTCAAGGTCTTTTTGTAGATAAAGACGAAATAACTGATACGGTTTCGGAAACTGACACACCTAGTGCTGTTTGACCTTTTAAGAATTTCTCTACCCTTATGGTCTGGTGGAATGGACGGAGACGATTTTTCGGAGAACTACTTTCACTTTCTCGTCTCACTTTTTCAACCAAATTTCGAGTCGTAAGTCCTTTACTTCTAGTACCGTAGGCCAGGGTAGTGAAGTACCCTTTATCTACCCCTTTGTCACCTTTGTCACAGTCTGAAATAAAATACCCCGAGGTTTTCGTGACGTCTACCACTAACGTCGGTACTTTAATTTTCTACGAATGAGGAACCTTCTTTTCAATACTGGTTGGGTCTATCATATAAGTTTTCGTCTCTGTAATCAAACAGTTGTTTCCAGGCAGATCAGTTCCGATACCAAAAAGGTCATCAGTACATAGCTACACTCTCAACCTGATGTTTCTTTCGACTCTGGGTTTCTTAACTACGAAAAATTGACACCATAACCTCTTTCTGAGAACTCTCAGGGAACCTGACGTTCCTCTAGGTTGGTCAGGTAAAATTTCCTCTAGTCAGGACCTACAAGAAACCTTCCTTACTACGATTTCGACTTTGAGGCCATGAAATCGGTGGAGTACGTTTCTCGACTAAGTAACCTTTTCTGAGACTACGACTCTCCCTAACCCCCGTCCTCCTCTTCCCCTACTGGCTCCTACTCTACCGACCTACCGTAGTGGTTGAGCTACCCGCACTCAGACTCACTTGAGGACCTCAACCACTACCTGTCCCTCCGGACCGCACGACGTTAAGTGCCCTAGCGTTTCTCAGCCTGTGTTGACTCGCTGGCTTGACTTGACTTTGCTGTAAAGGTTAGACAGTAAATTTACCTTAGACCCCCATAAATGTTCGTAAGACTTGATAGAAGTTGGTAGAATTAAGAAAGTCTGAAATATTACCTCTTAAGTACTTAAGACTGGGCTACGATAATAAAACTAGTTGAGATTAGAGACCTATGATTTAGTTTTTTTAAAATCTATGTCTTTTTTATGCGTCTTAAGTTGTGAGTTTAAGAATAACCCATACCCTTATCGTTGGAGGTTTTACCGACCTACCGTAGTGACTGAACTACCTGCGCTCAGACTCACTTAAGACCCTCAACCACTACCTGTCCCTCCGGACCGCACGACGCTAAGTACCCCAGCGTTTCTCAGCCTGTGCTGACTCGTTGACTTGACTTGGAGGTTTTTAGTATGGATTCATATTCTAAAAGCATACTAAAGATAAAAGGTCGGGTCAAATCAAACCACAAGTAGTAGGAAAGGGTTACGAGTAATGGTGAACTACCGTGTAATATACATATATATTAGTAGTTACACCGGACAAGAAGTCTCATTTATAAGTACATTACAGTGTCTTAAAGTTACAAAGTACGTTATAGACTTCTAGTATTAGAATACAATCAAAATTGTAAAAAAAGATACTTCATCACTAAACCCTAAACAGATTCAGGAGTGAAACTACTTCCTTCTCTGTATTATATAAGTAAAATTGATCCCTGGGGTTCTAAGGAATGTCGTCTCTCCCAACTTCACCTTAGGTCTTGTAGTACTTAATGGTTACCGATAAGGTAAAAGTAAAGTACCAAATCTACACTTAGAGGACTTGATCGGGTCTTCCCTTTTAAACTAGTTCTCGAAGGGTTAAAAAACCACATAACTGAACCAGAATGTTTCCTATTTGGAAGTTTGTTTATAAACTCACGTTTAGTTAATTGACTCCAGGTTACTGTACACTTATCCTCTCATCCCTTCACAATATTCTTCTGTAGATCATTTTACAAATAATAATTCGATAGGTAGTCTCTCGACTGACCTCTAATTGGGTCCTTCTTTGAGGGAAAAGTGATTCTCAACTCCCTTTACTTCACAAATATATAGTTGCAAATCAGTAACGAAGAACTGATGATTGTACCCACAATAAAAAAACCGTGAAAATCTAACGGTACTTGTGTTCACCTTTTCACAAGGGACTTCACCCTTTGTCAATGTGTATCTCTGTCTCTGTGTCTACACCGTCGCCCTTTGGTCAACTTTCGAGTGACTTTCTCTGTACTCAACCAGTAACTTTTACTACTTTTAAAGAAATCGTAATGGTTCAAAAGAGAAAAACTTTTTGACTTCTATATGGAGGTAAGGACGGGGATTTATGACAATATTTAATAAACTGGATAAGGATCTAAGAATACCTGAGGATCTTGATTTTAAGAACGAATTCGTAATGGGAAGTTTTGAAAAACTTTTTATAAGATTGTGTGAGTAACTTCTATATACACTGGATTCCTAGTAAATTCTTGACAGACGTAAGTGTTTCGTTTTGGAACTTTAAATCATATTCAACAAAACTAGATGAGAGGATTGTTTAGGTAACTTACGGACAATTTACAGTCTGTTACCTCTTACGATCCCATTCACATGTTGTTAATCATTTTGTTTGACTGTCTGTGTTTATATTTGTCTAACACTTCCCTTGAAACTTCTTAGTATCTTCTTCTCAGATGAAAACAGTATAAACGTACTTGAATTTATTTTTATATGTCCGACACATTTCAATCCGTCAAAAGTTAATGACCTTTAGAGATTAACTTTAAGTTTTTATAGAAGATGTAAGGTCATCAAAGATACCAAAAGTTTTCAGATTTGAAGACTCAGACCGAAAGTATAGAAACCGTTATACTGGAGTCAACTGGAGGTACTACGTACAAAACCAAGTCAAGTCAGTGAGTCAGTACAGACTGCGATCTGTTGGAATACCTGACGTCTTGCGGTCCGAAGGGACAGGTAGTGGTTGAGGGTTTCGAACGAGTTTGAGTACAGGTAGTTCTACCACAATGGTAGGTTGGTACAGTAGGAAACGGTAGGGGTACAGGAGGACGGAAGTTAGAACGGGTCGTAGTTCCAGAAAAGTTTACTCAGTCAAGAAGTGTAGTCCACCGGTTTCATAACCTCAAAGTCGTATTCAGGAAGGTTACTTATAAGGCCTGACTAAAGGAAATTCTAACTGACCAAACTAGAGGAACGTCAGGTTCCCTGAGTGTTCTCAGAAGAGGTTGTGGTGTCAAGTTTTCGTAGTTAAGAAACCACGAGTCGAAAGAAATATCAGGTTGAGAGTATGGGTATATGTTGACGACCTTTTTGGTATCGAAAATAGTCTGCCTGGAAACAACCGTTTAATTACAGAGACGAAAAATCATACGATTCAATCAGTATTGAAAACAAGGTTTCTCGTCAAGTCAAGTCAGCGAGTCAGGACAGACTACAAAACACTGGAGTAGTTGACGTCGTACGGTCCGGAGGGACAGGTAGTGGTTGAGGACCTCAAATTAGTTTGAGTACAGGTAATTCAACCACTACGGTAGGTTGAATAACAGGGGAAGAGGACGACGGAAGTTAGAAAAGGTCTTCGTCCCAGAAAAGGTTACTCAATCAAGAAGTTTAGTCCACCGTTTTCATAACCTCAAAGTCGAAGTCGTAGTCAGGAAGGTTACTTATAAGTCCTGACTAAAGGTAATCCTACCTCACCAACCTAGAGGTACGACAGGTTCCTTGAGAGCTCTCATAAAAGGTTGTAGGGTCAAGTTTTCGTAGGTAAGAAACCACAAGTCTAAAGAAATATCAGGTTGAGATTGTAGGTATGTGCTCACCTAATTTACCTGAAAACAACCGTTTCATTATAGAGATGAAAACTTATACGATAGATCCAACCAGTATTGAAAGGAAGGTTTCTCACAGAAAATTAAAGTAATGACGTCAATGGTAGACGTCACTAAAACCTCGGGGGGGTTTTATTTCAGATTGTGACAAAGTTGACAAAGGGGTAGATAAATGGTACTTCATTACCCTGGTCTACGGTACTAGAGTCAAAAGACTCACAACTCAAAATTCGGTCAAAAAAAGTGATAAAAGAAAGTGAAAGTAGTTCTCAGAGAAATCAAGGAGAAGTGAAAGACGGTGTTCCCACCAAAGTAGACGTATAGACTCCAATAACTATAAAGAGGACTGTTAGAACTAAGGTCGAACACGAAGTAGGTCGGGTCGTAAAGAGTACTACATGAGACGTATTTTCAATTTATTCGGTCCACTGTTATATTAGAACTGAATGAGGAAAGGACTAAACCTTGGTCAGACAACAAGGTACAGATCAAGATTGACAACGAAGGACTGGACGTATGTCCAAAGAGGTCCCCGTCCAGTTCACCAGACCAAAGGGTAGACAAATTCTTAAAAGGTGTCAAACAACACCAGGTGTGTCAGTTTCCGACACCACATCAGTTAGGTTCCTCGTTCACAGAAAATTAAATAACCGACGTCAGTGGTAGACGTCACTAAAACCTCGGGTTCTTTTATTACAGACAGTAATAAAGGTAACAAAGGGGTAGATACACGGTACTTCACTACGTGCAGAGTGGTAAAGGATTTACTTGGTCAACAAAAGTAGTTCCACCACATTGTACTGATAGTTCATTGGTAAAATGTGGACAGAGATCCTATACGGAGGGATGACAAATTCAGATTACTTAGAGATGTTAAAATTCATAAGTGACACTGGAGAAAGTTCGTACTGACAGACAAAGAGGAAGTTTATAAAGATTTTCGTAATGACATGGGGAGTGTATTACAATAATACACACATTTATAGAATACGTACCGTACACAAGTATGGTATTTGTACTTATCTTGGGTGTACCGACTTTAATTTAGAATTTAAAGAATTCTTAGGGTAACAAGAACCATGGTTTATGTACTATCTGTAATGTCTAATTAATAATAACAACAATCATCATCATAAAGGATTAACAGATTTTATTTTTCTTTGTGACTTATTGTTAGATGTCATCTACAGTGTCGATACGAAACACCTTCACCTATTGAGAATTCGTCAATAATTAGATGTGTAAAAAAGTTCCCTCAGAAAGCCTTATAAAAAGTTTTGTGTGACAAAAAATGGTTGATAGGACTGTTTTAAGGTTATTTAAATAAATCTAATAACTGTTTTCCTCTCAATAAAATTTAAGACGAACGTCGAATTCGTTACTCTTAGACAACGATGTACTTATGTGTTTCCAAAAGAGTAAAATAAGTCAAGTCAAGTCAACGAGCCAGTACAGGTTGAGAAACGCTGGGGTACTTAGTGTTGTGCTGTCCGTTTGACAGGTAGTGGTTGTGGGCTTCGAGTGGGTTTGAGTACAGGAAGCTTAACAACTACAGTAGGTCGGTAGAGTAGGAGACAACAGGGGAAGAGGAGGACCGGAGTTAGGGAGGGTCGCAGTCCCGGAAAAGGTTATTCAGTTGAAAAACGTACTCCGCCGACTTCATAACCTCAAAGTCGGAGTCGTTGTTAGGAAGGTTACTTATGGGTCCTGACCAGAGAAAATCTTACCTGACCAACCTAGAGGAGCGTCAGGTTCCCTGAGAGTTCTCAGAAGAGGTTGTGGTGTCAAGTTTTCGTAGTTAAGAAGTCACGAGTCAAAAGAAGTGTCAGATTGAGAGTGTAGGTATGTACTGATGACCTTTGTGGTATCGGAACTGATCTGCCTAGAAACAGCCGTTCATTATAGAGACGAAAAGTTATACGATAGATTCAACCAGTATTGAAAGGAAGGTTCCTCATTCGCAGAAAATTAAAGTACCGACGTCAGTAGTAAACGTCACTAAAACCTCGGGGGGTTTTATTTTGGACTGTGACAAAGGTGACAAATGGGTAGATAAAGGGTACGTCACTACCCTGGTGTACGGTACTAGAAGTAAAGGACTTACAACTCGAAATTCGGTTGAAAAAGTGAGAGGTGAAAGTGAAAGTAGTTCTCGGAAAAATCAAGGAGAAGGAGAAATCAAAGACGGTATTCCCACTATAGGAGACGTATAGACTCCAATAACTAGAAAGAGACTCGTTAGAACTCAGGCCGAACACGAAGAAGGTCGGGTGGTAAAGAGTCCTACATGAGCCACATAGTCAATTTATTCGTCCCACTGTTATATGTCGGAACTGTATTAGGAAAAGAATACACCTTGGTCAGACAACATGGTATAGGTCAAGATTGACAACGAAGGACTGGACGTATATCCAAAGAGTTCTCCGTCCATTCCACCAGACCATAAGGGTAGGGAAAGTCTTAAAAGGTGTCAAAGAACACTAGGTGTGTCAGTTTCCGAAACCGTATCAGTTATTTCGTCTTTATCTACAAAAAGACCTTGAGAGAACGAAAATGGTACTAGGTCCCCTACAAACGTTAAACTAGAGACCAAGGAGACGGAAAAGATTTTGGTCGAACTTATAGACCTTCAAGTGTCAAGTACATAACGACTTCGGACCGAACCTCTTAAAACTCGTAATGAAATGATCGTACACTCTACTCTCGTTAACACACTATCAGACTCGTAAGAAATCGTAACGGAAAGAAATCCTAACCTTACTTTTGACTGTAAAAGGTCAGGACACCGGTGACGACTCAAAAGGTTTAAACAACAGTATAACTCACGTTGTGAAAGTGTCGTAGTAGAATGTCATAAACTTATCGAGTTGACCTTAAGGTAGTGGAGGTGATCGAAACAAGTATCACTACGAAAGATTCCGGGTGAACTGAAGTGCAAGGTTCTACAGACGGTGATCCACTCAATAGTGTGGTAGCACTAATAGACCCAACAATTCTTTAAAAGACATTTCCAGAGGACACATAAGAACGGTGGAGAAGAATTATAGAAGACGAAGACAATCCAGGTATAGTAAAGACAGGAAATAGTTCGGGTAGAAACGTACTTTACAAGGGAACTATAGAGATTAAAAGAACTTCTCTAGAGATCAGAAAGGGTAGGACAAGAAAAGGAGATAAAGAAACGTAACTAGCGACTTCTTCCGAAAGAATAGAGAAGAACGATAAGAAACCTCGAGACGTACGTCTGCGAATATAGAAAGGAAAAGAGGAAACGAAAATCGAAGAGAAGAAAAGTGTCGATAAACATTCCGGAGGAGTCTGTCGATAAAACGAAGAAATGTAAACAAAAGGTACCCCTACCAGAACTAGAGACAGAGCACATTTTACAGTACTTGGAGTAAGGTATCAAGTAGTCCGTGAGACAGATAGTCTAGATCAGGGAATTGAGATAAAGAGTGAAGGTGACATATTAGTATTCCCTAAACTAAATCCAGTATGGACTTACCAGATCACCAAAAGAGATGAAAGAAGTTATATTCAGACATAAACCGTTATTCCTCAAGTACTAGACTCGGTGTCAGTCGAGGGTCAGAACAAAAACGACTGACATATCTCGAAGAGGTAGAAACCGATGTTTTTGACATTAGTTAGACTAAAGTCACAAATGGTAGACCACTACAGGTACACATCTCAGAAGAGAACACAACAACTTTCTACCACAAACAATACTGGTCACTCAAGATAACCGTTTTGAGAAATCGGAAAAGGGACGAAGTAAGGCATGAGGTTCCGGTTTAAACGGACAATGAGGTCCACAAAGAACTGAAGGATGAAAACGTAAGGTCAGGGGATATTACTTTTCCTGTAGAAAACCCCCACAATCAAGATTTTCCAGAACATGCAGAAGTATCTTGGTAAGTAGAAGTCGAAAGTCGTAATGACCAACCCCGTATCCGGACCTAATGTCACTGCAACTTACCAAAAGGAATCTTTACCTGTCTCTTGTCAGACTGTCTTACACCAGGGGACCAAATCCCTTACCGTTTGGTAAAGGTATAAGAACGGAACTCTTGGGGTACTTTTGGGGTACTTGTCATACTCTTCCGTTTTACTATCCTATTACTTTCTCCTTGAGGGGTCCAGCCATCCACGGGTTATACGATGACCTCTAGTCACCTCTTTATTGAGGTCCTTCTTACTTCCCTACCTCGTTTTCGTTTTTGTTATGGGTCAACACCTACACTGACCACTAGCTTCGTTCCAGGTTACGACATTTCTCGTTATAACGAATCCTTGGACCTTACAGTCCAGGTACTTAGTTCTGTTTAACCTTCACCAGTTTGTCCTCTACCGTTCACACTTGGAGTTGTAAGATCCTTAGTCACTTCTTACCCACTTAAATTCAGTCTACATGTAATATAGATGATGACACCCGTCCTTCGGGAACCTTCTTTACCTCTTCGGTAGTAGTACCAGTGATTTCTCATGCTTTTTCTTTTTTTTTTGTTGACGAGAACTCTTTTGTATGACTGACCTCACTTAAATGATCAATACTCAAAGACAACATACATAAAACGATAGTCTCATACTATAGACTAATGGAAAAGAACTTAAAGAACGAGTAATAGTCCGTTCTTAATAGGTTTAATCTCCATGTTTCTATTCATGTCAGTGAGAGTGGTCCTTACTTAATTTAATGTTATTTTTGTTTAGAAACTTCGAACGTAAAGTGTTCAAATCCGGTCAAAGAAATAAATTAACTAAAAGGTAAATGATAAGGTTAAACTTTCTTTACGACTTGAAACAGTTTATACTTAATACATAAGAAGTAGATTAATTTTGAATGACAGGTTAATGACAGTTTGAAGTTACGATCCCCTAAAAAACACACACAACAATTCAATTTTTGTGTTTTGAACACTTTGAGACTTCTATTCTCCTATAATGATTTACTTTCGGTTTTGAATGTATTAATTAACGCAATTAGTCAAGTCAAGTCAACGAGTCAGCACAGACTGAGAAATGTTGGAGTACCTTGCGTCGTACGGTCCGAAGGGACAGGTAGTGTTTGAGGGTCTCGAACGAGTTTGAGTACAGGTAGCTCAGTCACTACGGTAGGTTGGTAGAGTAGGAGACAACAGGACAAGAAGAGGACGGAAGTTAGAGGTCGTAGTTCCAGAAAGGTTTACTCAGTCAAAAGAAGTGTAGTCCACCGGTTTCGTCACCTCAAAGTCGAAGTCGTAGTCAGGAAGGTTACTTATAAGTCCTGACTAAAGGATATTCTAATTGACCTAACAAGAAGAATATCAGGTTCCTCTGGTAGTCTGTGGTGTCAAGTTTTCGTAGTTAAGAAGCCACGAGTCGAAAGTAATATCAGGTCGAGAGTGTAGGTATGTACTGATGACCTTTTTGGTATCGAAACTAATCTACCTATAAACGACCTTTTCATTACAGAGACGAAAAATTATACGACAGATCCAACCAGTATTGAAAGGAAGGTTCCTCATTCGCAGAAAATTAAAGTACCGTCGTTAGTAATAGATGTCACTAAAACCTCGGGTTCTTTTGTTTCAGAGAGTGACAAAGGGGTATATAAACGGTACTTCACTACCCTGGTCTACGGTACTAGAACCATACAACTTACAACTCAAAATTCGGTCGAAAAAGAGAGAGGAGATGTTCCATTAATCGGGTGTTCATGGTATTCCAACGTTTGTCATCCTGTGCTGACTTCGGTTAATCGTAAAGTCACGTAAAAAAATTAACAGATCCGTCTCCAATTATACAAGAATTGAGGATTTTTCAACCATGAGATTATCTTATCTTATAATTTTATGTCCGTATAGACAGAAATAACAAAGTCACATCTGTTTACCGTAAGAAAACTTTCTTCTACGGTACATTGTCAAAGTATCTGTCTCTCCTCTATAACTACAGACAAAAGTTTCGAAGTTTTCTCTCCGACTGAGAGAATAATCCACGATCACGTCGACCACTGAAATTCAACTTCCGTTACGGGTAAATGGTAAAACTTTTCGTATCCCGGAAATTCTTACTACGATTTAAATGAGAAGAATACGGAATATGTACCCTGTCTTTTAGTCTTGTAAAAANGACTGAGAGAATAATCCACGATCACGTCGACCACTGAAATTCAACTTCCGTTACGGGTAAATGGTAAAACTTTTCGTATCCCGGAAATTCTTACTACGATTTAAATGAGAAGAATACGGAATATGTACCCTGTCTTTTAGTCTTGAAAAAAAATTTATTATACAAACTGGTTTATAAAATTAAGGTAACACCTCCGGATGACGAGTCACGCTCCCAACCCACACACCCCCAACCCCCCCAATTCCCCGCTCTCTAAGAAAAACTTTATGATGATAAGTAACTGTTACCCCTATATGTTACCGTAAGTACAACAAAAGTACGGACGATTATTTTGAAGGTAAGACCTCAGGTACCTATTTTCATTAAAGTTGAAAGTTCATAATAATAAATTCTTTACGTAAAATATTCGGATATCGACGGTATCTATCACTAAGGAGGTTACCTAGGTCCTTTTCAGTTAAAATTTGTATGACCTTTCCTAAGTTTAAGATCTACAGTAATTCTTGTAAGTCTTAAGTCTCCTGTTACAGTTTTATAGTTGTAATCGTCCTTAAACTTTTTTCAACTAAAAATCCCCAAGTTGTAAAGTCACCTTCTTTAGTGACGTCTACATCACCCCCTTTTTTTGGTCTCTTGATATTAATCTTCACCTCGGACTTATACACGTACTCATCGACATTAGAATACTATTTCGGACTTACTTACTCTTCAACAAAGAATATTCGAGTAGATATACACTCGTTTCTGGTACTCAAAAACTCTATTTTAAATCAGGACCACTTCTATGATACTTCTAATAACTTTACTGTTATTTTCTAAACGTTATAATGTATTTGAATCAACTATTTCTTCACCGTCCAAAACTCTCCTAACCGAGGTTAAAAACTTTCTTTAAGATGACACCTGTTTTACGATAGTTCGTCTCTTTTAAAAAGATACTTTCCTTCTTATTTAGTTACGTCGTTTAACAACAGAATAAAATTCTTATTCAGAGTGGTTGGAAGTCGTTGGGTGTGGAATTAGTGAGTCGTCGATAGTTGTTACTCAGTCCTGAGAGGTGGTCCTTTGTCTAATTGTTGAATGGTTTCACAGTCCACTATTCTTCGTAAAAAAAATCGTTATTTTATAAAAGTTAATTCCATACATGTAACAAGTGAATCTGTATTACTATGACATGTGAATTATCTGTTGTCCGATCGCATTTGTATTAAAATACGTGTGACTCTTCTTTTTTATAAACACACTGAGTAAATAACATTGTAAACGAAATAACACTACCAGATCTTGACTTGTGTGTCATAGAGGTTCCATGTGAAAATGACTTTTTACTCAAATACGAATTTATGAGACATGATATCTCCTATCACCCTCTAATTTCATTAATAATTGTATAGTAGTGATACGAACTTGTTACAACGTAGATTGACCCTCTGTCTGTATAATTCGTTATTAAAAGATACCATTTCTCTTTATGATTGGATTCGAGTTTCCAATTTCCCTTGTATCTCTTCTTTTATTAGTGAAGATGTAACCTTCTTTGTCCCTTACTCACCTCGTAATCGACGTAAAATACTTTACGCCTTTTTCTTACTTTTCGTAAGACCCTTTCCCTTGAAGAGTCCGTTTCCGTTCACAATACTTATACTTATACCACAATCTTGTTTAGACTCTACATTCCAAGTGGACCTTAAACTTAACACACTTCTGTACCTTTGGTAGTCTGTGTTGGATCGTTGATTTGGTGGTGGTGGTACCTTTGGTCGTCTCTTTCAAAATAATACCATCCAACCGTCGTCTAATATCCTGTACCAAGTTGGACACTACTTTTCTTCACAATCAGTGTGTCAGTACAGACTGAGAAACACTAGGGTACATAACATCGAGTGGTCCGAGGAGACAGGTACCTTAAGAGGTTCTCATGACCTCACCAACATTGAAGGAAGAGGTCCTCTGGAAAGACTGGGTCCCAGTTTTGGGCCCAGAGGACGTAACGTCCGTCTAAGAAATGGTAGACTCGATGGTCCATTCGGGGAAATTGGATACTAACTCAAACTACTTCGACAGTTTAACAGGAACGCACGATTCAGTGAAGTCAACACAGACTGAGAAAACACTGGTAACCTGACATCGGACGGTCCGAGGTGACAGGTACCTTAAAGGGTCTGTTCTTGTGACCATACCCAATGGTGAAGGAAGAGAACCCCTAGAAGGGTTGGGTCCCTAGCTTGGGTTCAGAGTACACAGGACGTAACCGTTCGTCCAAGAAATGGTGATCGTGGTGGACCCTTTGATAACACGGGAACGACGACGACGATGCAGCGAAATCAGCACAGGTTGAGACACGCTGGGGTATCTACCGTCGGGCGGTCCGAGGGGGCAGGGACCCTAAGAGGTCCGTTCTTATGACCTCACCCAACGGTAAAGGAAGAGGTTACGTACTTTCACTTTTCACTTTCACTTCAGCGAGTCAGTACAGGTTGAGAATCGCTGGGGTACCTGACGTACGTCGGGTGGTCCGAGGAGGTAGGTACCCTAAAAGGTCCGTTCTCATGACCTCACCCCACGGTAACGGAAGAGGCTAACACGGGAATTGGTATCTATTAATCCTAGGTTTTCTTGTATAGGAATCTTGTTTTCACTAATCAGACTAACAGTAAAATGTTAGTGTTAAGATGGTGATAATTCATACGTCTTTCGTCATGGTCTTCATTTGTAGTTATTCAAGAAATAATCGAGGTTAATGAGAGTCAAGGAATCTACTACTAAAGTATGAAAGAAAACACAGGAGGTTGAAGATTATAACCAGACATGAGGATCTACTAGCAAAAAGAACAATGACTTGTCTCCTTTATTCGTAAAAGACTTGTCTTGAAGGGGTTCTGGACAGGGTAGGGACTTAAACGTGGGTCCGGAAGACGGAAGAGAAGGTAAAGGTACTTGTGTGATAGGTGTGAGAACTGTTTCCGGTTCGGATGAGTACGTGATCTAAGTAGAGGAGAAAGAATTGAGATCACGAAGAAAGAAGAAATTCACATTTAATAGGAGAGATGATCTAAAAAAGGTAGTCATGTTTTACGACGGTAAAGAGGGTAAAATTCTGTGTTTGTAAGAAATTTGAGTACAGGAGTAAAAGGAGGAGGAATGTTGTTTTAAGGAGTTTTCTTAACACGTAAGAGTTTCAGAGGTAAAAGAGAGGAGAGAAAGTACTAAGTAAGTTAGTCTAAAAGATGGTAAGGTAAGTTTGTTTTGAGAATCGATGTAGTAAAGAATGGAAGTCGGATAGGAGTGAAATCAAAAGTCGTAACATAGTCAACTAACAAGTAACTATAGACTCAGTACAAGAATTGAACTTAAAGTTCTAAGGTGAGAGAAAATTCACATGACCAGCGAATCACCGTCTAGGAAGAGTCAGAGTAATAATCTAAAAAAAAGTAGATGGACCAGAAACTTTAAATCTTAGGAAACACTTAGTCAGGAACTTGAGAAAAGATAAATATTAGTGGGGAAACTACAAAAGTAAGCCAGAGTACCGTTATTTATAGTAGATATACGGTTACTTTGAGTTCAAGGAGAGAGAGGTCCTGTTGTCTTGGTATTTAGGTTGTTGGATGAGTTGTCTAGGTAGACTTGTAGATTGTCGTTAGAGTTTCACTAACCCATGTTGTAACCTTGAGAATTAGTAGGAGGGTTATGAATGAGATCTATCAGTAGGGGTAGGGGGAATTACCATTGAGGTTACTTAAAGAGTGAAGGGTTTGGTTTGGTTTTCGACTTTTATTAGATTTGAAGAGTGAATAAACGTATAGGGTATAGGTTAAATTAAAGTTTATAACTGAAATGGAATTTTTATATGTGTATTAGACTGATAATAGTGGAACAGGAGAACTGCTCCCACTTTCTCCTTTCACTTTTTCACCCGAACTTTAAGTTGTAATTTTTTTATTTTTATTTTTGATTCTAGTACCGTAGGTCAGGGTAGTGAAGTACCGTTTATCTTCCCCCCTTTCACCCTTATCACTGTCTAAAATAAAAGAACCTGAGGTTTTAATGACACCCACCACTGAAGTCGGTACTTTAATTTTCTAGGAACGAGGAACTTTCTTTTCGATACAGTTTGGATCTGTCGTATACTCTTTCGTCTCTGTAGGACAACGGTTGTGTCCAGGTCTATCAGTTTCGATACCAAAAAGGTCATCAGTACATACCTACACTCTCAACCGGGTATTTCGTTCGACTCGTGGTTTCTTGACTACGAAAACTTAACACCACGATCTTTTCTGAGAAAAAAAAAAAAAAATGAGAACTCTCAGGGAACCTGACGTCCCTCTAGTTGGGTCAATTAGCACTTCCTTTAGTTAGGATTTAAGAAACCTTCCTGATTATGATTTCGACTTCTAGGTGGACTACGCTCCTCAGTTAAATAACCTTTTCTGGGACTACGACCCTTTCTAATTCCCGTCTTCGTCTTCCCGTACCGTCTCCTACTCTACCAATTTATCTTAATAACTGAGTTACCTGTACTTAAACTCGTTTGAGTCCCTCTGTCACTTCCTGTCCCCTCTGACTGTAAGAGGTCAAGTACCGTGATGTTTCTCAGTCTGTACTGAATGACTACCTTGTTATTTTAGTGGTAGAGGTGACGATTGTGTAACCACAATAAGTGATAGTTAACCAGGTTAAGTAAGAGTAGAGTACGACCTTTATAACGTCAACGAATTGACGGGAGGAACGAAACCCAGAACTGAGGGATTCACGATAAAAGTTTTTTCGGTGGTTTGAAAACGTCAATTTTACATCAGTCTAGTATAGGAGACCAGTTTTAAGAGATTTCAGCAGATAAGAGTAAAGTTCATTGGTGGTTTCAAAAATCTCGCCGGTTGTAACTGGATGTACAGCTCCGAAGGGACGTTGGGTAACGGGGTGGTCCGGAGTATAAGATAATCTAAGAAGGAATATTTAGACAAATTGGAGGTATCCTATAAATAGACAAGAAGATCCATACGAAAGAAGAGTCTTGGAAACATGAACTACAAGGAAGATGGGACTTTAAACAAAGACGTCAATAGATGTTACCAGTCAAGGACTGAAACAAATCTAGAAATTAGATCCAAGTGTAAGAGATTCTTTAGAAAGACCCGTTAAATAATATTTTACGTTGAGGATGGACGACTGGGAAAAAGTTGGGAAAAGGACGACGACACTATTATTCTGAACATTGGTAAACTATAAGTTGAATACACTAAATAAAATATAGTAAAATATATTGTAAAATATAGTAAAATAGTAAAATATGAATAAAATATAGTAAATAAAAATCAGATATGTGAAAAGGGACATTGACGTTTCATTCAAGGTACTTCCGTCGTCGAAAATAAACATAACTAATAACGAAAGAAGGTTTAGAAACATACCAAAATCTGTTTATCACCCTTAGATTGTTCATAGAGTAATTACTTACTTATTTACACGTTAACGTTTTTTATATTTGTTGATGTCTACTAACTGACCTTTTATATAATACCCCTTTTCTAATAAGAGTGATAATAACTACTCTAGGATACTTAGTGACTCTGTTTCTGGTTATATGGTTATCTTTTATTTATACATCGGACTTCTATCTTTTTTTATAATTTGATAGTCATTAAGTTGTATGTTTCAGTTTGTCATTAATGTGTGTGATAAATGTGACTGTTTCTAAATTTTCGTTACGAATGGATTTCGTCAGTTTTGATTCCTAACTCGTCATGGAAATTGACTCTTCTCTTTATATTTATCATCTAATTTCTATCCCCTTCAACCTTTATACGTAATTTTTGGAAATTTTACTAATATGGTACATTACGTCTTTTGGAGAAGAATTTTAATTAAAAAATAAGTAAGTAAGTCTTTCTTACACTCATCTTACCTCTCGTTTTTATTATTCAAGGGAAGGGAATGTATAGATTACAAACTCTCCAGTCTTTCAATTATTACACAATATCTTTTATTACATTTTAATATAGATCTTTTGACTTTTATTTTGTATAATTATATACTATAATACTCAGATATTAATCGTCAAATGTAATTCACATTCCTTTCTGAAGGTTTTTCTTTACCAATAACTGAAGTGTAGTATACCTTCTACTCTACTAACCTACCGTAGTGACTGAGTCAACTGTACTCAAACTCGTTTGAGTCCCTCTATCACTTCCTGTCCATTGGGACCGTACGACATCAAGTACCCCAACGTCTCAGTCTGTACTGAATTACTGACTTGTTGTTTTTGTTGTACACTATCTATCGAAATCTTCAGGTTTGTTCTCTACTGTCACTGATCTAGATGAAAAAACTGGTAGACAATTCACAGTCCGTGATACGGTACATGGTCCCGATTTTACTATTTACTCCGTCTATAACGGAGTTGGGAGTACCAAAGACTTAGACGACCCCTCACTAGAAACCCACCTTTACTGATAACTCTACTTCTGGTCACACATCTAGACTTTATATAAAACTTCGTAGTATGTTATCAGAATTGTTACCTAAGTCAACACACTCATTCCTTTTCTATTATGAGGAAATATTTAAATATTAAAGTTAAATGTTAATCATTTACAACATATTAAATGATCCTGTCCTTCTGTCCACAATCACCTCTTATTTATTTAAAAAAATTACAGTTAAAACATGGTAGAGACTCTGAGGATTATGTTCAAATGTTTATCGGCAAACAGATTCTCAGATTTCGATTTTTCTCTTGTCATCCAACCAAAGTACTTAGAGTAGATACGGTATCTCTATTACAAACTTTGGTATTGTGACTGATTCTTTGAGAAAATAAAATGTATTCCTTTTATATTTTTGTCTTTTCACTTCCCTTTAAAACTCTTCGTTTCTCTTCTTGTCACTCGTATTCTCTGTTATTCTCTTCCTTTTCTCATCTCTTCTTTTCCTCTTGTCTTCTCTTTTGATTTCTCGTTCATTAATTCCGGATCGTTCTTACTTATGTAAGTCTCAAATCGGTTCTCTTTATCAGTCATTTCCTTTCTCTTTTAATAATCGGTCTTTTCTCTACCTGTTACTCTAGGTTTCGGGGTGACGGTCTCGACTGTAATTTTCTCCTTCACCTTATCGAACCCTCCCTCCCCCTTTCCGCTGAACAAAAGTCTCTTCCTTTTGTTCTATCCAGTCCACGTGGAGACATATAAATACACATACACATCAAAAGACTCAACGTCATCTTTAGTGAAAGTCTCATAACGGAAGTTACCACTGATATAAGAGACATTGATATTCCTAGTCAGTAGAGGACTCTCAGACCCCTCTGTACCCTTTCTAAACCTCTGAGTCCCTTCCACTACAAAATTTTATTAATTACACATCTCACCTCTTCATAACGGTTTGTCCTTTCGAACTCAGATAAGTCACATTAACTAGTATCATAAGACACTTCGGTTAAAAGGACATCATTAAAAAAAGTGATCGGTTGAAGTAGATATTGTTTCTTCATATTTATTCTATTATCAACCCAATTCGATACAACCTAAAGACCGTGAACGTACACTATTTCTTATGTCTCCAGGTTTGTGTTACTAAATGAAGTAACCGTTCTTAATGTAACTTATACCTGATACACGAGTTTCCTAATATTATTGGTCGAAACATGTATTTTACTTTTACACTTTAGACATCTTTATAAGTAGTGGTTTCTTAACTAATAAATCTATACGTGATGTTCTCTACTAATGTGTCGTTAAATATCACTACCATTAGACAAAAAATAACTACACCTTTCTACAGGTTCTATGTATCGATTCGTTCTTTCCGTTCGATCTTTCATGTATCCCTCTTGATAAAATAAAAATAAACTGTTGTTAAGAAACTATAGTTCACAACCGTTTCTCCATCTTGTTGATCCTGAGAGTATATAACGGTCACTTTTTCATTTAATAATATCAGTAAAACTTTTTGAAACGACCACAAACATTTTTTTTTTTTTTGTCACATTATATACGAATGAGAATCCTTGTTCACTCGTTAAGATGAGACTCTATATCTGATTTGTCTTTGTACAGGAATTCAAGGGGATATTACAAATGTAATCTTCAAGTATCGGAGTTTGAACTTTGTCACTTTAACATTTTACCAATTTATTTTACACGAGGTATAAACAAGATGTCGATATATCTAGTTAGTCTTATTCGTTTAACGTTATTGTTTAATATTACGTAGAATCTTTTTACACAATATGTTTGATTTTGTGGATTTTCTCATGTATTTATTTTATGTCTTTATCTTTTCTAAATAGTTGGGACAATTCTCTATTCCTCCAAATAAGAACCGTCTCTACCCACACCTCCTCTCTTGAAGACCCAAACTTTTTTACAAGACTGAGATCTTATCAATAATGAACAAGTGAAAGACATACTATAATACGAATTTATTATTAAGTCAAGTCAAGTCAGCGAGTCATTACAGGATGAGAAACGCTGGGGTACTTGACGTCGTACGGTCCGAAGGGACAGGTAGTGGTTGAGGGTCTCAAATGGGTTTGAGTACAGGTAACTCAGTCACTACGGTAGATCGATTGAGTAGAAGATAGGAGGGGAAGAGGAGGACGGGAGTTAGAAACGGTCATAGTCCCAGAAAAGTTTACTCAGTGGAGAAGCGTAGTTCACCGGTTTTATGACTTCAAAGTCGAAGTTGTAGTCAGGAAGGTTACTTGTGGGTCCTGACTAAAGGAAAACCTACCTGACCAATCTAGAAGAACGTCAGGTTCCCTGAGAGTTCTCAGAAAAGATTCTGGTGTCAAGTTTTCGTAGTTAAGAAGCCAGGAGTCGAAAGAAATATCTGGTTGAGGGTGTACATTATGTATGTACTGATGACCTTTTTGGTATCGGAACTGATCTGTCTGGAAAAAACTGTTTCATTACAGAGACGAAAAATTATACGATAGATCCGACCAGGATCGAAAGGAAGGTTCCTCGTTCGTAGAAAATTAAAGTACCGACGTTAGTGGTAGACGTCACTAAAACCTCGGGGGGTTTTATTTCAGTGGGTGACAAAGGTGACAAAAGGGTAGATAAACGGTACTTATTACCCTGGCCTACGGTACTAGAATCAAAAGATTTACAACTCGAAATTCGGTTGTAAAAGTGAGAGGAGAAAGTAGTTCTCGGAGAAATCAAGAAGAAGTGAAAGACGGTATTCGTACCACAGTAGACTTATAGACTCCAATAACTATAAAGAGGACCGTTGGAACTAAGGTCGAACACGAAGGAGGTCGGGTCCAAAAGAGTACTACCTGGGACGTATATTCAATTTATTCGTCCCACTGTTATATGTCGGAACTGTATGAGGAAAAGGATAAACCTTGTTCAGGCAACAAGGTACAGGTGAAGATTGACAACGAAGGACTGGACGTATATCCAAAGAGTTCTCCGTCCAGTCCACCAGACCATAAGGACAGAGAAAGTCTTAAAAGGTGTCAAATAACACTAGGTGTGTCATCTTCCGAAACCGAATCAACTATTCCGTCTTTAGTTACCAAAAGACCTTGAGAGAACGAAAAAGCTACTAGGTCGCTTACAACCGTTAAACTAGAGAACAAGGAGACGGAAAAGATTTTGGTCGAACTTGTAGACCTTCAATTAATGTGTTTTTATTAGTAATACATACTTTTTACAGATCTTTCTTTATCTAGTTATATTAACAATACTATAGACATTTAAATAAACATTGAAGATATAAAAAATATTAAAATAATATATCTAAAATGTAACTGTTTTGTAGTTATAACTGTGACAGTCAAGAGGTTCAACTGTGACCTTTTCCATTACCGTTTGGTGAGGTCATAAGAACGGAGATCTTGGGGTGCTTGACATACTTTTCCATTTTTCCATGCTGTGACCTTCTACTCGGTAGGTCTAATTGTCCATGGGTTATACGATGACCCCTTTTCTCCTATTTATCAAGGTCTTTCTTACTTGTCCGACCCGGTTTCGACTTTACAACAAGTCAACACCTACACAGACCACCACTTTCATTTTAGACTACAACATTTCTTGTTATAATGTATCCTTGGATTTTACAATCCAGGTACTTAGTTCCATTTAACTTGTACCAGTTCGTACTCTACCGTTCTTTATATTTTTTCACTTATAACTGTAAAATCCTTAGTCACTTCATTTTACCTACCTTTACCAACTTAAGTAAGTCTACTGGTAATATAGATGATGACACCCGTTCTTAGGGAATCCTCTTTACTTCATCGGGAGTCTCAGTTGTTTTCTCAACTTTTAGGTCATGAACCCACGTTAGAGTTTTGGCTGTCTTAATACAAACAAAACTTCTGTTTGGTAAGTTGTAGTTACGGGGTTGGTGATTACGGTTTTTTCGACTTACTAAGATACTTCTGGATGTGGTGGAAGATCTTGATTGTGTGTGTGTGTGTTTTTTACATAAAATGTAGTATACCCTAACCTTACGTTCTCATCGTAAAATACAATTTTCACACAATAAAAATATATGTCTTTTTGTTACTACGAGAAACGAAAAAATTTTTTCACTATTTACACCGAACTTCTTATTGGTGAAATATATTGAATGAAAAGTGAAATGGAGAAGTTTGTGAAGACTTTTAATTAAGTTTAACAAGAATTCTAATAAAAAATTTTTTATTACAGTTAATAATGATAAAGTCAGTCAAAAATCGTAAACTGGAATTTTTAAATTAAAGATTGTATGAATATAGAATAGAATTATGATTTTGTTTAACAAAAGGGTAAATACCGTAATTAAGGATTTATCTCGTTCCTGATAGATAATTTTAACTCGATTAGAGGAACTTAAGAAATGACGTTTGAGTAAAAAATTTTGTGGAGGAATATAAAGTGGTTATTACCTTACTCTCTCGTAGGACGTCTTATATGAGTTAATAAGAATTAGGGGAAGAAAGGGTATGTTCAGTGTAGTTAGAAGTCCAAAAAAGCAAAAGGGGAAGTGTCACGTTTTCAGATAAATTGTTTTACGTACACCAATTCAAACAACGAAATTATTTCGAGTTCTCCTACCTTAATTTAATCAAATCCCATTAATGAATATTAATCTATAAGAATTACCCTTGACTTATTCAGGATTTAATAAGATTTTGAAAGAACGAATTTATGCAAAGAGGTAACTGTTAAGGGGAGAAGGGAAGGGGTGTACCTTTGTTTTAACGAAAGGTCAAAAGTTCCGACTTAAGGTAAACGAATCTTTTATGAGATTCCGTGTAAATCTCTTTCAAACATTTAATTTGATTTGATTTCGAGTAGTGATTCCCTCTCTATCCGACCTTTAAATCTAATACGTTTCTATTAATAGGGAATACGAAAGTTTCCTTCCCACTTTTCTTCAGTTGTCTTCATTTATAATGAAATTTTCCCGTTACTTCACCCTTTCCTTTCACCCTTGTATGTCAGAGACTCCGAGTTCACACTAATAGACAACAGATAAGTCAATCTGTGGACCAACACTCTCAGAGAACTTTTGAGTAGTCTATAGACAGGTATAAACAACGATCCGTCTTTTGATGGAGGGGAGTTTGAGGTACTTCCATGGAACACTTGTGGTCTGGAGGTTCGTTACACCATAAGTCGCCCGGTACGGTTCCTCTGGTGTAGACAAAACTTAACCCCTACAGAAGTGTGGTTTCTCCACCTTCTCTCTCGGTTTCTGTGTTCGTCGGTCGTGAGGATATTTTAGTGGTCCTGAAGCTAAAAATAGAAAGAGAGGAGTTTTGTCTTCTCCTCAATTGAATAGGTTGACTGTATACACATTTTCCGATCACGTTCTTTGGACCATACAAAATACTTTGAGGTACCGTTTTCTTACAAAAGTAGAGAAAGTACTCTTTTTAAATTCAAATTTACTAAAGGTGTACTTCCTAAACCACTATAAGGTACACTCTTGGACAGAAAACAGAAAATGTACGACAACGATAGATTTAATCTAAACAAGTAAACAAACTTGAGATACTTAAGGTTTATTATCCGAGGAGAACCAGGGTTATGTTATTCTTTTGAAAACTAGGTCTTTGAGTTTGAGTTCTCTCCTTTTTCATTCAGAGTAGTCTTATCTTGTAGTTCCCTAAGACTAAATTGGACTGTTTAAGACTGGGACGTGAATATATTTATGGAATATTCATAGACAGACTGTAGTCCCCGTTCCTTATACTCCCTCTCTGTTTTTTCTCTATGATATATAATGGTACTACGTCGTTACGAATAAGAAACCCAGTACCAAATAAAATAAAAAACCGAATTATGTATCTAACTCAAACACCACGTAGGTGACAAAGAATTCCTTTTTAGTTTAACATTTAGTATAGGATCACAGAAATTCTCACTTCCATTTTCACAATCAGAGAGTCAACACAGACTGAGAAACCTTGGGATACCTGACATCTGACGGTCCGAGGAGACTGGTACCTTAAGAGATCCTTTCTTATGACCTTACGCAACGGTACGAGAGGAGGTCCCCTAGAAGGGCTGGGTCCCTAACTTGGGTATAGAAAATGTACAGGACATAACCGACCGTCTAAGATACGGTAGATTCCGTGGTCCTTTCAGGTTACAGAAATTTAGTATGTATTTATTTATTATTTTTAACCACTCACTTCACTTCCTACACACTTTGATAGTAAGATCGTAATTAACTTGTTCCATATACATGACAGAAATAGATGTTTTGTCTACAATTGGAGAGTGAAAAGGTCTCTTCCAGTGACCGATCCTGAAGTTCATAAAAAGATTCTACTATGTCTATTCACTAATACTAGAGTAAACTTCGGGTAAAAGAACGTAATGTGGTAGATGTCTCTCTAATAAAGTAGATAAAATAAGTACTTATAGTATAAAATAAAGTCTATTAAAATCCCGATTTCATAAGAATCAGACGTTTATAGTGGGACAGGTATAAAAAGAAAGGATTGTTATCTTCAGAACTAAGGAGAAAGTGTTTCACTTCTCAAAAGTAAGTATGACATATGGTATTACATGTGTTCTCTGAAGTATAACGAAGGGGTCAAATACGGAGTTTTTCCGTGACACTCACCAGATGGAACTTCGGGACCTAGGACGTTAACATTATGTAGTACGAAAATTCTGTGTGGGTATAACCTGGAAGTTTGGTCAGTTAGGATCTTCTTTAGGTAGGACTTATAAATAACCTTCTTGACTACGACTTCAACTTCAAGGTTTTGAAACCGGTGGGCTACGTTTCTTGGTTGAGTGACCTTTTCTGGGACTACAACCTTTTCTAACTTCCATTTTCCTCTTCTCCCGTCGTCTTCTACCAATCTATCGTAGTGACTGAGTTACCTGTACTTAAACTCGTCTGGGACCCTCTGTCCCTTCGGACCTCACGACGTCAAGTACTCCAACGTCAGTCTATGCTGAACCATTAACTTGTTGTTGTTGTGTTCCCCGTCCTTTGGACTTCTATAAAAAGGTTTCTACTATCCACCGGTTACCCGTGTGTTTTTCTACGAGTCGCAGTATCTAATAGTCTCTTTACGTGTAGTTTTGGTGTTACTCTATAGTGGAGTGTGGATATTTTTACGGATAGTTGTTTTCCTGGTGTTTACTGTTCACAACCACTCCTCTACTTCTTTCCCTTTGTAAACCACCCTTACGTTTAACTACGTGGTGACACCTTTTGTGATATCTACAAAGAGTTTTTGAATTTTATCTTGATAGTATACTGTGTCACTAAGAAGACGACCCACATATATATATATATATTTTGAAGAGAATAACTTCTCTATGTACTTGGGGTTACAAGTATCGTAGTAATAAATCTTATCGACTCTGTATCTTCGTTGGATTTATAGGTAATTGTCCACTTATTTCTACATCATATGTATATTTTACTTTATTATTAGTCGGTATTTTTTACAATTTTAAAACGGTAAACTTTGTTATATCTATCTGTCTCCTAAGACACGACTCACTTATTCAATCTGTCTCTTTCTGTTTATGACAACTACGGTAAATATCCATCTTGGAATTTTTATGTTTGTTTGTCACATATATTATTTTTTCTTTGTCTGAATGTCTATATCTTTTACTTGATCACCAATGGTCGTCCCTCTCTCTTCCCCCTTCTCTGTTGTATCTCCATCCTCTGACTCTCCATGTTTGAGACTATATATTTTATCCGGTGTTCTTATATAAAATATGGATATTTACCTCATATTGGGAATGTTTAGTACTTAACGATATAACATGAGAACATTACATATTTTATAATATATAATATGAAGTTTTTTATTTAAATTTTTACGGACGTCCAAGAAACTGTGAAGACAGTTTCGTCCCTACAAACAGAGAAAGAAAAATTAGACCAGAATTGAGTCACTACGTAAACATTGGTTATCTGACGTTACCTTTACTACGATAAAACCACACACTCTCATCCGGTTTCTCTGAGACACTGAAGGTGTGTCAAGAACACCCAGACAAGTGATACTTCCTTCGGTCGGTGGTACAAGACTATAATGGTACAACCTTTACACGAGACCAACTGTCAGATCGACTCAGATGGTTCAGTTATCAGTCTCTGTTAACGGTGAGGACAGTGACTCGGTTAAAAATACAGATTGTGTAAACTCACCAGTCTGACATTGAAATCCTCTGTTGATTGACGTTGACGTCTGAAGGGACCACCTAATATGCCATTTCTTAGACGGACGTTACACCCTCTGGACCCAAGTCACGACCCGACCCTTCTAGGGGACCTCCTCCTGTACCGTTGGGTGAGGTCCTAAGAACGGTCCTCTTAGGGGTACTTATTTCACGTACGTCAGCGTTTCTCAGTCTAAGTTGACTCACTGATTCGTATTGACGTTGATGTAACTTCTAGGGTACTTTCTCATCGGATCAGTTCGGAAAAGACTTAAGGACTTAGTATTTTAGTAATCGGTGTATTTCGTCAACGATACAATACGATGACTTAAAAACTATATTAATAAGTGTCGTTGTTATTAATTTTGTGTTTTGAGTCTTTGTGAACCCGTTACTTTATAGACGTCCTCTATTTCACCCACTCTAAGTTGAAGTGATCAGATGTTCGTCTTAAGTTTACATTGTGTCCTCTATACTCGTACCTTTGATCATAATCCGTTTAGATACATATAGGGGTTTACCGTGAATAATCGAGATCACACCGAATTACGTGAATGTAAAAGACTCTGAGTCGAGATATTACTTCCTTATTTTTGTCTTGGTTCCCCCCTTTTTACCTTTGTCTCTTTGTCTTTGTTATCCTTTGTACCTGTCTATCTATATCTACGCTAGATAAATGTCTCGATATATTGATATCTATATATATTATCAATAATATACAAAATATAATATATATCAGAAAAATTGGTCCTTTTTTTAATAATATTCTTTGACTTAGTTTGTAGTAAATTGGCTCTTCATGATTCTAGACGTCAACCGTTCGATCTTTGTATCCTCTATACTAGTATTTCAATATCAGGTTCGGGTTTCCAGACTCTTCCCCTTGGTTACCATATTCAAGGTCATACTTTTAACTCTCCGGGTTCTAGGTACTTCTCGACAACAAAGTCAGACTCAAACTTCTATCATTTTATAGTTACAGGATGAAGTTTTTTAATTTGTCCTTCTAAAAGTGACTTAAAGACCGACATGGTTCAAAAAAAAAAAAAAAAAGATAAATTCGGATGTTGACTAACCTACTTTAGGTGGGTGTAATCCCTCCCTTTGAATGTAAAGTTAGATATCTAGGTTCACAATTAAAGTGGGTTATATGGGAGTGGCCGTTCCTTTTTTTATAAGGTACCATTACCCTTGTTTTTCTTTAGACGGTATAGTTATGAGTATAGACTGTTACTGATATTTTGTTTCAGAAATTATTTTCGGTTTCTTCCCTCGATATATTATTTTTACCATAATTACCAAAGGGTCCACTACGTCATTATTTCTTAGGTTTACGGTTACGTTCTATGCATTCTCTATACCCATACTTGGGACCCTACCCTTATAGGGAATCTCATTCTTCACCGTTGGGTGAGGTCACGAGAACGGACTTTTAAGATAACTGTCTCATCGGACCTTCCGAGGTACCTCAGTGTCTCAGTCTGTGTTGACTCTATGAGTCGTGTTTTCATAATGATATTTATTCCCTATATTGTAAGTATCTGTATATACGTGAATAATAACAACAAATCAGTGATTCAACACGAACTGAAGATGTTGAGGAACCTGACATCGGGTACTCAGAGGAGACAGTTACCTTAAAGGGTCAGTTCTCGTGGACTCATCTGACGGTAAAAGAAGAGATTCCCTAGAAGGGTTACGTCCCTAGCTCGGGTGTACTGGATGTAACCGTCCCTCTAAGAATTTATGACTTGGTGAACTCTTTGGGACACATGTTTATAGTCAAGTCAAGTCAGGTCAAGTCAGTGAGTCAGTACAGGCTGAGAAATGCTGGGGTACCTGACGAAAGAAACATCAGGTTGAGAGTATAGGTATGTACTGATGACCTTTTTGGTATCGGAACTGATCTACCTGGAAACAACTGTTTCATTGTAGAGACGAAAAATTATACGATAGATCTAACCAATATCGAAAGGAAGGTTTGTCATTCGTAGAAAATTAAAGTACCGACGTCAGTGGTAGACGTCACTGAAACCTCGGGTTTTTTTATGTCAGACGGTGACAAAAGTGACAAAGGGATAGATAACCGGTACTTCACTACCCTGACCTACGGTACTAGAATCAAAAGACTTATAACTCGAAATTCGGTTGAAAAAGTGAGAGGAGAAAGTGCAAGTAGTTTTCCGAGAAATCAAGAAGAAATGGAAGACGGTATTCCCAACAAAGTAGACGTACAGACTCCACTAACAATAAAGAGTACTGTTGGAACTAAGGTCGAACACGAAGTAGGTCAGGTTATACCCATATGGATTTATATATTTCGTTTATAATTGTCTGTATTTCCTGTCTTGACTGTCATTATGTTATCATCATCCAAGGTTGTTGGGTGATGTAGTTTGTTTCCTGTCTAATAAGTCTGACTTTTAGTCTTACCTTAATCACAGGAATTTTCTGTCTAATCTTGTCAACGTGCATTATTTATAAATATATTACTTACAAGGAAAGTATTTGATGTCTTATGTGTAACGAAAGTTCACGTGTACCTTACAAGAGGTTACATATAGTGTGTGATCCAGTGTTTTGTCCAGAGTTGTTTAAATTCTCCGATCTATAATATAGTTGGTAGGAAAGGATGGTGTTACCATTTTTTTTTGTGACGTTTAATTAACTTCCTTCTTTTCACCCTATTTGTGTGTATGCCTCTGACTTGTTATACGATGGTATTTTTGTTGAGTTATTTCTATAGTTTGTCTTTTAGTCTTTTCTCAGACTCTGTCTACTTTTATTTTTGTTTTGGAAAGGTTTTAGACCCTATGTCGTTTTCAAATGTCGATACGTCTTGATGGATTTCATCCATTATGTATGTATATCTTGTTGTAGATGTTAACATCAGTACTGAAGTCAAGTCAAGTAAAGTCAGTGAGTCAGTACAGGTTGAGAAACACTGGGGTACCTGGTGTCGTGTGATCCGGAGGGACTGGTAGTGGTTGAGGGTCTTGAATGAGTTTGAGTACAGGTAACTGACCTTGTTACTGACCAAGGTTTAACCCCTTCCTTGTACAGCTCCGGCATACAATAGTTGGAGAAATAAATTGAATACACGTCTCATGTAGTACGTTTTACGACCCGACATTCTTCGTGTTCGACCTTAGTTCTAACGACCCTATTTATAGTTATTGGAACCTATACGTCTACTGTGGTGGGAATACCGTCTTTCGCTTCTCCTTGATTTTTCGGAGAACTACTTTCACTTTCTTCTCTCACTTTTTCAACCGAATTTTGAGTTGTAAGTCTTTTGATTCTAATACCTAGACCAGAGTAGTGAAGTACCGTTTGTCTATTCCTTTGTCACCTTTGTCACTGTCCAAAATAAAACCGCCCGAGGTTTTAGTAACGTCTGTCACTAACGTCGACACTTTAATCTTCTGTGAATGAAGAACCTTCCATTCAATACTGGTTGGATCTATCGTATAAATTTTCGTCCCTGTAATGAAACGATTGTTTCTAGACAGATCAGTTCCGATACAAAAAAGGTCAAGTCAAGTCAAGTCAACGAGTCAGAACAGGTTGAGACGTTGGGGTACTTGGCGTCGTGCGGTCCGGAGGGACAGATAGTGGTTGAGGACCTCAGATGGGTTTGAATACAGGTAACTCAGTTACTACGGTAGGTTGGTAGAGTAGGAGACAGTAGGGGAAGAGGAGGACGGGAGTTAGAAAGGGTCGTAGTCCCAGGAAAGTTTACTCAGTCGAGAGACGTAGTCCCCCGGTTTCATAACCTCAAAGTCGTTGTAGTCAGGAAGGTCACTTGTGGGTCCTGACTAGAGGAAATCCTACCTGTCCAATTAAAGTACCGACGGTAGTGGTAGATGTCACTAAAACCTCGGGTATTTTTATTTCAGTCGGTGATAAAGGTGACAAAGGGGTAGATAAACGGTACTTCACTACCCTGGTCTACGGTACTAGAATCAAAAGACTTACCACTGGAAATTCGGTTGAAAAAGTAAGAGGAGAAAGTAAAAGTAGTTCTCGTAGAAATGAAGAAGAAGTGAAAGACGGTAATCCCACCACAGTAGACGTATAGACTCCAATAACTATAAAGAGGACAGTTAGAACTAAGGTCGAACACGAAGGAGGTCGGGTCGTAAAGAGTACTACCTGAGACGTACATTCAATTTATTCGTTCCACTGTCGTATGTCGGAACTACATACATGAGGAGAAGGATAAAACCTTGGTCAGACAACAAAGTAGAGGTCAAGATTGACAACGAAGGACTAGGTGTATGTCCAAAGAGTTCTCCGTCTAGTCCAAAAAGACCATCAGTACATACCTACAGTCTCAACCTTATATTTCTTTTGACTCACGGCTTCTTAATTACGAAAACTCGACACCACAGCCTCTTCTGAAAACTCTCAGGGAACCTGACGTTCCTCTAGGTTGGACACATAGGATTTCTTCTAGTCAGGATTCACAAGTAACCGTCCTGACCACAACTTCGACTTTGAGGTTATGAAACCGGTGGACTACGTTCCTCGACTGAGCAAACTTTTCTGGGACTACGACCCTTCCTAACCCTCGTCCTCCTCTTCCCCTGTTGTCTCCTACCCTACCAACCTACCGTAGTCACTGAGTTACCTGTATTCAAACTCATTCAAGGTCTTCAACCACTACCTGTCCCTCCGGACCACACGACGCCAGGTACCCCAACGTTTCACAGTCCGTACTGACTCACTGACTTGACTTGGTTTGACTACATACCTACATTCTCAATCTGGTATTTCTTTCGACTTGTGACTTCTTAACTACGAGAGCTCGACACCACAACCTCTTCTGAGAAAAAAAGAAAAAAAAAAAAAAAAATCAAAAAATAAAAAAATGAAAATTTTAGAAATTAAGAATGTATGCAAGGGTTTATACTTGGGGGGAGGGTGGAGGGAGGGGTATTGTAGAGAGACCCAGTAGGGGTACGTGGTCGGGGTTCGTACGACATAGGACGCAGTCTGTATCTGACCGCTAAGTTAAGAATGTACTATCATGTGTACAATCTTACGGTATCTGAGAACTATCAGGGAACCTCACATTCCTCTAATTTGGTCAGTTGAACTTTCCTTTATTCAGGACTTATAAGTAACCTTCGTGACTACGATTTCGACTTCGAAGTGATGAAACGGATTGACTACACTTCTTGACTGAGTAACCTTTTCTGAGACTACGACCCGTCCTAACTTCCGTCCTCCTCTTCCCCAGATGTCTTCTACTCTACCAACCTATCGTAATGGCTGAGCTAACTGTACTCAAATCCGTTAGAGGTCCTCTACCACTTCCTATTCCTTGGGAACTCACGACGTTAGGTACCCTAACTTTTCTCAGCTTGTGACTCGTTGACTTGTCGTTGTTTCTAGATAGAGATAAAACATATCTAGTTTTCCACTTAACTTATAGTTACGTCATTTTTCGTGATAGGAAGATAGTGAGTGAGGGAAATATGACTATTATTAGAGACTTTAAGGACATTTTATATTAACAAAAACCAAACGGTAAAAGGAGTTATCTACATCGAGATCTCTAAAAGTCAACCACAATAAGTAGGTAGTATCATCAGGAGTGAGATGTCCAGTCACTTGGTTTACACATCCAAGAAGGTCAACTATTTATACAGATAAAGTCAATACGTGATGTTTTCACCCCTTTATTGGTGTCCTATCTAAGACCCGGGTAACACTCTGTTTGGACTTAACTTTAAGGTCACTAGTGGACCGGAGGGATTCAGGGAGAAGACTGACGACCCACCTGGTGTCACTACAAAACATACAGAACGATAGTCATAGTCAAGTTTCGTTCACAGATCGTCAGAGACTTTTAAGACAAATTCCGGTTCCTGACTGTTGATCGTCACACTACTCTGTCCTCGTACGACTTACGAGTCTAAGACTCGTAGGGTCTAGGGTTCGAAGGGTGTCCGAGTTTGAGACGTGAGTCGAGGACCCGATGATCTACTGGGAGGAAAGGGTCACTTCTCAGGGTAGGAGTGATGGGTGACAGGATCTCAGTTCGGTCCTCTAGAGCCCCATGACGGTCCCGGGGTGTAACGTGGGTAAAACCTGTGGACGAGAGTCCGGGTGTGGGGAGAAATGTCGTAAGGACACATACAGTCTGACTAATATATTTTAACATTTAAACAAATATAGTCGAACAGGTATATTCCGATAATTTTGGTATCATGTTCGTACGATTTGTTTGTTTTTTTTTAAGAAAAGAACTACGGGTCAATGGGACTTTTTTTTCGGTATCCAGGAAAATCCCCCCAACCCTCTTTCTAATTGTCATATTTAAAACCGTCACAGGACCCTAGGAAGGAGTTTTTCTGTACTAGAGGGAAAATAAGTTCTCTAAGACCCGGTTGACCGAGTTGAGACCAGTAACCAACTGTTCGGTATTAAGAGACAAAAAATATCATAAGTTCAATCTACAAAACAAGTGGACTGGACTTTTAAAGGATAATATGTCTAGTTCCTTCTTGAATCATCTGAAGGTTTGATAAAATTGAAAATTCTTGTAGTACTAATTGATCGGTTGTAGTACCCAGACGTGTTCAGTCTCATAACACTAACGACGAAACTGTGACAACAGTTAATACCATTCGGGAAAGTGGAACGGAAACCACCTACTTACAATGACGTACCGGGGACGATGTGACCCTAGTTTAATAGAGGTAACGTGAATCCCAGGATCTAAGTCACTAATATCAAGTGAGACATACTAGACCAGATGTTTATTTTCGTGTCTCGAGAAGTTTCTACGGGTCCAGATCTGACTGTGTTCTTACGTAAGTTTAAAAATTTTGGACTAAATCAAAAAGTTGTACTAATTATATTTGAATGAACACACATGAGGATCGTTTTTACCATAGTACTTAAACTATAACTTTACACACATGATTGACTATCTAAAGGTTTGTACCGAACAAATTTGTCACTATCTCTCTCTATTTCTACCGACTTGCTCCTACACCTCGAGAGGAGAGAGGTACTTATGGGTCGTTATGTAGATGAGTACCTTGTTTGAGGTACCCTTTGATTGACCTTTGACCGTTTTCCTGAGGATATATTTTTTCCGAAATTCTTTCTATGTGTGTTACACCATCCTACCGTCTTTTCGTAGTCAACTCTCGACACGAAAACCGTCCCTTGGTTCTCCTTTTACCTCTAATATGTCCGTCTTTACGTGGGACCCGTCACTCCAGTTCGGTGTCAGAACCGTAGGGTCCCGACCCCAGGATGTGTATCCTCTGTTCGGGTGACCGCTGAACCCCTTGACAACGTTGTCTATCTTTTAGATCTTTTCGGATGTAAAGTGAGTGTTCCTCACATACCAACGACCGAACGGGGGTCCTACTTGTTTCTCTCCAGACGACTTCACTGATGGTACAACGGTACGTGTACTTAGGTTCGACTCGTTTATAGTACCGGTCGAGTAAAGTACTGTGTCGAACCGTGATTTAGATCCGACTGGTCATGGACCCTTTCAAAACTATATTCCTATGTCTCTATTGGACCCCGGACCTCTTATCGGGTTTTGTCGTCGTCATCGGTACCGACAACAAATGAGTGCACCACGGGATCTTAGACGGAGCCGAAGGCTGTCTTAAAACTATTAGAAGAACAACACGGGAGGTCGGGTTCGGATCTTTTATAAGGTTGAGGTGGGTTGGGTACGGTGATCGTACGGTGGGATCGTGATCTAGACACTATCGGTTATATCCTCCTTTCTTCGTTCATGTTCATAGATTCACCTCGGTGTCTGTGGTCATGTTCGTCTCATAGTCTGGAGACATACGCGTGTTCGGGGTGAACGAAACCGTGTTGAAAGGACATTCCGTTTCTAGGGTCACGGTTACGTCCTCCTTCTTTTTTCGTGTGAATTTCCCTTGTCTCGGGTCCGTTCGGACTAAGCTCGCGAAGACGAAGTTATTGAACACTCGTCTGGGACGGTAACTACACAGTCACTACCGGTGACTCGTCTCTGTTTCAGGGTGGGTGGAGTGTGGACGTGTCCGAGATCGAGGAGGTAGTAGTCAGTGTGGGTATGGTTCCACTATCGTGGGTCCTGTGGAACTTCTTTCTGTGTTGATCGTAGGTATAGTTTAGACCGGGAGGGTGATTTTCGTGACCCATATACGTCAGACGGATACCCGTAAAGGAGTGCTCTTATGAAGAAACCCTGGATTTATCTAGTAACAAAGTGGATTTTAGTCTTTTGGAATTTATTTTAATTTTTTGTCTTGATAAGAGTTAACTTTGTCGTTCCCTTTTAAGAACTTTATTTATTTATTACTTTGTTTTTATTTGTTGGTTGTTCTGTTTCTTAAGTTTTGAAACCATTGTTTTTACGACTCAATCTTTTCTCTTAGCTAGATTTGTCTAGTAAAATTATTGTTTGATCTGTTATATTTCTTCTGGGTTAGTCTTTATCTATTTAGTTATAGACTCTATGTTTAATGAAATCTTCGTTACTTTTCGTCTGATTTAGTATGTCTTCTTACTCTTTCACTAGACCTTCTATCTTATTACTTTGAGTGGGTTAGTCTTGTCGTCCGTCTTTCTGGTCAAAAATTTTTTACCAAGTTGGATGTTTTAACGATCCTATCGTTGTTTTAACGTTTGTAAACGAGATGTTCCCAAGGTTTTCTTCTCTCTCTTGTCAAAGGTTTTATATAAACTTCTTTATTACCGACTTTTGAAGAGTTTGGGTTTCTTCCTTCGTCTATAGGTATAAAGTGCTTCGTCTCTCTAGGGTTTGTTCTACTTAGGTTTGTCTGACTGTAGTTCTGAATATTAATTTTACCGTTTTTAATTTCTATTTTTCTCTTAAGACTTCCGTCTTCTTTTTGGTTCTAAATGTGTGTTCCCTTGGACGTATTGTGATAGTTGATTATAAAGAGGTCTTAGAAACGTCTGGTCTTTCCGTACCGTATTATACAAGTTTCAGGACTTTTCCCTTTTTTTTTTTTTTCGTTGACGTTAGATCCCATGTGATGGATCATTCTAATAGTAAATCTTATCTTCCTATCTATTTCTTGAAGAGTCTGTTCGTTTTTGATTTTCTTAAGTCGTTATGATTTTGATAAGATTTTCTCTACAATTCCCTAAAAAAATTTACCTTTTTTTTTTTCATTCTTACATATCTTTTCCTTTGAAGGTTATCTTTTCTGTTTCAACATATCATTTCTGACTTCAGACTTCCAGTTAGAAGACAGAAATATAATGGACATATCATTTGGAAATAACATTACATATATCATTCTAACTTCTGTTAAACTTGTCTGATCTTTACTTTAATTTCAACATTAAAATTTTTAAGGGTAGTTTGTTTTTAGGTCCTGGTCTACCGACGTGTCCCTTTAAAATGGTTTGTATATTTCTTCTGTATTACGGTTAGGAAGATTTTAATAAAGTTTTTAGAACTTCTTCTCCTTTATGAGGGTTTAAGTAAGATGTTTGGGTGATACTGGGTTTTAGTTTCTGTGATGTTTTTCTTTTCTGTTGACGACCGGTTATAGAAACTATTTATATCTACGTTTCTAAAAGTTGTTTTATAATTGGTTAGTGTAGTTTTTTATGTAATTTCCCCCGGCATGTGGTATTAATTCATCCTGAATAAGGTCCCAAGATGAAATTACCGTCTTTTATTTCTCTGGGAAACTACTTCAATTTTCTCCTCTTACTTTTTGAACCGGATTTTGAGTTGTAAATTTTTTAATTCTAGTATCGTAGACCAGGGTAGTGAAATACCGTTTATCTCTTTTTCACCTTTGTCACTGTATAAAACAAAAGTACCGTAGGTTTTAGTGACACCCGTCACTGATCTCGGTAATTTAACTTTCTACGAACGAGGAACCTTCTTTTCAATACTGTTTACATCTATCACATAATTCTTCGTCTCTGTAGTGAAACGATTGTTTCCTGTTTCCAGACATATCAGTTTCGATACCAAAAAGGTCATCGGTATATACCTACACTCTTAACCTGGTATTTCTCGTCTCGTGACTTTTTGACAACGAAAGTTTAACGCCACGACCTCTTCTGAGAACTCTCAGGGAACCTGTTACTCCTCTAGTTTAGTCAGTTAGGACTTCCTTTAGTTGGGACTTATAAGTAACATTCCTGACTACGACTTCGACTTCGAGGGTATGAAGTCAGTGGACTACGATTCTTGGTTGAGTAACCTTTCTGGGACTACGCTCCTTACCGACTCCCGTCCTCCTCATTCCCCACTGTTCACACTCTACCAGCCTACCGTAGTAACTGAGTTACCTGTACTCAAACTCGTTTGAGTCCATCTATTACTTCCTGTCCCTTCGGACCGTATGACATCAGTTACCCTAGTTTTTGTCAATCTGTACTGGTTCACTGACTTGTTTTAGGGCCCTAGAGTCCCTATCAAGTTATAATCGTTGAGTTAATTACACTATATACTGAAATTGTCTTACTTCCTATTTTTAGTGTGCTGTTGACGTTATCTACGTTTTCTTCATAAACTATTTTAAATTCTAAATGAGTAGTTTTACCCATGTCTCCCTTGTAGTACGTACAGAAAATACTGTTTCGGTGTCGATTGCTACATGTGTTCTCACTTTTGGAATCTCGGAAGGACGATTTAAGTCCTGATTCAATTCCTACGGTTTAGAACGGTGAAGATAAATTGTATCGTAACCTTAAGGATCGATATTGTTATCTTTTTCTTTCTCTTCTTTTTCTAATCGTTGAATTTTCCCTTCTACATTTTGACTAAGGTTTAGTCCTTCCTCATGTTGTTCCGACATATAACAGTGGGTCGAATAAATTGAATATACATCTCATGTAGTCCGTTTTAGGACCCGACTTACTTCGTGTTCGACCTTAGTTCTGACGGTCTCTTTTATAGTTATTGGAGTCCATACGTTTACTATGGTGGGAATACCGTCTTTCACTTCTTCTTGATTTTTCGAAGAACTACTTTGACTTTCACCTCTCAATTTTTCAACCGAATTTTGAGTTGTAAGTCTTTTGATTTTAGTACCGTAGACCAGCGTAGTGGAGTACCGTTTATCTACCCTTTTATTACCTTTATCACTCTCTGAAATAAACCCCCACGAGGTTTTTAGTGACGTCTACCACTAACGTCGGTACTTTAATTTTCTGTGAACTAGGAACCTTCTTTTCAATACTGGTTGGATCTGTCGTATAATTTTTCGTCTCTGTAATGAAACCGTTGTCTTCAGACAGATTAGTTTCGATACCAAAAAGGTTATCAGTACATACCTACACTCTCCACCTGATATTTCTTTCGACTCGAGGTTTCTTAACTACGAAAACTTGACACCACAACCTCTTCTGAGAACTCTCAAGGAACCTGACGTTTCTCTAGGTTGATCAGATAGGATTTCCTTTAGTCAGGACTTATAAGTAACCTTCCTACTACGACTTCGACTTTGAGGTTATGAAACCAGTGGACTACGTTTTTTGACTGAGTAAACTTTTCTGGAACTACGACTCTTGCTAACTTTCGTCCTCCTCTTCCCCTTCTGTCTCCTACTTTACCGATCTATCGTAGTGGCTGAGTTACCTGTACTCAAACTCATTCGAATCCCTCAACCACTACCTGTTCTTTCGGATCACACGACGTCAGGTACCCCAGTGTTTCTCAGTGAGTACTGACCTACTGACTTGATTTGACTTTTGACAGTGATAAAGTCTCCTATACTATGAAGTATGTATCTTGGGATTTTAGAGGTAGGGGTTTTGTAATCTTGATAAATTAACTAAGTCGATCCAACATATTATGTTCTAGTTGTATGTCTTTAAACAATATAAAGATATGTGAGTAATACTTTATAGTCTTTCTTCAAATTTTATTAGGAACAATTTCGATGGAGTTACTCTTATTTTATGAATCCTCATTTGATTCCTCAATTACTGGAAAGAAGACTTTTGAGACCTTCCTTTAATTTCTTTACCTTTAAATAAGACACAAAAACCTAGTCTTCATAATTATGACAATTTTACCGGTATCATGGTTTTTGTTAGAAGTCTATATTACGGTAAGGATAGTTTTATGGGTGTTGTAAAAAGTTTCTCGATTATTATTTTAAGTATACTTTGGTTTTTTTTTAAAGTTTAGCGGTTTCACTAGAACTCTTCTTCTTGTTTCGACCTCTATCGTGTGAGGGACTGAAGTCTGATATGGTATTTCGATGTTATTAGTTTTCTCACATCATGGCTGTGTCTTTGTCTGTGTATCTAGTTGCCTTGTCTTATTTTTTGGGTAGATATTGGGTAAGTAAACACTAGTTTATTAGATACCGTTTCATCCGTTTCTATATGTTATCTTTTTTTCTCGAAGAGAAGTCATTCACCACGACCCTTTTGAACTGTAAATAGATATCTTGTTACTCTAATATTGTAAGGGAGTATGGTATATGTTTTTATTTGAATTTTACCAAATTTATGGATTCACATTCTTATCTTCGACTTTGAGGATGTTCTCCTATATTCATCTTGTAGGAAACTGTATTTAACATCGTCAAAAGAACCTAGTCAGAGGATTCCGTTTACTTTATTTTCGTTTTTATTTATTTACCCTGGATTAATTTGAATTTCCTCAAGTGTATCGTTTCTTTTAGTGACTGTTTTGATTTTTTGTTGTATGTCTTACCCTCTTTTGTAAACGTTTATTACACTGGTTATTCCACAATTATAAGTTTTATATGTTTGTCGAATGTGTTGAGTTGTAATTCTTCGGTTTGTTGGTTTAGTTTTACACCTGTCTTATTGACTTATCTGTAAAAGGTTCCTTTTGAATGTCTACCTATTATCCTTGTACCTAACTACGAATTGTAGTAATTAATACTGTCTTTACGTTTAGTTTCGTTCTATAATAGAGTATGGACAATTTACCGATAGTAGTTTTTTTAGATGTTTATTTATTACCTCTCAGTTACCTCTTTATACTTAGAAACATATGATGACAAAACTTATATTTAACCACGTCTGTGATACTTTTTGTGATACTTCAAAAGAGTTTTTTGATTTTTATCTTGATAGCAGTCAAGTCAAGTCAAGTCAAGTCAGGTCAGTGAGTCAGTACAGGTTGAGAGATACTGGGGTACCTGACGTCATACTAGCCGAAGGGACAGGTAGTGGTTGATTGAGGACCTTGAACGAGTTTGAGTACAGGTAGTCCAGTCACCACGGTATGTTAGTAGAGTAGGAGATAACAGGGGAAGAGAATAAAGGAAGTTAGCAAGGGTCGTAGTCCCGGAAAAGTTTACTCAGTCAAAAAACGTAGTCCACCGGTTTCATAACCTCAAAGTCGAAGTCGTAGTCAGGAGGTTACTTATAAGTCCTGACTAAAGGAAATCCTACCTGACCAACCTAGAGGAGCGTAAGGTTCCCTGAGAGTTCTCAGAAGAGGTTTTGGTATCAAGTTTTCGTAGTTAAGAAACCACGAGTCGAAAGAAATATCAGGTTGAGAATGTAGGTATGTGTTGATCACCTTTTTGGTATCGAAACTGATCTACCTGGAAACAGTCGTTTAATTACAGAGACGAAAAATTATGATATACTAGGTCGTTAAGGTGACGACCCATATTTATGTCTTTTTTTATTTTATCGGTAAACCTTTCTATGTACGTAGGATTACGAGTATCGTCCTGATCGATATTATCGGTTCTGTACCTTCGTTGGGTCTACGGGTAGTTGTTGATCTAATTCTGTTAATCTAATTCTTCCACACCGTATTTATATACGTTATCCTATATAAAGTATTTTTTTTTCTTTAAGACGATAATGTCGTTTCACTTACTTGGATCTCTTAAAATACGAATCACTTTACAGTCTATCTCTTTCTGTTTATGAAGGTACACCTTAGATTTTTTATTATGTTTACTCACATATACGTTTTGTCTTTATCGGAGTGTCTATGTCTTTTGTTTGAACACCAATGTTTCCCCACTTTTAACTCTCTGTTTAGGTCCCATACCTTAATTGACTATTTTGGACATATATTTTATCTATTGATTGTCCCTATATAATACATCGTGTCCATTAATATCGGTAGTAGAATATTATTGTATATTATTACATATTAAACGTTTTTAGGACTTAATGATACGACATATGAAGTTTGATTGTGTTATGACATTTGGTTGTTTCGTTGTAATTTTTTTATTAATTGTCACTAACGTAAATAACCTTGTGTGGGTGTCACTAGGAACTAATGTCGAAAATCTCGGAAGTAGAATTTCACAATAGAGGTCGTAAATACTTGTGTCCAACAAGATACAACAGTAGTGAAACGAGGACACTAGTAAAAAATCAAAAGTAACACGCGACTAATCAGTAAGGTCCGAGGATGTTATCGTGGTAACTGAAATACCGAAAATTCGTTGTTTTTAAATAAAGAGTGTAAAGGTGTTGGACTTTCAGACTCTATTCCCATGGATTTACCGGTCTAAGACTACTCCCGGGAGAATATCTGACTTCTGATGAGTGAAGAACGTAGTAGTGTACCACCTTTCTCCTCCACTCACGAGAGACCCAGGGAAAATATTCCCGTGATTAGGGTAAGAACTCCCGAGGTAAGAGTGTTGGTTTATTAAGGGTTTTCACGGTGGAGGATTATAGTAGTATAATCTCCAATCCTACGGTTGTATATTTAAATCCCCTTGTGTTAGTAAACCAGATATTGGACGTTACTTCGACATGAATGTTCATGTGTATAGTACTCACATGTCGAGTAAATTAGAATGTTTGTCTCGTGTCAGGTTATTGATCGTCGGTCTAGATCTTACGAGTTTACATTAATAGGATGATGAAGTCACCATGTCCGAGATTTGGGATATTTCTTTCGTTTGTCGGTAAGATACAATTTCTCAAGTCTTAGATCCAATATAAAAATCTCAAGTCGAGGGTCGAAGTGGGACCGATTGGGCGAGACGGACTGAAAAGAGTAGAGATTTTAATCGTACTATGATATTGATGGAGTATCCATATAATTTACTCAATTATTAATATTTCTAGAATCTTTCACGGACCGGATATTATTCGAATGTTTACATTCGGTAAAAATAATGAACCAATTAAAGGGGAATATGATGGACTATGGTCTACCAGGACTTCATTTCACGAACGACTTACTTATCCTTCCTTTTTATCTTCCGGAAATGGATTGTCTTATATCACAAAGTTACTTTAATGTGGTACCTCTCCTTTGTGAAGTAGGACAAATATACCCTCTGTTTTGTCCTTGACCTGAAACTGAGCCTCGACACACTACCTTCTACCGTAAAGAAGACACTGGGTGTAAGTGTAAGTTATTGTTCTGGTCTCTCTTTAGTGAAAATCCTCTGGTTATCCTGAACAGTGAATTCTGAACGACAAACTGTTTTGTCGGTAAGGTAAGAAATGAAGGTGTCCCAGTAAGGAATGTGTAAAGTTGACGAACCGTTGTGCTGAGAGGTCTCTAACTCTTTGTCACAAAGTTCAAGGTAACTAGGAATTGTATTGTCTCCTCTTCACCGGTGTCATATGGTCTTTCTACGAAAGTAACTATACCACGTAAGACAAAGGTAATTTCCTTTCTTTGAAAAGTGATGGTCTCACGATCTTCTGACTTACTGGTTCATTTTAGAACCCACTCCACCTCAGTTGGTGTAAGGGTCCTTCAGAATTAAATCACTGTCTTAGTTAAAATGTTATTTTGGTAGTGATTTTGAAACGGTCTTTACCGTGGTTGAAAAGACAAAGTAAACATTTCACAAATATTTCGTGAGGTACGATTTAAAGGGTAACGAAATTTATTTACACTTGTTGAAGAAGAGAAAGTTTATCTCTTTAACCACTAAATAAGGGAAAACTTTAGAAACCCCAATCTTGAGGTTATCCGTTTTCAATAATTTGTTCCTAATATATTTAGAACTTCATATACGGTTTCTATAAAACGACTACACAACCGTAGAACCCTCATGCGATGAGTCGGTCTTTAGAAAGGCGTCAAGAAACAATAATAAATTTCTAATAAGTTCTTAATGAGAAAAGTACATATTTAATCTACCTACCCGTGAATTCTTTAAGACATTAAAGAAGTAAAAGTAGGAGGTAATTCAAAGGTTCGACAAAATCTTTTTGTTCGTTTCATAAGTTATCCGATTAAAATATCACGAGAGTGAATTTGTCCACAGGTAAGACACTCCAGTATTTTAACTTTAGTATTATATATGATGTAGTACTAAATTGTAACTTAAGATCGGTCTCCAGTAATGTATGAAAGTATCAATAACAACACTATGTTTAATGGACTGTACAACGAACTCTTAACTTTACGTTCCTTTCTTATTCTTTTTAGAATCTTTTCTCCAGTCTACGAGAACTTTAAATTGGTAACAATCAATGACGAAGATAATGTGACCAAGAGTCGTAGGGAAACTTCGAATCTGTGACGACACAAGAACAAATAACTTAGGTCAAATAAACGGTGTAAAACTGTTAGGGGTTCAGGGAGTCACCGTTTCGTGGAGTAGAAGACCTGTTTTCGTCTCGTGTCCTTAACTTCATTATCTATAATGTATCGTGTGACACATGAAGGAGGGGTCTCATTCTTATCAAAAATAGGGTCTGTGTGAGGTTTTAGAAAGTACTAAAACCACTGTCATCGTCATTTTTTAATAAAATGTACATGGTTTTATCCATTGGTATTTAGAGTAAAGAAAAGTATTGAAACTACTAGAATTAAGTGGTTAACTCTTTGAATGTATTACCGTTACAAACCCTTGATCCTTCCATGTGAACCTACATGGAAGTAAGACGGTCTGACCTAAGTAAAGATCTTTATGGTGACGTAATACATCCTATGATCCACTTTTTCTCGTGACCATTGTTCTAGGAAAACTTAAATTTCTTTACAGACACACACATACTACATTCGAATATCCTTTACTTTAACAAAACCTCAATATCCGTGGGTAAAAATGAGAGTGAACTTATATGCTGTTGGATTCACAGGTCTTATTTTGTCTAATTTATTCGTTAACTATTACCTCCAAAAGTGTTATTTTCTCTACTATTATATCCACCCTTATTTCGGTTTATGTATGGTCTGTGTAAATAAACATAAATAAATAAATTAAATCTTGTTTGACGTCAGATTTTTGGTCCTTTGACCCCAACAGTAGTCAATTTACGGATTCTGAATGTCCGAGCGAATTTGCTATTGGGACATACACTCTGTCGTTTTCTCTGTATCTACATATCTTGACACCCTCTCCCTCTCCCACCCTACTAAACCCTCTTACCGTAACTTTGTACATACTTTAGTATATACTTTGCTTAGCGGTCAGTCCAAGATACGTACTATGACCTACGAACCCCGACCACGTGACTCTGCTGGGTCTTCCTACCATGCCCCTCCCTTCACCCTCCCCCAAGTCTTATCCCTTGTGCACATATGGACACCGCCTAAGTACAATTACATACCGTTTTGGTTATGTTATAACATTTCATTAATTGGAGGTTAATTTTATTTAGTTAAATATAAAAATTTTTATTAAAAATTTTTTCTTTTTTATTATTTGACTAATTCACCTACACGTTTTCCTTTTATGTATAAATATCTAAACCTAAGGTCTCAGACTTGACCCGTTTCTTGTCTTCCCCGAAATTGTAACTGTACCGTCGGTACTGTTCACCTGCGTCCAATTGATGTGGGAGTGTCTCTCTGTGTGAGTGTCCCCGGTTATGAATGGATGTCCCTTAAGTTGACCGAAACAGGATCGTACTCCTCTAGATACGACCCTAAAGTTGGACGTCATATAATAAATTTCTCTGAATTCCGTAAGACAATGTCCATTTCAAGTGGATATTCCGTCTAAACGGTATGTAATTGTATAAACAGGAACTACAACAAAAATCTTAAGGATAAAATAAGTCGGACCAGATAATCAGACTTCAATTAGAATTTAAATCTAAAACGGGAACTTGTATTTTCAGAAGACATTGACTTCACTTAGAATTCCGACAGAAAACTGACGGGACAACGGTCATTAGTTCTCAAATAAAACACGGGTTAATGAACTTTTATTTTACTTAGAGGATCGAAGTGGGTCCGACAAGGAAACCAGTACTAAACCTCTGCCTGTAAACAGTTTTATAGGAGACTTTATACACAAAGTAAAGTTGGTTGAGTCATTCACAACTTTTACATTGGAAAATTTAGTATCTTTGAATTGTTTATTTTACCAGAGAATTGACACCATACTTTATGTATAAATTCATCTTCTATAATTAATGAGGTATATAAAATGTGTTGTCCTTGATGCGATTTAAAATTACTGTTACCTGGGATTTTAAAAAAACTTCTTTTTTTTTATATATATATGTTTGTTTTTTAATGTTTTATTCAAGATTTTTTATAAATAGATGAAAGTCAAGTCAAGTTAGTGAACATCAGTACAGGTAGAGAAACGCTGGGGTACCTGACGTCGTACGGTCCGAAGGGACAGGTAGTGGTTGAGGGGCTCGAACGAGTCTGAGTATAGATAACTCAAACACTACGGTAGGTTGTTACAGTAGGGGAAGAGGACGGAAGAGGGACGTTAGAACTAAGGTCGAACACGAAGTAGGTCGGGTCGTAAAGTGTACTACATGAGATGTATATTCAATTTATTCGTCCCACTGTTATATATCAGAACTACATGAGGAAACAGTTAAACCTTGGTCAGATAATAAGGTACAAATAGATGAATAAATTATAAATAACCCGGACATGATATAAGATCCGTGACCCGAAGGGACCACCGAGTCTCCAATTTCGCAGACGGACCTTACGCCCTTTGGACCCAAGTTAGGGACCCAATCCTTCTAGGGGACCTCTTCCTTTACTGTTGGGTGAGGTCATGAGAACGGACCTCTTAGGGTACCTCCCACCTCGGACCATCCGATGTCAGGTACCCCAGTGTTTCTCAGCCTGTGCTGATTCGCTGAAATGAAATGAAATAATAGGAATCCTATATCGTGTCTTGTCACCTGTTATGGAGTGACGTACGTTAAACGTAATGTTATCCCTCTTTTTCAGACATTCGTTTCCTTATTTCGTGTCATATTAGAGTTCGTCTCGAGGTTCGATACTCCTTTATAAATTATTTACTCCCGTTCCCTTATTTTTTCTGTCTTCCTAGTGACTCAAATGTAACTTTAGGAGTGATTTTAAAAATGAAGTCACTTTTAAAATTCAAATAAAAATATATCTAGACTTACTTCATGATACCTGTTTCTACAAAGATTACACCAGACCTTCCCTATAGTCAAGTCAAGTCAAGTCAGCGAGTCAGCACAGGCTGAGACGCTAGGGTACTTAGCGTCGTGCGGTCCGGAGGGACAGGTAGTGGTGGTTGAGGGCCTCAAGTGAGTCTGAGCGCAGGTAACTCAGTCACTACGGTAGGTCGGTAGAGTAGGAGACAACAGGGGAAGAATAGGACGGGAGTTAGGGAGGGTCGTAGTTTCAGAAAAGGTTACTCAGTTGAGAAGCGTACTCCACCGGTTTCATGACCTCAAAGTCGAAATCATAGTAAGGAAGATTTCTTTAGGGTCCCAACTAGAAGAAGTCTTACCTGACCAACCTAGAGGAACGTCAGGTTCCCTGAGAGTTCTCAGAAGAGGTTGTGGTGTCAAGTTTTCGTAGTTAAGAAGTCTCGAGTCGAAAGAAGTGTCAGGTTAAAATGTAGGTATGTACTGATGACCTTTTTGGTATTGGAACTGATCTACCTGGAATCAGCTGTTTCATTACAGAGACGAAAACTTATATGATAGATCCAACGAGTATTGAAAAGAAGGTTCCTCATTCGTAGAAAATTAAAGTACCGAAGTCAGTGGTAGACGTCACTAAAACCTCGGGGGTTTTTACTTCAGACTGTGACAAAGGTGACAAAGGGGTAGATAAAGGGTATATATCCTCCGAAGTTACTTCTTTTTATAAATTAGTATTATAGTTCACTTCTTTCCTTCAACTTAGTTGTCTCTTACTCATTCGACTGTGAAATCAAGTCAAGTCAGTGAGAAACGCTGGGGTACTTAACGTCGTGCGGTCCGGAGGGACAGGTAGTGGTTGAGGACCTCAAATGAGTTTGAGTGCAGGTAACTCAGTCACTACGGTAGGTCAGTAGAGTAGGAGACAGCAGAGGAAAAAGAGGACGGGGGTTAGGGAGGGTCGTAGTCTCAGAAAAGGTTCCTCAGTTTAGAAACGTACTCCACCGTTTCATAACCTCAAAGTCGAAATCATAGTAAGGAAGGTTTCTTGTGGTCCTGACTAGAGGAAATCTTACCTGACCAACCTTGAGGAACGTCAGGTTCCCTGAAAGTTCTCAGAAGAGGTTATGGTGTCAAGTTTTCGTAGTTAAGAAGCCTCGAGTCGAAAGAAGTGTCAGGTTGAGAGTGTAGGTATGTACTGATGACCTTTTCATGTCAATTTTTTAGATAAAAGGAATTTAGGTTTCCACGGAGTTTATATCAAACCTTCTTTGGAGTCCCTTACTGTTCATTCGAACGATCATTCTTCATTCTCTAACCAGTTGTAGTTGTCAATCCGAAAAAAGTAACTTCATCTACAGTGTTTCCGTGTTATACTTTATAATACACTAACCACCCTAAAACATCACCCAAAGAATAAAGAAAGGCACCTTTCGACTCAGGAGTTTTGTTACAGAAGAGATTCCAAATAAAAGTACCTTTACCTTCTTCGGAGGAGACAACTAGGATCCTTTATGTTAACGGAGTAAATCTTGAACTTTAATCCTAATAAGATACACATACACATTCACTATACGTAGTCATAACGGAGCCCAAGAAAAGATTTTTTTTTTTTTTAATAAATAAACCAACATAACNTTTGTTACAGAAGAGATTCCAAATAAAAGTACCTTTACCTTCTTCGGAGGAGACAACTAGGATCCTTTATGTTAACGGAGTAAATCTTGAACTTTAATCCTAATAAGATACACATACACATTCACTATACGTAGTCATAACGGAGCCCAAGAAAAGATTTTTTTTTTTTAAATAAATAAACCAACATAACCCAGTTTTAACGTCGTACACCCTAGAAAGTAACGACACGTGGGTGAAGAAGGACCAAACCGTACGTACGGGTCATCAACCCCAGGTGTCTTAATCATCAACCCTGTGTTCCTGAATCAACGGGACGTCGTACACCCTAGAATCAAGAGGTTGGTACCTAGTTTCGGTACCGGGGATGTAACCTTCCGTCTAAGAATTGGAGACCTAGTGATCCCTCCAGGGGAGTTCAAAAGTAATTTTACATTCAAAGACACGAAGTGGAGTCTGATTACTTAGTCTTAAAGAGTTTCCTCATGGACCTTCAGAATTAAAAATTGTCTGGACTCCTACTCTTTCTTGGTCAGAATTCTTCTTCTTTTCTCTTAAAAGATCCATGTTACTTGTTCTCTATGTCGTCAAGATTATGACCGTCGAATAATATTTGACTTTTCAATAAAACTGATTTTTAAAAGTTTTCCCCACATGTACCCCTTTCTATTCCAGTTCTTTATCAGACTTATTTGGTTGTGGAAGATCTAGTATAGTATTTTAGACCAAAAACACACTCAAAAAAAGAAAAGAAAAGAAAAAAAAAAAAAAAACTCCCTAATACCCTTTAGTAGCCAACTGAGATTTATAACTAATCCGGTCTCTCAAACAGACCCAAAAAAGCATGGTAGAATTCCGTTTTGGACTTGGTTGGCAAAACCGGTTGAGTTATGTCTGTCCAGTATAAGTTTCTGTTTCTGTTCACTCAAAGATTTCCCGTTCGAAAATTCTCTTATGGTTTCTTTAGAATGAAGAAGTGAATGATGAAACAAGTACAAAGATAAGTACCTCCAATTTCTATTCATTGTAAGTTGAGTACCGAAGTAAACCCGATTTTGTTTTGTTTAAATAAAAACTACTGTAGAAATAATAACATGTAAGGTCAACCTCTTCCTTTACCATTGGGTGAGGTCATAAGAACGGACTTTTTGGGGTACCTGTCTCCTCGGAACGTCCGATGTCAGGTACCCCAACGTTTCTCAACCTGTAGTGACTCCAATGTTTCTTAGTCTGTACTGACTCGTTTAAGTAAAAGAAAGTTGTTTTTTATGTTTTTAAGGTACTAAAAAATCGATTTATCTCTTTTGGAGAACCTGAGATATTTGTTATAGTCAACTAAAAGATAGTTTCAACACCTCATGTACGTCAAACTACACTATGTTTGACCGAAATATGTACACTTCCTCACGTCTGATACTTTTTTTAGGAACTACTTTGTACATTTCATTCTCTCTACATTAGAAATTCGTCTAAGAATGACACTTACCGTAGACCAGAATTCGTGTGGTAATCAAAAGGATCTATAGTGGATTTACCTATACATTCCTATCTGTTATAGTTGAAGTACCTAGTGTCGGGACAGTACCACTTTCCCAAACCCATTGAGTTACTTCGATACTCGGTACGATTCATCCCGGTGGGTTCTACCTGTCCAGTATGACTTCTCAAGACTGTTTTGTTCCAGGCGAACTCTTCCTTTACCGTTGGGTGAGGTCATAAGAACGGTTCTTTTAGGGTACTTGTCATACTTTTCCGTTTTACTATGTTGTGGTCTCCTTCTCGGTGGGTCCAACCTTTCACATACTATACGATGGCCCCCTCTCGTCTCCCGTTAATGATTATAATTATCGAGGTCATTCCTACTTCTTCTACCCAGTTTCACCTTTACTGACAGTCAACACCTATACAGTCCACCACTTTCATTTAAAACTTCAACATCTTTTGTCATAACATATCCTAGGACCTCATAATCCATTTAATCTATACCAGTCATTACTGTACCGTTCTAAATTGTAGTTACAGAACCTTAGTCCCTTAACTTTACCTGGTCTTTCCCACTTAAATGAAGTGTACTAATAGAACGGATAGTAAAACGGATGATGACACTCCTTCTTAGTGAATCTTCTTTGCCTCATCGGAAGTATTGGTTGTTTTCTCAGGCTTTACGACATGAACTCACGTCGGAACTTTTATTGTCTTAAAAGAACCAAACAAAGGTTCCGTTTAATAACTTGTAGTGTTATTAGGTTCACATACGGTGTTGGTTACTACGACTTCTTCGACTTTAACTGGCCAAGATATGTGGAAGATCTTAATTGTAGTCTTTCTCTACAAGAAATATAATATCTCCTTACATTACGTTTTTATCCCTCTATGGGTCTTTTGTCCGTTTAAACCGGAACCTCATGTTTTACTTCTTCCTGTTTCCGATTGTCACATACAGTCCTCTTGTGTGACCAGTATCGTTCGTGGTAAAAGGTTGGTGGGTTTTCTACTAAGATGTGTACCTGTAGTGGTCCACCAATTATGTTTTTACTCTGATTAATACAGGAACCGTCTATTTCTACCTCTATACGATATGTGACTCCTCTTTGTTCTAGACTTCCACTGACATCGAGTCTAGTACTCGTGAAATAACGTCTTAAGTGTGAATTTAACTTCTTTGATCCCTTTGGGTAATCTGGTAAGTTCGTACTGGATTTAGTTTAGGAACGTCTCCTCCATTACTTATCTAAGTTCCTTAATCTAGACCATCTATCTTACGGACTTCTTAATACCTGTCTCCACACATTGTAACATGTTCTTCGTCACTGATTTTAGTAATTTTTCGTTTTCTTTACGTACTTCCGTTTCACTAATAGACACCTCCGAAATTTTATCGACTCTTTTCTTCTTATCACTTCCCTGTCCCTCTTTACCTTCTATATGGGTTGACTTACGTCTCAAGGTTTATCGTTTCTCTCTATTCTTCCGGAAGAATTTTCTTGTTACGTTTCTTTATCTTCCTTTGTCGTTTCACTCTTTCTGATCTCTAGAGAAGTTCTTTCAACCATTATAGTTCCCTGGTAAAATACGTTTCTACCCGTACTTTTTCCTCTCTTTACTAATTCTGGATTTCTTTCTCTTCTATAATTCTTCTCCACTGTTCTTATGTGTCTTTTTAATTTATTTTTTGTGTGGAGAACGTCACACGTCAGCTCACGGAATTCTTCGTAATGATACTTAACTTGACGACCTCGACTACCTTAAGGTCGACTCAATAAATTTTAGTATTTTGTACCATGAAAATTTCACGATGTAAGTTATACGGTTAATTAAACCTTTTGAGTCGTCGTCGGTGTTCTCTACCCTCATGGTTTGTGGAATGGACAGAGGACTCTTTGGAGATACGTCCAGTTCTTCGTTCTCAATATTGATCTGTACCTTGATCCCTGACCAAACTTTTATCCTTTTCTTATACTGTTCTAACATATAGCAGTGGACAAATAAATTGAATATACGTCTCTTGTAGTACGTTTTACGGTCCGATATACTTAGTGTTCGACCTTAGTTCTAACGGTCCTCTTTATAGTTGTTGGAGTCTATACATCGACTACGATGAAATTACCGTCTTTCACTTCTCTTTGTTTTCTCGGAGAACTGCTCCCACTTTCTCCTCAAACTTTTTCGACCGAATTTTAAGTTGTAACTTTTTTTTTTTTTTCTAATACCGTTGAATAGAATAGTGAAGTCCTGTTTGTCTTCCCCTTTTTCACCTTGGTCACTGTCTAAAGTGAAAGAACCTGGGGTCTTAGTGACGGGTACCACTGACGTTGGTACTTTAATTTTCTGTGAACGGGAAAGTTCCTATTAATACTTTTGGGATCCGTCGTATAATTTTTAGTCTTCATAGTAACACGTTTGTTTACAGGTATATAAGTTTCGATACCAAAAAAGGTGATGAGTACATACCTACATTCCCAAACTTGGTGTTTCTTCCAAATTCACAACTTCTTGACTACGAAAGTTTAAAACCACGACCGTTTCTGAGTACTCTCAGTAAAACTGATGATCATATAGTTTAATCAGATAGGATTTCTTTAGTTGGTACTGATAAGTAACCTTCCTGACTACGACATCGACTTCAAGGTTATTAAACCGGTGGACTACACTTCTCGGTTTGGTAACCTTTTCTGGGACTACTACTCCTGCTTACTTTCGTTTTCCTCTTACTTACCGTGTCCTACTCTACCAATCTATTGTAGTGACTAAGTTACCTGTACTTAAACTCCTTTGAGGTCCTTTTACATGTCCTGTTACTTCGGATCTCACAACATCAGGTATCCCATTGTTTTTCAGTCTGTGTTGAATAGTTGACCTGTTGTTGTTTTCCGTTACAGATTTTATTAGAGTATCTATGAGAATAAGGAACGAAACTTATAAGTACGACGTCTCATCCAAGATCGACTTGTGTGTGTGTGTGTGTTTTTTTTTTTTAAGTGTCTCTATCTTCTACCTCTCGTAGAACAACTCTATGTCCTTTACTTTGTAAAACATCGAACACCCCTTTTTTTCTTTTTCCTTCTTTGATACAAGGGTGTTAGTCAATTCAAGATAAGTCCGTGAGTCAACATAAGTTGAGACACTAGGGTACCTGACGTCGTGCGGTCCGAAGGGACAGGTAGTGGTTGAGGGCCCGAACGAGTTTAAGTACAGGTAGTTCAGTCACAACGGTAGGTTCGTAGAGTAGGAGACGGCAGGGGAAGAGGAGGACGGAAGTTACAACGGGTCGTAGTACCAAAAAAAGTTTACTCATAAGAAGGGTAGTCCACCAGTTTCATAACCTCGAAGTCGAAGTCGTAGTCAGGAAGGTTACTTATAAGTCCTGACTAAAGGAAGCCCTACCTGACCAACCTAGAGGAACGTCAGGTTCTCCGAGGTTTTCAGAAGAGGTTATGGTGGTAACTTTTTGACACAAGAGAACCGTTTTAAGATAATCGAAAACGGGACGAAGTAAGACATGAGGTTCCGGTTTAAATAGACAATGAAATCCACAAAGAACTGAAGGGTGAAAACGAAAGGTAAGGGGATATTACTTTTTCTGTAGAAAACTCCCACAATCAAGATCTTCCAGAACATCCAGAAGTATCGAAGTCGAAGTCGAAGAAGTCGTAATGATCAGTTCCGTATCTGAACCTAATGACGCTATAACTTACCAAACGGAACCTTTGCTTGTCTCTAGTAGGACAGCAAAAACTCTAACGTAAGTTCATTACGTGAAACCTGAGAAAAGATGATACGACCTATGAGGTAAAGAAGATTCTCTAAGATTCCCTAAGAACGGGTGTTATCATATATATTACCAATAGACTTAATTTAAATGGGTATTGTCAGGTAAAATCAAGAGATTAAGGACTTTACAGCTACAAGTGAGAACAGTAGAGGACAAACTGGTGAAGCTTAAACGGAACTAAGTACCTGGATTGTAAGGTCCAAGGATACGTTATAACGAGAAATGTCGTAACCTGAAACGAAGTAGTAGTCAGTGTAGGTGTTGACCCACGACAACGAAACCGAGACAGAAAAGTAAGAAGGACCTCAATAAAGAGGTGACTAGAGGTCGTCGTATAAACCGTGGATGACTGGACCCCTCAAGTAGAAAGTCACAGGATAGAAAAACATAAAAGTATAACAAGTACCCCAAGAGTTCCGTTCTTTTGACTTCACTAAACGGTAAGGGAAGAGGTCACATGGAGTAGAACAGTATAGTCAAACGAAGAAAACTTAGAAATTCACAATACTTTTCATAATTTATAAAAAAAGGGTGTAGTGAGACGATCATTTACTGTCTCAGTCCCAAGTTCCTCGAGACCGAGATTTCGAACAGTAAAATCGGAGATTATAGTCTAAAGGATCGTTCAGATGACTTAACGTTTAGTTAACCCCGTTTTTATCTAATTATTTAATAGACTCCTATACTGACCAAAGAATGTCACTGTGTGGATCCCATTGTACTTTCGAACCTGTACCCATAAAACCTTCGTTATGTGGTTCGTTCAATTATTGGACACATGATCAGTATAAACTCCCTCAAGGTACTCGAGTGACTCCAGTATCTGTACTGTAACTTCCTTAAGTAGGTCAACTTTACTTTTTGTCTTCGATGTCTTAATCGTGGTTTTCTGTCTTTACATTGGTTCGGGCCTCTAAAGGACCGTTCTTATTCTTCAACACCTTTTGAGTAGACGAAGAGACCAGATCATTTTGGACTGACTCAAAAATCTCTTTCCATTTTTTAATTTGATTTTTCTAGATAAAAGTCCTAAGGATGGTTCACTTGTAAAAACCTAACTTGGTTTTTCGTCTCTTCACTCCATGTTGGCTAATGTTTTGTCATACACTCAATACTTTGGTGAACTTATTAATATAGAACGGTGACACCAAGGAAGACTTAGAATTTGACCTCAGATGGGGACGATTCACGTGTCTCTCAAGAGACAGTCTCGTACGAGTGTACAGAGGACTTCACTAACCTCTGCTTTGGAGTCATTATCAAATTTTAAACTAATCAAACGATTAATAAAGGAAAAAAGAAGAAAAATCTTTCTATCTAAAACAAGAAGAGTTTCTTTATCCTATCCCACTCAAAAATTGTGTCCCAGTCCAGTAGGTGTAACCAGTTATGTTTAGAGTCTCTCTCTAACTCTTGGTGATGAGACTCTGAGTATCGAATAAAACTTGTGTAAAATAAAAAGAGAAACATAATTATATAGTCATTTAGTATAAACAATTTCCTGTTTTCCCACTTTGTATAAAGGTTATTGAACCACAGTTCTTAACACCTCACTTCACTCGTGAAAACAAACAAAGAAGATACAAACTTTGAGGGTGATAGATATAGATAGATAGATAGATAGATATATATATATATATATATACCTTAAATCTTTCTACCATTACTATTGAGACATACGCTCTGTCGTTTTCTCTGTGTCTACATATCTTGTCAGAAACTTGAGACACCCTCTCCCTGTCCCACCCTACTAAACTCTCTTACCGTAACTTTGTACATATTATAGTATATACTTTGCTTAGCGGTCAGGTTCAAGCTACGTACTATGACCTACGAATCCTGACCAAGTGATTCTACTGGGTCTCCCTACCATGTCCCTCTCTCCTCCCTCCCCCCGAGTCCTACCCCTTGTGCACATATGGACACCGTCTAAGTACAACTACATACCGTTTTGGTTATGTTATAACATTTCATTAATTGGAGGTTAATTTTATTTATTTAAATATAAATTTTTTAATTTTTGAGGGTGAAATTTTTCTGACCTAATAAATCTTTATCGTTTATTCATTTTTAGAAACCAATTTTTTTTTCCATCTTAATCTTATAATTATTAAGAGTCGTTAAAGACTAAAGTAGAATGAGGGTTGTATAAGTCTTCCTGACTATAGTTGGAGAATGAGTTCTAATTTTAAGATTGATGATATAGAAATTTTTCCGTTCTAGATGGACCCTTTCAGAGGGTCCATCAGAACCATATCTTCAGTTAGTCTCGGTCTTATTTACAAATTTTTCTCTTATTTACTTTGTTCTTATAACCCGCCTTAAATTTTTAACAATCACATAAATTAGTTTTCCGGTTTATTATATTACTTATTGTAGTCTTCTACTAATCATTAAATCTTTTATTGAGTTGGTACTGAAGGGACCACCAGGTCACCGATTTTGAGTTGTATGGGTTAGGTCTTCCGGGTCAAAGTTAGGGAGCAGTCCCTTGAACTAGGGTCTTTGACGTTGGTTTTCTAGTACATACGACGTTGATTCTGTGTCTTCTCGGTTTATTTATTTGTCTTTAAATCTTTTATTTATTTGATTCAGTCTTCCGTTACCGTTGGGTAAGGTCATGAGAACGGACCGTTTAGGGTACCTGCCTCCTCGGACCATCTGACGTCAGGTACCTAAGCGATTCTCAGCCTGTGCTGACTCGCTGAAGTGAAAGTGAAAAGTGAAAGTACGTAACCTCTTCCTTTACCGTTAGGTGAGGTCACAAGAACGGACCTCTTAGGGTCCCTGCCCCCTCGGACCACCCGACGGCAGAGACCCCAGCGTGTCTCAGCCTGTGCTGAATTCGCTGAATCGTCGTCGTCGTAGTTCAGGGTATTTTACCTTCCTTTGTTCTCTTAGTGACCGTTTATCTTCTCTACCAAAAAATTGACTTTCTATCCGTATGGTTTATGTCACAGGTAGGTTATCTTTCAATTCTTCTTTTGTTTTGTAGTAAATTTTTTTTATCTCCTGTTTCTACTTTTACACCTGAGCTAAAATAGGTTGAACGTTAAATTCTTCAATCTTTTGGTGTAAAACGACTCTAACTGTCTTCTACATTCTACGACCTTGTCTCTATTTTTGGAGACTATGAGTACTGTGTCGTTCGTTGTACTCATAGTCATATAAATGGAGTCAAAGAGAAGGAGGTTTGAAAGGTTCCCCTAGAATACCCGGATCTACCTACAGACGAGTACGTCATCCACTGTAATATCTGCTTTTTGGACTTCGATTCATTGAGTTTTAAGAATAGTACCCTTATTCGTTCGTCCAGAAATATTACCTCTTTCTGTGAGAGGGATGGAAAAGTACGACATAAGTTTAAACAAAAGACCAGACTTACCTCTGTGATAGAAATATAAGGTTCCAACAAACAATATATAATTATTATGAACAGTTTCTATCATACCTTGTTTATCAAACACAAAGACGAACCTTTTTACACGTGTTTTCACTCTCGGAATAGTTTTTATAAAAAAAACGTTGTTCGTACTTCAGTAGTGTTTATGTAATCTTTTTTTAAGGTATTCTACTTTTTCTCTAATTTTTTTTGAAGTTTATTTTCAACTTAGAAGTTAATTACAAGTCATGACAAGTCAACTAGTCAGCACAGACTGAGAAACCCTGGGGTACCTGGGGTGCCTGGGGTGTTTAAGGTACCTACGTCGTACGGTCCGGAGGGACAGGTAATGGTTGAGGGCCTCGGATGAGTTTGAGTAAAGGTTCCCCGCAACCACTACGGTTAGGTTGGTAGAGTAGGAGACAACAGGGGAAGAGGAGGACGGGAGTTAGAAAGAATCGTATTCCCAGAAAAGTTTACTCAGTCAAAAAACATAGTCCACCGTTTTCATAACCTCAAAGTCAAAGTTGTAGTCAGGAAGGTTACTTATAAGTCCTGACTAGAGGAAATCCTACCTGACCAACCTAGAGGAACGTCAGGTTCCCTGAGACTTCTCAGAAGAAGTTGTGATGTCAAGTTTTCGTAGTTAAGAAACCACGAGTCAAAAAAATATCAGGTTGAGAGTGTAGGTATGTATTGAAGACCACTTTACTATCGGAACTGATCTATTTAAAAACGACTGTTCCGTTATAAAGGCGAAAAATTGTACGACAGATCCAACCAGTTCCAACCAGTATTGAAAAGAAGGTTCCTCATTCGTAGAAAATTAGGGCACCAACGTCAGTGGTAGACGTGACTAAAACCTCGGGGCTTTTATTTCAAACAGTGACAAAAGTTACAAAGGGGTAGATAAACGGTACTTCACTACCCCGACCTACTGTACTAGAATCAAAAGACTTACAACTCGAAGTTCGGTTTAAAAGGTGAGAGGAGAAAGTGAAATTGACAAGTCTAATTGGAGACACATAAGACCCTTAAATTTTACAATAATCACGCGTAGAAAATTAACGGTGATTTCGTAAGTCCACACTGGATTTAGCTTAGGGAATGTTAATACGTCACCTTCACTCTTTATATAAGTTCCCTATTCTACACTGTCTGTCTCACGGACTACTTGAAGTAGTTCTCCGAGAAATCAAAAAGAAGTGAAAGACGATATTCTCACCATAGTAGACGTATAGAATCCAATAACTATAAAGAGGGTCGTTAGAACTAAGGTCGAACACGAAGAAGGTCGGGTCTTAAAGAGTACTACATGAGACGTATCTTCAATTTATTCGTTCCACTGTTATATGTCGGAACTACATGAGGAAAAGGATAACTCTTAGTCAGACAACAAGATACAGGTCAAGATTGACACCGAACGACTGGACGTATATTCAAAGAGTTCTCCGTCCAGTCCACCAGACCATAAGGGTAGAGAACTTCTTAAAAGGTCTCAAATAACACTAGGTGTGTCAGTTTCCGAAACCGTATCAATTATTTCGTCTTTATCTACAAAAAGACCTTGATAGAACGAAAAAGGTACTAGGTCACCTACAACCGTTAAACTAGAGACCAAGGAGACGGAAAAGTTTTTGGTCGAACTTGTAGACCTTCAAGCTTTAAGTGCATAACGACTTCGGAACCTCTTAAAACTCGTAATGAAATGATCGTACACTTTACTTACGTTGACACACGATCAAACTCTTAAGAAACCGTAACGGAAAGAAAGACCAACTTTACTTTTGACTGGAAAAGGTCAGGACACCGGTGACGACTCAAAAGGTTTAAACGACCGTATAACTCACGTCGTGAAAGTGTCGTAGTGGAAAGTTCTAAACTTTATCGAGTTGACCTTAAGGTAGTGGAAGTGATCGAAATAAGTATCACTACGAAAGATTCCGGGCGAACTGAAGTGTAAGGTCCTACATACCGAGATCCACTCACTAGTGTGGTACCACTAATAGAACCAGTACTTCGAGAAAAAAACATGTCAAGAAGACACATAAGAACGGTGGAGAGGAATTATAGAAGACGAAGACAATCCAGGTATGGTAAAGACAGGAAATAACTCGGGTAGAAACGTACTTTACAAGGGAACCATAGAGATTAAAAGAACTTCTCTGGAGATCAGAAAGGGTAAGATAACAAAAGGAGATAAAGAAATTTAATTAACGACTCCTTCCGAAAGAATAGAGAGGAACGATAAGAAACCTTGAGACGTAAGTCTACGAATAGAGAAAGGTAAAGAGGAAACGAAAAGTGAAGAGAAGAAAAGTGTCGATAAACATTCCGGAGGAGTCTATCGATAAAACGAAAAAAACGTAAAGAAAAGGTACCCCTACCAGAACTAGGGACAGAGGACATGTTACAGTGCTCGGAGGTAGATATCGAGTAGTCCGTGAGATAGTCTAGATCAGGGAATTTAGATAAAGAGTGAAGGTGACATATCAGAATTTCCTAAAATAAATCCAGTATGGACTTACCAGATCACCAAAAGGGGTGAAAGAAGATAAATTCAGACTTAAACCGTTATTCCTCAAGTACTAGACTTGGTGTCAGTCGAGGGTCAGAACAAAAACGACTGACATATCTCGAAGAGGTAGAAACCGTCGTATCTTATATGAGTTAGACTAAAGTCACAAATGGTAGACCACTACAGGTACACATCTCAGAAGAGAACACAACAACCTTCTCCCACAAACAATACTGGTCACAAAGAGAACTGTTTTGAGATAATCGAAAACGGGACGAAGTAAGGTATAAGGTTTCGGTTTAAACGGACAATGAGGTCCACAAAGAACTGAAGGATGAAAACGTAAGGTCAGGGGATATTACTTTTCCTGTAGAAAACCCCCCACAATCGAGATTTTCCAGAACATCCAGAAGTATCTTGGTAAGTTGAAGTCGAAGAAGTCCCAATGACCAACCCTGTATCCGAACCTAATGACACTATAAGTTACCAAACGGAACCTTTGCTTGTCTCTAGTAAGACAGCAAAAACTCTAACGTAGGTTCATGAGGTAAAGTCTGAGGACAACTGGTACTACCGATGAAGTAAAGAAGATTCCCTAAGGACGGTTATCATCATCTATATTACCAGTAGACTCAATTTAAGTGGGTAGGGTCAGGTAAAATCAAGTGACTAAGAATCTTACAGTTGCAAGTGACAACAGTAGAGGACAAACTGGTGAAGGTTAAAAGGAACTAAGTACCTGGACTGTAAGGTCCAAGGATACTTAAAACGAGAAATGTTGTAGTCTGGAACGAAGATAGTGGTCAACGTAGGTGTTGACACTTAACAAAAACGAAACCGAGGTAGAAAGACCTCAATAAAGAGGTGACTAGAGGTCATCGTATAACCCGTGGATGCCTGAGTCCCTCAAGGGGAAAGTCATAGGATAGTAAAACGGAAAAGTATGACAAGTACCCCAAGAGTTTCGTTCTTATTGACTTCACCAAACGGTAAGGGGAGAGGTCACCTGGTGTAAGACAGACTGAAGAGGTGGTACTGGACAGGTAGAACCCACCGGGGCGTACTGTACCGAATCAAAGTAACTTAATCTGTTCAGACACCAGGTACACTAGTCTAACCGATCAAAAGACACTAATACCAAAGTCACACAGACGGGAGACTACGGGAGAGTGTTGTGGATGGTAGAATGAACTCAAAGAGATTGGAACCTGTACCCTATAGAGAAGTACCGACGAGGTCGTTTCGCGTCGACGACGAGGCATGGAACCTACTCCCCATAGAGGAGTCCCGACGGGGAGGACTGGAACTTACACCTCAACGAGGAAAAGTGGGAGGACGTGGGCGTGTCGACGGTTAGGAACTAAACTATATCAGTTCGATTAATTGCATAGTAGAAGAGCCAGTGGTAAGAAAACATATGTACTAGTCTCATGGACTTTAGAGTCTTTCCAAGGTCACAAGTTATGTCATAATTGATCTCAGTAGTCCGACATGTAAACTAGAGATCTATATAAATAGCATTTATTAATGTGGAAACATGGAAAACTGGTCCTGAAAGGACGACCAAGTCACCATTTTATAGGTGGACGTTTCGTGCTCAACGTCCTCTGTATTAAAACTAGGGACCCGACTCTACTAGGGGACCTCCTCCCACTCTCCTATTGTCCATCCTTCCAGTCCCAGGGGTGCACCGTCTTCCTTTAATTGACGTTCACCGTCTACAACAAAAGGAAGAGATGTGTTTTGATTTTCTCCGAAGAAAATTAAGACACGACTGTTGTGGACCAAGACTCGATTGGTTTCACGAAAAGAATACCTTTATAAAAAGAATTCGATACAATTATTTTGATACATAAACGAAACCTTAGACGGAAAGAAGTTTTACTAAGGTGGATTGTGATTGAAAAAAGAAAAGAGTTTGGAACCCGACTATTGCCGAGTTGTTTGGTCATAAAGACAGTTAACAAAATATCGGTCCTCTACTGTGTGAAGCACGGTAGGATAAAGTTTTCACGTATAACACCCTCCCCCGGACCACTTTGAGGGAGTTGGAACTCCACAGAGAGAATAGACTAATTATCGAAAGATTATCTACATTTTGTGGAAGACTTTTTGATCGTTTCCCCGTGATAAAGTCAGGGGAAAACTACAGAGACAGTCTTCGAAAGGGATAGAGACGACGACGATTCAGTGAAGTCAACACAGGCTGAGACACGTTGGGGTATCTACCGTCGGGTGGTCCGAGGTGGTAGAGACCCTAAGACGTCCGTTCTTGTGACCTCACCCAACGGTAAAGGAAGAGGTTACGTACTGTCGCTTTTCACTTTCACTTCAGTAAGTTAGCACAGACTGAGAAGGGCTGGGGTACCTGGAGTCGGATGGTCCGAGGAGACAGGTACCCTCAAAGATTCGTTCTCATAACCTCACCCAACGGTAACGGAAGAGGAGGGATACAGATAATATGAAGTCTTTATGAAACTATGTTTTTTTGAGGTTCATCCGTTCGAAGTAGAGACTAGGACCTAACTTTATGAGAGGAGGTCTCCAGTGTTTAGGGTCACATTGTGTGTCGAACGTCGTCATTGGAAAGTACCCGTACTTAGTTCTTAACAACCCTGTCTCTTCGGACCACCCCCCAGGTATCCTAACGTCTCAGTCTGTCTTGACTTCACTGAATCACACGTACGTGTGGAAAACTGGTTGTAATAGGGTAAATAGGTTGGGGAGTATTCATAACGGGATAAGAGACGAAGTACATAAACTGAATATGTCTAAAGTAAATATTCACCCTAGTATTTCACAAAAAAAGGAAGACCTAGACCGAATAAAGTCACTCGTATTATAGGAAGTCGGAGTAGGTCAAGTCAAGTCAAGTTAGTGAGTCAACACAGGCTGAGAAACGTTAGGGTACTTGGCGTCGTACTGTCCGGAGGGACAGGTAGTGGTTGAGGGCCTCAGATGGGTTTGGGTACAGGTAGCTCAGCCACTACGGTAGGTTGGTAGAGTAGGAGACAGCAGGGGAAGAGGAGGACGGGAGTTAGAAAGGGTCGTAGTCCCAGAAAAGTATATTCAGTCGATAAGTAGAGTCCACCGGTTTCATGACCTCAAAGTTGAAGTTGTAGTCAGGAAGGTTACTTGTGAGTCTTGACTAGAGGAAATCCTACCTGACCAACCTGGAGGAACGTCAGGTTCCCTGAGAATTCTCATAAGAGGTTGTGGTGTCAAGTTTTCGTAGTTAAGAAGCCGTGAGCCGAAAGAAAAATCATATTGAGAGTGTAGGTATGTACTAATGACCTTTTTGGTATCGAAACTGATCTGTCTGGAAACAACCGTTTCATTACAGAGACGAAAAGTTATACGACAGATCCAACCAGTATTGAAAGGAAGGTTCCTCATTCGTTAAAGTACCGAGGTTAGTGGTTGACGTCACTAAACCCTCGGGTTTTTTTATTTCAGACTGTGACAAAGGTGACAAAGGGGTAGATAAACAGTACTTCACTACCCTGGTCTACGGTACTAGAAGCAAAAGACATACAACTCGAATTTCAGTTGAAAAAGTGAGAGAAGAAAATGAAAAAGTTCTCCGAGAAATAAAGAAGAAGTGAAAGACGGTATTCCCACCACAGTAGACGTATAGACTCCAATAACTATAAAGAGGGCCCTCAGAACTAAGGTGGAACACGAAGGAGGTCGGGTCGTAAAGAGTACTACATGAGACGTATATTCAATTTATTCGTCCCACTGTTATATGTCGGAACTGCATGAGGAAAAGGATAAACCTTGGTCAGACAACAAGGTACAGGTCAAGATTGACAACGAAGGACTGGACGTATGTTCAAAGAGTTCCTTCTAGGTTCAAACAGTGTTTACCGTCTTAGAGGAACAAATTCTGACTTATTATAAAGTAGTATATACGTATACATGTATATATTATTAAATAAGTAAGAAAGTAGGTAAGACATTGTTTTGTTTGTTTGTTCGACAAAAAGTTTTACCAGTTTCTTCTCATTAAAAGAGTCCAGGACAACAATCACAAAAGTGTATATGGTATAGTGTAATCGGAGATTTGGAAACGGTAATCTCACATCAGTCTAAATAATTTAAACTTAAATGTTCTCGAGGTCCACGAAGTACCCGCCATTTCAATTACTTGGTTGGTGACAAGATTTTTTGGAAGACTCCACCCTTAAAAACAAACAATTTTCCCCTAAGGGTCCACCAAGTGACCATTTCTTAGACGGACGGTTAAGTCCTCTGAGTCCTCTATTTCTAAACTAGGGACCCAACCCTTCTGGGGGACCTCATCCTTTATCGTTAGGTAAGGTCATAATAACGGACCTTTTAAAGTACCTGTCTCCTCGGACTACCCGATTCAAGTACTTCAGTGTTTCTTAACTTGTACTGACTCGTTGACTCGTGTGTGTGTTACGATTTTATTGTCGGTGTCTACGTGACGGAACAGGTTCACCATTCAGTTCTAAAGTTTGGGTACATGAGAAATAGATTTCCAGTACAAAAACAAAAAACTAAAAAGAAAAATACGGAGGAATTATAAGATAAAATTGTTAGGTTGTCTTCCATGAATAATTGGTGGTTGAAACATGTTTTATGACAGGAACCCTTACACAGATTATATTGGTATTAAAGTCAACTTCCATGTTAGGTATAGAAGAGAAGTCTTCCATTTTAATTTTTCTTCGTTTTAACAGGTGGACCTCCACCCACAGTCCGAGAGAACGTCAAGTGACGGTTCCTTACACACTCGACCTCACCCTGTGACGAATCTCGAGATGACTCGATACTAGTCCCATTCTGTAAGACACGTTGTTTCTGTTTAGTCCCGAAAGGACCACCGAGTCACCATTTCTTAGACGGACGGTTAAGTCCTCTGGACCCAAGTTAAAGACCGGGTTCTACTAGGGTACACCCCTCCTCGTTGATTCGGACACACGGTGTTGATGACTAGGGTTCGCGATCTCGGATCGTCGGTGTTGATGACTTCAGACTTGTGGGATCTCAGACACGAGGTGTCGTTCTCTTCGGTGACGTTACTCTTCGGGTGTGTGTCGTTGAGTGGCGTTGATCTCTTTTCAGGTGCGTCGTTGTTTCTAGGTCATGTCGGTGTTTAATTTATTTTTAATAAAAAATTTTCACAGTCTATAATCACAGAGATTGACTAGTTAAATTTTCTTCAATGATAAACTTTTCATGACACTAACGAGTCGGTGGTTTGTACTCTCATACTAAATAGAAACTTAAACAACAACAACACAAACAAAGTCTCAGTTACCGATTGGCTTACCTTTTATAAGTCGATTTAGAAAACTCTGTAGAACAACCATACTCTTGTTCAGATCAATAAAACAAGATAAAGAACTGGACTTCTTCCCAGAAAATGGATGCGAACTACAAATCGTCACGACACTAGTTTCTGGTACTAAGGGAACGGAATTCTACTGAATGTAGTAGATAGAACAGACCGTTAAAGATCGAGTAGCAAAAGAAGGTCATGGTATTTTGTTGTGTGGAGTACCTAGGACCCTTTGACTCGTTTGATTTTACATAAACACAAGTAAAACACAGGATGAAACGGTGAATGTAAGACCTCCTTTAACTATGTGATAATTTTCCTATAACTTACGATCATCTAGTTTTGTGACCCAACCTATTTTTTGTGTCTTCTTTTTTAGTATCTAAGAACGGTCAAAAACAGTAAGACCTCTTGAGACCCATACAAAATATTAAAAAGATAGAACAAGAGAGTAATACTACTGACTATGTGATAAGGAAGTGGTTAACTTCCCGTTCAAATACATGCCCGACAAGATTTTCGGTGACCGTTTGTCTTTCCTGTTCGTAAAGGTTAAGATAGATGTATTACGACGAGTAAAGAACTTTATAAGATCTGTTAAAGATAGGTAACAGAGATAGAACCTGTCTTCACCTTAACTCGTCAGATGACTCTTCTGTCTTTTCTATTTGTCTCGTCACTGACTTGACAATGTAAAAGAAAAGTCAATAATCTCGAAACTACCGAATGAACAGAGTATAAGTTTCCTTCATTATACTTATATTAACATAAGAAACCGTATAACTTATTTATCTTATAAAAATCTATTTAAAAATAACATATATAATGTATCCTTTAACGTATAAATAGTCATAACCCCTTTATCATCTATAGAAAAAATTTTGGATAGATAAATTGTACAAGAGTGATTAGATTTACCGTATTGATTAATTTATCTGAGTAAAAAAAGGGTAGAAGATCCATTCTTTTGTTTAATTCTCTCCGACAATGGGAAGACTCCAGTATGTCTATTTTTATGACACTATGACTGAGATTTTGTATATGTAACCCAACTGATTTTTGTTTTTAAAGTAAATCCGAAAAAAAATTTCAAGAGTTGGGTCTACTTGAAAACCGGTTGAACGGAACTGACCCGTAAGGTGAAAAAAGATTCATGTCTCCTATAATATAATATTATTACAGTGAAAATTTTGTAAATATACTGTATATTTAATGGAATAAGTACACGTGTAAGATTATATAAATTACTTATTTACTTGAACATTCAAATCTTTACCACGTACCATATTATCATTTATGGTATAATAACGTGTTTCTGTTTGATAAATCTTTAACAACACTAGTGTCAACAACTAGTTCTTAACTAACGTGACTTATCTACACAATGACTTAGGTTCAGTATAACGAGTGACGTACTATCCGTTTATTAAACTATCTGTTCCATAGCTCCGTTCCTTATCACTAAAATAAACTTTTCGGTCGTGTGATTCTTCTATCGTCTGATCACAGGATTTCTTGGTAGAAGGAACTTAGTCTTAAGTTCGAATGAAATATGATTTTCCCCTCGTCGACACTGACTAACGACGTTTGAAAAGTCACGACCGGTCTAAGACCTCTCCTACTTAGGAAACGAGAACGTCTACGGGTACATCTAGACCAGTATTACAAAGACATTTGGAGGTCGTTCTGTTTACGATAAAAGTAAAATGTCGGAAAATAGAGATATATTTTCTTTTCACAATATAGGTATTTCCATTTCGGACTCTCCGTCTTGGAACTCTTACTCGATAGTAAATGAAAAGTCCGATAACCACTGTAAAAAATGTTTCCACTTCTCGTCTCGGTCGTACTTCATGTCTGTTGTCTCTTTTTTCAAATTTTTTTATCCCAGTTTTACCTCAGTCATAACAAGAAGGGACAATCTCTACATGTCTAATATGATTAATAACATGATTTAACTACCGTGTTAAACGACCTTGACCTGGTCAGAAAGTACCTGTCTCAGTATGACGGTACGTTAGTACGCGTCTTTACAGATGGACCAACTTGGGGAGAGATACTATATTTTCAAGTGACTTATACCATTTCGTCACAATCAAGGTTAAAACGATACCATTTATTAATCGATACCTTAACACTGTTAATAAAAGTGAAAGGACCAGGAGGAAAGGACTTAAAATTATTACCACACTACCTAAAGATAGTCGTCTCTTAGAAAGATAAAATCCCTTTCCTTTTAAGAGAATTTAAGTTAGGTTTGTCTTTCAAATAATCAGATTTATTGATTTTGTAGTTCATCATTTAACTAACGTTACTTGACAAACTAATTTTCAATTAATTTATCTAGACTAGAGAGTAAAGGAAAGGAAAAGAAGTTGGGATGGGATACATCATCTTTTTGGTCTAGGGTCTTAACGGTTATACTGTAATAAGAAACACGGACATCAGAAACTTCAATTTTATATATATATAGGAAGGTGTTTTCTATGAAGTTTTCGGTACTGTAGACACACCTAACCGGGTTGAGCCTGATGTACAGAAAAAGACGGATAACTACACTTAGAGTAACCGGTCCGGACCCAGTGTGCGGGTGAGGTCTTTACTGGTCCTTTGACTCAGGATATACTTAGTGTAATTGTTTTCCCCTTTCTCCTTACTAAGAGGATTTCCTCTCTGATCGGTACGAAAGTCTTTTTCTTTCCAACCATCACTTTTGATTAGTTGTAAATATGGTTAAAATTAGATCAAGTAGAGAATGTCTGAGAAGCCGACGGTTCTAAATTATAATATACGTTATAAACTTTTTATCTACATCATCCCTTCTTGTTTATACAGAGGTATACTCTCGAGAAGGAAAATGAAATTGGAAACACGAGACAGTGGACACAAATCAGTCCGACCGAGACATCGAAAACATTTTTTATTTTTTATTTTTTTGTTTCTTTCTTTTTACAACGGATGTCGTATTATATGTTCTAGCGGATAAGAGTCCCAAGACTGGAAATGGTCGAGTAAGTATATCCCAATTTTTCAACGTCTTGTCTCTTATTGTAAACTGAACAATCTCCGAATATCCTTCTAGTACTGGACTGGATACACCTGTCAACGTTATTGTTTTCTTAGACTGTGATTCTTCAAACTTTGTTGTTTGATACAGGGGGTAATCACACGGAAATTTTCACGAAACGACTTTTGGAAGTTCGAGTCCTAAAGAAATCCGTACGTAGAGGAAAGTACTAAGACGTTATTTGGAAAGAGACGATGTTTGGTTGTAAAACCAAACAAACCGGAGTGACAAGCAGTCCGTGTACTTGAACATAAACCACTATCTACGTTAAAAATTCATTTCTTTACTTACTAGGTAAACTCTTTGTATGAATTGAAAACTTAATAATTTAGTCACGAACAAAATATAGTTGATTAAATACAGATAGAAATAGTGTAATCACATGTATTTGACCTTTCTACTGAAAAAGATTAACCAGTTTTTAAAATGGAACCCTTTATGCCTGACATCTATCCGTAGTCTGTTTGTTGTCCTATTAGAGAATTAGGAAGACGGCTCCATAGAACCGTCCCGCCCCACCCCCCCCACGCCTCCCCCAACCCCCCCCACCATCCTCTGTTCGTTTATATAAGGAGGACAAAAATTTTTATTTGTCACTCTTGTTAACATATATTGTCTTCTTTGACTTCCCTTTAAACGGTCTATTCTTTGACAAATCAATACCTCCGGGACCATAATGTGTCAATGTAAATAAATTGCACACAGTGTAAAACGTAAAGTCCTCGAACAGTAATTCATCTTCTTTCACTATGAAAGAAACAACGAATATCTGGGGACACATATCAAGGGGGACGACGATTCAGTGAAGTCAGCACAGGCTCAGACACACTGGGGTATCTACTGTCGGGTGGTCCGAGGCGACAGGGACCCTAAGAGGTCCGTTCTTGTGACCTCACCCAACGGTAAAGGAAGAGGTTACGTACTTTCACTTTTCACTTTCACTTCAACGAGTCAGCACAGGCTGGGAGTCACTGGGGTACCTGACGTCGGATGGTCCGAGGAGACAGGTACCCTAAAAGGTCCGTTCTCATGACCTCACCCCACGGTAACGGAAATCCGAAATTTTTATTACAGGGGGTCTGAAATAAAAAAAAGGATGAAACACGAGACCGGTACCACGACTTCCAGGTGTGGAACCAGTCGGGTCGCAACTGAACTTTTCACGTTCGAGTTTAATACCTAAGTTTCGATGATACCTATGAATATAAAACTTCCTTTCTCTATCAGAGACTTAAAAAACTCTTTCTCCTATTAAACACTGTATACTATTCCGTCTCTGGAACTTACCTTCCTTACAGCACGATAACTGACATTTAGTCTTCTCATAAATAGTAAGGGAAGAATATTTTGATACCTGAAGGGACCACCAAGTCTGCCATTTCGCAGACAGATGTTACGTCCTCTGGACCCAAACTCGGGACCAAATCCTTCTAGGGGACCTCTTCCTTTACCGTTGGGTGAGGTCATGATAACGGACCTTTTAGGGTACCTGTCTCCTCGGACCATCCGATGTCAGATACCCCAGTGTTTCTCAGCCTGTGCTGACTCACTGAAGTGACAGTGACAGAATATTTTGATACCAATTAAAAAGGTTAAGTCATAGTGGGTCTCAGGAATCAATTAAACCTCTTGTCTAATTATAATCTTTGATGTATGTAATCATTCCTTTTTCCGAGTGTGATGGGACTTAAATTTTTTTTTTTTTTTGAAAGAATCTCACATTGAAGTTACACGTGTTTCAAAATAAACAAAATATACGGTGATAACGTAGGGATGAGTAGTTTGATGGAGTGGGTCTTTTGTGATTTGTTACAAAAAAAAAAAGGAATTTCTCTAAAAAGGAGTAGAAAACCAGTGAATATAACTTGTTCAGTGATACGATGAACAGGGTAAAAGAAAAATATATTCTATAAGGACCTATTATCCCAATCCACTACTGATTCACTCGTATATACTTCGTATATTCTCAGAGTACATTAACAGTGATTTAATAACTCGTATTGTCTTTTCTCTTCTACTTTATGCAAGAGTACTAAAGTAAAAGTCTTACTTTTACAGAAAGAAAAAAACAGAAAATAAAAATAAAATAAAAAATTTTAAATTTAAATAAAGAAATTTAACCTCCAATTAATGAAATGTTATAACATAACCAAAACGGTATGTAGTTGTACTTAGGCGGTGTACAAGGGGTAGGACTTGGGGGGAGGGAGGAGGGAGGGGTATGGTAGAGAGACCCATAAGAGTCACGTGGTCGGGGTTCGTAGGTCATAGTACGTAGCTCGGACCTGACTACTAAACAAAGTATATGCTATAATATGTACGAAGTTACAGTAAGAGGGTTTAGTAGGGTGTGAGTGGGAGAGGGGGAGGGTGTCTCAGGTTTTCTGACAAGATATGTAGACACAGAGAAAACGACAGAGCGTATGTCCCAATAGTAATGGTAGAAAGATTTAAGGTATATATACGTAATCATATGACATAACCACCTCCGATAATATGTCTCACTTCATTCGGTCTTTCTTTTACAAAAAGAATTATGAGTCTCAAAAATTAAGTATAATCTCAGGTTTTAAAGTTTTTTATTACTTTTGTTACGTACCTTAGAAATTATAGTACTTTAACTGACGATTATGGTAAAGTTGAAAATGTCTATGTAAATGATATTGGAAGATTAATTCCGTTACACTTACACTTACTATTTATTAGGAAAAAACAACAACAACGAGTCAACGATTCAGTACAGACTGAGAAACATTGGGGTGCTTGACATCTTGTAGTCTAAAGGAACAGGAAGTAATAAAGGGACTCAAAGGAGTTTGAGTACAGGTGACTCAGTCACTATTGTAGATTGGTAGAGTAGGAGTCAACGGGGGAACAGGAGAACGTCGGTCCAGAAAAGGGTACTCAACCAAGAAGGGTAGTCCACTGGTTTCATAATCTCGAAGTCGAAGTCGTAGTCAGGAAGGTTACTTATCAGTCCCAACTAAAGGAAATCCTAACTGACCAAACTAGAGGATCGACAGGTTCTCTGATAGTTCTCAGAAAAGGTCGTGGTGTCCTACACTCTCAACCTGGCATTTCTTCCAACTCGTGACTTCTTACACCGACGTCGGTGTAAATACCAGGTTGAGAGTGTAGGCATATACTGGTGACCTTTTTGGTATCGAAACTGATTTGTCTGGAAACAGTCGTTTGAGGGACGAAAAATGATCCGACAGATCCAAACAGTATCGAAAAGAAGGTTTCTCGTCGAAAATTAAAAAACCGACGTCAGTGGTAGACGTCACTAAAACCTCGGGTTCTTTAACATTAAATAGTGACAAATGTGAAAAAGGGGTAGATAAACGGAACTTCATCACTCTGAACTTCGGTACTAGAATCAAAAAAGTTAGAAATCAAGGAGAAGTGAAAGACGGTAATTTCATCATAGTAGACGGATAGACTCCGATAACTATAAAGGGGGACGTTGGAACTATGGTCGAAGACTCAGTAGGTCAGGTCGTAAAGTCTACTACATGAAACGGATATTCAATTTATTCGTCCCACTGTTATGTGTATGTCGGAACTACATACTGAAAGAGGGTTAAAAATTGGTCAGACATCAAGGTACAGACTAAGATTGTCAACGAAGAATATGACGTATGTCCAAAGAGTTCTCCGTCCGTTCCACCAGACCATAAGGGTAGAGGACTTCTTAAAAGGTGTCAAACAATACTAGGTGTGTAGTTTCAGAAATCGTATCAGTCACTTCTTCTTCGTCTACAAAATCTTCAAATTTTTACTTGAAACTCTCAACGGTTGATTCTATCTTTATGAATTTTATTAAGTTAATCTATAATTTATCACATATTTAGTAACTTTATAATCATTCTTTTTTACTTTACTCATTTAGTCTTTATAATTTTGTTTTAATATACAATCAATTTTTATTAAAAATTCCTGTCCCACTCCACCTCGGGTCAGTCGGTCCGATGCCGCCCAAGTTATCTATACCTGTCCCCGACCTGTCTAAGGATAGTCAAAGTCCTAGACCCGGTCAGTGTATGTGTGTGTGTGTGTGTGTGTGTGTGTGTGTGTGTGTGTGTGTGTCTCCGTCTGTGTGTGTTTAGTCAAAGTTCCTTTTTACAATCATTGTTACTATAAACTATGTAGGTTATCTACATAGACACGGACTCACCGGTGTAGGGGTTTATTAAGACAATTATACAAAATAAGTTATGTTTTTAGTGTAAACAAGTTATGATACCGTTAAAATTTTTTCGAATCAATGACGAATTTACTTTTAAGACGGATATTACAATAGTTTAACAAGTCGTTAAGATCTAATTCGTATAAAATTAAGTGAAGTTTTACGAAGACAGTTTAAAAGAAGCTAATCTTCTTTATATAATAAAGATTCAAAAAACAAAATTATAATAATATCCCAATGCCCTTTAAAATATATGTGTGTACACCATCAGGACTCGTGGGGAATTCATGGGTTACAGTCGTAGAAAGTATTGATTATCATTTTATAGTTACGGTGTTTTAACTTAATTATGTTTAGTATCTGGGAAAAGTCTTAACATGTTCAGTATGTACGTAAGTACATGCACACACACACATACATATCAAGATACGGTAAAATAATTTATACTTCGACGTACTTCGATGATGATGTTAGTTCTACTTCTTAACAAGATAGGGTGTAATTTTGGAATATCGGTAGATGTAGAGAATGAAGACTTTAGTGGTTAAACGAAAGGTAGGGATATTAATGTTATAAAGTTTTTACAATAAACTTAACCAAGTATGTGATACCTGACTTGATACTTGACTTCAAGTCTTGTCACATGTCCTCCGTCATTAGTTTTGGTGAAGTATCCATTTCTTTACGTTCTTCCGTTTCGTAAACAGACTCCTCCGAATTGTTTATCGACTTCTTTCTTCTTTATACTTTCCGTTCCTTTTTTCCCTTTCTATGTGGGTTGACTTATGGCTCAAGGTCTCTGATCGTTCCTTTCTATTCTGGAAGAATTCTCTCTTTACGTTTCTTTATCTCCCCCTTTATAGTACCAATTTTTGATCTCTAGAAAAGTTCTTTTAACCTCTATAGTCCCCTCGTAAAGTACGTTCTTACCCGTACTATTTTTTGTTTAACATTCCTGGATAGTCTTCGTCTTCTCTAATTTTTCTTCACCGTTCTTATGTGTCTTCTTGATACGTCCTTTCCAGAATTACTGGGTCTATCGGTGTTACGACACCAGTGAGTGGATCTCGGTCTATGGGACCTCACACTTCAGTTCACCCGGAGTCCTTCAAAATGATACTTGTTTCGATCACCCCCACTACCTTAAGGTCGACTCGATAAAGTTTAGGAGTTTCTACTACGACACATTCATGGTGTGAGTGATACGGTCGTTTAAACCTTTTGAGTCGTCACCGGTGTCTGTCCTTCTCGAGTCTAAATAAGGTTAGAGTTCCTTTCCGTTACGGTTTATTACAAGTTTGATGACATGTCAAAGATAGTAAGGTGTATGATCGTACTGATATTAGTTTTAGGAAGTTCGATCCGAGGTCGTTATACACTTGACTCTTGAGGGTCTACATGTTCCATCCAAAGTTTCTCCGTTTTCTTGGTCACTAGTTTGAGAGTTGTAAGTAACCTAGTCCCTCTTTCGTCTCTTTAGGTTTATTTTGTAGATGAAGACGAAGTAACTGATAAGATTGCAGAAACTGACACTTCTAGTGTTGTTTGACACTTTTTAAGTAATGCTCTACTTTCATGGTCTGGTGAAATGGATACAAGACTCTTTGGACATACATCAAGTTCTTCGTTGTCAATCTTGGTCTATACCTTGTTACCGGACCAAGGTTTAGTCCTGTTAACATACTGTTCTGACATATAACAGTAGGACGTATAAATTGAATAAGCGTCTCATGTAGTACATTTTACTGTCCGACCTACTCAGTGTTCGACTTTAGTTCTTATGACCCTCTTTATAGTCGTTGGAATCTATACGTCTACTATGGTGAGATTACCGTTTTTACTTTTCCTTGATTTCTTGGACAACTACTCCCACTTTCTTCTCCCATTTTTTTTGACCGTACTTTGAGTTGTAATTTTGTTTTGTCTTTTTGACTATAGTACCGTAGACCAGGAGTGAAGTACTGTTTATCTTCTCCTTTTTCACCTTCGTTACTGTCTAAAATAAAAGAACCCGGGGTTTCAGTGACACCTACCACTGACGTCGGTACTTTAATTTTCTGAGAAGGAGGAACCTTACTTTCGAAACTCTTTGGATCCTTTGTATAATTTTTCGTTTCTGTAGTAAAACGACTGTTTCCTTACACATTAGTTTCGATATTAAAAGAGTCATCAGTACATTCTTATACTCAATCTAGTATTTCTTCCAACTCACTGTTTCTTAACTACTAAAACTTACACCATGACCTCTTCTGAGAACTCTTAGGGAACCTGTTGTTCCTCTAGTTTGGTAAGTTAGGATTTTCTTTAGTTGGGACTTATAGGTAACCTTCCTGATCACGACTTCGACTTCGAGGTTATGAAACTGATGCACTACGTTTCTCGTTTTATTAATCTTTTCTGAGACTACTATCCTTTTGGACTTACGTTTTCTTCCCTTCATCGTCTTCTACTCTACCAATCTATCGTAGTGGTTGAGTTACTTGCACCTAAACTCGTTTGAGACCCTCTCGTACTTCTTGTCCCTTCGAGCCACACGATGTCAGGTACCTCAGTGTTTCTCAGTCTGATCTGAATCCCTGACTTGTTGCTGTACCTCCTTGTATCTATGTCAAGTCAAGTAGTTAGGAGATTTTGGTCTCACCACTTCTCTTACTTAAACGACCCATTTTCAAGGGTATCGTTTGGTTAACCCTTTCGTTCGAATTAGTCTTTCCTTGATCGACTTTTTGTTGTTGTATGACGTAACAGGCTCATACAGTATTAAATAATTAAGTAATAGGATGACTTCCTGTAAACTACAAAAGGTTCATGTCTTACAATACGAATTCCGACAATATTTGTAGTGATGCGTCTCAAAAACACCTGTATTCAAACTTTATTTTCGAAGGGAAGATCATTTATGGTTTCTTTTATTAACGACCTAGTATAACACTCTCCTACATGACAAAACATTCTTTCGTGATTTAGTAGAAGGTTTCACTGACATAGTAAAACGTAAATGTGTTCGTTACCTAATCTTAGGAACAACGAGGTGTAGAACGGTCATAAACTACCACAATCGTATGGTCTAAACCAGTAAGATTTTCACACATAATCCAGTAAGATTATCTATAAAGTAATGACGAAATTAAACGTAAATGAACCACTATACTACTACAACTTGAAGACAAATTTACGAACAAACGATGGATATCCCAAAAAATCACTCTAAAACTTCGGAAACCGATTAAAAATTTAAAAAAAAAGAATACCAACTTAAAACCTATTAGTAAGAAATAGTATACATAGAAACATTATCAAAGTGGTTATGAAACCGTATAGTAGTATTAGAGAACTGGGACATAAAGTGTTGCGTCTTCATAGAAAAATTTTAAGACTCAGGTAGAATAGCTAAAGAAGAAAGTACCTAAAACAGAAGTCACAATATTGATTTTACAATAACAGTAACCAAAAAAAATCAACGGTCAGTATAGGCTGAGAAACACTGGGGTACCTGACGTCGTGCGGTCCGGAGGGACAAGGAGTAGTAGAGGAATTCAAACGGGTTCAAGTACAGGTAAGGTAGAGGTAGATTGGGAGACTGTGGGTGAAGAGGAAGACGGGAGTTAGAAAGCGTCATAGTCCCTGAAATGGTTTCTCAACCAACAAGTATAGTCTACTGGTTCTATGACCAAGTGACAGTACATGTTCCAGTAGATCTAAAAGACCCTCAAAACATCACAACAGAGAATGTAAGTCTATACACTATATAAAACTTGTTTTAAAACACTTTTCACATTCTAGACAGACACTTAAGTAAAAAGTACCACTTATAGGTCAACAAGATCGTGTTAACACACTGGAAATAATGAAATAGTTTCTAGTAGGCAGACATGAATCCACGTGGATAAAGACTGGAGGGAAGAGGTAAGGTAAGTAGATATAGGAAAGTAGTCATGACATAACAGAACTAATGACACCAAAATATTCTCCAGTCAATTATAGTTAGGAAGTTGTAACAACAAGTTATAACGTAAATGATAATAAGATTCAAAAGACGGTGAAAAAAACGTCCCCTAATCTAGAAAATAATAACGATCATAATAAATAAATGATTTAAACAAAAGATTAACTTCCTTTTAACGAAAAGTTACAATACAATCAAAGACGGTATGTTGTTGTACTTGTTCATTGTTAATACACACGTAAGAGGGAGGACTCGGAGGAAGTTGAAGGGATAGAGTGGGGAGATCCAGTAGTATCTCGTGGTCCTTCCTGAGGGGCACAATATATCGTTGAAGACTGATCGATAGATAAAATGTGCTATCACATATTTACAGGTACGACGAAAGAATAAACAGGGTGAGAGAGGAAGGGGGTGACACAGGTGTTTAGGTAAAAGATGTAATCGTAGGAGTAAGGTAGGGACGTTTATTCAAATAGTTATGGTAAAAAAGATCTAAGGTATATACACACAATTGTATGCTATAAACAAAAAGAGAAAGACTGAATGAAGTGAAACATATTGTTCGACATCCAAGCAGGTGGAATGACCTTGACTGGGTTTAAACAAGAAAAAATACTGACTCATTATAACTTAACATATATACACGATATAGAAGACATAGGTAAGTAGACACCTACCTGTAGATCCAATGAAGGTACAAGACCGATAACAACGTTACTTGTAACCCAATGTATACAGTAAATCTTAAAACCAAAAGAGTCCCATATACGGGTCAATACCTAACGACCTAGTATACCATCTAAATAAGAATCAAAAATTTCATTAGAGGTATGACAAGAGGTATCACCGACGTAGTCAAATGTAGGGGTGGTTGTCCCGTCCTCCCGAGGGAAAAGAGGTTTGGGAGAGGTCTAAAATAACACACATTTTAAAAAATATTACCGATAAGACTGACCACACTCCACTAAGGAGTAACATCAAAAGTAAACGTAAAAAGATTTTTAATCACTAAAACTCGTAAAAAGTACACAAATAACTTGTCGATATATACAAAACCTCTAATTAGGAAACAGTCAATAAAACAAACGTTAATTAAAGAGAAAATTAGAACAAATAATAAAGGAAACGACACTTCTTTGAAAATTCGAATTAATCCAGAGTAAACAAATAAAACAAAATTAAAGGTAATGAGACCTACACCTAGTTTCTCCTAGAACGACAGTACATACATTAAATACAGTCTCATATCGGATACAAAAAGAAGATTCTCAAAATATCAAAGACGAAAATGTGAATTCAGAAATTAGGTAAAAATCAGATAAAACGCACACTACAATCATTCACAAGATCAAAGTAATAAAATGTACATCGACAGGACAAAAGGACTGTAGTAAATAACTTCTCCGACAGAAAAGAGGTAACACACAAGAACAGAGGAAACAGTTCCTATTCCACGTGTATCTACGTCTCCAAATAGAGAACCCAAAGATAGAACAAGGTGACCAAATATAAAGACAAAAACACGGTTATATTATCACAGAACTACTGACATCGAAACGTCATATCAGACTTCGGTCCTTTCAACTAAGGAGTTCGAAGGTAAAAGAAAGAGTTCTAGCAAAACCGATAAGTCACAGGAAACACAAAGGTATGTTTCACACTCTGAAAAACGTTATCAAAACCCTTTTTATAGTAACCATCAAACTATCCCTAAAGTCACTTAGACATCTAACGAAACCCATCATATTAGTAAAAGTTTTATAACTAAGAAGGTTGGGTTCTGTACAGTAGAAACTAAAGAAAGTGGTCACAGAAAAACAAAAGACATATGTCCATAAAACAGAGAAATCTATCTAAATAAAGATCTATATAATAGGAAAAATAACGTCCTTCCCCCTGGGGAAGGTCCCGGGTTCTGACCCGAGAACAGATTGTGAGTCTTTACTTAACAGGTTCCTCTGTGAACACGACTGTTTCGTTCTCTAAAATAACCCTTTCCCGTGGGCCTACCCTCTCGTCATCCCATTCCCTTGGGTCCTCTTGTCGAGACAGTACACCGAACGTCAGAGTCCAAAATACCACTACCCTAAACAAAGACCCAACAGAAATCGGTTAGCAAGACTGAGTTCTCAGGAAGGACCACCACGTGCGGAACAAGTCAGTTCCACCTACAGTCTTTCTTCCTAAGACCCTCCACCAGCCTGTACACCACAGAAGAAAACTGGAAGGACTTGAGAAGGTCAACCACCACCGAATAATCAAGACACAAGGAATGGTCCTGGAGGACAGCATTTTGTTGAGTACGTTTACCATTGATACCACGGACCGGTCCCACCCGTCAAAGTTAGTTATACGAAGGGGATTGTGAAAACCAACGTTACCACTTACCGTAACAAAGGAATTAAATAGGAAGATCAAAAAAAAAAAAAAAAGAACAATCACACATCCTTATGTTCCCAAAAGAAATATAATTAAAATATAAGACATTGAGTTGATATAAATAACTAATCGAGATCACCGTATAAATACCAAAGGATACATATCATGGTATAGTAAACGGTTGTCACTCTCAAAATGAAGAAACAGTTAGACTTAAGGAAAAGAAAGAAAAAAAAAAAAAAAAGGAGACTAACGGTATGGATCCTAAAGGTTCTGATACAACTTATTATCACCGTTCTAACCCGTGGGAACAGAACAAGGACTAGAATCTCCTTTACGAAAGTCGAAAAGTAACAACTCTTACTACAAACGACACCCAAACAGTATATTTGGGAAATGAAACAACTCCATCTAAGGAAGATACGGATGAAAGATCTCTAAAAATTAGTATTTACCCACAACTTAAAACAGTTTTTAAAAGAGACGTAGATAACTGTACTAGTATACCAAAAATAGGAAGTTAAACAATTATATCACATAGTGTAACTAAACGTATATCACTTCTTAGACACTCACTCGTCTTCTCGACAATCGCGAAATTAGAAAACCATCTTAAGTGGACATCCTGTAGACCGAGACCCGAAAAAAGACAACCTTCTAAAAAATTAGTATCAAAACTATAGTCACGAGTACTGACCAGACAAGTGTAACGGATAAGATTATTTGAAGTCTTAATCACACAACTATAGGTTTCCTTGTTTACCGTTATAATGACACTAAAAATAATTCTAATATAACTTGAGAACTATTTCAACCTTTCTTGACTATAAAACTGTTATAACTCAGAAAAGTAACTCCTTGTGTCTTATAGACAAATAAGTAAATACTAAAATACTAAGTAAGTACTAAAAAATACTTAATACTAAAAATACTAAGTAAATACTAAAATCAAAAGGAGTATATCACTAATATGTACGAGACAATACGAATATATATGCATGAAGTACAAACCTCCGATTGCATTTACTGTAACATTAAATTTAAAGTTTAAGATGAATAAATAGTGATTACAACCGACTTTTGATGAAAAATGAAGAGTTCCTATATACGGATTTCACTTTAAGACCCAACATACGTTCGACATGAAAATCAAATTTTTTTATTGTTTAAAGGTATAGTGAGTAAGGTAAATTATAGGGTTCGTTGTAAAACTAGGTTATAAAGTTGTAGGAATTAAAAAATCATAAAATAAAACCGATAAGACTATACACGTATATAGTCGTAGGAAATTTAAACGTAAAGGGATTGTCGGTCAATACAACTTATGAAATGTACACGAATAAACTTTAGACAGACACAAAAAACTATTTTATAAAATGGTATTGAAGAAGGGTAAAATATTAATCTAAAATTTTTAATAACAGAGTAAATATATCAAATCTATATCCCAGAAAAACTCTATATAAGAAACGTTTATAAAAGTAGTCAGATATTGAACAGAAAAGTGAGAGAATTCTCCTAAAAGTGTCTCGTTTTCAAAAATAAAATTACTCTGGGTTACAGAAAAATGGGAAATATCTAGTAAGAATATATAACTAGTACTAGACAAATTGGTAAGTTCTGATTGTAAACACAAATATATAACCGTAAGTGACTACCGGACACCTCCCGTTGTAATACCCGTCTATTAAAAACATTTCCAAATTTAAAAAACACCATTATAAAAAAATAAAAAATTAGTTAAATATTTTCTATGTAAGAAAGTTCTTTAAGTAAGAGTAGGAGTTTTAAAGGTTGTCTAAAACCACTCCAATAACTAAGACAAGAGACCAATAAAAAAAAATTAAGTACAATATAATACGTTTTAATACAAATGGACAAGAAAGAGAAAAACAATCAGTTAAGTAGGTAAAATACATAAAGTAATTAGAAAGGTTTTTTAAATCAGATTACGTGTTAAGAAAGTATAAAGTCATTAAAAAGAGAACATGAATATAGAAAAAAGGATAAATTCTTAAATAAGACAACAAGAAGGATTGAAGAATTCAATCTGTAGATGTATTAATTGAGAAGGGTAGAAAGAAAACCAATACTTTAAAATTCCGACACATAAAGGAAACTTTGAAATAGGACGACTTAAGGTATACACACACACATTAGTACAAACACACGCAAAATTTGATTATCTGATATAAAAATTTTCTCAGAAACCAAATGTCTCTTCAACTTGAGTGTCATGTCTCTCAAGAGTCTATAGGGTACTTCTGTTAAAAAAAATAACAATAGAGGTAATCATGTGCAAACAATGTGACTACTTGATTATAGTTGGACATTAAACATTGAATTCAATTATTAACTTTTGTATGTTCCGGTTTCTGACATTGTCTCTACTTCCTTTAGTAACATGTTATTATTTCTTCAGTTGAATAGGTCTCCTATGTTATTAATATTTATAAATACATGGGTTATAATCCTTACGGATTCAAATATGTTGTTTATAGTTGTATTATCTTCCTTTTTATCTGTCATTATGTCATTGTCACCCCTTAAAGTTATGGGGTGAAAATTCTTACCTATATATTAGGTCTGTCTTCTAGTTATTCTTTTGTAACTGAAAATTGATGTATAATATTATCTACTTGGATTCTCTGTATATGTCTCGAAAGGTATATGATCGTCGTCTTGTGTATAAGAAAGTTCGTGTGTATCTTGTGGGAGGTCCTATTTCGTATCCGTTCTGGTATTTTGATCAGAATTATTTAAATTCTTTTAATTTTAGTATAGTTCGTAGAAAAGGTTTGTGTTTCTTTGACTTTTTTCTCATTTGTTTTGAGTTTAAATCTTCATCCTTTTTTTTTATTCGTAAGAAATTTTAGAGAGTTATTTGACTCAAATATCCCTTACATGGAGTGGTATTATTTCTGATGTATACTGTTCGAGTATCGATGTGTACTGTTCGGGTATATATTACCACTTAGTAACTTTAAAAATGTAGATTCTAGTATTTGTTACATTCTCATGGGTGACAGTGAAAATAAGTTGTATTATGACTTTCAGGATCGATCACGTTAATCCATTCTTTTTCTTTATTTTCCGTGGACTTATCCTTTTCTTCCTTTCCACAGACGTAAACGGTTACTGTACTATAATATATATCTTTTAGGGTATCTACTGGTTTTCTTTTAAATTTCAATCGTTTCATAAAATTATTTCAACGTCCTATGTTTTAATTATTATTACTACTACACAGTCAACGTAGACATATGGAAGTAGTCACCTAAAAGTCTTTCCCTTTAATTTATTTACTAAAGTAAAACTCATCGTATATATATTTCTTATTTTAATAATTCTTACTTGAATTGTTTTCTCCAATTTCTAAACATGAAACTTCGATATTCTGTAACTACTTTTTCTAACTTCTTCTGTATTTATTTACCTTTCAATAACTATATCTCAATTATAATAGTTTTATAGGTATAATGAGTTTTGTTATATGTCTAAGTTGTGTTAGGGATAATTTTAAGATTACTGTAAAAAGTTTCTTTACTTTCTTCTTTTTTTTTGATTTTACGCATTCCTTTGTGTTTTTTTCTGAGACTTATCGATTTCACTAAAACTCTTTTTTATCGTTTTGACCTCCATATTATGAAGGACTAAAGTTTTATACAATGTTTCGAGATCATTAGTTTTGTCATATCATAGCAAAATCGTAATTTTGTCTGTGTATGTAGTTACTTTGTCCTGTCTCTCTTGGTTTTATTTGGGTAAGTGTATACCAGTTAATGAAAAACTGTATCCTTGGTTCTTATTTGTTTCTTCTTTTCTAGTCAAGTCAAGTCAACGAGTCACTACAGACTGAGAAACGTCGGGGTACCTGACGTCGTGAGGTCCGAAGGGACAGGTAGTGGTTGGGGGTCTCGAATGAGTTTGAGACCAGGTAGTGTAGTCACTACGGTAGGTTGGTAGAGTAGGAGACAACAGGGGAAGAGGAGGACGGAAGTTAGAAAGGGTCGTAGTCCCAGAAAAGGTTAATCAGTCAAGAAACGTGGACTACTGGAATAACTATAAAGAGGGCCGTTAGAACTAAGGTCGAACACAAAGAAGGTCAGGTCGTAAAGAGTACTACATGAGACGTATATTCAATTTATTCGTCCCACTGTTATATGTCGGAACTACATGAGGAAAAGGATAAACCTTAGTCAGACAACAAGGTACAGGTGAAGATTGACAACGAAGGACTGGACGTATGTCTAAAGAGTTCTCCGTCCAGTCCACCAGACCATAAGGGTAGGGAAAGTCTTAAAAGGTGTCAAATAACACTAGGTGTGTCAGTTTCCGAAACCGTATCAGTTATTTCGTCTTTATCTACAAAAAGACCTTGAGAGAACGAAAAAGGTACTAGGTCGCCTACAACCGTTAAACTAGAGACCAAGGAGACGGAAAGATTTTGGTCGAACTTGTGGTCCTTCAAGTGTCAAGTGTATAACCACTTCGGACCGAACCTCTTAAAACTCGTAATGAAATGATCGCACACTCTACACACGTTAACACGTCATCAAACTCGTAAGAAACCGTGACGGAAATAAACCCTAACCTTACTTTTGACTTGAAAAGGTCAGGACACCGGTGACGACTCAAAAGGTGTAAAGTACCGTATAACTCACGTCGTGAAAGTGTCGTAGTAGAAAGTCTTAAACTTTATCGAGATGACCTTAAGGTAGTAGAGGTGATCGAAAGAAGCATCACTACGAAAGATTCCGGGTGAACTGAAGTGTAAGGTCCTACAGACCAAGATCCACTCATTAGTGTGGTAGCACTAATAGCACCAGTACTAGAAAAAACATATCAAGAAGACACATAAGAACGGTGGGGAAGAATGATAGAAGACGAAGAAAATCCAGGTATGGTAAAGACAGGAAATAGCTCGGGTAGAAACGTACTTTACAAGGGAACCATAGAGATTAAAAGAACTTCTCTAGAGATCAGAAAGAGTAAGACAAGAAAAGGAGATAAAGAAACGTAACTAGCGACTTCTTCCAAAAGAAAAGAGAAGAACGATAAGAAACCTTAAGACGAAAGTCTACATATATTGAAAGGGAAAGAGGAACCAAAAAGCGAAGAGAAGAAAAGTGTCGATAAACATTCCGGAGGGGTCTGTCGGTAAAACGAAAAAATGTAAATAAAAGGTACCCCTACCAGAACTAGGAACAGAGGACATGTTACAGTACTTGGAGTAAGGTATCAAGTAGTCCGTGAGATAGACAGTCTAGATCCGAGAATTTAGATAAAGAATGCCGGTGACATATTAGTATTCCCTAAAATAAATCCAGTATGGACTTACCAGATCGCCAAAAGGGATGAAAGAAGTTAAAGTCAGACTTAAACCATTATTCCTCAAGTACTAGACTCGGTGTCAGTAGAGGACCAGAACAAAAACAAATGACATATCTCGAAGAGGTAGAAACCGACGTATCTTATATTAGTTAGACTAAAGCCACAACTGGTAGACCACTACAGGTACACATTTCAGAAGAGAACACAANAAAAGCGAAGAGAAGAAAAGTGTCGATAAACATTCCGGAGGGGTCTGTCGGTAAAACGAAAAAATGTAAATAAAAGGTACCCCTACCAGAACTAGGAACAGAGGACATGTTACAGTACTTGGAGTAAGGTATCAAGTAGTCCGTGAGATAGATAGTCTAGATCCGAGAATTTAGATAAAGAATGCCGGTGACATATTAGTATTCCCTAAAATAAATCCAGTATGGACTTACCAGATCGCCAAAAGGGATGAAAGAAGTTAAAGTCAGACTTAAACCATTATTCCTCAAGTACTAGACTCGGTGTCAGTAGAGGACCAGAACAAAAACAAATGACATATCTCGAAGAGGTAGAAACCGACGTATCTTATATTAGTTAGACTAAAGCCACAACTGGTAGACCACTACAGGTACACATTTCAGAAGAGAACACAACAACCTTCTCCCACAAACAATACTGGTCACGAAAGAGAACCGTTTTGAGATAATCGAAAACGGGACGAAGTAAGGTATATGGTTCCGGTTTAAACGGACAATGAGGTCCACAAAGAACTGAAGGATGAAAAAGTAAGGTCAGGCGATATTACTTTTCCTGTGGAAAACCCCCATAATCAAGATTTTCCAGAACATCCAGAAGTATCTTGGCAAGTTGAAGTCGAAGAAGTCGTAATGACCAACCCTGTATCTGAACCTAATGAGACTATAACTTACCAAACGGAACCTTTGCTTGTCTCTAGTAAGACAGCAAAAACTCTAACGTAGGTTCATGACGTAAAGCCTGAGAAAACAACTGGTACTACCGATGAGGTAAAGAAGATTCCCTAAGGACGGGTGTCATCTCTATATTACCACTGGACCCAATTTAAGTGGGTAGGGTCAGGTAAAATCAAGTGATTAAGGATCTTACAACTGTAAGTGAGAACGGTAGAGGACAAACTAGTGAAGTTTAAGCGGAACTAAATATACGTCAGGATACGTTTTTTATAATTTACTCTATTTCACTTGGATCTGAGACTGGAGTAGGAAATGGTTTTTTATTTTTACTTAATTTCTGGTTTTACATTTTACGTTTTACTACTTTTATATCCTCTCCGAGACACACTAGAAGTCAAATCACTACCAAAAAATATACGTTGTTGTTTTGTGTTAAGTGCTCTATTATTCAACTATTCGATCTAAAATATTTTCAATTTAGAGAAAAAGACACTTTCAAAGACAATGTCTCTAACTTTTGTGTACGGTGTCAAACACTCTTTTATAAACGTTTTATGAATAGACTATGTCCTAAACAAGGTCTAATATGTCTCTTATGATTTTGAGTCGTTTTTCTTTTATTTACTTAGTTAAATTTTGTCTGATTTCTGGACTTGTTTATGAAATAGTTTTTTCTATCGCTCATTGTATACTTCTCTAAGAATTGTAGTGTACAGTACGTTTACTTTTGTTACTCTATGGTAGTGTGTGGATCGAATTAGAATCTTAGCGATTATAACTCCTCCTTTATAGACTACCTTAGTTCGTAACCATTCGTGACTTCATTGTCCCTAAGAGAACCATATATCCTCAAGATATTATAGGAATTTTGAAACGACATTTAGATGTTGTTAAGATTTTAAAATTTGTAAATAACTTACATTTTTTTATTTTGTTCCATTTTAATAATTTAGTATTCTTTATAAGTAAACATATCAAGATTTTGAACCGTGGTGTTCTACGACACTACAAAGTATACACCTCTTCTCCAAATCCCATCTTTGACTCTTCCTGTGACACACTTAGGACCTGTACATTCGGAACGTACAGGAGGTAAGGAACAAACATCCCTTGTCTGAGGTCGGAGGTACTGGAAAGGACTCAAGGTTTCTCGTATAACCTTATCAACGATTAGTTCCTTCCGTCTTTTACGTCTCTGGTTCCTCCTCGTCGGTCTTTTTATCAGATCGGAACCCTGTCCCAGGAGTAAGGTTGAGTTCCCTATATGTATCGTCACAGAAATTTGAGAAACATCTTGACTTTGGGTAGTTCACCTTCTGTAGTTGTAAGAAGTAAAGTCTCTTTTGTTATTCCAGTTATATTTCCTTAGTGTCTTTGAGTAGTCTAATGGGTTCCGGTCTAATTTCCTCACATCCGGGACGTGTGTGAAATTAGAATAGTCGTTAGGGTGGGAACTTAATAACGATATTTTGAGGAGTAGTTTAGGAGGGTCCAACTTTGTGTGTTAAAAATTCCCCATTTTCGGGTGACACAAAGGGAAACGGATGGTTTCGCTTTTTCGATAATAAAAGATGAAATGGATTTTGAGGCAGAGGTTCTAAGCTAAGTCGCGACCACGTGTCTCCAACCCAAAAACCGTAGTCCTAGTCGAGTGATTATTATTCGGATATAAAAAGTGACTAAGGGAACATCGAGTCCACCATTTCTTAGACGGACGTCACCTCCTCTGGGCCCAAGCTAGGGACCTAACCCTTCTAGGGGACCTCTTCCTTTACCGTTGAGTGAGGTCATAGGAATGGATATTTTAGAGTACCTGGCTCCTCGGGCCACCCGACGTCAGGAACCCCAGCGTTTCTCAGTCCGTGCTGACTCGCTGATTGTGAATGAATTGCGGATTCAGAGAAAAGGTTGCACGGTAAACACCAACAAGTTCAGTAGACGGTCACTTTCTAAAAAAGACAACAAAAAACCGTTATTCACGGTAGTGTTTAGACGAGTTATCTTCTCTAAACAACAAGTTATTGAGTAAAAACGTATTGTATAATTCAGTTAGACCGTAACGTAGTTGTTCAGACCCTCCAAAGTCTGAGTGTTAATACTTACACCAATGTCAGGTTCTCTTTAATACGTGATATTTTACACTCTTACATAAATACATTATTCGTGAATATTTCACTAATGATATGCGATCTTTAGGAATTTGTGAAATGTATATGATTTAATAATTCTTGAAATATTTTAGAAAGACCTCATCCATAATCATATTGGAGGTATATAACCATAATTGATATATAATCATGTAATTATAGATAAAATTTCATAATAGATACGAAAATAATTTCTGTGTACCTATCTCTTTCTTACTAAAAGTGAATAGACTCGGGACGAAAACCTCATGGAAGAGGAACATCCCTACGATACTATGAGGAATTATATCCACTGAGAAACCTTTGAGAGTTGGTATATTTGATAAGAAACTCGTGTAAAAGACCTCACATTAGTCTTTTAAATTGGGGGACTTTTGAGTCAATTAGTTCATAACTATGTAAGTCATTTTTGACTTGTATTCAACGGTTTGTCTTTGGACGGACAGGTTCCATGTTTCTCCGGTTTGTTTAGATTTACAGTCTCAAACCTCCTCTCTTTAAATTAATGTTCCCAATACGTTCCTCTACCGAACACGAGTTTTTCGGACTTGAGAGACTACCCAAAAGTCCTTTCTCTAAACCCCCGCCCCCCCCCCGTCATAAACAAAAACAAAAACGGAAAAAAATTCGATGAAGTCCAGAATCAACACCGTGTGCCCTAGAAGTAACGACGTACGTCCTCAGGAACCAAGAACCAACTCCGAACACCTGAAGAGAGATCAACACCAGGTACCCGAGGTCTCATAGGGCCGAGTCATCAACACCACATACCTAAGAGATCTACATCGTATGTCCGAGGTTTGACATACCCGAGACATCAAACACCATGTGCCCGAGAGATCAACTCTGTGCAGTCGAATCAACGGGGTACCGTACACCCTAGGATCAAGAGACTTGCCCCTGGTTTGGACTCAACAGACGTAACCTTCCATCTAAGAATTAGTGACCTTGTGGTTCCTTCAAGGGTCGTTTCTCAAAAATCTCCCTTTTAAATCCACTTCCGACCTCTCACACACTGAAAGAAGACGAACCAACCACCACTCCATTGTTCCACTCAAAGGGCAGATACCCCAGCGTGTCTCAGACTGTGTTGACTTCGCTGAATCGTCGTCGTCGTCGTCAAGTTTCAATGGTAGGAGGTGGACCAAAACCAAGGTCGTCTTGAGTTTCTATATAACGATAAATATAAGGAATTCCTCCTTGGTCCTGGGACAGAAAAGTGACATGATAACAAAGAACTGACTAGGAGGAATCAAACACGTAAGAAACGAAGGGATTAATCTTTATTTGGACGGAAAACCTTGAATCCCTTCCAGATCTTCCTACTTCGGAGAAAGGATGTTAGTTCTTTGTTCCCAGTCACTTTTCGAAAACTTGGGTGGTCTCTTCCGGGGTATCCCAGGACGAACCAATGTTTTGGTGTAATATTCTTGAGTTTTAGAGTTTCTTTACATTCACTTAAACTCATTCAAAAGTTCTCTGTCTCGTCTCTTATCGACTATACTGGATTTTTAAAATTTTTAGACAATAATACCCCGTGAGTAACCAGTCTCAGTTACCCTAAGTCACCTGAAGATTTATTGTAAGTCACACATTTGTCGTTCTACGAAGGTGACTCTATAACTTTTACTATAAACATTTATTATTCTATTACAATTTCCTAATTCTTCTAGTCCTGTACTGACAAAGTAACGGTAAATCACTATATATTCGAAAAAAATAATTAAACACAAATATTCAAAACGTATAATCCCTCTATTCATCCTCTTGTTCTCTCGTTATTTAGATAAAATTTTTAGACGACACTATGACACAAGTGTCACAAACCGACGAACGGTAAGTTTTCGGTTATAAACTCTCTGTTCACATCCAACCTTTCCTTTCAAACGAAATAAGTCCTCTGGTCCTTAGACCTCTGTCGAAGTACGGATTCTTGGTTGAGACTCCTAAGACAAACCGATATTTTCAAAAATTTTTCTCTTTCCTTTTCAATTAATGTCAATTAGTAAACCCAATTCTTAGTCACAGAAGTAATAGGAGGTGTCAAACGTTTGAAAGAAGACTAACCAAACACCATTTCATTCACACAACTAAGTTGAGTCCACCCCCGAAATCACGGACGCCTTCTTGAGTATGATATATACAACAATACATACAACGAACTCCTCCTCGGTCTTGGGACACGACAACAAAGATTTGACAAGGAGGAAAACGTCAGGGTTTGCAAAGACTATTCGTTAACAAACTTAGACGGGTAACCTTTAGTACCTTTCAGTTCCCCTGACTTACTCCGACACAAAGAACAGATGACATTACCTCGGAAATATCTTTGAACTTTCTAGACGGAAATAATTTTGTAACATTACTTACACGAAATTACTAAAAATCTATTACACAAAAGGGTAAAGTGAACAACTTTCTAGAAGTAAATTTTTAATACGGTTTTAGTCAACAAAATATATTAAATAGATGATGTTATACACTTTCATACATTTTTGGAATTTTACTAAACTTATAATCATGTCTGATCAGACTCTTCCTTTACCGTTGGGTGAGGTCATAAGAACGGACCTTTTAGGGTATCTGTCTCTTCGGACCACCCGATGTCAGGTGTCCCATCGTTTCTCAACCTGTGCTGACTCGTTGAAGTGAAAGAAAGTGTCTGATCAATCACGACTTTATAGAAAACGTATAAACAGTGAAATAAAATCTTATTGAAATAATCATACGAAATAATTATAAGTTTTATATACACGTACGTAAGATTCAACAAAGTCAGTACAGGTTGAAAAACACTGGAATACCTGACATAGGGTGGTCAGAGGATACAGGTAACCTAAGAGGTCCGTTCTTATGACCTCATCCAACGGTCCCGGAGGAGGTCACCGAGAAAGACTGGGTCCCTAGTTTGGGTGTAGAGAATACAGAAGACGTAACCGTCTTCCCGAGGAATGGTGATGGAGGTGGAGGAAACTTCACCTTCGGGTAAACTTTATATGTGAACCCCTGTATATTATCTATGGAAAACATGTGTTTTTAGATATAAGTTTTGTACCATTATAAAACGGTCTAGACTAAATCTAAAAAAAAGGAAAAAATTCTTAAGTTTGGTAGAAAGAACAGTAAAATAGGGGTCTCAAATGGTGATAGGACTTTTATCACGTATAATAAAGGACGTACGAAAACACGATAATAATATGTACACATGATTACTTGTCATGGAAACGACTGTTTCCAGACAGATTACTTTCGAGACTAAAAAGGTCATCAGAACATACCTACACTCTCAACCTGGTATTTCTTCAGACTCGTCGTTTCTTTCCTACGAAAACTTGACACCATAATCTCTTCTGAGGACTCTCAGGGAACCTGACGTTCCTCTGGTTTAGTCAGTTAGGATTTCTTTTAGTCAGGACTTATAAGTAACTTTCCTGACTACGACTTCGACTTCGAGGTTAGGAAACTGGTGGACTACGTTTCTCGTCTGAGTAACCCTTTTTGGGACTACGACCCTTTCTAACTTCCGTCCTCTTCCCCTACTGTCTCCTACTCTACCAACCTACCGTAGTGACTGAGTTACCTGTACTCAAACTCGTTCAAGACCCAAAACCACTACCTGTCCCTTCCGACTACTCCATGTTTGGTACTCTAACGTTTCTCAGCCTGTACTGACTCACTAACTTGACTTACTTGTCGTCTTTAACAACAAAACATTTCAAATGCCAAAACGTTTGTACCAAAACTTGAAATAATAAAGTATTGAACACCCGTACGAGTCAGTGAGTCAGTACAGACTGAAACGGTGGGGTGTCTGACGTCGGGTAGTTCAAGGAGACAGGTACCTTAAAAGGTTCGTTCTTATGGTCTCACCCAATGGTAAAGGATGAGGTCCCTTAGAGGAGTTGGGTCCCTAGTTTGGACGTAGAGAACGTAACGGTCCACCTAATGAGTAGTGACTCGTTGAACCCTTCGACTAAATCGTAGAATATAATTAAATTAAGTATAAATTTTCATCGATGTGACTATTGTAAATTGAAATTGTAAATAAATTGATGTGTTATTAGGAGGTAACATATTTATTTAGTATCGAGGGTAAAGGTAAGGAGTTGTCTTTTAACAATAAAAGGTAAATAGTTTTAATATTTTTAATAACTTTCCTTATATAAAATTTCAGAAACATACACTAGGAGAGACTTGTACACATATTCTAAAAGGATTCAATAAATAATTTCAACTTAACACCAAAAACTCATACACATCACTCTTAAAATAATTTATAACGGTACCTTTACTAATGTTACTTCACATAAGAGTGGTCTTTACGTATTTGTAAAACACCGTTCTCTGATACGTATAAATGGTTCAGGGAAAAAGAAAAGGAGGCTCGTACTTCAAACTAAGGTAAAGGATCGGAAAGTACATCAATCCACAAAGACTTCTGGTCTCAGAACCACTGTATATCTATCTACACACCAGGAAATTTTGAAGACACTAGTTCTTCACTCTGAAGGGTTACCAGAGGAAGAGGTAGTAGGTCGACGTTCCTCTCAAGAGTTTCCTGAAACCTGTCTTAACTCAATGTACTACTCTCCCTGATCCGAAGGACTTACTGGAGTAGTCTCCGATAGACTGGTCCTTGTACAAGGGACCTGACCCTGTTTTCGTTACTTAATTAAAAGAAACATAATTCGGTGACTCTAATACTCAAAGACCAAGTTGACTCTAACACACACACACACACACACACGCACGTACGTGTGTGCACGAGTTATAGTTGACTACACGATGTACATGTAAAGAAAGGTAGAAGAGGAGGAAAACTTTAATAGTTGTTATATAAAAATAGATAAAATTTAAATACTCTGTCTACTGATATTCTAAGAGTTATACCACAGTTAAACATAAATAGGTATGATCACTCCAATTCATTATAAAAGGTACAAATAACTGTAAAACAAAAGAAGAAAAATTTTGAACGGATAAGTAGAGAACGGGTAAAAGATGGGTAAACGATGGTTCCGACAAAAAAAAAGGGGGTAACAAAATCTCCTGAGGGAATACATAAAACCGATGATTTGAAAGGAAGACACTGATACAAGTAACAATTATAGAAGACGGACAGATACCACATCTAGAGTTGAAACAAGTACTACAATAAAACAAAGGTCTCTGTCATAAGTAAAATTACACCAGTCAAATAGTAAGAAAGGGAAATACCAAACACGTAAAACAGAACAAATACTCTAAGATGAAATGAAACACCGGTACTTTCCTAAGAAAATATCCGAGAGAATTTTCAAAGTTCACAACACGATCAGTGTAAATCTTAAAATGAGACAACGCTTAAATAAAAATACATAATACACCTCATCATTATATTAAAATAAAAAATGTGTACGTATCATGTAAGACAAGTGTTAATGAACATTATGGTGAAGACAGTATTTATAAGTATATACATACGACGATTCAGTGAAGTCAGTACAGACTGAGACACGCTGGGGTATCTGTCGTCGGGTGGTCCGAGGGGACAGGGACCCTAAGAGGTCCGTTCTTGTGACCTCACCCGACGGTAAAGGAAGAGGTTACGTACTTTCACTTTTCACTTTCACTTCAACGAGTCAGTACGGGATGAGAATCGCTGGGGTACCTGACGTCGGATGGTCCGAGGAGACAGGTACCCTAAAAGGTCCGTTCTCATGACCTCACCCCACGGTAACGGAAGAGGCCAAAAAGAAAATCAGAAAAAGTTTAACTAAAATATGTGGAATAATGTATTCTCAAATTGTTAGATAAACCGTTCTAAACACCTTTTCATAAAGTTTAAAAATTTTCTAAAATTATTACTTATTAAAATTTTAATTATTAAAACACCAAAATTAATCTTTATATAGATGTCTAATAAAATAACTTTAATTGTAACAGGAAGATAGGTACTTGGATAGAGGAATTTTTGTTGTTCCAAAAGAAAATACTACTTTATTTAAAATTACTAAAACAAGAATTTACGTAAAATTAGGAAAACTAGACTCTATAGGCGATCGAAAACGAAAATATCACTTACTTCAGTAACACTTTATATAATTGTGAAGATTAACCGAACCCGACCACAAATCTTTACGACAACTAAAAACATACAATTAAATATGGAAGTTTTTAAATATGGAAGAAATTACAAGTTAAAAAGACGTCTGAAACTATGATAGAAAGTTTTTTAGTTAAAGAAGAAAATACTGTCAATAAAAGTTTATTGATAACTCGTATAAAAAAGTGAGAAAGGTCAGATATCATGGAATAACAACCATATTAACAATAAGGAAGAATCTTTTAGACGAGAAAGAAAGACTAAGAATACTCTAACGAAAGAAACAGAAATTACAAGACGTCAAAGTGATACATAGATTAGTAGTATACCAATTGACAGGTGTATCGGTAGGAAGTACCACCCATTAAAGAAAAGTAGTAAACATTAAAAAATGATTGTTGAGTAGAAGTAGAGTCTAACCAATAACTTACGAAAGACACCTTTAGAACACATAAGAAACGAGGTCTTTCCAACGATGTTTCGGACAGAATCTAAAAGTACAGAAAGTAAACAGTCTGGGATCGACCCCCCTAAAAGGGTGGTGTAAGTATGATATTTAATCTGAGGTTTGAGGGTCTTACTATCAGGACCCGAACGTAAAGAGTACACACTAACAACTATGTATATATTTTGGTCCATTTCTCTTTGAAAAGAAAACAGGAAGACACCTGACGACATACTCCAATTAAAGAAAAAAAATGGTTTCTTTTTCGAGAAGGTCCTACGACCGAATTACATTTAAATAGACAAGGTTCCTATACAGAAGGAAGTTCATGTTCCTGTCTAATGGACAGGAATGTAACGTACGTTCCTTAGATCAAGAAACAATTTTTGGATACATACTGAAAAGTCCGGACCTGTATTCGTTACCGTTTCGGAAATGTACGACTCGAAGTGTCCCTTTGTCACGTCGTCGGATCCACCTCCGTAGTTCCCCTGAACGGTAGTTCCAGAGTTCAGGGAAGACGATAGGTGTGAGAAAGTATGTAAACGTAAGGATCGAGTTAGGGAAGTAAGGATCCAGAGAAATAGACTCCGGAACCTGTCTCTCTCCAGAAAAAAGTCTGTGGAGACAACTCGGAGGAATACCCCCGACCTCCCCTTCTGTAAAAGGGGTTCGAGTCAGGACCCATGTAAAGGTGAGAATCGTTGTGTGGGAGAGACCCGGGGGTCCATAAGTCTCGATAGACTTGTTAATCCGTTGGGGGTAGGTACAGATAAGACTGGATGGGTTGTTCTCTGTTAACCGTGAAACAGAATAAAATCAGAGGACGAATATAGTAGTGTCACTGATTTCACAATTTAGAAAGTAAAAACCGAACAACGAAATTAACGGAAAGACTGTGGACCGTTGATTCTGGAGAGAAGGTCGAGTCGACTCGAGGACTATTGTTACCTCTTTATCTGTATCTTTTGTCTGAATCCCTGTACCTCTCTCCCCTCCTCGTCCACTCTACATGGCTCTCTCATTATATCTTCGAATGTAATGGTATACATTTTAGGTTACCCTTAAACAACATACAGAGTCTCTTGAGTTTGTCGTCGAGACATAACTGGATCTCCCCACCCTCCCTCCTCTACCCTCCCTCCAAGTTCTCCTTCCCCTGTATACATATGGATACCGACTAAGTACAACTCTAAACCGTCTTTTGTAGTTTTTTTTTTAAGAGATTTCGTGAAAAGGAAGTTAATTTTTTATTTATTTAAAAAATTTTTACGACGGGACTTTAGGATTGTATATGACATAGGTATTGGTGGGGTCTAATGGTCTAATAAACGGTAGGATCGAATTCCAAGATAGAAACAAAGATCCCGGAAATTTTTTTAAGATAGGTCTATAATCTTATAGAATGGGTTTTATGGATCGACAAACGTTAGTCTCCCTCCAGGTTAGGGACAGGTATTCAATCTTCTTGTCTCTGGGAGTAAAGTAAAGACAGAATTTTTTTTTCCTGTCATTCTACTTAAGACTACGTCGTTTACTTGCAATATTGAGTATTTAAGGAATTTAGATGTGTCCCATCTTCTCTCCTTGCTTTCGAAGTGACCTATCACTCGCAGACATAATTCCATTTTTACTTATTAAAAGTTTAACAATCTTAGTAATCAGTAGATTCACTCAATGACTGATTTCAATATTTACAAGAGAGTCTCACACATGTTTTCCCTTTCTGTGGATTAAGAATATATACATAACTCTGAACCTATATTCCTTAGAGATCCAAAGAAAGGATTATACTTTTAGGTACTGTGGATGAAAACTTTCCGTAGTTTAGAATATCTAATAAAACATCGAATCTTTAAAGTTTTGTAACTAAAGGTCGATGTTGTATCATGATCTCGTTTAATTAAACGTCCTCAAATTTATAGGTCTCATATGACCGAAGTCTCGTGACACATTCTTCAAAATTGAAGTAAATGTGTAAATATACGGTATATGTTGAAATAGGAGAAACGAGTTATTAGGGGGAGATGTATCTTTGAATCGTCAGAGGACACTTGGGGACTACTAAAAGTTACTCACAAAGACCCAATGCAAAGGATTTTGGTCTTGGACTATATAAACACACATACATTCATACATACGTACTTTTTCTAAGTGACTTTCTTACGTGAGTCCTCTTTTGATATTCCCTTACTCCTTTTATCTTCTTTCTCTTTCTTTTATATGTCTGTCTACCAAGTCGACATCAGGTCGAAGTCGGACTAGGGTTTCCCTAGTACCTTACACTTACCACCTCGTTCAGTTCTCATCTCCAAAACATGAGAAAGTAGGGAACTAGTAACTGATGGACGGGAGAAGAGGTCACATCGAAAGGGACGTGGAGACTCATCCTAGTGAGGGAAAACGATTCCTTCAAAACTCTTATCTACCGTCGAGATTCGGTACTCGTCCTTTGAAAGTCTCGTCGACTGTCTACTCACATGATTCCTTCTTTTATCTTAGAACTATTCCGTGATTGTCCTAGATAATGTCACACTATTAGGAACACAATGATGTCCCGTCATTCTTAGTTTCTTTCCGGTGTACCAGTGAGTGAAGGAATAAGTTCGATACAATAAGTGTCGACGGACTTTAAGGTAGGACCATCCAAAAGAAGCGTTTCGTTATGAATTTTCCAAAAGATGTAAAGTTTCTGTTACCACCGTTCTTCGGTTAAGAGGTTACGGTGTTCAGACCACTGTACTTTATTACATATCTTTAATAACGACAACGATTAATTGTAATTAATTTACGGATTTCGTAAAATTAAAAGTTAAGAAAATAAAAACTCAAAATAAAATAAGTGAGGTGTAACACTTCGTTTCACGTTTCCACAGGTGAAACCTAAGAATTAAACGTGTAACGACTTTTAAGAGGTTTCAAGAATTCATTTTGTGTGTATTAAACCTCCCTTTTCTTTTATTATTTCCGTGTTTAATGTTTAAAAAGTCAGACAAAGAAGAATTGACAAAACCGAACAGTAAAGTATAGTTCTAAGAATTTATAGTCAAATTACATGAGTCCCGGTTTAATAACCCTACTTACACAAAAGTTGGATGGTGGTCCCTAGTATGAATTGTTAATAGATAAAATTCGTTTGAAACGTACTTCATCCTCTACTGACACCGTGTTAAAGAGTTCCTATGTTGGATATAGTACTTTAAAAAGACCTAAGATATTAGGTCTGGGTTTGAAGGTTCTAAGTTTAAGGGTGAGGTGGTAGAATCCTCACTTCAGAATCATAAATCATGAATCAGAGAGATACGGAGTAGAGACCAAACTCTTATCCTAATTAGTGTCGGAGATTGAGTAATTTGATAGTATTCCTAATTATTTACACTTAATGAATCTTGTTACGGACTTTTTCAATTATAAGTCATTTACAAGAAAGATGGAAACAACCTATATAACGTCCGAGGGTAACCTGGTAGATTAAATCAAAACACTGTAGAGGGTACGTTCTTTAGTAGTTTTGGTGAAACTCTACTTCTTTCTAGTCTAATTATATTTAAACGGTAAGGGACAAAATATCTACACTTTTGAGGGTGGTTTACCTTCTTGAATTGATGAACTACTGGTATTCGTGTGTCAGGGGTCTTAATGACTACAGTTTCTTTACTATTACAACTGAGAACACTGTGATGTGACAATGGGGTGGTAGTGGGTTAGTTTCTTAACACGTCTTCAACTAGTGTATGGGATAGTGTGGGAAGGAAGTGTACCAGAAATTTTTACGAAAGGACTTTGGGCAACCCTTCAAAACCTCAGAACTCTGATCGACGGGACTTGAGTACGAATAACAACAACAAGTCAGTAAGTCAGTACAGACTGAGGCACTGAGGTAACTGACGTCGTTTGGTCCGAATGGACGTGAAGTGGTAGAAGGCTTTAAACGAGTCTGAACACAGGTAACGTAACCACTCCGGTAGGTTAGTAGAAAGGGTCGTAGTCCCAGAAAAGATTACTCAGTCGAGAAACGTAGTCGACCGACTCATAACTTCGAAGTCGTAGTCAGGAAGGTCACTTAGAAGTTCTGACTAAAAGAAATCTTAGCCGACCAAACTGAAGGAACGACAGGTTCTCTGAGAGTTCTCAGAAGAGGTTGTGGTGTCAAACTTTCGTAGTCAAGAAACCAGAGTCAGAAGAAATACTAGGTTGAGAGTGTAGACATGTATGATGACCTTTTTGGTGTCGAAACTGATATACATGGAAACAACCGTTTCATTACGGAGAAGAAAAATTATACGACGGATCCAAACAGTGTCGAAAAGAAGGTTCTTCGTTCATAGAAAATTAAAATACCGTCGTCAGTGGTAAGTGTCACTAAAGTCTCGGTTTCTTTTATTTTAGACAGTGACAAAGGTAACAAAGGGGTAGTTAAACGGTACTTCGCTACCCTGGTCTATGGTACTAGAATCAAAAACTTACAACTCAAAATTCGGTCGAAAAAGTGAGAGGAGAAAGTGGGAGTAGTCCTCTGAGAAGTCAAGGAGAAGTGGAAGACGGTATTCTCACCATAGTAGACTTAAAGACTCCAATAACTATAAAGAGGACCGTTAGAATTAAGGTCCAAGACTCAGTAGGTCGGACCGTAAACCGTACTACGTGAGATGTATATTCAATTTATTCGTTCCACTGTTATATATCGAAACTGCATGTGGAATTGCTTTTGAACCTTGGGTAGACACAAGGTACAGACCAAGATTGCCAACGAAGAACTGGACGTATGTCCAAAACGTCCTCCGTCCATTTCACCAAACCATAAGGTTAGAGAAATTCTTAAAACGTGTCAAACAACACTAAGTGTGTCAGTTTCCAAAATCGCATCAGTTACTTCGTCTTTATCTACAAAATGACTTTAAGGGGGTGAAAAAGATACTAGGTTACCTACCACCGTTAAACTAGAGACCAAGGAGACGGAAAAGATTTAGGTCGAACATGTAGACCTTAAAGAACCAAGTGTATGACAACTTCGGATTGAACTTCCTAAAACTCGTAATACAAAGATCGTATACTTTATTCACGTTAACACACCATCAAACTCGTAAGAAATCTCAACGGGAAAGAACCCAATCCTTACTTTTGACTGAAAAGGTCAGGACACGGGTAACGACTCAAAAGGTTTGAACGACCGTATAACTCACGTCGTGAAAGTGTCACAGTGGAAAGTCCTAAACTTTATCGAGTTGACCTTAAGGTAGTGGAGGTAATCGAAACAAGTATCACTCCGAAGGATTCCGGGTGAACTGAAGTGTGAGGTCCTATAGACCGAGATCCATTTACTAGTGTGGTAGTACCTATAGACTTCTAGTAAAAATATATGAAGAAGACACATAAGAACCGTGGTGAAGAAAACAGAAGACGAAGACAATCCAGGTATAGTAAAGACAGGATTAACACGGTTAGAAACGCACTTTACAAGGGAACATAGAGATTAAAAGAACTCCTCTAGAGGTCAGAAAGGGTAAGATAACGAAAGAAGATAAAGAAACGTAACAAGTGAATCCTTCTGAAAGAAACGAACCGTAGGACTTTATTACCGACTTGAAAGGAAATGATGTTAGGTCACAATCATCTAACCACTCATCTGAGTTCAAACCAAGTCATTGTCAAAAAACTCTCGTTTTCTAATTTTTAATTATTCTAGATAAAAACTTAGACTCAAGATGGTTAGTCTGAAAGGACCACCGAGTCTGCCATTTCACAGACGGATTTTACACCCTCTGGACACAAGTCAGGGACCCAACCCTTCTAGAGGACCTCTTCCTTTACCGTTGGGTGAGGTCATAAGAACGGACCTCTTAGGGTACCTGTCTCAAAGGACCACCCGATGCCAGGTAGCCCAGCGTTTCTCAACCTGTGTTGACTCGCTGAAGTGAAACAATGATGGTTAGTGAACAAGACGCTAATATGTCTTATATAATTATATAGATTCCAAAAGTGAAAACTTTACCCCTATTAGGATAAGTGTAGTATTACCACGAAACTGGAGGTTTACTCTATCTCGTACGTGTACCGGACCGTATAGAAATCTTAAACACTTTTCTATCAGGAAAATAATATCGGTTCATGGATACGGGTAGTTGTCGGACACAGAGTGGATTCCTTACTCGGTTCAAAACTCCCACGGTTGGTCCGATTGGAATGGTTAAACGTTTGACTTGGATGTAGTCTTGAATTGAACTTTATGAACGTACTTACCTTTTACCTTCTCTCAAGTTTTAATTATCATTTATACTATCTTTCATCTAGTAAAATTAAGGTGAAGACTGATTGAACTTTTCCAGTATATATAATAAAAATAAATCTCAACAACTATTATTGACAACGGTAGTGTCAATTACTTTTTCTCAGAATACATTCAAGTTTCATAATAAAGATGAAGATTTATTTATTTGGTTCTTTTACTAGTCTCATTTCAAAACTGAATCTTTAATAAAGTCAGGTTTTCTGATAAGATATGAAGACAAAGAGAAAACGACAGAACGTATGTCCCAATAGCACCCTCTCCCGTTCCCATCCTACTAAACCCTCTTACCGTAACTTTGTACATATTATAGTATATACTTTACTTATCGGTCAGGTCCAAGTTACGTACTATGACCTACGAACCCCGACCACGTGACTCTACTAGGTCTCCCTACCATGCCCCTCCCTCCTCCCTCCCCTCAAGTCCTACCCCTTGTGCACATATGGACACCGTCTACGTACAACTACATACCGTTTTGGTTATGTTATAACATTTCATTAATTGGAGGTTAATTTTATTTATTTAATTTAAAGTTTTTGATTTTTTTTAATAAACTCCAATTACTAGGACATGTTACCGGGTACAATCTGGTCACAGAACCACTCTGTTAGTCGATGTAATTAAATCGAATTTCCAAATTCTCGTACCCGATGAGAACATCCAACCCAAGTTGTTTTCATCTCTGATTCTATCTCTAAGTCTACGAGAGTCTCTTTCCATTTTTCTTTCGTCCTACCCCGTCTTCCTTGACTTATTTTTACGCCAGAGTAGACCTCAACTTAAAACCGAACTAACGTACCTCTGGAGACTTCACACTTAACATGACGTCTAAACCACGGAAGAAATTCGTTCTTCCGTTCACAAACGATGAGACCAATTCACCAGTAATCTACGTCCGACAAGAGTAGGAGACTCGTTATGAGTGTCAATCTACATGCTATTAAGAGACGTCTTCCCTGTCAGGATTTAACTATCGAAGGTCATGAGCACTGTCGATCCCTAAACAAAGTGGACGGAGATTTCTCCTAGACCTACTTACTCCTTTTACTTATAATGATAAACGTCGGTTTTTAATACAGGGAACAATTTTTACATAACCAAAATAGTCAAGTCAAGTCAGCGAGTTAACACAGACTGAGAAACGCTGGGGTACTTAGCGTCGTGCGGTCCGAAGGGACAGGTAGTGGTTGAGGACCTCAAGTGAGTCTGAGTACAGTAGCTCAGTCACTACGGTAGGTCGGTAGAGTAGGAGACAGCAGGGGAAGAGGAGGACGGGGGTTAGGGAGGGTCGTAGTCTCAGGAAAGGTTACTCAGTTGAGAAACGTACTCCACCGGTTTCATGACCTCAAAGTCGAAATCGTAGTAAGGAAGGTTTCTTGTGGGTCCCGACTAGAGGAAATCTTACCTGACCAACCTAGAGGAACGTCAGGTTCCCTGAGAGTTCTCAGAAGAGGTTGTGGTGTCAAGTTTTCGTAGTTAAGAAACCGTGAATCGAAAGAAGTGTCAGGTTGAGAGTGTAGGTATGCACTGGTGACCTTTTTTTGTATCGGAACTGATCTGACTAGAAACAACCGTTTCATTATAGAGACTGAAAGTTATACGATAGATCCAACCAGTATTGAAAAGAAGGTTCCTCATTCACAGAAAATTAAAGTACCGATGTCAGTGGTAGACGTCACTAAACCCTCGGGGGGTTTTATTTCAGACTGTGACAAAGGGGTAGACAAAGGGTACTTCACTACCCTGGTCTACAGTACTAGAAGCAAAAGACTTACAACTCGAAATTCAGTTGAAAAAGTGAGAGGAGAAAGTGAAAGTGTTCTCCGAGAAATCAAGGAGAAGTGAAAGACGGTATTCCCACTACAGTAGACGTATAGACTCCAATAACTATAAAGAGGGTCGTTAGAACTAAGGTCGAACGTGAAGAAGGTCGGGTCGTAAAGAGTACTACATGAGACGTATATTCAATTTATTCGTCCCATTGTTATATGTCGAAACTGTATGACGAAAAGGATAAACCTTGGTCAGACAACAAGGTTCATGTCAAGATTGACAACGAAGAACTGGACGTTTATCCAAAGAGTTCTCCGTCATTTCACCAGACCATAAGGGTAGGAAAAGTCTTAAAAGGTGTCAAATAACACTAGGTGTGTCAGTTTCCGAAACCATATCAGTTATTTCGTCTTTAGTTACCAAAAAACCTTGGGAGAAAACGAAAAAACTACTTAGTCTTCTACAACCGTTAAACAAGGAAAAGATTTTGGTCGAATTTGTAGACCTTCAAGTGTCAAGTACATAACGGCTTCGGACCGAACCTTTTAAAATTCGTAATGAAATGATCGCACACTCTACTCACGTTAACACACCATCAAACTCGTAAGAAACCGTAACAGAAAGAAACCCTAACCTTACTTTTGACTGGAAAAGGTCAGGACACCGGTGACGACTCAAAAGGTGTAAACGACAGTATAACTCACGTCGTGAAAGTGTCGTAGTAGAAAATCCTAAACTTTATCGAGGTGACTTAAGGTAGTGGAGATGATCGAAACAAACATCACTACGAAAGATTCCGGGTGAACTGAAGTGTAAGGTCCTATAGACCGAGATCCAATCACTAGTATGGTAGTACTGATAGAACCAGTACTTGTAGAAAAAACATGTCAAGAAGACACATAAAAACGGTGAAGGAGAATTATAGAACACGAAGACAATCCAGGTATGGTAAAGACAGGAAATAGCTCGGGTACAAACGTACTTTACAAGGGAACTATAGAGATTAAAAGAACTTCTCTGGAGATTAGAAGGGGTAAGACAATAAAAGGAGATAAAGAAACGTAACTAACGACTCCTTCCGAAAGAATAGAGAAGAACGATAAGAAACCTTGAGACGTAAGTCTACGAATATAGAAAGGAAAAGAGGAAACGAAAAACGAAAAGAAGAAAAGTGTCAATAAACATTCCGGAGGGGTCTGTCGGTAAAAGAAAAAACGTAAAGAAAAGTTACCCCTATCAGAACTAGGAACAGAGGACATGTTACAGTGCTTGGAGTCAGGTATCAAGTAGTCCGTGAGATAGATAGATAATCAAAATATCCTTATGTTTAATTCTCTGTTATATTATGTTCACAGGTTTATTACTGTTTCTTTTAGATACAAATACAGTGTCTTTCCCCCTAGGGAAGGTCCCGGGTTTTGGTCCGACAACAGATTATGAGTCTTTACTTAATAGACTCCTCTGTGTACACGACTGTTTCGTTCTCTAAAATAACCCTTTCCCGTGGACCCACCTCTCTTCATCCCATTCCCTTCGGTCCTCTTGTCGAGACGGTGTACCGACCGTTAGAGACCAAAATACCACTACCCTAATAGAGGGTCCAACGGAAATCGGTTAGTACGACTGAGTCTCAGGAAGGACTACCACGTGTGGAACAAACCGACTCTACCTACGGTCTCTCTTCCTAAGACCCTCCACCAGCCTGTACATCACAGAGGAAAACTGAAAAGGACTCAAGAAAACCAACCACCACCGAATCATCAAGGTACTAGGAATAGTCCTGGAGGACAACATTTTGTCGAGTACGTTTACCAATGATACCACGGACCAGTTCCACTCGTCAAAGTCAGACACACGAAGGGGATTGTAAATATCAGGAATTTAAACCCACTTACCCCAATATTTGGGTACTGTCAGTACTATTTCCAATCTCTGGACGAAAGTCCTTTGACGTACACACATATGTGTTTTATAAACATATCTTAAAGTCTCCAAGAGTCTGGGAACTACTTGGATTAAATGTCTAACAAACTTAGTCTTTTAAGACAAAACCGGATGTACTAAACATGACCGGAAATACGACCGTAACTTTACCACTAGTCTTAGATCTTTTTACTACTTTTAGTCCCCTCTTCGTTCTATCTCTAGACCCGATTAACTCTCTACTGTCTACTTTCTTTAGTCAGTATTAGGTAATCTTCCTTCGGTGATCTGATCAACAGTGTTCCCTGTCAAAACACCTCACTTGCCGGAGGTCCTCGTTACCTTTTTTTCGAAGATCTAGAGTAGAGAACGTCACACAAAAACATGTAGACAGGTGTAAGATGGATGTGTTTTACCTCGGTAAGGATTCTGTCCTCTATCTACCCTGGGTCCGACTCGTCGACATTAAACAGGGGACACCTGTCTTTGAGGTATTATCGTCCTATTATTTCCTTCGACCCGGGACGGGTCTATTTTCCATTCTCTGGTGTATAAAGAGTAAGATTTTCGGTTCCTCTGGAAGAATACTTCGAGGAACCTCCAATTTTCCCCTTATTACAGTTGGATGGGTGTCTAGAGAAGTGACCTTAGGTAGAACCGATTCTCTCTACGTGTACTTGTCCCCTCCTAGCACTTTCTATGGTTTTTGTCTGCATCTTGGTTCTTTTAGATTTACTAATTAGTTTCCTTTGGACCTTCTTTACGGGGTATATTCAGAAAATTTGATGTCGTTCCCACACTGAGAGCGAAACTCAGACGGGTCCACACATAGGTGTGAAGAAGGAGGATCATTTATGAATTGAATAAATGATGAAAGACAGAAACACCCTTAAGAAAAGACGTTTCGGTTTCCAGGTCCCGGAAAATAGACCGGTGACCGAACCACCAATCCTAAGTCACGAGAGAGACGACACCTTCCTGGAGTTAGTCATCGACCCTTAACTTTAGGACGAAGTTCAGTGACGTTCGGTTCCGGTGAGTATTATCATCGTCAACAATTGTCGTGGTGTTCGTCGGTGACGTCCCTTAGTGTTATGTATTAACGTAAGTGTAAATGATGTAAGACTCTACAGAGAAAGTAGTAAGAGACTGAGAAGTTATACATTGTTATTACTTGAGGCTTTGGTGGATAGAAACCTGTGGGGTTTTGGTTTAAACCCCCCTTTTACAAGTCCCAGTGTTCACCCCACATCCACAAGTCAACTCACCTAATACTTTACCCGGTAACGAAACTTATAAATTACTGTTGAAAGACAAGGTTTACTTCTACATTATCCAAAAACAAATAAGAATATCTATGTGCTGTATGGTTTTTTTTACATGTATAATATTAGAACTATTTAAAAGAAATTGACTCTTATGGACACATTGTTGAGAGTCTAGTTCTTTGTATTGAAGGGGACGTAGAATTTTCGATCTCCAACCCTACTAAACACTCTTACCGCAACTTTGTACTTATCATAGTATACACTTTGCTCACCTGTCAGGTCCAAGTAACGTACTATGGCCTACGAACCCCGACCATGTGACTCTGCTAGGTCTCCCTACCATGCCCCTCCCGTCTCCTTCCTCCCAAATCCTACCCCTTGTGCACATATGGACACCACCTACGTACAACTACATACCGTTTTGGTTGTGTCATAACATTTCATTAATTGGAGGTTAATTTTATTTATTTAAATATATATATTTATTTATGTTTTACGTTTTTTATTTATTTATTTATTTTCGATAGACCTTCGGAGAAATCGATTGGACTTCGGGACAAAACACCACTCTCAATATAGACTATTAAAAAGACTGCGGTCCGTGTTGAGTGGACCCTAATAAAGACGTCTTTAATGACGAAAAACATCAGTCAAGTAAGACTGATATAAGCAAGATTAAGATAGAATAATAGAGACTTATGAAAAGGACTATCATTAGGAAATTCACAACGAGTTCTGAACGTTACTATAGAGGACTATTCAAAGAGTGGAAGAGAAGGTTTATTAAGGGAAAAAAAAAAATCAAAGAATCCTAGACCTTGAGATTGTAATTGTACAGGAAGTACTCTTGAGTGTTCTCATGGAAAAGTAGGACTGGAGAGAAAATTCCTAGTCAATTCTCCCATCCTTCATTGTATAGATGTTTGTCCTATCCTTCACGACTAGTGTGTGACTATAGGTGTGTGAACCTATTCTCTTCACGTTTACACTCTTTATGATGTCACTGAACCCGTTCTTTCGTTTGACTCGACAAGTAACTCAGAAGAGGTGTCTAAATCTTGGATTCTTTCCCGTAAGAAAGTAAGGACACTTTACATTACTGTCGTCCCGAAGTCTATTGGTAGGGGTGTAGGCCTACGAATAGATTTGGTTTGGACGGACGGACGGACCTTAGGGAAACTGAAAGTTTTTTATCTCGGACCTAAGTACCCCTTGAGACGAAGAGTCTGTTAAACCCTGTCGAAGACTCCAACCCTTCTTTGTAAAAATTTCTTTTCTGTAGTAAAGGAGAGAGGAAAGGAGGTCTAATTTGGGTCTGGTACTTCTGTTTACATCCCATTTCAAATTATTTGTTATATCTAATATATTCGTTATCCCCCTTACTCACAACGTTTTCCTCTTTTCATCTTATAGATCCTAAAGTAAACATTGACGAAATAAAAACACACAGTAACGAGATAAAAATAGAATAAATAGTTATAGGTTTTTGAGAAGGAGAAAAAATAGCCAAAAAAGAAAGAAAAAAATTTTGACTAAAAAATTTTTAAAAGGTAATCGACGACATATCTTTCATAAAAAGTGTCGTCCTGACCGGAGAGTCATATAGAGATTTTTCTAATTAGACTCTAAATTCGAGTCTTGGAAAAGTGAAGTAAAGAGTCTCCGTCAATAACGGGGTAGTGTAGACGGAGGTCATTGATATATAGAGAAAATTAAGTTGAGGAAATAAGGAAAGTAAAAAAGGAAGTACACAAGTAAATTTCTAATTGACTTATGAATTGAACATAGTATAGGACTCAAAGAAATACAGGGAATCGTATAGGTAATTCTTTAAACCATTTAGGAACTTTTTGAGTAAGAGGATCCTATTTTCTGAGGGTACAGTGTTTCGTAAGTAACCAATTCGGTTAGGAATTGAGTTTTCTACGAAAAACTGTCTTATACTAGTCTCAATCCGTGACAATCAGAATTTCGATTCAACATTCAGGGTCGAAGAGTCTTAGGGAATTTATATTGTGTGATTCCTCACCTAAGTGATGAGTTGAGTCAGATAAACATTCGAATCAGGACGAATTCCTTCTTAAACTATGTGTTTAACTCTAATATTTAAGTGAAAGTAGATTAAGTGACAGATACGACGACGGTTTTAGGGTAGTTATATCCAAAACAGTACTTTTAGATTAGTACTAACAGTGATGAATATTTGAGGACTCTTATGACTCTATTTGACATCGTATAATTTTCTTATTTGTCAAGTAAACTCGTTTTTAGTTAAACTTATGGAGTCAAGTCAAGTCAAGTCAACGAGTCAGTACAGGCTGAGAAACCCTGGGGTACTTAACGTCGTGCGGTCCGGAGGGACAGGTAGTGGTTGAGGGCCTCAAGTGAGTCACAGACAGTTTGGACTTTACCAAACCCCCGACCCGACTGTCTTCGACCCCTTTGACTTTAACCTCCGTTCCTTTCCTGTATTAAATTAACTGATGTAGTATCAACTGACACTGTCCAACCGGGATCACATAGTTAAAGAATTGGAACTTCATAAATACTCGAATCCGAAACCAAGTGGGGTCATTATCTCGTGGGAGTCACATTGACAGAGGAACGAATTAATTAAATTGCTTCTTATTTTCGAGTTTAAATAGGCTCCTACACTTTTCGGACGTCCTAAGTCGATGATGAGTAGATAACTAAGAAGAGAAACGTGGTTCCTCGACTCTAAACTAATTACACTTCTCGTCTCAACTCTCGTCAGGATTTTTCAGGTCCTTTGGTCCTTCGAGGTCACTCTCCAGCGTCTATCATCTTCCGTAGTCTTGATACTATTTCTATTTCCCCCGATTTCAGGTAGTGGTTAAAAAGGAAGTTTAGTCTTAAACTCCTTTATTTTTACAATTTAGGATTATGTAAGTCAAATTCCTCCGGTACATCAACAGATGAAGAATTTTGTCTTCATTATGATTCTGAAACAAATCAATAAAGAGTTATTTTTTTCACTATTTATATAAACATTTTTGAAGTTCCTGATTGTTTTTATACATTGTAACTAAAAGAATTTAGAACTCATAAGTATAGATTTATAAAGAATTTATTTTCTTAGTAGTAATTATTGATATTATTATATTTTCAGATACCAGATAGTATTAAATTAACCGTTTCAATAAGGGAAAATTATAATATGACTCAATATATTTAGAATAGTAGCTACCACTAACAAAGACGACAAGTCAACCATTCAGTACAGGTTGAGAAACACTAGGGTGCTGGACGTCGTGTGGTCCGAAGGTATAGGAAGTGGTAGAGGGTTTTTTGACTTTCACAATCAACGACTCAGTACGGACTGAGAAACACTGGGGTATCTAATATAGGGTGGTCCGAGGAGACAGGTACCCTAAGAGGTCCGTTCTTATGACCTCTCCCACCGGTAAGGGAAGAGGTCCCTTAGAACGGGTCGGTCCTTGACTTGCACCCAGAGGGTATGACGTCCGTCTAAGAAATGGGTGACAGAGGGTCTCAAACGAGTTTAAGTACAGGTAACTAAACCACTATGGTAGGTTAGTAAGGTAGGAGACAACGGGGGGAACGGAGGACGGGAGTTAGAAAGGGTCTTAGTCCCAGAAAAGGTTACTTAGTCGAGAAGGGTAGTTCACCGGTTTCATGATCTGGAAGTCGAAGTCGTGATCAGGAAGATTACTTATAATTCCCAACTAAAGGAAATCCTAACTGACTAAAATACAAGAAGGACAGGTCCTCTTGGAGTTCTCAGAAGAGGTGGTGGTGTCAAGTTTTCGAAGTCAGGAAACCGTAAGTCGGAAGAAACACCAGGTTCAGTGTGTAAAGATGTATGATATCTTTATAGTATCGAAACTGATATACCTGGAAACGGTCGTTTTACTACAGAGACGAAAAATTATACGACAGATCCGAACAGTATTAAAAGAAAGGTTCTTCATTCAGAGAAAATTAAAGTACTAACGTCAGTGACAGGTGTCACTAAAACTTCGGGTTCTTTTATTTTACACAGTGACGAAGGTGAAAAAGAGGTAGATAAACGGTACTTCATTACCCTGACCTATGGTACTAGAATCAAAAAATTTACAATTTACAAGTCGGTGAAAAAAGTGAGAGGAGAAAATGGGAGTAGTTCTTTAAAAAATCAAGGAGAACCGAAAGACGGCAATCTCACCATGGTATACTTATAGACTTTAACAACTATAGAGAGGGACTTTAGAACTAAGGTCGAACACTCAGTAGGTCAAACCGTAAAGTAGACGTATATTCAATTTATTCGTTCTACTGCTATATGTCGGAACTACATGAAGAAAGGCTAAAACTTAGTCAAGTGACGAGGTACACCTCAAGATTGACATCGTAGAACCAGACGCATGTCCAAAGAGTCTTTTGTCTGTTTAACCAGACCATAAGGGTAATGAAGTTCTTAAAAGGTGTTAAACAAAGATCGATATGTTAGTTTCGGAAATCGTATCAGTTACTTCGTCTACAAAGTAAAAAAAGATCTTGAGAGAACGTAAAAGATACTAGGTTAATTGTAACCGTTAAACTAGAGACAAAGGAGACGGAAAAGATTTATGTCGAACATGAAGAACTTCAAGACGTAAGTGTATGACGACTTAGGACCGAATTTCCTAAAACTCATAATGGAACTATCGTACACTTTACTCAAGTTAACATACCATCAAACTTGTAAGAAACCACGACGGGAAGAAACTCTATTCTTACTTTTGACTGGAAAAAGATCAGGAGAACGGTAAAGACTCAAAAGGTTTAAACGAGTGTATAAATAACTTCGTGATATTGTCGTAGTAGGAAATCCTAAAATTTATCGAGTCGATAACATTCCGGAGGAGTCTTTTGGTGAAACGGAAGAACGTACAGAAAAAGAATCCTTACCAAAACCAGTGACGGAGGACATGTTACGATACTTGAAGGTAGGTATCAAGAAGTCCGTGATACGGATGGTCTAGATTATGGAAGTTAGACAAACAGAGGAGGTGACGTATTAAGATCCCCTAAACTAAATCCAGTATGTACTTAACAGATTACCAAAAAGGATGAAAGAAGTTAAATTCGGACTTAAAACGTTATTTCTCGAGTACTGGACTCGGTTTCAGTTGAGGTCTAGAACAAAAACGACTGACATATCTCGAAGAGGTAGAAACCGACGTTTTTTACATTAGTTAGACTTAAGTCATAATTGGTAGACTGTTTTGGACCAGGTGACTTCTTCCCTTACCGTTTGGTAAGGTCATAAGATGGGAACTATTGGGGTACTTGTCATACTTTTCAATTTTTCTATACTGTGACCTTCTACTCCGAGGGTCCACACATCCACAGATTATACGATGATCCCTTCTCACCTCTCTATGGAAGTCTTTCTTACTTCTTCGACTCGGTTTCACTTTTACAGTGAGTAAACACCTACAAAGACCACCACTTTCATTTCAAACTACGATATTTCTTAAGGTTTCCTTGGACCTTATAATCCAGATACTTAGTTCCATTTAACCTGCACCAGTTCGTTCTCTAATGTTCTAATTTGTAGATATAAAATCCTTAGTAACTTGATTTTACCTGTCCTTACCCACTTAAATTGAGTTCACTGGTAATATAGATGATGACACCCGGTCCTAGGGTATCTTCTTTACCTCATCGGGAGTATCAATTGTTTTCAGACTTTGCGTCATGAATCCACGTGGTAGTTTTGACTGTCTTACTAGAACCAAACAAAGGTTCCTTTTGGTAAACCGTAATGTCATTAGATTCAGATACAGGGTTGGTGACTACGACTACTTCGACTTCAACTGACCAAGGTACTTTTGATGTTCTGGAAGATATTGGTTGTTATTTTATACAGGAAAAGTAGTATCCCATTCCACTTCAGTGAGTCAGCACAGGTTGAGAAACGTTGGGGCACCTGACATTGGATGATCCGAAGAGGCAGGTACCCTAAGAGGTCCGTTCTTATGACATCACCTGACGGTAAAGGAAGAGGTGTAGTATCCTATAACCTTACGTTTTCATCCATCATTTCTCTATAGACCTCGTTGTCCGTTCAAATCGGAACCTTATGTTTTTACGTCGTCCCGCTTCAGATATCTCAAAACGGTTCACTTGAGTGACCAGTATCGTTTGTGGGAGAAAGGTGTTGTGTACTTTGATAAGATGTATACTTGTAGTGACAAGTCTTAACTATTCGTGGTACCAATAGTAGACTCTTGACTCATTTACTAAACCTCAAACCTTTGACTCTTGGTGGGTCGTCTTGTAATACCTTCGCCTAACTCCGATACACAGACTTAACAAACCACTAACTTTACCCTTCATCTGACCGGTGACTCTGTAGACTTTCCTTTTCTAAAAAAAAAAAATTTGGATAAACTTACTCTCTCTACGACCATCCTTTCTTAGTATCTGACGGAAAACTAAATCCATAAAATACTTCACGTACTATTCTAGTGACTGTCTCTACCTCCTCTGTCGAACCTAAAGGGTCTGTATAAGTGGTTTAAACCAGTTTAAAATCGAATGTCTTGTACTATTTAATGAGGATCTTGAGTTTAATATTTGGTTTGTTTAGAAATTACAAAGTCTCTTGAGTAGTTTCGACACTTATGTGTTAGAAAAGTAAGTGTGAAGTGTCAGATTAATGTGTCAGAAAGTCACCTTCCTGACAAAAAAGCTAATATTATAAATTAAAAGAAAATGGAACGTACACACTACGATTGGTTACAGTATAAATGGACATATTTACAGTATGTCGGAATATGTAAGAAGAATCTCAAGTAGGTACCCAACAAACATACACGTACCACACATACACACGTTCCTCCTTAACTTGATTATCACATGGAAGACTACTTTTTTTTCTAATGTGAAAATAAGAAAACACATAATTTTACTCGTTGTCGATACTTTTTACTACAAAAGAAATAAGACTTAGGTTTAAATTTCAATAAATCCGGAAAGAGTAGAGAATTTGAGGTTGAATTCTTGAAGTGGGAGAGGAACTAAAACTCCACACCATATGGGTTGTACTCAAATTTGGAGGAGGGGAGTGAGAATTCTAAGAGTTAAATTTCTTTTTCGAACTCCAACCTTGTTATAACACGTCAGTTGTGAGAGTTTAAAACCACTCCAACTTTCCCAGGTATCGAGGAAAGGTAAGAAGTACTGTCAATTCGGACGAAGCAAAAATAAATTATGTCTAAATAGGATTCCGGACAAGAAAAGGTCACACTAGGTGAACCGGCGTGGGTAAACCTTCTCGGGTCATGATACCAGTCCCAACCAAACCGAGCGAGGTTCGAGTAACGATGTAAGAAAAAAATCTCGGACGGTTTACACCCGGTTACCCACACAGAACAACTGTAGGACACCAAATAGTCTATACATCCTAGTGAGAAATCTCGTTGGAGAAATCTTCGGACGTCGACACGACCCTCGGGGACCAGTCGTACAGATTCTCCTTCGGGTTTGAGACTAAGTGTAAATTGGTTTTACGAATACCCCTTACCGTTGTATTCGTACGGAACGGAATTCTTTGTGTACCGCGGGTAGGACTTAGATCTAATCACTAAACACCAACGTTTATAAACGGATAGAGAGGTTTGGTATTAAATAGGGTTTCTTTACTGATACAGTGAATGTGTAAATCTATATTCTTGGTGTGTGTTTTACCTAAAGGACCCAGTCAAGACTAAAAGTTCAGGTACGTGGTAAAAAATAAACGGTGTAAGTCTGGCGTCTCGGTGAAAGTTCCTATACAATCCCTATGTCCTTTGTAATCACACATCAATTTTACACATGGGGTACCACCCTTTTCTGGTCTCCTGTGTTAAAACCTGACCGTTCCTAGTCGTCTTCAAACGATGAGTTTATATAGTACTTTGTATGAGATATTGGGGTTGATGTCTAAATTCATCTAATTGTTGAAGTAAAATAATTCACGTTTACGAGGGAGTTCACCAATCTGAAGTAAGTATGAAATCATACTTTATAAATGAAGTTATTCTAAAAGGTCAGGTAAGAGAGACTCATGGACCTTGAGGACCCTCTACCCCCTCCATTCTACCTCACAAAGTGAAGAAATGGTTTAGATAACGACCGTGATAGTAATTGAAATTACTTATTTTTATATTAATTTCAAACATATACTAATCACAAGTGACTTATAAAAATTGTCCTTATTACCTGAACCTCTATCAATTCAACATACACTACTTTTAAATTTTTGATCACTTAGATTCCCTAAGTAAAATGGTGAAAACACTGAAAAGACATTCAAGAAAAAATTATTTATAAAACTTTTTCTAAGATTAATCGAACATTAGTAACAGAGTCATTATATTATTGATTTTGTGTGATTACGGGTATAAAAAGAATCTCGTTCTTCTTACCCTCGTCATATGTCTCTTTAGAATTTCTTGGTCTCCATTTTATTTGTCAACATAGACTCTCGACCTTTACTCCACTCACCACGCTTTACTCTGAATTTAATTCCTACTCTATCTCCCTTTCTTTTATAAAGGCACGATTCCGTTAAAATGGTCCTAAGGATAGACACTTAAAAGACGGTACCCAATTCCATCAGACTTCTGGTTCAAGTATTTAATTGAAAACTAAAACCTCAACCTGAAGAGTGAAAAGAACTAAATACAATAGAAGGTACAAGTCAAAGAGATCCTATACACAAACAAAAGAGGTGAGTCGTGAAAAGGGGAGTTATAAGGTTAAACGTAAAGACTCCGACGGCGTAAGATTATGATGACAACCACTACTTCTACCACTCTTCCTCTTCCTCCCTCCCGCCCCCCTTCTGTGATTGAATTGATTCGTGGACAATACCCGTCCAACGATACGGTCCGTAAAAAGTGTGTTAAGTAAATTTAAAGAGTTTATTCTGTTGACTCCAAGTCTTTTCAATTCATTAACTAGGTTCCAGTAAATATAAAACCTCGACGTTAGTGTTGGTATCGACGTGGTAAAGTTTCGGGGAACGGAAAAAAAACCGCCCCCCCCCCCCCTCAGAATTCGTGACGAAAACCTACTTGTAAAATTTTACTTTGTTTGTCGACATTTGTACATACTAGATGGAGTAACATTTCTTCTAAATTTTAAATAAAATTGAAGGTACTATTTTCATTACCCTTATTAAACTGTTTTTACTTTTTCTTTAGAATCCTCGTTTCATTTTGTTTCCAATTTTTAATAAAGACATCGAAGGAGGTACAAATAAAAACAACTTAACAACCTCAATGGGTTAACACCGTTTTCCCTCTCCTTGTGTGTGAATCCTGGGTTGGGACTCGAAACCGGGACAACAGTCGACCCCTTTCAAAGAAGTTGAGAGAGTTTGATCTAAAAGTGGAAACATTTCAACTTGTTAGGGATTAGAAGGGAGGAGACTTCGACGACACTCGTAACTCAAATACTAAGATTCTAGAGAGGTCTCATAAAAAATTTTGTCTGATATTATGTCAATAACAACGACAATAATGATGAACGCTTTTCTTATCTTCAACCGTCGTGAACCGTGGTGAAACTATTATGAGTTTATACGACCATGAAAATTTCGTATTTTTAGAGTTTTAGTAGTCTTAAATAGGATACTAACACTAAACAATTAAGGTATTAAAATTTTGGACTTGATTGATTTGAGATCACGACGAACATGTCAAGTTGAGGAAGGTTTTGTGTCCACTTTTGTCCTTAACAACGACAATAAGACATTACTTCAGTATAGACTGAGAAACACTAGGGAGGTTGACATCGTGTGTTCCGAGGAGACTAGAAGTGATAGAGGATCTCAAACGGGTTTAAGTACAGGTAACTCAAACACTACTATAGATTAGTAGAGTAGTAGACGGTAGGGGTAGAGGAAACGGAAGTTAGAAGGAGTGGTAATCCGACAAAAGGTCACCCAGTCAAAAAACGTAGTCCACCGGTTTCATAACCTCAAAGTCGAAGTCAGGAAGGTTACTTGTAAGTCCTGACTAAAGGAAATCCTACTTGACCAAAGTACAGGAATGTCAGGCTCCCTAAGAGTTTTCAGAAGAGGTTGTGGTTTTAAGTTTTCGTAGTTAAGAAACCAGCGTCCGAATAAAAAAATATATTTAAATAAATAAAATTAACCTCCGATTAATGAAATGTTATATCCAGTTGAGAGTGCAGTGACTGAGGACCTTTTTGGTATCGAAACTGATATACCTACAAACAGTTGTTTCACTACAGAGACGAAACATTATTTGATTCAAACAGTGTCAAAAGGAAAATTCCACGTTCACAGAAAATTAAAGTACTGACGTCAGTTGTGGGTGTCACTAAAACATCGGGTTCTTTTTTTAGACAGTGACGAAGGTGAAAAAGGATGAGATACGTGGTACTTCACTACATTTACCAACGGTAACGGTACTAGAATTAAAAAAATTAGAACTCAAAGTTCTGTTCAAAAGTGAGAAGAGAAAGTGTGAGTAGTTCTCTGAGAAATCAAGGGGAACCTAAAGACGGTAATTTCACCATAGTAGAAGTATAGCCTTCAACAACTATAAAGAGGACCGTTAGAACTAAGGTCGAAGACTAAGTAGGTCAGGTCGTAAATTGTACTACATGAGACGTTTATTAAACTTATTCGTCCTACTGTCATAAATCGGAACAACATAAAGAAAGGGTTAAAACTTTGTCAGTCAACAAGGTATAGACCAAGATTGACGACGAAGAACTGGATACATGTCTAAAGAATCCTATGTCCATTCCATCAGACTATAAGGGTAAGGAACTTCTTAAAAGGTGTTACACAACGTTAGGTGTGTTGGTTCCCGAAATCACACCGTCACTTCGTTTTCATCTATAAAAGGACCTTAGGAGAACGAAATAGGTACTAGGTCACTTATGACTGTTAGACCGGAGACCAAGTCGAGTCAAGTCGAGTCAAGTCAAGTCAAGTCAAGTCAAGTCAAGTCAGCGAGTCAGCACAGGCTGAAAAACACTGGGGTACTTAGCGTCGTGCGGTCCGGAGGGACAGGTAGTGGTAGAGGGCCTCAAGTGAGTCTGAGTGCAGGTAGTTCAGACACTACGGTAGGTCAGTAGAGTAGGAGCCAGCAGGGGAAGAAGAGGACGGGAGTTAGGGAGGGTCGTAGTCTCAGAAAAGGTTACTCAGTTGAGAAGCGTACTCCATCGGTTTCATGACCTCGAAGTTGAAATCGTAGTAAGGAAGGTTTTTTAGGGTCCCAACTAGAGGAAGGTGATGGAGAAGTTTTAGGTCGTACATGTAGAGCTTCAAGAGTCAAGTGTATGATGACTTCGGATCGAATTTCCATAAACTCGTATTGAAACGATCGTACACACACACACACACACGCACACAATCAACGAGTCAGCACAGACTGAGAAACGCTGGGATACCTGATATCGGGAATTCCGAGGAAATAAGTACCTTAAGAGGTCCGTTCTTATGACCTCACCCAACGGTAAGGGAAGAGGAAGATCGTAGACTTTACTTGTGTAAACATGACATCAAACTTGTCAAAAACCGTAACGGAAAAATCTCCCAACTTTACTTTCGACTGTAAAAGGTCAAGACACCGGTGGTAACGTAAAAGGTTTAAACGGTAGTATAACTCACGTCGTGACATTGTCATAGGAGAAAAACTTAAAATATACTGTGTCCACTTTAAGACAGTGATCAAGTATATTACGAAGGATTCTAGGTAAACTGAAGTGGTAGGTCCTACGGACCGACATTCACTCACAGGTGTGGTAACACCGATAGACCTAGTACTTCTGGAAAGAACATATCAAGACGTATAAGGACGGTGGAGAAGAATTAGAAAAAACGAAGACAATCTAGAATGGTAAAGACACGGAATAGTACAGATAGAAACGTACTTTATAAGGGACAGAGATTAAAAGAATTTCTCTAAAGATCACAAGGGTAAGCTAACAAAAGTAAAGAAACGTAAGAAGTAAATTCTTCCGGAAGAATAGAGAGGAACGATAAGAGACCTTAAGACGTAAACTAACTCAAATAGAAAGGGAAAGAGGGAACGGAAAGTGAAGAGAAGAAATGAGTGAATAAACATTTCGGTGCAGTCTATTTGTGAAATGGAAGAACGTAATTAAAAAGAACCCCTACCAAAACCAGTGACGGAGGATATGTTATTGAGGTAGGTATCAATAATTCCGTGATACAGATGGTCTAGATTAGGGAACTTTAATAAGTAGTGGAGGTGACATATTAGTATTCCCTAAACTAAATCCAACATGGACTTACTGGATCACCAAAAGGAATGAAAGATGTTAAATTCGGACTTAAAATGTTTTTTTCTCAAGTATTAGACTCGGTGTCAGTCGAGGATCCAGAACAAAAATGTGTGACATATCTTGAATAAGTAGAAACCGACGTTTCTAGTATTAGTTAGACTACAGTCATAACTGGTAAACCACTACAGGTATATATGTCAGTAGAGAACACAACGACCTTTTTCTACAAATAATACTAGTCACACAAGAGAACTATTTTAAGACAATTGGAATAGGGACAAAGTTAAACATGAGGTTCCGGTTTGAACGGACAATGAGGTCCATAGAGAATTGAAGAATAAAAAAGTAAGGTTAGGGGATCCTATTTTTCCTGTAAGAAAAAAAAAAAAACCACAATCAAGATCTTCCAGACCATTCAGAAATATCTTGACTTTTATTCTTAATAAATGTATAATTAGTTAAAGGATTTACAGTCTATAAAAAGAGTAATGTCTTATATTTTTAATAAGCAAAGTTACGGTAAGAGGGTTTAGTAGGGTGGGAGGGAGAGAGGGTGTCTCAGGTTTTCTGACAAGATATGTAGACACAGAGAAAACGACAGACGTATGTCGAACACAGAACGACAGAACAAAAATGTAAAACATATTTTTATTTATATATTTGATACTTTTTTTTTCTTATATTTAAAAAAAATTTCAAGGAGTAAAAAATGGTCTGAAATAGTAATCAATTTTATTCCGTATGACAGGATCTTAAACCCCTAAGTACTTGATGATTATAAAATTTTTATTTAACACACATGTACGAAAACCGGTTGATTGCTATAATGTGTGTATGTGTGTTTGTGTGTGTTCGAGATATAATTAATAATTTCGGTGAAAGATTCTTGATTTCCCGTAAAATTGGATCTTTTATAGTCTGATTTCCTTTCAAGATTTCAACCTTATTTACAAAATACTTTCTGGTGAATTAGAAAAAGAAGGTTGAAGTGACACTAGGTAACCGTTAGAAGGATGTTAATGTACAGGTGTCTGTCGGAAAATCTTCGGTAACTTAAACACCTATGTAATCCTCACTTGGATACGACATGTTTTCCAAGGTCGGGGAAGGTATTTGACGGAGGAAACTTGGAGGGACAAGTTTTTCCAAATAAACATAGAACAAAGAACAGTGTCTTTTAAAATGAATAGGTAACATCTAAGACAGTATCCAATATGTTGGTCAATCGTAGATTTAAGGGTAGAAACACACCGACGAGAACAGGTTTTATTTCCTTCCTTTGTGTACTGAAAGTCCCTAAAGAAAGCACAACCGATTTTTCAAGTAAGCTTAAAAAGGTATTTTCGTATATCTTTTTGAACTTATTTGAAAAAACCGGTTGGGTTATAAATTATTTTGATTCTTTTTCATTATGACTAAGGAAAATCTTGTTTCTGCTAAGTCTCTTCTTAGACATTTCATGACACCGAGGAAATAGAAGGTAAACTTTTCTCTTTTACCTTTATGGAGAAATAAAACAGAAAGGGGAATTTTGAATGGTATATAAAACCCTTGTGTAAGAGACTCTTGAGACTACACTTTGTAGGAAGTGTTTTTTTAATAGGTAAATCGACATACTAAGTTTTGAAGTTGTAAGTTTTCTTTTTATTTTCTTATCGAATTATACCCCTCTCTTAAGTTAGAAGTGAATCCCTTTCTTAAATTTCTCCTTTAATTCAGAGAAACCTTTGACTTACTTCAGTACCTGACTTTTACAGGAAGTCATTTACAATCCACAATTTTTACTTTCTTTTATTCTTTTGTCAAGATTTTTATCCAGAGAGAGAGGGGAAGGTACGTAGTGGAACTAGGGTGATTCATTGAAGAAAGACAAGATGACAAGAAGTCTCCCTAAGGTGTACGTCCCGTAAAGAATAGTGTGTGTACGTCAGGAGTTCCAGTGCGGGATGTCAGTAAAAAGAGACGGAGAATTTCATTCTCCGTGCGGGATGTCCAGTAAAAAGAGAATGTGAGACGTCTTGACCCACATCAGGTACAGACGACTAAGAAGTAATAAGAGATAGGGTTTTCCAGTTGGTATTATACCTTGTAGAACTTGAGCTTTTTTTTTTTTTTTCTATGAGTCGGATCTATTGGTCGACACACGTTTAATTTTGTAGGGTTTTATCGAAAAAAAAAGAGAGGGTTGTCGTTCCTGACTATAATTTACGTCGTGTCCTCCATGAGTAAAGGGGAGACTTTAAGGGGGTTTCCCGAAAATTTAACGTGATTCAGTGAGTTCAAAGTGTTCAAAATTGTTTTAAGGAATTAAGGTTGTTCTTAATTCTCTCTTTACTTACGAAACGAGAGGTTGCAGTCGGAGACCAAGAAGGTTGGTCGTATTTAGAAGTCTCCTGAAGACTATTAAATTGATTTGTCTGACCGATCAGTCTCTTGTCTAGAAAAAAAAAAGAAAAAAGGGGGGAACTTTTTTAATGGTCTTTGGTAAAGTGGTCTAAAAGGGAGAATACTCGTTCTTAAAGGGGTCAAGGACACTCCCACTCTATTTTGTTCCCGTATGACCTGTTGACTCTTTACAATCTTTCGTAGTAACTATAAAACCAGTTATACTCCTTTGACCAGTAAAAATTGTCTCTGGACGTTTGAAACGAACCACCGGACCCGAGATGAGGTCCCGTGTTACAATTACTGTCAAGGAGGTGTGGGTATCGAATCTCTAAGAGTGATGTCTATTTGTTGTACTTACTTCAGAAAGACTTCACCCTAGATAAAGAATATATTTAAAAGAACATGCTTTCTATTATTATTGTTACATTTTTCAGACAGTCAGAAGGGTCAAGAAGGGTTACCTTATATACTACTGAAAAAACCGAATTAATAGTTTCAATAGAGTGTAAAGATAGTGGGTTGTCTGGTTTGGGTTTACCTGGACTTGTAATCAAAACTTATATAGAATAGTAAAAGGAATAAACTTATTCTGTACAAGTATACTTATGTCTCTTTCTATAGGAATAGTTGTATTATTCGGAGATATATATTTGTCGTCGTCCGATTGTTTTAAGTGTTTGTTGTCTGATGTTATATGTCACAGTCGTTTAGTGAACTCGGGTGATAAAGACCAACTTGTGTGGAATATTCTTGGAATCTATTCTAGTTTATGATAAAAATAGAACGTGTAGATCGACATAAGGACTATGTGTCGTCTTGAAGGTATTCACGATTGTAAATTTAAGATACTTCTACTCAGATAGTATACCTGGTAGTATCGTCTTTCTGATCGTGTGTAACCCTAATTAATTTATACATACTACACTTACCTAATAACTCATGTACTTACTTACTGACCTACCAAACTTAATTGATTAATCACTTGTTTACGTCTATAAGGTTCATTTCCACTACAGTACCTTCGCCACCAATCATCTTATATTTTGAACTATCCATCCAACTACCAATAACCAGAATCCTTCGGTAATTTTTTTGTAAGAACTCCCTTTTCGTCCAACAACTTTGACAAAAAAACTCTGTATGACTCCACAACAAAATGTACTACACAACCTCGTTGTCAAGTTCCATGCTTCTCAGTTTATATAGATATTCTAAATTAAGTTTTCTTCATCCACTTTTTGTAATTGAAGGTTCACCAAGAGTAAAAAGATGAAGAGTGAGAAGAATTCCGACAAATTGATAGAAGAATCAAACACAAAAAGAGGAAGTCAAATAAGATATGAAAAGGTGATTTAAATAGAGGGATTTAAGGTCAATGAAAAGAGGTTGTTTGGATTAGTCTCTGAAAGTCGACACGAAGTGAAGGACTATGTGGTACAATTTTGGGACTCAGGTCATAACTTCCGACAGTTATACCACGTTACTTTCAAGATGTAACTACAGTCCTTTTTCTTCAAGTTCAGGTAATCCTAGTTGGTGAAAGATTGATCAAAGGAGTTGGTTTACAGTTCGATCTGTTAAAGATTCTTGGAAAGTCTGAATCATAAAATAAATAAAAATTTAGAATAGAAACTCTTGTGAGTGAGATATACGTTGGATTTAATCACGAGAATTTGAAGTGACATTACAGACTTAGTGTATCTTAGGACAATTTTACGTTTAAGACTAAACCACTTTGACATGATTCCGACCTCCAAAGACGTAAAGATTGTTCGAAGGTCTAATGATACTACGAAGACCAGGTGTCTTCGTTAAACTCATCGCGACGGATATACCGATACAACATCTTGAAGTACAATAGTTTCTTGTAGATAAGAAAGAAAGGTCTGAAACGGTTTAGAGGATTAGTTGAACCTTACAGAAAGGTAAGTATAAGTAGAAAGTCGTTGACAGAGTAAGAAGTATTAGTTAGAATAAGGTCTATTTTACGACAGAATGGTTATTTCGAGAAGAATTAGGTTAGAAAATAAGTGTGTCTTTCATTAGAAAATATACTAAAGGAAATCCGGAAACACAGAACGGATATCGTAGTACTTTTGGAATGTAAACATCAATAAACACACACACAAAACAGAGAGGAAGATCCAACATTCTGAGGAATGTTAAGTTTACTATTGACGAAGGGACTGATTCTCATCCTCCTTCTCGTAAGACTTCTCCCCTTATACCAGTGTGATCATTTACAGTTCCCTTAGGTTTGGATTAAGTAGACTGGGGTTGTGTAAGAGAAGATAACGTGGACGGTCCGTGATATCATACGTGGGTTTGTCTCGTAGACTGTGTAACGACCTAAAGTTAGTGACAAATACTCTGTCTCGTTACAATGTGAAGTCAACATTGTTGTGACACTCAACAACAACAACAACAAAAGAACGTAAGAATTGAAAATCCACAACCATTTGTCGAGTCATTTCTTCAAGAAAAAGTAGATCTTGAACTCTCCAATCCTCTGACTACGTCTAGTCCCCTCGACAGTCACTAGTTAAATCCTTTGTTTGACAGAATAAGATGGACGTCTCGTTTTAATTACATAAGTGGAAGTAGTTGAGTCTTGTAAAAATAAAGAACTCTGTCACGTCATTTCTTTATGTATATTTACGGGAAAATTTAGTGACCTAGGAGATGAAAAGTCTCAACCTTATAATATATGTCCGTTCTCCGGTAAATTACATAAAAAGTTTTACGATTTTGTAATCCCGTTGTACTACAATATATTTAGTACTTTTTTTACATAACGTAAACATTGAGTAGAAATAAGGTACTGGATAAAGAAAACGTATGGAAAATAATGAACTCTAAATATTCGAGTAAAGAGACACTCCGAGTACGTTGTTGTGTCTAGCTACATAGACGGAAGTTAGTAGTTTCCCGTTTGTAAGTCCAGTCTGTAGTCAGCAAACGAGTTAAGTAGACCTAATTACTTCGGGATCTAGAACGGAAGTCGTATGTGTCTCTCGTTACACGTCATACAGACATTCAGTCAGTATAGTTGACTGAGAACTTGAACATTACGGGTCTAAATACAGAAGGTACAAGAATTTAGTTTTATAATAACTGATACCGTCATTTTTCTATATATAGGGGTCGACAATAAGATCGATATCGGAACAATCAAAAGGTTCTTATTAATTGGATTTGAAAAAGTGTAAAGAATAATTAATAAATGTCTGAACCTAGACTCCACTCCGAAGAAACCCGTTGAAACTTACCACATTAATGTGAGAATTCGTCTTGACTTAGAATGACAGAGACTACCGAGGTAGGGTTCGTGTACCGGAATCTTATACTTTCGACACCTTACAGACGTCTCCGACGGGTCACTTCATTTTATTGACATGATACATTTTATTGATACAGGGTTTCTTGTATCAAATCTTGTAAATTAAGAATGTTAGTGGGACACTTTAGTCGTGTCATCCGTTGTGATACAGGTTGTTTGTACACACGTTTGACTCATAGAGACTAAACGGGTTCCAAGTTTCCAATCTTTGTGGTTTTGTTTCCAGTACGTCTGAAGGAAATACCATCTGATAGTAAAAAATACTATTATCTTCCTGAAAAAATTCAATAATAAAATTCTATTATTGGTCCTTCTTCAGTTACTTTCCCATTGTATAAAAGTATTACTCGATTTTTTAAAGTCTTACTTAGTTTAGGAACCCTTTCTTATCTTAAAAGAATCGACCATTCTACTGAAACCCTTACTCAATTGTTTATTCGTAAATCACGTAGGAACAACTTCTGTTTCTTTTTCTTTACTAGTCATAATAGTTCAGGAGACTACACGTGGACTTTCGATTTAAGTAGACGAGTCAAAATGAGTCACAGAGTCTTCGAAGATCATTCCTCTGACTCTACTGTTTTATGAGTTTGACCATCGATAACTTTTACATAAGTATAGTCCAACCAGAGGTTCATTTGTAGGTTATTTACAAAGGAGGTCACTAAAGTTGTAAACATGGAATTTTTGTTTTAGTTGTATTTTCTTCACTATATAGTTTCTCGTATCCTCACATTTAAGTTTGTTAACGAAGAACCTTTCCATATATTTGAGAGATCCTTGTTTTAGACGTTAGACATTCTACACTAGACATTTTAGACATTTTGAAAATTTCGTTTAAGTACATGTGGATTGAGAACACAAAAACAGACCGTCTACGAGTCACAACTTACGTACGATTGGACGTCGAAATGAATCTGGAGATTGATAGAAAATGTAGGGGGATCTTGACTTAGTTACGATAGATAGGATCTTGTTTTATGGTTTCCTTCTCTTAGTCTCAAGTGGCTTATGAAAGGGAGACGTAACAACCTCTTGACAGTCTATTCGTCGTTACGTCTAACTTGTTTGTGGAAACAGGTTCCCATTAATCACTGCATTTAATTTTGAATTTAACAGGGGTTCCTTCCTTCCCTCAGACAGTATTGATAATTAACATTTATCACGAGACATTTTTCTCTCTCTCTTTAACTCTCTCTCTTTCATTTAAACTTAAAATTTTAACATATCTTAAAATAACGGAGAAGGTCCTGTTCTCTTTAATGAAAAGGTTCTTCTCGAGTCCTTCTTTTTTTTTTTCGTTTGGTGTCTAAAGTTTCCCTTTTACATAAATATAATCAGAAAGTTTGGATAAAATAGTAAAGAAAAGGTGAATGAGATTCACCTCACATTCACCTCACATTCACCGTTGTCTTCTGTTATAAGATTCTTGTTGATAAAAGAGGATAGTACACTAGTTCAGAAAACCGATGATTTTCTGAATACCAGTGACCTCTTCAATCGTGATTACAATCGTTTACTCTAAACAGAGTAAAGCTCCTCGTCATACCCTTTTACGAACTCAAGGAACGAATATTATATCTTACAGTAAGGACTTATTGACTAAAACGCTAAGACGAGATCCGAAAAGTCTACTATACACATATCAAACGAGTGAGAAATCTCTGAACTAAGACTGTAAGGTACGGTAATGTTTCATCTTTCCCCTTTCACTTTTAATCTCGATCTAGATCCTTCTTAAGTGGAATCTCCAAGTGGTCCTCTAGAACTAATAAACTCTACATGAGGAATTCGTTTCTCATGAAAATAAATTCCGCAAACTTTTTGAACCGTCGGAGAAGGATTACAGGAGAACGAAACGAAAAGTTCCTTCCTACGATGGTCGTGCACAAATCCAAGAGAATCGGTCCTATACACGTGATCTCGTCTTACAAAATATCACAAACCTTCTAAGTTTATTAAGGAGATACGAGATATTTAATCCCAGGAAGTCATCATTACTGGTTTAACAGTTGTACTCAACTTAGTATCTTTTTCGTTCTCTTAAGGTCTTTTTGTAGATGAAAACGAAGTAACTGATGTGATTTTGAAAAGTGACACACCTAGTGTTGTTTGACACCTTTTAAGAATTTCTCTACCCTTATGGTGATGTGGAATGGACGGAGGACTCTTTGGACATACGGTCAGTTCTTCGTTGTCAATCTCGGTCTGTACCTTGTTACCTGAGTAAGGTTTAACCCTTTTCTCATGCAGTTCCGACATATACCAGTGGGACAAATGAATTGAAGATACGTCTCAGGTCGTACGTTTTACGGTCCGACCTACTTCGTTTTCGACCTTATTTCTAACGACCACTCTTTATACGACCAAAATCTTTTCCGTCTCCTTGGTCTCTAGTTTAACGGTTGTAGGCGACCTAGAACCTTTTTCGTTCTCTCAAGGTCTTTTCGTAGATAAAGACTAAATAACTGATACTGTTTCGGAACCACACCTTAGTGTTATTTGACACCTTTTAAGACTTTCCCTACCCTTATGGTCTGGTGGACTGGACGGAGAACTCTTTAGACATACGTCCAGTCCTTCGTTGTCAATCTTGACCTGTACCTTGTTGTCTGACCAAGGTTTATCCTTTTCCTCATGTAGTTCCGACATATAACAGTGGGACGAATAAATTGAAGATACGTCTCATGTAGTACTCTTTGCGACCTGACCTTCTTAGTGTTCGACCCTAGTTCTAACGGCCCTCTTTATAGTTATTGGAGTCTATACGTCTACTGTGGTGGGAATACCGTCTTTCACTTCTCCTTGATTTTTCGGAGAACTACTTTCACTTTCTCCTCTCGCTTTTTCAACCGAATTTCGAGTTGTAAGTCTTTTACTTCTAGTACCGTAGGCCAGGGTAGTGAAGTACCCTTTATCTACCTCTTTGTCATCTTTGTCACAGTTCGAAATAAAAAACCCCGCGGTTTTAGTGACGTCTACCACTAACGTCGGTACTTTAATTTTCCGCGAATGAGGAACCTTCTTTTCAATACTGGTTGGATCTATCATAAAAGTTTTCGTCTCTGTAATGAAACGACTGATTCCAGACAGATCAGTTCCGATACCAAAAAGGACACCAGTACATACCTACACTCTCAATCTGACACTTCTTCCGACTCGTGGCTTCTTAACTACGAAAACTTGACACCACAACCTCTTCTGAGAACTCTCAGGGAACCTGACGTTCCTCTAGGTTGGTCAGGTAAGACTTCTTCTAGTTGGGACCCTAAAGAAACCTTTCTTACTACGATTTCGACTTTGAGGTCATAAAACCGGTGGAGTACGTTTCTCAACTGAGTAACCTTTTCTGAGACTACGACCCTCCCTAACCCCCGTCCTCCTCTTCCCCTGTTGGTTCCTACTCTACCGACCTACCGTAGTGCCTGAGCTACCTGCACTCAGACTCACTTGAGGCCCTTAACCACTACCTGTCCCTCCGGACCACACAACACTAAGTACCCCAGTGTTTCCCAGCCTGTGCTGACTCACTGTCTTGACTTGACTTGACCCTCTTTATAGTTATTGGAGTCTATACGTCTACTGTGGTGGGAATACCGTCTTTCACCTCTCCTTGATTTTTCGGAGAACTACTTTACTTTCTCCTCTCACCTTTTCGAACGAAATTTGAGTTGTAAGTTTTTGGTTTCTATACCAGGGTAGTCAAGTACCGTTTATCTTCCCCTTTGTTACCTTGGTCACTGTCTAAAATAAAAGAACCCGGGGGTTATAGTGACGTCTACCATTGATTTCGGTACTTTAATTTTCTTCGAACGAGGAACCTTCTTTTCGATACTGGTTAGATCTGTCGTATAATGTTTCGTCTCTATAATGAAACGGTAGTTTCAAGACATATCAGTTTCGATGCCAAAAAGGTCATCAGTGAATACCTACACTCTCAACCTGGTATTTCTTCCGACTCCCGACTTCTTAACTATGAAAGTTTAACACCATGACCTTTTCTGAGAACTCTCAGGGAACCTGAAGTTCCTCGAGTTTGGTCAGTTAGGACTTCCTTTAGTCAGGATTTATAAGTAACCTTTCTGACGACGACTTCGACTTCGAGGTTAGGAAACCGGTGGACTACGCTTCTCGACTGAGTAACCTTTTCTGAGACTACGAGCCTTTCTATCTTCCGTCCTCCTTTTCCCCTACTGTCTCCTACTCTTCCAACCTACCGTGGTGGCTGAGTCACCTGTACTCAAAGTCGTTCGGGACCCTCGACCACTACCTGTCCCTCCGGATCGTACGACTTCAGGTACCCCAGCGTTTCTCACCCTGTGCTGACTTTCTGACTTGACTTGACTTGACTCAACTTACTACTATATCACTACTACTTTGTCACAAATGATTGATTAGTAAAACTCGGTTCATTATGGTTGTAGGGCAAATTGGGAGTACTTTTAGGTTACTATACCACAACAATTGAAGTAACATATTCACCCCTTTCACTAGTTCCTTAATACTATGTTTTGTACCATGTCTATGATTGTCTATGTCTTTTTTATTAGGTGGTAAACTACGAGGTGTCGATTTTGAAGTTTCCATAAAAAGCTCACCATACTCCTAACTCTTATGTAGTTTACTTTAACACTAATAGTTACTGACCAGTCGGACGAACTTTTATATGGTGGTTACTGGTATCGTGGAAGAACCAACAACAAGTCATCGATTCCACACAGGTTGAGACGTTGATGTACTTGACTTTGTGAGGTCCGAGGAGAAAGGAGGTGATAGAGGGTCTCAAACGCATTTGACTTCAAGTAACTAAGTCACTACGATAGATTGATAGAGTAGGATACGGTGCCGGTAGAGGAAAACGGAAGTTAGAAAGGATCGTAGGTTCAGAAAGGTTACTCCGTCGAGAAACGTAGTCGTCAGTTTCATAACCTCGAAATCGAAGTCGTTGCCAGGAAGGTTACTTATAAGTCCCAATTAAAGAAATCCTTACAGATCAAACTAGAGGAACGTCAGGTTCCCTGCGACTTCTCAGAAGAGGTCGTGGTATAAACTTTCGTAGTTAAGAAGTCGGGAGTCGGAAGAAATACCAGGTTGAGAGTGTAGGTATGTACCGATGTCCTTTTTGGTATCGAAACTGATATACCTTGAAACAGCTGTTTTATTACAGAGACGAAAAATTATGTGGTAGATCCAAACAGAATCGAAAAGAAGTTTCCCGTTCGGAGGAAATTAAATTATTAACGTCAGTGGTAGGAACCTCTAAAACCTCGGGTCCTTTTATTTTAGACAGTGACGAAGGGGAAAAAGGGAAAGATACACGGTACTTCACTACCCGGACCTACGGTACTAGAATCAAAAAACCAAAAACAAAAAATTACAACTCGAAATCCAGTTCAAAAAATTAAAAAAAAAGAGGAAGTAGTTCTCTGAGAAATTAAGAAGAAACGAAAGACGGTAATTTCACCATAGTAGAATAGACTGAAGTGACTATAAAAGGGGTCGTCAGAATTAAGGTCGAACACTAAGTAGGTCGGACCGTAAAATGTACTACACGAGACGTGTATTCAATTTATTTGTCTCACTGTTATATGGAGGAACAGTATAAGTAAAGGGTTAAAACTTGGTCAGACAACAAGGTACAGGTCAAGATTGACAACGAAGAACTGGGCGTATGTCCAAAGAGTCTTCTGTCCATTGTGCCAAACCATAAGGCTAGACAAATTCTTAAAAGGTGTCAAAAAACACTAGGTGTGTCAGTTACCGAAAACACAAGAGTTACTTCTACGAAAAGACGAAACGAAAGAGGTACTAGGTTGTTTACAATTGTTAAGCTAGAGACCAAGGAGACGGAGAAGCTTTGGGTAAAACATGTAGACCTTAAAGAGTCAAGTTCATGACGACTTAGGATCGAACTTCGTAAAATTGGTAGGGGAAGTATCTAGTGTCAGAACAGCACTGTTTTCTGGAACACATCGTCGAAGAACCGATCAACAGTTAGTGTTATTATTGTTACTGTTGTTACAATTTTTATTCCGGATGACATTGTTTGACAGATGGTATAAAGGGGAGAGAGTATAAAGAGAATACTAGGAAAATTAAAGGGGATAAATGTAACTACTGGTAGATAATGGGTAAAAGGGAATACTTATGTAAACGTACATCCATTAATTAAAAAAGATAAAAAAATCAATTACTAATAAAAGGGGTGTGACGTGTAAATTATTAGTGCTGAGTAAATGAAACGTTGACCTTCAAACACGTAGAATTAGAGAAAAGTAATAAAGAAAAATGAAGAGGTAGAGGGTCTAGATACCGTCGGTAAACAAGACATTTAGATATTTAAACAGAGACAAAACAGTTAAATGAAGTAGACAAAACCAAACGTCTAAAGTGTATATTCATTTTAGTCTGTCATAATCAAAAAGAGACAGACTGAAAAATTTAATTAATTAATTAAAAAAACAAAATCGATTAAAAAAAAATGAAATAAAAGGAAATGTTATGACATAACCAAAACGGTATATAACTGTACTTAGTCGGTACCCACATGTACTCAAGGGTTAGGACTTGGGGGGAGGGTGGAGGGTGGGGTATAGAAGAGAGACCTAGTAGGGGTACGTGATCGGGGTTCGTAGGACATAGGATATAGTTTGTATCGGACCACTAAGTAAAGAATGGACTATCATATGTACAAAGTTACGGTAAGAGGGTTTAGTAGGGTGGGCTAGGGAGAGGGTGTCCTAGATTTTCAGGAAAGATATACAGACACAGAGAAAACGACAGAACGTATCTCCCAATAGTAATGGTAGAAAGATTTAAGGTATATACATACAATCATATGACATAACCATAAAAAGAAAGACCGAATAAAGTGACATATTATCCGAGGTCAAAGTAGGCGGAGTAATTTTGACTAATTTTACATAAGAAAAATTACCGACTCATTATGAGGTAACACATATACATGGTGTCGAAAGAATAGGTAAGTAGATGACTACCTGTAGATCCAACAAAGGCACAGGACCGATAATATTTGTCACGACGTTACTTGTAACCCCATGTACACAGAGAAAGTAAAGACCAAAGGAGTCACACATACGGGTCTTCACACTAACGACCCAGTATTCCGTCAAGATAAAGGTCCAAAATTCCTTAGAGGTGTGACAAGAGGTATCACCGACATGATCAAACGTAAGGGTGGTTGTCACATTCTCCCAAGGGAAAAGAGGTGTGGGAGAGATCGTAAATTCCGAACATCTGAAAACCTAGCGTCGGTAAGACTGACCACACTTCACCATGGAGTAACACCAAAACTAAACGTAAAGAGATTATTACTCACTACAACTCGTAGAAAAGTACACAAACAATCGGTAGGAATAAAGAAGAAACCTCTTTACAAATAAATCAAGAAACCGGGTAAAAANAACGTCTAAAAACCTAGCGTCGGTAAGACTGACCACACTTCACCATGGAGTAACACCAAAACTAAACGTAAAGAGATTATTACTCACTACAACTCGTAGAAAAGTACACAAACAATCGGTAGGAATACAGAAGAAACCTCTTTACAAATAAATCAAGAAACCGGGTAAAAAACTAACCCAGTAAATAAAAAGACCTTAACTCGATGTCCTCAACGAACATATAAAAACTCTAATCAACAAACAGTCAACGAAGTAAATGATAATAAAAGAGGGTAAGTCTTCCGACAGAAAGTGGAACGAATATCAAAGGAAACAACACGTCTTCGAAAACTAAAATTAATCTAGGTTAAACAAATAAAAACGAAAATAAAGGTCATAAGACCCTCCACCTAGTATCTCCTAGGACGACACTAAATACAGCCTCTCACAAAACGGATACAAGAGGAGATCCTCAAAATATCAAAGACCAGAATGTAAATCTAGAAATCAGGTAAAACTCAAATAAAAACACATACCACAATCTTTTACTAGATCAAAGTAAGAAAATGTTCATCAACTGGTCAAAAGGCTCGTGGAGAACAATTTCTCTAACAGAAATTAGGTAACATATAAGAACGGAGGAAACAGCTTCTACCCACAGGTATCCACACACCTAAATAGAGACCCGAAAGATAAAACTAGGTAACTAGATATAAAGACAAAAACACGGTCATGGTATGACAGAACTACTGACACCGAAACATCATCTCGGACTTCAGTCCGTCCAACTAAGGAGGTCAAGGTAAGAAGAAAGAGTTCCAACGAAACCGATAAGCTCCAAAAAACATAAAGGTATGTTTAGAACTTTAGTAAACAAGATCGAGACACTTTTTATGGCGACCATCGAACTATCCCTGACGTAACTTAGACATCTAACGAAACCTATCATATGAGTAAAAGTGATATAACTAAGAAAGCTAGGTACTTGTACAATATAAAGAGGTAGATAATCCCAGGAGAAACTAAAGAAAGTAGTCACAAAATATCAAAAGATACATGTACAGAAATCAAAGAAATCCATTCATATAAGGATTCATAAAATAAGAAAAGTAACGTTACCACTTACTTTAACAAAGGAATTAAAGAAAAAGATGTAAGAGTAATAATCACATATCCTTACGTTCCCTAAAGACACACAACTAAAACATAGGACGTTGAAATGATATAAGTAACTAATCGAGATCATTAAAAGACCACCTCAGAAATCTCAAAAGATACATCTCCTAGTACAGTAGCCGTTTGTCACTCTCAAAATGAAGAAAAGGTCAAACCTAAGGAAAACAAAGAAAAAGACGAGACTAACGACACCGGTTTTGAAGGTTTTGATACAACTTATCATCACCACTTTCACCTGTGGGAACAGAACAAGGACTGAAATCCCCTTTACGAAAGTTAATAAGTGGTAACTCCTATTACAAACGACACCCAAACAGTATATATCGAAAATAATATAACTCCATAGAAGGAAGATAAGGACGAAAGACCTCTCAAAAATAGTGTTTCCCTACAACTTAAAACAGTTTCCGAAGGAGACGTAGATAACTCTATTAGTATACCGAAAATAAAAAGTCAAACAATTACACCACTTAATGTAACTAAACGTCTATAACTTCTTATGAACGTAGGGACCCTATTTCAGGTGAAAAAGTACCACATACTAGAGAAATTACACAACAACCTAAGACTAACGATCTTAAAACAACACCTAAAAAGGTGGATACAAGTAGTCACTATAACCGGACATCAAAAGAAAAAAACACCGCAGAAACAGTCCAAAACCATAATCCCACTACCACCGGAGTATCTTACTCAAACCTTCAAATGGAAGGAGACGTTAAAAGACCTTCTCAAACTCATCCTATCCACAATCGAGAAGAGCTTTAAAAACCATCTTAAGACGACACTTCGGCAGACCTGGACCCGAAAACAAACGACCTTCCAAAGACTAATGTCAGAGTTAAACGCACGAACACTACCCAGACAATTCTAAAAGATAAAGAAGGACCAAGTCAAAACCTTTCAACATGAAAAGATTCTTAAACAGGTAAAGCAGGTACAACAGGTAAAATAACAGTATATTAACGACTATTATCAGAGAATACTAGGAAACATAAAGACACAACAGACAACACTAGAGAGGTAAAAGTAAAGATTAAAATAACTAAACTAAAAAGAGGGAAACAAAGAACTACTCAGACCGATTACCAAACAGTTAAAATAAAAATAAAAATAAAAATGAAATAAAGTGAAATGTTATGACATAACCAAAACAGTATGTAATTGTACTTAGGTGGTGCCCACATGTACGCAAGGGTTTGTACTCGGGGGGAGGGTGGAGGGAGGGGTATTGTAGAGAGACCCAGTAGTGGCACGTGGTCGGGGTTCGTACGACATAGGACGTAGCCTGTATCTGACCGCTAGCCTAAGAATGTACTATCATATGTACAATCTTACGGTAAGAGGGTTTAGTAGGGTGGGAGAGGGAGAGGGAGACTCAGGTTTTCAGACAATATGTGTAGACACAGAAAAAACGACAGAACGGATATCCCAGCAGTAACGGTAGAAAGATTTAAGGTATATATACACAATCATATGACATAACTACAAAAGGAAAGACCGAATGAAGTGAGACATATTAACCGAGGTCAAAGTAGGTAGAGTAGTCTTGACTAAGTTTACATAAGAAAAATTGCCGACTCATTATGAGGTAACACATATACATGGTGTCGAAAGAATAGGTAAGTAGACGACTACCTGTAGATCCAACAAAGGTACAGGACCGATAATATTTGTCACGACGCTACTTGTAACCCCATGTACACAGAGAAAGTTAAGACCAAAGGAGCCACACATACGGGTCGTCACCCTAACGACCCAGTATTCCATCAAGATAATCGTTAAAAAATTCCTTAGAGGTGTGACAAGAGGTTTCACCGACATGATCAAACGTAAGGGTGGTTGTCACATCCTCCCAAGGGAAAAGAGGTGTGGGAGAGGTCGTAAATAACGAACGTCCAAAAACCTAACGTCTGTAAGACTGACCACACTTCACCATGGAGTAACACTAAAACTAAACGTAAAGAGATTATTACTCACTACAACTCCTAGAAAAGTACACAAACAATCGGTGGGCATACAGAAGAAACCTCTTTACAGATAAATCAAGAAACCGGGTAAAAAAATAACCCAGGAAATAAAAAGACCTTAACTCGACGTATTCAACGAACATATAAAAACTCTAATCAACAAACAGTCAACGAAGTAAACGATAATAAAAGAGGGTAAGTCTTCCGACAGAAAAGTGGAACGAATATAAAAGGAAACAACACGTCTTCGAAAATTAAAATTAATCTAGGGTAAACAAATAAAAACGAAAATAAAGGTCATAAGACCCTCCACCTAGTATCTCCTAGGACGACACTAAATACAGCCTCTCACAAAACGAATATAAGAGGAGATCCTCAAAATATCAAAGACCAGAATGTAAATCTAGAAATTAGGTAAAACTCAAATAAAAGCACACGCCACAATGTTTCACTAGCAAAGTAAGAAAATGTTCACCAACTGGTCAAAAGGGTCGTGGTGAACAATTTCTCTAACAGAAACGAGATAACATATAAGAACGGAGGAAACAGTTTCTATTCCACAGGTATACACACACCTAAATAGAGACCCGAAAGATAAAACAAGGTAACTAGATATACAGACAGAAACACGGTCATGGTATGACAGAACTACTGACACCGAAACATCATCTCGGACTTCAGTCCGTTCAACTAAGGAGGTCAAGGTAAGAAGAAAGAGTTCTAACGAAACCGATAAGCTCCAAAAAACATAAAGGTATGTTTAGAACTTTAGTAAACAAGATCAAGACACTTTTTATACCGACCATCGAATTATTCCTAACGTAACTTAAACATTTAACGAAACCCATCATATGAGTAAAAGTGATATAACTAAGGAGACTAGGCACTTGTACCATATAAACAGGTAGATAATCCCAGGAGAAACTAAAGAAAGTAGTCACAAAATATCAAAAGATATATATCCAGAAATCAAAGAAATCCATCTATATAAGGAACCATAAAATAAGAAAAGCAACGTTACCACTTACTTTAACAAAGGAATTAAATAAAAAGATGAAAGAGTAATCACATATCCTTACGTTCCCTAAAGAGACACAACTAAAACATAGGACGTTGAAATGATATAAGTAACTAATCGAGATCATTAAAAGACCACCTCAGAAATCTCAAAAGATACATCTCATAGTACAGTAGACGTTTGTCACTTTCAAAATGAAGAAGAAAAGGTTAAACCTAAGGAAAATAAAGAAAAAGACGAGACTAACGACACCGGTTTTGAAGGTTTTGATACAACTTATCATCACCACTTTCACCTGTGGGAACAGAACAAGGACTGAAATCCCCTTTACGAAAGTTAATAAGTGGTAACTCCTATTACAAACGACACCCAAACAGTATATATCGAAAATAATACAACTCCATACAAGGAAGATAAGGACGAAAGACCTCTCAAAAATAGTATTTCCCTACAACTTAAAACAGTTTCCGAAAGAGACGTAGATAACTCTATTAGTATACCAAAAATAAAAAGTTAAACAATTACACCACTTAATGTAACTAACTAAACACCTATAACTTCTTAGGAACGTAGGAACCTTATTTCGGGTGAAAAAGTACCACATACTAGAGAAATTACACAACAACCTAAGACTAACGATCTTAAAACAACACCTAAAAACGTGGATACAAGTAGTCACTNCAAAAGGAAAAAACACTGTAGAAACAGTCCAAAACCATAATCCCACTACCACCGGAGTATCTTACTCAAACCTTCAAATGGAAGGAGACGTTAAAAGACCTTCTCAAACTCCTCCTATCCACAATCGAGAAGAGCTTTAAAAACCATCTTAAGGCGACACTTCGGCAGACCTGGACCCGAAAACAAACGACCTTCCAAAGACTAATGTCAGAGTTAAACGCACGAACACTACCCAGACAATTCTAAAGGATAAAGAAGGACCAAGTCAAAACCTTTCAACATGAAAAGATTCTTAAACAGGTAAAGCAGGTACAACAGGTAAAATAACAGTATATTAACGACTATCATCAGAGAATACTAGGAAACATAAAGACACACAGACAACACTAGAGAGGTAAAAGTAAAGATTAAAATAACTANCGTAGATAACTCTATTAGTATACCAAAAATAAAAAGTTAAACAATTACACCACTTAATGTAACTAACTAAACGCCTATAACTTCTTAGGAACGTAGGGACCCTATTTCGGGTGAACCAGTACCACATACTAGAAAAATTACACAACAACCTAAGACTAACGATCTTAAAACAACACCTAAAAACGTGGATACAAGTAGTCACTATAACCGGACATCAAAAGAAAAAAACATCATAGAAACAGTCCAAAAACATAATCCCACTACCACCGGAGCATCTTACTCAAACCTTCAAATGGAAGGAGACGTTAAAAGACCTTCTCAAACTCCTCCTATCCACAATCGAGAAGAGCTTTAAAAACCATCTTAAGTCGACACTTCGGCAGACCTGGACCCGAAAACAAACGACCTTCTAAAGACTAATGTCAAAGTTAAAGGCACGAACACTACCCAGACAATTCTAAAGGATAAAGAAGGACCAAGTCAAAACCTTTCAACATGAAAAGATTCTTAAACAGGTAAAGCAGGTACAACAGGTAAAAAAACAGTATATTAACGACTATCATCAGAGAATACTAGGAAACATAAAGACACACAGACAACACTAGAGAGGTAAAAGTAAAGATTAAAATAACTAACCTAAAAAGAGAGAAACGAAGAACTACTCAGACCGATAACCAAACAGTTAAAATAAATAGGAAAGTTTCTTGGTCGAAAACCGAAACAACTAAAAACGATACCAGGGAAAACAAAGAAAACGTAAATAAAGACGGGATTATAAATTCTAAAGAAAGGAAGATGATTGAGACCCCAAGAGGTTAAGAAGAAAAAGATCAACGAAATCCACATCTCAATCCAATAAATAAACTGAAAAAGGAACAAAGAACTCCATACGGACATAACGATACTTGAAAGGAGAATCGTAACGAAAATATCACAGGGTGTCCAAAACCCAACAACACAAAAGTAAAAGTAATCAAAGATACGTATAAAACTAAAGAAAAAACTAAAGAAGACACTAAACAACCAATAAGTCTTCACACAACAAGTTGGAGGTATACAACCTTAAAAATTATCAAAAAGAGGACATTAACTCTAGATTAGAATTACGTAATACCAGTCTTTTCTACGAACCTTACTAAAGCTACAAAAACTTAAATAGTTCAAATCTAAATACCGGGTCCTACACTAGATAGGACCTCTTACAAGGTACTCGTGAACTCTTTTTCCACTNTACTCGTGAACTTTTTTTCCACTTTAAGTAACAAAACCCCACTTTACAGGATATCTATAGTTAATCCAGATTGACCAGATTACATAGTAAATTTCAAACACAAGGAAACAACTAAAAGACAAATCAACTAGACAGGTATCCACACTCACCCCATAATTTCAGAGGGTGATAATAACACAATAACAACTAAAGGGGAAAGTATGAACAATCGTAAACAGAATGTATAACGACACGAGGATATAACCCACGTATATATAATATTAACAATATAGAAGAAGAACCTAACTAGGAAACTAGTAATACATCACCGGAAGAAACAGAGAAAAGTGTCGCAAACAAAATTTCAGATAAAATAACCTATACTCATAACGGTGAGGACGAAAGAAAACCAGAGATAAACACACCATATAGAAAGAGGTCGGGAAGTGAAAGTCAGACATACAAAGGGAACAAAACTCCACCCAGAGAACATTCGTCGTATATCTCCCCAGAACAAAAACATAGGTAAGCCGGTCAGAAACAGAAAACCAACCCCGCAAGTTGGGTAAATGCAAATTCCATTAATAACTATTCATACTAGGGCAATGGTAAATGAAATAACAAAACCCAAGCCCAAATATGTGGGAAAAGCACAAAGGACAGATCTCTTATAGGAAATCTTAAACAACCTCTCGACCAAACCACCACGACTTAAGAGAGTCGAAAACGAACAGACATTTCGAAAACTAAAGAGGAAGTATAAACTTACTCTAGGAACGACCCATGTCATTAGACCCGACATCTAATAAAAGAAAGTAGTGAAATACATACAGAACGGTAAGGGAGGACCGGACTTCTCAAAGATAACTTTCTAGACGTCAATAGGAATACCCTTAGGGGAACACACAATAAACAACAAAAAGGGAACGACGAAAATTATAAACAAGAAACACAAACTAGAAACAATTAAACTAATTATACACAGAACCCCACAAAGCGGAACCCAAATAGGATAAACCTTGAGAGACCCAAAGAACCTGAACCCACTAATAAAGGAAGGGGTAAAATCCCTTCAAAAGTTGATAACAGAGGAGTTCCTAAAAGAGTACCAGAAAGAAAAACAGAAGAAGAAGACCCTGAGGATATTAAGCTTACAACCTCTCAAAGTATAGCAGGACCTCCAGAGACTCTAACAGGAGTAAAGAAAATTAAGCAAAAAGAACAAAGGAGAGACTAAGTAAATAAAGATGGTAAGATAAAGTGATTAGGATAGAAGACGGAGGCAATAAGACGATAAACAACGGAGGTCTCACAAAGACTAGAGTAAATAACGTAATAAGTAATATATAACTGAGAAAAAATAAAGAAGATCCAGGAACAATTTGGAAAGAACGTAGAAGAGTTAGGAACAGAGATCCGATAAATAGACACTAAGGTAAAACTAAAGTTCTAAAACCTAGTAAAAGTGATAGTTATAAGCCTTAAGAAAGAGTCCATCTAAGGGATGGAGAAGGAGAAAACAAACCAAACCACCCGTTGAGAGGACAAGGAAATGGACGACTCATAAGGAGACAGAGAAGTAGAACTAATATAACGACGTAAACACCACCGGAAAAATATAAGACTATTAAACACCTCAAGAGAAATAATACCTCGAAGGAGTGAGACCCACCCCAACATAGTCACCGAACAGATCCAAAGGACCAATCCCTCCGAACACAACCTCAAGACCACCCACCTCGACCCAAAGAAGAGAGATCTCACGTCACCTCACTGGTCATTACCCAATACTCTGCAGTTTCCAAAACCTCATTGAAACTCGACGGACGTATAACTTCGTGTCCCCACACAAGGACACAACGACCTCTTAAACGTACCATACAGAAAAAGACCTTGAACAACCAGGAACCCACCTCGGACCAAAGTCACATCCATACCTCCGTAAACTACTCGAGGATAACGAATTACAAGGGACTTAAGTCCTCAAGAGACTATAAAAGTCCGAAACCTAAATTCGGAGGACGAAGACCAAAAGTCAAAATAAGAATGTCATCGGAGATCTGAAGAGGTAGATATGTCGTGGTTACTATTTTGTAGATCCAATTTCTACTTTTCAAAGAGGTGTAACTCCCTGTGAGTCTCTCCAAGTGACTCAATGTTCCTCTTCTCTTCTCCCTCCCCCATCAATCTCCACTGACCTTACTCTACACCACTCTAGTTTTCTCGTCTCTCGTTCGATCGGTCATCAGTGAAGGAATACACGCAAGGTATCAGACCTGGGGAGTCTCCATAAATGTCTCAATATGTCCCTTCTCCTCTCCCTCCTTCATCTGTCTCCACCGGTCCTCCTATTCTCTCTCCTTACTCTTCCTCTCTCTGTTTAGGACGGTCATTGGTCAAGGAATCCACAAGAGGTGGCAGACCTTGTGTGTCTCTAAGTGTCTCAACCTATCTCTTCTCTACCCCCTCTTTTCTCTGTCTCCGGTCGACCACCTCTTTTTCCTCTCAGGTTTCCTCCTCTCTCACCAGTTCGGTCATTAGAGTGAGAGTCCATTTTAACCCATCACTTCAAACCCAAAAATTTACATGTTTTAACTGTTGTTTTTGGATTCTCGTTTCTAATTTTTAGATCTCATCTCCAACCTAAAAGTTTTTATGTTATAATTTCTTTTCTTCGTCTTCCTTTTTCTTTTTTTTCTTTTCTTTTCTTTTTCTTGTGGTGTTCTTAATAAATTCTTTTTTTTTTTTGTTTGTGGTTATTGGTGGGTTTGTGATATATACCACAAACGGAATTTTTTTTTTTTTTTCAGAAAAAAAAACTTATCATTATTATCCAATATCTTTAATTTTTAATCTCCTCTTTATCTTCTGAATTGATAAATTTTTTTCAATCTNTCTTTTCTTCGTCTTCCTTTTTCCTTTTTTTTCTTTTCTTTTCTTTTTCTTGTGGTGTTCTTAATAAATTCTTTTTTTTTTGTTTGTGGTTATTGGTGGGTTTGTGATATATACCACAAACGGAATTTTTTTTTTTTTTTTCAGAAAAAAAAAACTTATCATTATTATCCAATATCTTTAATTTTTAATCTCCTCTTTATCTTCTGAATTGATAAAATTTTTTCAATCTTTTTTCCTTACTAAAATTTTTATCATTTTAAAAATGACGGGAAGAGACTACAACACCCGTCACACCACCAGTGAAGGTTCCGCCAAGGGAGACAAATTGAAGAAGAAACACGACCAAAAAATCCGAGTGATCAAGTCAGCGCGACACCCCTCCCCCCTACGACGTTTGTTTATCGCGACAACACACGTGTGTCACAGAGTCGGGGCGACCTGGACAGGGAAGAGTGTCACATGTTTGGTGAGGCCGATATGTTACGAGTCGGCCCTTGGCAGACTCCGGCAGGGATCCGACGCACGTGAAGGGGAAGATTCAGCGAGTCCAAGTCACGAGTCCATCGGGAGTCTCCGTGTCTAAGTCAACCCTGACGCAAAACACGGGAAGGGCCCAGGTTCATCGAGTCCTCAAACCGGTCGCGCTAGTGACGCTGAACAGCGGAAAAGACGGAGACGACGAGTCAAAAGACCCACCTGGCGACCGCGGGGAACACTCCGTCTACCACTGACGGGTCGTGGGGGTCTTCAGAATCGTTTCTTCGGACGAACGTCAAACCATTGACTTCAGAGAGACCCAGACGTTAACGGGGAAAGGTCGGGAATGCGTAGACCGACGGACAGGGGCCGCCCCCTACCAGACGTCGGCCGAAAAAGACAAGGTAGGAAACAAGACACGAGTCAGGACCGCCACAGAATACAAGTTCGAGAAGCGCACCATCGATAGGGTGTCAGACCAAACGATCGGGTTCAATCTAGCAAGACCAACGTGCACCCCGCAAGGACGGACTAAGAATGTTTCGTGATGTCGGACACGGAAGGCGCGAAGGGATGGGACGGGGGTGAAGGATCACCGACTACGTCCGCAGACACGACGAAAAGACGACCCCCTCAATGACAACCCGAACATTAGAGAACCAAAATTAATAAATAAAAAGGGAAGGACAATACAACGGGAGACACAAAGGTTCCGAGAGGTGTCTGAGCCGTCCCTCTCACAAAGGACCACAAACCTTTGGAGAGAAGAATTTTAAAGGAAGGGTCCTGCCTCGAGGGAGGGGTGGAGGAAACAGAGGAAAAAGTAGAAAATATAAAAAAGGATGGCCAAAAACTTCTGTTACCAGACGAAAAGACCAACGGACTGCAGGAGACGGTCGGATGTCTTCAACAAAACACCTCAAACGAGTCGCAACTTTACAAGAAAACTCCTTAGACACTCCTTCTTTCACCAGAAGGTCAGGATAAGGAGGTGGTAGAATCCTGGTGGGGGAGACAGTTAAAATAAATAGGAAAGCTTCTTGGTCGAAAACCGAAACAACTAAAAACGATACCAGTGTAAACAAAGAAAACGTAAATAAAGACGGGATTAGAAATTCTCAAAAAAAGGAAGATGATTGAGACCCCAAGAGGTAAAGAAGGAAAAGATCAACGAAATCCACATCTCAATCCAATAAATAAACTGAAAAAAGAACAAAGAACTCCATACGGACATATCGATACTTGAAAGGAGAATCGTGACGAAAATATCACAGGGTGTCCAAAACCCAACAACAAAAAAGTAAAAGTAAGTAAAGATACGTATAAAACTAAAAAAAAAATAAAGAAGGCACTAAACAAACAATACGTCTTCGCACAACAAGTCTGAGGTATACAACCTTAAAAATTATCAAAAAGAGGACATTAACTCTAGATTAGAATTACGTAATACCAATCTTTTTTACGAACCTACTAAAGCTAAAAAAACTCAAATAGTTCCAACCTAAATACCGGGTCCTACACTGGATAGGACCTCTTCCAAGACACTTGTGAACTCTTTTTCCACTTTAAGTAACAAAACCCCTCTTTACAGGGTATCAATAGTTAATCCAGATTGACCAGCTAAAATAGTAAATTTCAAACACAAAGGAACAATTAAAAGACAAATCAACTAGATAGGTATCCACACTCACCCCATAATTTAAGAGGGTGATAAAAACACAATAACAATTAAAGGGGAAAGTATGAACAATCGTAAACAGAATGTATAACGCCCCGAGGATACAACACACGTATATATAAATATTAACAATATAGAAGAAGAACCTAACTAGGAAATTAGTAATACATCACCGGAAGAAACAGAGAAAAGTATCGGAAACAAAATTTCAGATAAAATAGCCTATACTCGTAACGATTAGGATGAAAGAAAACCAGAGATAAACGCACCTTATAGAAAAAGGTCGGGAACTGAAAGCCAGATATACACAGGGAACAAAACTCCACCCAGAGAACATCCGTCGCATATATCCCTAGAACAAAAACACAGGTAAGTCGGTCAGAAACGGAAAACCAACCCCGTAAGTTGGGTAAATGCAAATTCCATTACTAACTATTATACTAGGACAATGGTAAATGAAATAACAAAACCCAAACCCAAATATGTGGGAAAAACACAAAGGACAGATCTCTTATAGGAAATCGTAAACAACCTCTCGACTAAACCACCACGACTTAAGAGAGTCGAAAACGAACGGACATTTCGAAAACTAAAGAGGAAGTATAAACTTACTCTAGGAACGACCCATGTCATTAGACCCGACATCCAATAAAAGAAAGTAGTGAAATACATACAGAACGGTAAGGGAGGACCGGACTTCGCAAAGATAACTTTCTAGACGTCAATAGGAATACCCTTAGGGGAACACACAATAAACAACAAAAAGGGAACGACGAAAATTATAAACAAGAAACACAAACTAGAAACAATTAAACTAATTATACACAGAACCCCACAAAGCGGAACCCAAATAGGACAGACCCTGAGAGACCCAAAGAACCTGAACCCACTAATAAAAGAGGGGGTAAAATCCCTTTAAAAGTTGATAATAGAGGAGTGACCTTTTTGGTATCGAAACTGACATACCTAAAACAGTCATTTCACTACAGAGAGAAAATTTATGTGACAAAGTTTATATGACAAACAGTGTTGAAAAGAAGGTTCTTCGTTCACAGAAAATTACAATACCGACGTCAGTAGTAGGTCACTAAAACCTCGGGTTCTTTTATTTTAGACGGTAACGAAGGTGAAAAAGGGGTATATAAACGGTACCTCACCACCCTGACCTACGGTACTACTATCAAATAACTTACAACTCCCCAAAAAAACAACAACAAACAAACAAACAAACAAACAACAAAAAATTAATCTCCGAATAATGAAATCTTATAACATCACCAAAAACGATATGTAACTGTACTTAGTCGGTACCCATATGTATACAAGGGGTAGGACTTGGGGAGGAGGGTGGAGGGAGGAGTAGGATATGGAGTCCCAGTAGGGTCACGTGGTCGGGACTCGTATGACAGAGTACGTAGTTTGGATCTGACCGCTAGATAAAGTGTATACTATTATATGTACAAAGTTACGATAAGACAGTTTAGTAGGGTGGAAACGGAAGAGGGTCTCAGGTTTTCAGACAAGAAATGTAGACACAGAGAAACGACAGAGTGTATATCTCAGTAACAATGGTAGAAAGATTTAAGGTATATATACGTAATTATATGACATAACCACAAAAAGAAAGACTGAATGTAGTGAGACATATTATCCGAGGTCAAAGTAGGTAGAGTAATCTTGACTAAGTTTACGTAAGAAAAATTATCGACTCATTATAAGGTAACATTTGAAACTCAAAATTTCATCGGAAAAGTGAGAGGAGTAAATGGGAGTAGTCCCCCAAGAAGTCTGAGACAAGTGAAAGACGGTACTCTCACCATAGTAGACGTATAAACTCCAACAACGATAAAGAGGACCGTTAGAACTAAGGTCGAACACTAAATGGTCGGGTATTAAAGAGTACTACATGAGACGTATATTCAATTTATTCGTCCCACTATTATATGTCGACACTATATGAGGATAGGGTTAAACCTTGATCAGACGACAAGGTACAAGTTAAGATTGATAACGAAGTACTGGACATATTTCTAAAGAGTGTTCTGTCCATTCGACCAGACCATAAGTAGAGAAAGTCTTAAAAGGTGTCAAACAACACTAGATGTATCAGTTTCCTAAATCGTATAAGTTACTTCGTTTCATCTACATAAGACCTTAAGACTACGTAAAAGATACTGGGTTGTCCACAAACGTTCAACTAAAAACCAAGGAGAGTCAAGTCAAGTCAAGTCAGCGAGTCAGCACAGGCTGAGGAACACTGGGGTACTTAGCGTCGTGCGGTCCGGAGGGACAGGTAGTGGTAGAGGGCCTCAAGTAAGTCTGAGTGCAGGTAGCTCAGACACTGCGGTAGGTCGGTAGAGTAGGACCCAGCAGGGGAAGAGGAGGACGAAGGTCAGGTAGGGTCGTAGTCTCAGAAAAGGTTACTCAGTTGAAAAGCGTACTCCACCGGTTTCATGACCTCAAAGTCGAAATCGTAGTAAACAAGGTTTCTTTAGGGTCCCAACTAGAGGAAGTCTTACCTGACCAACCTAGAGGGACGTCAGGTTCCCTGAGAGTTCTCAGAAGAGGTTGTGGTATCAAGTTTGCGTAGTTAAGAAGCCGTGAGTCGGAAGAAGTGTCAGATTGAGAGTGTAGGTATGTACTGGTGTCCTTTTTGGTATCGGAACTGATCTGACTGGAATCAGCCGTTTTATTACAGAGACGAAAACTTATATGATAGATCCAACCAGTATTGAAAAGAAGGTTCCTCATTCGCAGAAAATTAAAGTCCCGACGTTAGTGGTAGACGTCACTAAAACCTCGGGAGGTTTTATTTCAGACTGTGACAAAGATGACAAAGGGGTAGATAAAGGGTACTTCACTACCCTGGCCTACGGTACTAGAAGCAAAAGACTTACAACTCGAAATTCGGTTGAAAAAGTGAGAGGAGAAAATGAAAGTAGTTGTCCGAAAAATCAAGGAGAAGTGAAAGACGGTACTCCCACGACAGTATACGTATAGACTCCAATAACTATAAAGAGGGCCGTTAGAACCAAGGTCGAACACAAAGAAGGTCAGGTCGTAAAGAGTACTACATGAGACGTATCTTCAATTTATTCGTTCCACTGTTATATGTCGGAACTGTATGAGGAAAAGGATAAACCTTGGTCAGACAACAAGGTACAGGTCAAGATTGACAACGAAGGACTGGACGTATGTCTAAAGAGTTCTCCGTCCAATCCACCAGACCATAAAGGTAGAGAAAGTCTTAAAAGGTGTCAAATAACACTAGGTGTGTCAGTTTCCGAAACCGTATCAGTTATTTCGTCTTTATCTACAAAAAGACCTTGAGAGAATGAAAAAGGTACTAGGTCGCCTACAATCGTTAAACTAGAGACCAAGGAGACGGAAAAGATTTTGGTCGAACTTGTAGTCCTTCAAGTACCAAGTGCATAACGTCTTCGGATCGAACCTCTTAAAACTCGTAATGAAATGATCGTAAATGAAATGATCGTAATGAAACTCTACTCACGTTAACACGTCATCAAACTCGTGAGAAACCGTAACGGAAAGAAACCTTGACCTTACTTTTGACTGGAAAAGGTCAAGACACCGGTGACGACAAAAGGTTTAAACGACCGTATAACTCACGTCGTGAAAGTGGCGTAGTAGAAAGTCCTAAACTTTATCGAGATGACCTTAAGGTAGTGGAGGTGATCGAAACAAGTATCACTACGAAAGATTCCGGGTGAACTGAAGTGAAAGGTTCTACAGACCAAGATCTACTCACTAGTGTGGTAGCACTAATAGACCCAGTACTTCTAGGAAAAAGATGTCAAGAAGAAACATAAGAACGGGGAAGAAGAATTATAGAAGAAGAAGACAATCCTGGTATGGTAAAGACAGGAAATAGCTCGGGTAGAAACGTACTTTACAAGGGAACCATAGAGAATAAAAGGACTTCTCTAGAGATCAGAAAGGGTAAGGCAACAAAAGAAGATAAAGAAACGTAACTAACGACTTCTTCCGAAAGAATAGAGAATAACGATAAGAAACCTTAAGACGTAAGTCTACGAATATAGAAAGGAAAAGAGGAACCGAAAAACGAAGAGAAGAAAAGTGTCGATAAACATTCCGAAGGGGTCTGTCGGTAAAACGAAAAAACGTAAAGAAAAGGTACCCCTACCAGAACTAGGGACAGAGGACATGTTACAGTACTTGGAGGAAGGTATCAAGTAGTCTGTAAGATAGATAGTCTAGATCCGGGAATTTAGATAAAGAGTGAAGGTGACACATTAGTATTCCCTAAACTAAATCCAGTATGGACTTACCAGATCGCCAAAGGGGACGGAAGAAGTTAAATTCAGACTTAAACCATTATTCCTCAAGTACTAGACTCGGTGTCAGTCGAGGACCAGAACAAAAACAACTGACATATCTCGAAGAGGTAGAAAACGACGTCTCTTATCTTAGTTAGACTAAAGCCACAACTGGTAGACCACTACAGGTACACATCTCAGAAGAGAAGACAACAACCTTCTCCTACAAACGATATTGGTCACGTAATAGAACCGTTTTGAGATAATCAGAAACGGGACGAAGTAAGACATAAGGTTCCGGTTTAAACGGACAATGAGGTCCACAAAGAACTGAAGGATGAAAGCGTAAGGTCAGGGGATATTACTTTTCCTGTAGAAAAACCCACAATTCAGCGAGTCAGCACAGACTGAGAAACGCTGGGGTATCTAACATCAGATGGTCCGAGGAGGGAGGTAACCTAAGAGGTCCGTTCTTATGACCTCACCCAACGGTAAAGGAAGAGGTCCCCTAGAAGGGCTGGGACCCTAGCTTGGGTCCAGAGGGCGTAACGTCCGTCTGCGAAATTGGAGACTCGGTGGTTACGAAGGATTCCAGGAGAATTAAAGTGTAAGGTCCTACAGACCAAGATCCACTTACTGGTATGATAGTACCAATAGACCCAGTAGTTCTGGAAAAAACATGGTAAGAAGACGAACAAGAAGAGTTGGAAAGAATTAGAGAAGATGAAGACAATCCAGGAACTGTAAAGACTTGAAATAACACGGGTAGAACACACTTTACAAGGGAACGATAGAGGTTAAAAGAACTCCTCTAGAGATCAGAAAGAGTGAGGTAACGAAAGGCGATAAAGAAACGTGACAAGTGAATTCTTCTGAAAAAAAAAATTAGAGAGGAACGACAAGAGACCTTGAGACGTAAGTAAACCCATATAGAAAGGGAAAGAGGAAACGGAAAACACAGAATTAAAAAGAGTCGATAAACATTCCGAAGGAGTTTGTTGGTGAAACGAAACAACGTAAAGAAAAAGAAACCCCACCAAAACCAATAACGGAGGACATGTTACAATACTTGGAGACAGATATCAAGAAGTCCGTGAGACAGATGGTCTAGATTATGGTACATAGATAAGTAGTGTAGGTGACATATTAGTATTCCCTAAACCAAATCCAGTATTGACTTACCGGATCACCAAAAGGGATAAATCAAGTTAGATTTGGACTTAAAATGTTATGTCTCGATTACTAGACTCGGTGTCAATTGAGGTACAGAACAATAATAACGAACACATCTCGTAGAGGTAGAAACCGATGTTTCTTATATTAGTTAGGCTAGAGTCATAACTGGTAGACCACTATAGGTACATATGTCAGTAGAGAACCCAACAACCTTTTCACACAAACGATACTCGTTACATAAGACATCTATTCCGAGACAACTATAAATGGAACGAAGTAAAGCATGAGTTTCCGGTTTGAACGGACAATAAGGTCCGTAGAGAACTGAAGGATTAAAACGTAAAGTTGGGGAATACTACTTTATCTGTAGAAAAAAACCAGAATCAAGATCTTCTAGAACATCCAGAAGTATCTTTGGTTAACTGAAGTCGAATAAACCGTAATTACCAACCCGTGTCTGAACCTAATGACACTACAACTTATCAAGTGGAACTTTTACTTGGTTTTAGTAAGACAGTAAAAACTCTGACGAGGACTTATGACGTAAAACTTGAGAAAACAACTGATATTCCCGACGAGGTAAAGAAGAATCCCTAAGAACGGGTTTCATCATCTATACCAACAGTAGACTTAAGTTAAACGGGTAAGGACACGTAAAATCAAGTGATTAAGGATTTCATAGTTACAAGTAAGAACAGTAGAGGACGAACTGGTGTAGGTTAAATGGAACTAAGTACCTGGATTGTAAAGTCCAAGGAAACGTTATACAAGAAATATCGTAACCTGACATAAAAGTGGTGGTCTGTGTAGGTGGCGTTAACTGGGTCGGAGAAGTAAGAAAGACCTCGACAAAGAGACGAGAAGGGGTCATTGTAAGACCCTTGGATGACTGGACTCCCCAAGTAGAAGACCACAGTATTGAAAAACGAAAAAGTATAACAAGTACCCCAAGAGTTCCGTTCTTATGAATACATCAAACGGTAAGGCAAAAGGTAATCTGGTACAAAACAGTTGAGAGGTTGTACTGGGTAGACAGAACCCATTGAGATGTGTCGTACCGAGTATCGAATCCATTTGAATTATTTGATCAAACTAGGTTTGTATTAGTAACTATCATCAGTATTATAAGTAGTAGTAATGTGATAGTATTTATTTCTTTTAGTTTTAGAGATCTATAATTTTTGATATTTATCTCACGTTCCTGGAATGTAACGAACCTTTAGAACTCGTACGTTACATCACACGTCAGTGGGTTATTCTAAGCCGTTTTTTTTATTCTGTCGTCGACCGTCCCGGTCATGAAAAGACCTTTCGTCTAGTCGTCTGTGGTACGCCTTTTAATAGAAACTTTTTATCTAGTTTTAAGGGAAGTTCAAGGTTATATTTGAGGACGTAACAGTGTCTCGGACTTTAGTTAGTGTAGAACTTATATTTGTCAGGGAATACTGGACGAAGAAACACCAGACGGTGGTAAATGAGGTTCTCTGTGTATAAATCCCCAATTGTCCACTTCCTTAGTATAATTGGATTATATGATGTCTATTTGACAAAGGATGTACAAGAGTTAAGTGTTGTATGTTTGATTCGTTTTATGAAAACAACAGAGATATAAGAAGGGTCTTCGATGTATCTTAAAAGACAGTTACACGATCCGTGTTAAATTTTAATTTATTTTGAATTTTAAGTCAGGGAGACAACGTGTTCAGACTATTTCATAGTTATCGGGTGACATCGTATAGCTTGTCATGTCCATACCTTATAAATCTATTAACAACTTACAAGATAAGTTGTTACGACTAGACATATAGTTTGCGACAGAACGATGAACAATACTGGATCACTTTCGATTCTGAAATTACTATAGTGATAAAACGGTGTATGAAACATGAAAACGGTGAATTTTACATCAAATTAATTCATCTTAGTTCACATTGAACAACGATTTTATAAATTGAGATAAATAGTAGACATATATACGGGAGTTCGACTAACGAAATGACCCTCCGGTTCCAAACCTACTAGGGACGACATAATTAATAAACAACGATATATTATTTAATAGGTTTTAAATCGTCGGATTCTTGTTAGTAGTTATCAATAGAAAGTACCAAAGACATGTGGTCCTAAACCCCACGTTGGTTTAACCAGTCAAGACTGAGTCCCAGAGGGTACTGGTAACGTCAGTTTACAGTCGTCCCGACGTCATTAGACTTCTGAGTAACACGACCCACTAGGTGAAGATTCTGTTGAGTGAGTTTATCGACCATTCAACCAAGTAGAGGTGACCCTTGAGAAATCACGGGAGTGTTGTACCGTCGACTGAAAACCATCTCGAATCCCCAAGTTCTATGACTTCGTTTCCGACATTATAGAAAATACTGGGTCAGAACTTACAGAGTGTGATAGTGAAGATGATATAACACAACCATTATCTTCAATCGGAACTCACTAAGTTACACTCTCCCCTGGTGTATTCCCGTACTTATAATTCTCTGTTCCTAGTCATCCCTGGTAGAATCTCCGACTGATGGTGTGAGTTACTCGTAAAAAAGAACCATCTAACATTAACCAAATCTTCTCCTTCGTCTCTTGTCTGAAATGGTTCTCCTTAAATCAGTGTGACAAGGTCTCGGACTCGTATCTAACTGGGTTACCAAAGGTTTCCTTTGAAGTACAGAGTAAACGAAGAACTCGAAAGAAGGTCATAAGTTCTACCACTTTGAAAAGGACGGATGATCGAAAGGGGTGTGTTGTGTATAAATTGTGTATTTACTTTCTTTGAAATATTTGAATCTGGAAATCACCAAAACTTGGAATCAGTGTTTTATCTTACTATACCTGTAAAAAACTTCCTTCCTTCCTTACTTTCTTTCCTCCTTTCCCTCCCTCCTTTCTTTCTCTTCTTTTTTAATTTCTTTCTTTAACTATGGATCCAGGGTGGTCTCTAAGATTACAATAACCAGACACACGTCGGGTCTTTCGTCTGTAAAATCGTTTTCAACTTTTGGTGATTTATCTCTTTCTAGGAAGACCTACAAAAGAGGGTACTGGAGAAAGGAAGGAATTAGAGAGGTAGGACTAGAGTGTTGGCAATAAAGTTTTGAGACCGAGGAACAAAGAGTTGGGATAGGGACTTTTCTTGGGTAGTGAAGGGTGTTTTTAACCCCCTTACAGAATCAGGGAAAGTCCCAAACGAATCGTGGTGACTTGGGTTCTACAACCGGTAATGTTTAGAGATTTCCCATCATCCCTCGAGATCAGAGTCCTGGTCCCCTATTTTTTCTTATACACTTAAGTGAAGTCCGAGAACTGACACTTCCCGACGGTAATTAAAGGAGTGTTTAATGGTTTCTACGTTCGTGTGTAAAAGTTTCCCTTTTAATTATGAATAGTCTTTGTTGTGTCAGATTAGATTACACTCTTTTGTTCAAGGAGGATACTTATACTCAAATTAGTGTAGTAGTTTGAGACATTACAAATGGAGGTGTCCATAAATGTCTTTTTCGCCCCGCCCCCCGCCCCCCCTCGTTAAGACATACAGTCGTTAAGAGTCTTAAATCGTACGTATACTTAGTGGACCCCTAGAACAATTTACGTTAAGACCTAAATACCACCCCTGACTCTAAAACATGAAGATTGTTCGAGGAACGTCTACACTGACAACGGTCAAATGTCGTTGTGTGACTCATAGGTCATATATCTATAATAATTTTTTATTCTTATTATTGATGTTTCGTAAAAACAAGAGAAGTGAAACTAGAGTACAAAGGAACTTCTTGACCTTATCAAAATGGTGTGAGGATAAAAATAACCGGATCAGATATTATAAGATAATAATTATTATCTTACTGATTTCAGATATAATATATATATTATTAAAATAATAAGAATATGAAAGTTAAAGTAGACGAAAACAACACCTTTTTTCAGAAGATTTGTTAAAACACATTCTTCTCATATCTAGTAAAATACTTCCTTCTTAACTATTCTTTGTTTAAACATAGTATGTTTTAAATAAGACAAAAGTATAAGATATAAGTAGTGATATAAATGACAACGGTAATGAGTACGGTTGGGGTTCATGAAAGAGAATGAGAAACTTTTCCTCCTTTTCAGGGTGTTTTATATTAATTTAGATTAAATGTTGGGTCTGATTTATAACGTGTTTATACACAAGAGAATCTTAACGATAGTATTTTGTGTGTCCTGTATTATGAATGTTATGGTTTTACTGAGTACGGGTCACCACGACACCAATGCTATCGACCTTTATACAACTCGACCCTCGAAAAAAAAAAATTAAGATAATTCGTTAGATAATAAGTACAGAATAATATAATAAGTCGTATAAGCCCCCCTTTTATATGAATAACTTTTGTATCATAGAGAATTGAAACCCCTTTTATAGAGGGACACCAGATTAATCGATACCAGTGAATGTCTTCAATATAAGTAACAAGAAAATAGAGAAACTTCGTGGGATGTTATTTACTTGTGAACCGGTAAGGTCACACAATGGAAGTTAATATTTTTGACTAAGTTTCTAGAGATGAAAGATATTTTATTACGGTCAAGTTCCATTTTTAATGATTTTTAAAGGACCAATTATGGTTCTCTCGTTCATTCTAATACCGAAAGAAAACAGAAATTATTAATATCTCTTTTATAGGTAGTATTTTTCTTTCTTATTTTATGACTTTTGTTAAGTTTCTGTGTCTTATACAGGAATATTAGGACCGACGTGTGATATTAGTTTTAATTCGATTTAAAATTTGTAGTATGAAATTAGTGTTTTAAGAGACACACTTTTCGTGATTGATTTGTAATGAGTTCTAGTTTACTTAAAACGTAACTTAAGACTTAATTTCGACATAATAAAATCGGAATAGGGTTGGACAAAGGTCACTTATAAAGAAACTAACTAAGTAAAAAGTGGTGATTCGTTTTTAAATGGGGGTCTAACGATATCTTCATAAAACATGTGTAACATAATAAGACCTTACTCTTTTACTTTCTGATAAAGAAACTTAGGTACCATAGTCAGATCAATATGTTATAAAGACTGAAGACGGGTCTTACTTATTTACATCCTCTACTGTAACGTCGAATCTTCACGTCATAAGTGTTCTCGGCTGAGGAAGTCTCCTCAGTAGGAGTGGTGTTAGAAATGGAACCTTTGATGTAGACTTCACCGATCTAGTCAGGGAAGTTCGTCGTAAACAAGTTTAGAATCAGATTGAGGTATCATTGGTGTCCTTACAAATAAAACAATGATTGAAAGTATTGCTTGTATTTCTTGAAACCCGTATTGGTAAACCGTCGTTATTATTTTAACGGATTGAGACCACTGACAACAAGGTATCCAAGGACCCTCTGGTACCATTTTATATTTCTGGTTCATTGATACAGGAACTAATCTGAGGTATTGATTTGATATGAAATTAGTGTAGTAAAAGTAAACGAATCTTATCTCTTCTACACCAAAGGACAGAACGAAGTAGTAAACTGGCCAACAAACTTATCGGTAGTCAGATAATCAAACAAATAGATATTTTCTTCTTTACTACATAATTCTATAGAGACTTCATGAAAAGTAGTTATTGTCATATTTAATAATCTGATTAAGATGAAACATTCATTTTCTTCTTCAACTGGATTTGTGGTTTAGAAGAACCTTTTAAAGTCGGTGATTAAGATTTAGTGATAAACTCACGGACTGATGGGTGTGGTCTGTTTCCTTATATAATATCGGATGTTTTAATCGTCTGATTATCATTAGGTAGTTTAAAAGTGGGTTTTCAGTGATCTTTATTTCGGAATTCACTTCGACAAATAATAATCACGGAGAAACTTTCGGTTGGTACTCCGTTCACTCAGAAGGGACATTGACCCTTATATTAATTTCACTTCGGGAGTCCCTTACCAGTTTCGTCTCTATACGTCTCAGAATTTCTCCATCTTATCGGGAGGTAGACCTATCATTGGTCTATCTGTCGCAATCGTATGAACTTTTTCTGAATAACACACTTGTCGTACCTAACCGGGAATCTTCAAGTTTCTATGTTGGAACTCTTGGATCTCTTAACAGAAATCCTGTTGAGTCTAGATGTCGTAGGAAATTCTCTCCAGGAGCCTCTTTCGTTACCGTTGGGTGAGGTCATGAGAACGGACCTTTTAGGGTACCTACCTCCTCGGGCCATCCGACGTCAGGTACCTCAACGATTCTCAGCCCGTACTGACTCGCTGAAGTGAAAGTGAAGTTCTCTATTTGGTTATGTTATAACATTTCATTAATTGGAGGTTAATTTTATTTATTTAAATATAAAATTTTTTCTCTATTTGTTGTTCCTGGATGACTTATCGTACCCCTTAATAAGTTACAGAATATTATTGGATATTACCTTTTCTTAGACTTTTTCTTATCTATACATGTATATGTACTTATGTCTACATGTATACATATTATACATATATGACTTAGTTAAAGAACATGTAGACTTTGATTGTGTTGTAACATTTAGTTGACATGAAATTATTTTTTTCTCGTATGTATATTTTGATCATCACAAACAAGATGAAAGAAAAATAAATAAATACAATTAATCTCCTATTGAATGAATTGTTATGACACTACCAAAGACGGTATATAGTTATACTTAGTCGGTACCGTATATAGACAAGGGAGGCAGGACATAGGACGAGGAAGAAGGGAGGGGTGGGGTAGGGAGGTCCAACAGTGTCTCGTGATCGAAATCCACGAAACATAGTATGTAGTTTGAGGGTGATAGATAAAATGTATACCATTATATACAAAGTTACAATCAAAGAGTTTAGTAGAGTGGGAGTGGAAGAGGGTGACTCAGGTTTTCGGACGAGAAATACAGACACAGGGGAAACGAAAGGACGTGTATTCCAACAGTCACGGTAGAAATATCTAAGGTACATATACACAATTATATACTATCAACAGAAAAAGAAAGACTGAATGAAGTGAAACATATTATCCGAGATCCAAGTAGATGGAGTAATCTTGACTGAGTCTACACGAGGAAAAACATCAACTCATTATAAGGTAACACTTATACATGGTGTTGACGAAATAGGTGAGTAGACAGATATCTGTACAGGACGACGACGACGACGACGATTCAACGAAGCCAGCACAGACTGAGACACGCTGGGGTATCTGCCGTCGGGTGGTCTGAAGTGGCAGGGACCTTAAGAGGTCCGTTCTTGTGACCTCACCCAACGGTAAAGGAAGAGGTTACGCACTTTCACTTCAGCGAGTCAGTAAAGCCTGAGAAGCTCTGGGGTACCTGACGTCGGATGGTCCGAGGAGACGGGTACCCTAACTCATGACCTTACCCAACGGTAACGGAAGAGGTTATCTGTACAGGATCGATAACATTTATCACGACGTCACTTGTGACCTCATGTACATAGAAAAGTCAAGACCAAAGGAGTCCCATATACGTATCATCACCCTAACGACCCAGTATACTATCAAAATAAGAGTCAAAAAATTCCTTAGAGGTGTGACAAGAGGTATCACTCTAAGGGTGTCAAACGTAAGGGTGTCACATTCTCCCAAGGGAAAAGAGGTGTGGGAGAGGTTGTAAACGACAAACATCTGAAAACTACTACCGAAATAAAAATTTTTTCTCTTTATGTCATAACATTTCATTTTAAATTTTTAAAGTTTAATTTTTTATTATTATTTTTTATTTCTGTTACTAATTTTTTTTTTTCTTATCTTCCCGATGTTGAGAGTTCGATTCAACGTTAGTCGTAAATCAAGAAATTTGATGAAGGAGAAAGTGGCATCGTTACGGGTGATTTGATGAAAAACTGAAGGGTGTATTGACAGTAACAGTCTGTACTTTTTGAACCGAAGTGAGGTCTTATTTCTATTATACGAAAAGACTGACCTTAACTTTAGAGGACGACATAACTATTTAGAGTGAAAGACTCGAAAAGTCTTGTAACCGTCCTCCTCCCCTGTGGATATTAAGTAAGGAACCCAGTTACTGTCTGACAGGGTTCCTTGTAGTGCATGGTATTGGTCCAAAGAAAGGGAATCTGAAATTATATAAATAAGAAAGAGAGACGGGAAGAATAAGAATAGGAAAAGGAAGGAGAGGTTATTTCTATTACCTACCTGTACCCAGACTCAAAATTCTTATCAATCCTAATCTGTCTCCAATCTTCTCCCCTAAAGTTTCTCTCTTCACTAATTTAGTCCGATCTTCTAATTCAGCTGGTCAGGTCGGTCATATTTCTCCTCGTCATTACGGTCCATTCTACTCTGATCTTTGACTTTGACTTAGACTTTCGAAAGGTTTCCCGCAATTCCGTAGACCAGGATACCTCAACTGACACTCTCAAAAGTCCCAAAGAAGTTACTGTCATTGTATTTATTTTCAACTTACCCTTCCAACACGTACGATATATGTTAGTATGTGTTTCATCAATGTGACATTTAATACAAATTTCTTTTCACATATCAAACCATATCAAAATTGACGTTTCTAGTGTGTAAAGAGAAATAATGTACCTCCATTCTGTGAACCTCCCTTTACTCATTACAAATGAGTGTTTCTCTGTTGAAACACCTGTACAGGTGTTCATTACCTTTCTCCTTCCTTTTCTTTCTTACCTCTACAGACATTAAGTAGAGGATGGAAAGGAGTCCCATCTCAAGTGGAGGGTTTACTGGTCGTTCAGTTGGGACCGTCGGTAAGTCGGTGGTCTCTTATAAGTCCTTCGATGACCTTTGTCTCCTGAAATTTTGTGTTCACAGACCCAAAACATAATAAGGCTTCTTTACAGACGACAGAAGGGGACTGTGGAGGGAGATACTCCTTACCTTTGATCCCACTGTGTGTCGTTCTTCCCTGTTGACCTTTGTGGTCGACTTAGTATGGAAGACCATCCCTGAAAAGACAATAGTGCTTTGGACTCTCTACGAATTTTTATTAAAGTCGAAGGATTTCATCCAACAACACAAAAAAACCAAAAAAAATGTCCTTCCATGTTATCGGAGTCTTAAAGACTAGTCCCTCTTTACACAGACACTCTCTCTTTCTCTCCTCCTTCGAACACACTTGCACACACACACATAAGTTTCGTCTCTTCCTTGTGTGTTAGTGGAGTGAAAGGCCGTACTACCGAAGAGGACTCAACTTACAAGCTGCTACGTCAAACCGTGACCTCGGAAGAAGACTCAACTCCGAGGGAGGGAGAGAAAAACGAAGTCGAGTCACAAAACGAACTTAGACTCAGTATTCGAGGAATTCGACCGTCCTTCACCTATCAGCCCGACCGTCGAAGAAGAGGGGGTTTGTCTCCCTCACAGAACCGACTGTGGATTCGTTGGAAAAGGTAGGGTCCGAGTCATTATCTTGGTTACTTGTAATCGTCTTGTCTTCCGACCCGATGTGAGTGTCTCTTCATCTTTTCTCTTTCATAGGACCTCTTTAGGTAATCGAGTTCGGTATCTAATTTTGTCCTTATCAAATACTTTAATGGAGTCAGTGAATGGTTTGGAAATCTTATAAAACAAATAGGGGAGTTCGACTAGACACCTCTGAGAGATTGGTTCGGGAGTGGGTTAGGGTGACTAGAAAGAAGTAGTTCGGGGAGACTAACAGAGAAGACGGTCGTTATAGGTAGGAAAGAAGATAAAAAGGATTTGATGTCGATTCAAGGACCTCAGTCCTAACCAGGAGCGACTATCTGTTTCGTCATTCAACCTTAGACTTCCTTAGTTCCTTTCCGGAGAAAGGACGGATTAAATGACCTTAAGGGAGAAATGAGACACTCCTTCTTATGTTACCCTAGTCTCTTCCTTGTTGGTACTTCTGTCATGGTCAGTAGTAGTTACGGAGACCGACGTTAGACGGTAGTTTAATCGAGGTCCTCCCTAGTTCCAGTATTCGTCTCCCTTAGTCTAACCCCCTTTCGTCTTTTTAGTCTTTCTTTTCAAACCTCATTCTTCCAACGGTGTTACACCCACTGGGACACAACACGACTTCAAGTCTTCTTCCCTCCTACCCATAGACTTGTGGACCTACCTCTCTTGGACGGTTTTCTCGAGGTCCCACAACTTTTCATTACCGTCTTAAAACCTTTTTTACGAAAGGTGGAAATCTCGAAAAGGAAGTTAGTTGGACCACTGAAGTCAAATCCTGACTCGGTACCGTCAAAGAGATGTACGTCTGGGTTGTCCTTCTCAGACAGTACGGGGTGTCTCAGGGTTGTAAGACATACAGTGAGAGGGTTAAGGGATGTACAGGGAGCCTTGGGGGGTGATAGTGAATAGAAAGAGACCGAAGGTAGGTGGAGTAGAAGTCGGAGGAGTTTGGGGTGAAGACTGTACACCGTTCTGACGGTCTGGGTCACGGGAAAGGAAGGGTTACAAGGACAAGAAGGACAGACGTGGTGACGGACTACGGAAGACTAACGAGCCTGGTCTCGAGGCTCGAGTTGACAGTTAGTATACGAACTGGAGGTCTTCCGTCAGAAGTTGGTAGGTTAAATTCCTCTCGTTTTTGTTGTGTCTTGTTTTTTCTTTTTTATAGGGATTTTATAAACTTTATCTAAGACGAACGTGTCAATCTTGACCACTTACGACTCATACATTTTATAGAGGGTGATAGGATCTCTCTTGTAACGTTTCGTCGACATAAAGGATATAATCTTTATATACGTTAAAACAATACTTAACTCGAGAAAGAAAAGTGTCTGTGATCGAGAAACAAATAAAGTCTATACTCAACGATGTGTCGACGAGCAGTCGAGTTATAAACGTCGTATAATCAATACTCTCTATTGTAACTTAATAATTATATTTATTACACAATTATGACGGGGTGGACATACATATTTCCCAGAACCTTTTATCGGAGGTATGGATCGTCTTTTACTGAAAATCCTAGTTTAAAAGGATCTTCTCCCGTGTGAGTACTGGTGGTCTGAGTTCATTCAAGTAAAAAGGGAAAGGTCACCAAGACTCTACATGGAAAGTCATAAAGAGACACACAGGTAAGACTTGTAGACTTACAGTTGGAAAGACGTCTGTCTAGATGGGATCTCTTTGTGTGGTTTGTTTTCTTAGGTACCAAGTAATAAACTCGTAATGTCTCGAATCGACTGTCGAAACCAAATCCTTAGATTTCCCCATCTTCGATAGGTAGTACGTCGTTTGTTATTCTTTTAGACCATCCTTTGTCTTTTATGACGGTTTTTTTGGTTTTTGTTTTTGTTTTTTTTGGAGTAATCTAGTTTCTCGACTCCTTTCTGGGTGGATTACTTGATGCTGAATGTCTACTCTATCCACTCTAGGGGGAACTCTGAGATTTAATATTAAGACGGAGAGTTTCCCCAGTGGATTTTGTCTTACTTTATAAAAGATTTCATGGTATTAATACCCTTGACATTATATCAAGGTTAATTTGGTACTCCTGAGTTACAGACGACTTCAGGATAATATGTGACAAGATACAATAGAGAGACTTAAGTCTGACTCTCTTGTGACTTTACCTGTGTCAAGTACGTTTTTATTTTTGAGAGTTTATTAACCTTAAGAAATAAACGTGCAAAATTTTAAGTGATTTCTCCTGTCAGAGGTCTTTATAAAATCTTTTAATTAAGTAAAAGACGAAAGTAGGTAACTAAATTCATCTCTGGTGGTTTCGTGAAAGAAGTTTTCTCGTTTTCACATAAGAGGAGATTTGGAGGTCTGTAAGTAAGGGAGAAAGGATGAAGTGGTGAAGTAGTGCAATTATACGATCAACTAACGGAAAACGATTAGGAAAGGGTGGAGGAGAGACGTAAGTTCAGGACCAGGAGAACAGTACGTGAAACAGGAGTACTGTTTATAGTCCTGACCAGTCTGGAAGGAGTAAGTCGTCTTGACTTCCTTGGTCTCCGGACAAATCGTGTGTCACCGACATTCTCTGACTTGTACTGAATCGTCGGTCACTCAGAGACTATGATAGGTTGGTAGAGTGAGACGACGGAAGAGGAGGAAAACGTAAGTTAGAAATATATTACCGCATAACACACGGGAGTCCATCTTTAGTTTACTTCGTGTACATCATGTACGGTTTCCTAGAAGTCTCACCTTCAGGATTTATGACCACTTAATGACACTTTAAATATGTAACTTTGTCGGATATATTGTAAACTACTTTTAATTACGTGATCTCGATATACGTAGTCACACACACTAAGAGTACGTATATATAAGGAAAGGGGAGATCATGAGACAGAAAAATTGTGAAACCAGAGGGGTCTGAAAGACGAGACAGAGGGGATCAGTATAGTAGGTGGTTCGAGAAGGACCCAAGACGGAGGTACGAAGAGAGTTCTGTCATTTAACCCGGTTAATGTCCAAAGTGGTGTAAGCAAAAGATAGAGAGTCTATAGTGACAGGATGTGACGGTCTACTGATTACAGAATTTTTAAGTCGAAAAGTAAATAAAGTAGACAACAACAATAAAGTAAAAAACAACAATAAAGTCGATTTAACCGTTTATATTAATAAGGTAGAATCATTTTTACTCTCCAAGATGGTCGACGTCTAATTTATCTTTGAGTCTGACATAAACTACTTAATTTAATGATTTCTAGGTATCGAAGTCTGAGTATTACGGGGAAGACGGTGATTTTGGTCTAGAGATTTTTCTAGGTTGTATGAAGTAATACAAAACATGAAAATGTTGTGATATGCTGGAGAGGGTCCTGTAAAATCCAAGGGATCCTACCGATATTGTCTACTAGTATTTATACTACGGAATTTTCTTGTCTTTAAATGAGGGAGCGTCAAAACCTTCGATCTTAAAGTTTTATTTCTACAGTTAAACATTAATAAAACTCTCGTTCTTATCTCATTGTAAATTGGGTGTCATGGATCGAAACATGAAAAGAAGATTTTATTTAAGATACCACAAATGCATTTCAAATTAATATTACCGGTTCTCCGAAAAGATGTTTTTATTAAAAACCATAATCAAAAATTACATCCCTAAGGGTTTTTATCAAGGTCTATACGTTACATAGGTATTCACTGTGATCCAAGTCCTTGTTTGTCATAAAAAAGGTAACACGTATTCAATGATTTTACGGTTTGACCTTTCCAAAGTCATAAAATATACTGTGTCTCTTTGTTTGTTTTCTTTACCAAACATAATTTTGATAAGAGATTACGATTGTATCAATAGTCAATATTTGATATGGAGACTGAAGTATCGATTGATTTTACACTTTGTATCAACACAATCTTAGTTTATGTGCGTCACACCCACACACTAAATATACACTCATTTACATTTACATGAATACAAGTGTACTACAAAGTCTCTAAGAAGTACCAAAATCGGAACGTTCAATGACAAATTGATCAGGTCTTTTAAAGGGGTTGATGGATGTGAAACTCTAAACGGGTAAAGGATTAAAAAGACGGGGGTGCGTAGGTCGGTGTAATGTCGAGTGAACGAATTACATCAAACTGGTTAGTCTAAACTTTAAATTTGTCATCATAGTCTCCGACTCTTAGAGACATCGTTTCAGTATAATCGTCCGTTAGGAGACTGTATACCGTGACCCTACAGAACATTGAAAGGAGATCATATGAGGAAGGTTTCTAAATCCCCAAATTAAGACGAAGTCAAGACGTTTTATGGGGTCGTAGGAAGGTCATTTGAGAAAAAACACCGAATTCAGTCGATATCAAATAAAGACACCGGACTTTGGTTTTCTTGGCATCGATTACGCTACAGGATTCTTCTAAAACCCTTTCTAATGTTCTTTAATTGTGATTGATGGAGACTCCTTACTTACCCTCACACCTAGGACTTCCATGTCTCCCCTTGAAGGTAGTAGTGTAACACTGTGACATGTTGACTTACAACACAGTAAGACGAAACGAAATCAACCTAACCCCTATAATTAAAAACGTGGTACTCGTACACAATGAACGTGTGAAAAAAGGTCGATCTAAAGAAAAAGGAAAAGAAAAGAGAAGAAAAGAGGAAAACATTAACATTATACTTTTACTTACTATGTTCTCGAAAGAGTAAACAGTACCGAAATAGGGGAGTGAAGTCCCTACATGTTTGAGTCGGGTCCTACCAGTAATGAGTCAGTTAGTGTCGTTAATCTTGGTCCTCAAATCCCTTAAGGGACCACCAGGTCACCAATCCTGAGACTTGAAAGTGACGTCCCCGGGGTCCAAACTAGGGACCACCTCCTTGATTCTAGGGTGTACGGAATCGGTATTTATTTCTTTCTTTATTTTCTTGGTTCTCGAATAACAAAGTCTGAGAGGGTCCCAATAAGAACAATATGTCACTTATTAATAAAAGAAAAACCTACACCAGTTATAATTAACTAGCTCGTAGAAGGACAATTCGACGAAATTAAAGAAAGGAAGATGAATCATGAGGTTTGACTGAGTCAAACTATAAGAAAGACTAATTATTAGAGAAAACTTTACTTGTAGTTCTAATCGACCCAACCAATAACTAGTAAAGTGTAAACTTATACTTAACAGAATTTGTCTAATTTAAATAAGTCTGTAAACCTATTTTAGTGGAAATGACTTAAGTGACCGTCAAGACCACCCTGACACTACTTAAATCTTATAACCTTCGATGTGTTTCACGGAGAAGAGTGAGGGAGGAGGTATAAACGGGTGATGATAACGAAAAATTTTTTAATTATAACTGTCTTTTTAGAGTGGGGGATCTCTCCTTTAGTCGTACTCAGTTCCGTTTACCTAGTTTAATCGGTAGACTCCTTTATTCGTTAGGACCCTTCACTAGATATTTACGGACAGTTACCCTCGTTTCCCTAAGATCAGGATTCTCCACTCCTCTCCCATTGTCCATCCTTCCGGTCTCTAGGGGTTCGTCGTCCTCCTTTATTTGACGTTCACTGTCTTAAAAAAAAAGGGAAGAGACAACTGTTTTGGTCAAGACGGGTTCAAATTGATAAAAAAAAAGGAAAGAGTTTTGAACCCGACTATTACCGAGTTGTTTGGTCATAAGTACAGTTAACAAAATACCGGTTCCTACTGTGTGGAACACGGTAGGAGAGAGTTTTTACGTATAACACTCTCTCCCCGGACCACTTTGGGGAGTCGGAACTCTACAAAGAAAATAGACTATTCTTTGACCGATTGTTTGAATTTTACGGAACGATTTTTGATCGTTCCCCCTTGAGAAAGACAGGGGAAAACTACAAGTACAGTCTTCGAAAGGGATAGAGATAATGTGAAATTATTTTACAAAGATGTGTTTTTCGAGGTTCATCAGTTCGGAACAGAGACTGGGGTCTAGTTTTAGGAGAGGAGGCCTCCAGTACTTAGGAACGTATTGTGTGCCGAGTGTCGTCGTTGGAAAGTCTCCCTAGTCCTTTGGATCTGACCACACACTATTAATATTTCGTCTTTTGTCGTAGTGTAAAATGGAACGAATCCCACTACAGTACCACGAAAACGTCGACTAAATTTTTGTTCTTAGTCTCTCATCCTTACACAGTCACAAACAGGTCTTAACGGAACTTTTAGTTTATGAAGGGTTGGAGTGACTAACAAGTCCTCGTAGTGTCACACAAAATGTCCCTCGTCCACAAAGAATCTCACGAATGGAAACCCTGTACCCCGTGTCTTTCTCTCTTCTTCCTCCTTCCTTTTACACCTCGTTCTCCATCCCTCTGTTTTTCTTTCCTAGTCTCCATTTCTTATCACCATCTTTTTCTCATACAGTTCGCTAACAGAAGGTTTTTGTTGCTTAGGTTAAACAGACGAGTTTGACAATTTTACAAATCCCCGACCCCCGGCCACCATCTCAAGACTAGGAGACGGGGGTTCAGGAACAGTGTCGTAAAAAGATTTAAATAAAAATTAACGTTCTATTAACGAAATATTATGAAACCGAAGATAGTATGTAGTTGTACTTAGTCCGTATTCATATGTATACAGGGGTGGGAGAACTTGAAGGAAGGGTAGAGGTTGGGGTAGGGTTAGGAGATCCAACAGTGACTCGTGATCAAAACTCGAGGGACGGAGTATGTCGTCCAAGGGTGACCGATAGATAAAATGTATACTATTACATATACAAAAGTTCGATGAGAGAGTAGGGTGGGAGAGGAAGAGGGTGACACAGGTGTTCAGACAAGTAATACAGATTCAGAGGTGACGACGGGACGTTTTTCCAAACAGACATGGTAGAAATATCTAAGGTATACATACATAATTATATACTTTAAACAAAATGAGATAGACGAAAGAAGTAAGACATATTATCCGAGATCCAAGTAGGTGGAGTTATCTTGACTAAATTTACACAAGAAGTACCAACTCATTATGAGGTAACATATATACGTGGTACAGAAGAAATAGGAAAGTAGACAGTCACCTGTAGATTCAACGAAGGTATAGGATCGCTGACATTTATCACGACGTTACTTGTAACCCCATGTACACAAAAAAAGTTATTACCACATAATTGCCATATACGGGTCATCACCCTAACAACCCAGTATACAATCAAGATCAGGATCAAAAAATTTCTTAGGAGTATGACAAGAGGTGTCACCTACATAGTCAAATGTAAGGGTGGTTGTTATGTTCTCCCAAGGGAAAAAGAGATGTGGAAGAGGTCGTAAATAACAAACATCTAAAAAACTACTACCGGTAAGACTGACTACACTTCACTATGGAGTAACATCAAAATTAACCGTAAAAAGATTATTACTCTCTACAACTCGTAGAAAAGTACACAAACAATTGGTAGATATACAGAAACCTCTTTACAGACAAAGTCAGAAGACGGGTAAAACATAAACCCGATAAAAGAAAACACTACAATTCGACACACTCTACGAATATGTAAGACCTCTTATTAGGAAACGGTCAATAAAACGAAAGTTAATAAAAGAGGGTAAGACTCTCAACAGAAAAGTGGAACAAATAATAAAGGAAACGACACGTTTTAAAAAGTTCAAATTAATTCAGGGTAAACAAACAAAAATAAAGGTCACGAGATCCTCCACCCAGTTTCTCCTAGAACGACAGTAAATACAGATTCACACATGACGAATACAAAAAGAGATTCTCGAAATGTGAAAGACCGGAATATAAATTCAGCAATTAGGTAAAACTCAAATAAAAACACATATTACAATCCTTCACAAGATTAAAGTAAGAACATATACACCGACAGGTCAAAAGGATCCTGGTGAATAACTTCTCCGACAGGAGAGAGGTAACATATAAGAACGGAGGAAACGATTTCTATTCAATGGGTATCCACACACAAATAGAGACCCTAAAGATAGAACAGGGTGACCAGAGATAAAAACAAAACACGGTCATTGTATGACAGAACTACTGACATCGAAACATCATATTAGACAACAGTCCTTTCAACTAAACAGAAGGTCGAGGTAAAAAGAAAGGAGTCTGACGTAACCGATAACGTCCAGAAAACCCAAAGGTATGTTTACCACCTAAAAAAAAAAGATCAAGACACTTTTTATGGTAACCATCAAACTCCCCCTAACGTATCTTAGACATCTAATGAAACCCATTATATCAATTAAAAGTGTCATAACTAAGAAGGTTAGATTATTCTACCATATATAGAGGTAGACAAATACAGTAGAAATTAAAGAAAGTAGTCACAGTATCAAAAGACGTATACCCAGAAAACAGAGAAAGTCATGTAAATAAGGATCTATAAAATAATAAAAACAACGTCACAATTTACCCTAATAAAGGAATTGAAGAGAAAGACTAAAAAGTAACAATCACATATCCTTAAATTCACTAATTAAAATATAGGACACTGATATGATATAAGTAACTAATCGAGATCATTGAAAGACCACCGTAGAAATCCCAAAAGATACATCTCATAATTCAGTAGACGGTTGTCACTCTCAAAATGAAGACGAAAAGGTTTGACCTAAGGAAAATAAAGAAAAAAAAAAAAAGGAGACGGTACCGATCCTGATGGTTTTGATACAACTTATTATCACCGTCCTCACCCGTGGGAACAGAACAAGATTAGAATCTCCTTTACGAAAGACAAAAAGTGGTAACTCTTATTACAAACGATACCCAAACAGTATATACCGAAAATAATACAACTCCGTCCAAGGAAGATACGGATGAAAGACCACTCCAAAATAGTATTTACCTACGACTTAAAACGACTTTCTACTAGTATACCAAAAATAGAAAGAGAAACAACTATATCACCTAGTGTAACTAACTAAACGTATATAACTTCTTAGGAACGTAGGGACCCTATTCAGGGTGATATAGTACCAAGTCAAGTCAAGTCAACGAGTCAGTACAGGTCGAGAAACGTTGGGGTACCTGACGTCGTACGGTCCGAAGGGACAGGTAGTGATTGAGGGTCTCTGATGAGTTTGAGTACAGGAAACTCAGCCACTACGGTAGGTTGGTAGAGTAGGAGACAGCAGGAAAAGAAGAGGGCGGAAGTTAGAAAGGGTCGTAGTCCCAGAAAAGTTTACTCAGTCAAGAAGTGTAGTCCACCGGTCTCATAACCTTAAAGTCGAAGTCGTGGTCAGGAAGGTTACTTATAAGTCCTGACTAAAGGAAATCCTACCTGACCAACCTAGAGGTACGACAGGTTCCCTAAGAGTTCTCAGAAGAGGTTATGGTGTCAAGTTTTAGTAGTACCATGGATAAGGAAAATTACACAACAACCTAGGACAAACGATTTTAAAACAACTATTAAAAACGTAGATACAAGTAATCTCTATAACCAGACATTAAAAGAAAAGACACCATAGAAACAGATCGATCATAATCACCATAGAAACAGAGTATAATCCCACTACCACCGGAGTATCTTACTTAAACTCTTAAAAGAAAAGAATTATTAAAAGACCTTCTCAAACTCGTCCTATCCACAATCGAGAAGAGATTTGAAACCAGTTTCAGTGGACCCTCCGGTAGACCGGGAACCGAAAACAAACAACCTTCTAAACAATAGTGTCAAAGTTAAAGTCACGAACACTAACCAGAAAAGTACGAAAGATAAAGAGGGACCAAGTCTTTATACAAAAAATCTCTAATGGGAGACATCCTCATGACGTTTAAACATCTTTTACTATTCGTTATACTTATGAGGGACGGGTATCTTCGTGTGTACCGAATACATTCAGGGGGGTTTTATCAAATAAAACGAATATATTCGTTTTGAGAGTACACCTGTATAAAATTGTAGAATGAACAAGGGAGTAAATAACTCATTTTATTTTAGAAAGTACATGTGAGTAAAATATAAACACACTAAGCACTAAAATGGAAAAACTTTCATACGAAACTGTGATAGTGACTTATATAAATTATACAGACGTATATTTGATGCTTTATTACAGACAGTAAACAAAACAACGATCAACGAAACAGTGATTCAACATAGACTGAGAAAACGTTGGGGAACGTGACATCGGATGGTCCGCGAAGGTAGGTGCCCTAAAGGGGATATTCTTACGACTTCACCCAACGGTAAAGGGAGAGGTCCCCTAGAAGGACTGGGTCTCTAGCTCGGTCGTAGATGAGGTAACCGTACACCTGAGAAATGGTGATTCGATGGTCCCTTCTGGTCATATCCAACTCATAATTATCTTATACCTGTTACAAAAGATAACTTAACGAATTATATTATCAACACTCCGTTATACTTTCACTTTACTGATATAGACCATTTTATTATTGTGGTTTACTTTTGTAGATGTCTTATTGTAGTATCTCGGGAAATTTCGTCTACCAAGGGACCATATGTATGTATAATTATATGTGTACGTGTATATGTCTACAATTTTACAGTGGTTAAGTAACATCGGTTTTACGAAAGGTATACCATTAAGAGTCAAAAATCCAAAGACGTAGTCTTCATACATAGTGTGAGATAATTTGTACACCAGTATTCCCGTGTCACAATTGACACAACGAATTAGTAATAATGAGTGGGAACGGACAATAAACGAAAAGGTAGAAAGAGAGATTGATTTCGTATACATAGTAAGGGGGGTCTGTACCCCGGTGAATAAGTTCACTTTTATTCTCGTAAAGAGATATTTACGATGACTCTTCTAGTGTAATTCGTTTTAAGATTTCGATTACCGGGTGACACGAATCAGTGAGTCAGTACAGTCTGAAAACACTGGGGTATCTGACATCGGACGGTCCGAGAAGAAAGGTACCCAAAGAGATCCGTTTTTATGACCTCACCAAACGGTAAAGGAAGAGGTCCCCTACAAAGGTTGGGTCCTTAGCTTGTACCTAGAGCACGTAACTTCCTTCTAAGAAATGACTGACTCGATGTTCCGGTAATCAGTGTTACCGAGTAATCAGTGTCAGTTGACTACTAGGTGGTTTTACTGACTGGTCTATTGAACCGGTTGATCGAGTTCCCCTATCAAATGGTTTGGTTCTTTTATAAAATGACCTAGTAGTTCCTTGGAACGGAGTGGGGAAAGGTCTTGTGTATAGGTTTTCTACACACGCAAACCATCACGACTGGTGTAGTAAGGGATTTTACTCTTCTCCAGAGCGAAAGGGTTTTCGTTCATGGGGTCGTAGTCGGAGGTAGATGTTCGTGTTCTACACCATGGTCCTCGGAACGTCACAATGGTCCTCGGAACTTCACACTTAAAGAGTACCTTTATACGCGTGAACCTTTCTTACGTTTGATCATGTCGGTGATACCTCTTGTCACACCTCTAAGGAATTTTTTAACGTTTATCTTGATGGAATACTTGGTCGTTAGGGTGACGACCCGTATGTGTGGCTCCTTTGGTCTTAACTTTCTCTGTGTACATGGGGTTACACGTAGCGTCGTGACAAATATTATCGGTCCTGTACCTTTGTTGGATCTACAGGTAGTCGTCTACTTACCTATTCTTTCGACACCATGTATATGTGTTACCTCATAATGAGTCGGCAATTTTTCTTAAGTAAACTTAGTCAAGACTACTCTACCTACTTTGACCTCGGCTAGTATGTCTCACTTCATTCGGTCTTTCTTTTTGTGGTTATGTCATATGATTGTGTATATATACCTTAAATCCTTCTAGCGTTACTGCTGGGACATACGTTCTGTCCTTTCTTCTGTGTCTACACATATTGCCTGAAAACCTGAGTCTCCCTCTCCCTCTCCCACCCTACTAAACCCTCTTACCGTAAGATTGTACATATGATAGTACATTCTTAACTTAGCGGTCAGATACAGACTGCGTCCTATGTCGTACGAACCCTGACCACGTACCCCTACTGGGTCTCTCTACAATACCCCTCCCTCCACCCTCCCCCCAAGTACAAACCCTTGCGTACATTCTTAATTTCTAAAATTTTAAAATTTTTATTTTTTGATTTTTTTTATTTATTTTATTTTTATTTTTTGATTTTTTTTTTTTTTTCCTTTTCTTTTCTTGTGTTCCTCATGTGGGAGAAGGATCCTGACTTCAAGTCTAAGGAAGATTCTTTTGCAATAATGTTACAGTGGTCAGATTAAGAGTACAGATTTTTATTTCGTAGTGTAGCGAAGAATTCTATGTATAATGTATACTAATCTTGAAATAAGATAAAAAGGGTAGAGAATCGACTGTAAGGAGTCCTCGTCTTTATTTTTTTTTTTTTTGTTTCCGTAAAAGGTGTGTCTTCAGGTGTGACTTCATACAAATTCACAGTCTAATTTTGATTGTTTTCTGTCCTTTATCCCTCACTTCTGGAATGAGTCAGGACTTGAGTGGGATAACACGGATCCAGGGTCCCCAGTCCTTTCTCGTTCCTCCAAGTCTTAATCGACGAAGACAAAGGAAAGTGACGACTCTATAATTTGAAGTTTTTTATAATTCACCTGTTCTTTAGGGGTTCACGGGTATTGGGGGACACAGATAGAGATCGTAACTTTCCGGACAAAGTTGGAATATGGAAAAGTTTTAATCTTTTTGTAGACAGGGGTAACCATTTAGGGGAAAGAACGTATAGACAAAAGACTGAAAGGGTTCAGGAAAGGGAAAGTGATTTATTTATTTATTCTTTTTCTTTTCTACGGTCCTCATCCCTATTTGTTCTAAAGAATGGTCTATTAATGGTGTTGAATAAAAAGCAAAAGAATGTAATCTTTAGTTAAAAGATTAGATCTTACTAGAGGTTACGGTTCATACTAAGACTAAAAAGGACCATTATGTTGGATATGATCACTAAAAATGTACAGAAGTCAGATTGACACCCGGTATCCCAACATAGTAGAGGAGGTGTTTTTATCTGACGAGGACTCTTGACAGTGTAGAAACGGACTTCAAAAAAGTGAGTCACGACCTTATCTGTAATGAGTAAATAAATCTTGACCTTTACGTAAAATACAAAACATGTCACTATTTCTTATTAATCGGAAGATACGAAGGATTATGACGACTTCTCTAACCCCTCTATAAGTATGTACGTATTCGTGTGTACATTGTAGAGTCCCAGGACTCTGAGAAGAGGAACTCACGAGTAGTACGAAGAATTTTGTCTATAAGGTCGTCTAGACAGAGAGGTCCCTACTCTTTGTCCCAAGTACAACCGCGTTTAAAGAGTCCTCTTAAACGTCTCGTTCCGACGTGGACGGTGGGTTCTTCCGGGTCTTGGTTAAAAGGAAAGGATGGTGAAGATAGTCAACCAGAAAAAAGTCAGGGGTCTTCTTCACTCGTTTAACGGATAGAAGGAACTGGGTTCCTAGGGTTTCGGAAAGAAATGTAGAATCTGATCCTTACTACATTACATCCACATTTTACCGAGTGTAGTCTCGTTAGTTTTAAATGTATTCTTTATATGACCTCGGGACGGAGGGAGACACCCCAGTCTCAAATTTTAACAGGGACGAACGACCAATTGTGGGGGGTGGAGAGGTGTGGAAAGTAAAAATGATTTTATAATGTTCATCCTTCGTGTTCGTAACTTCGTCTACAGTACGTAAATCAGGGAGTTTATTTATCTAACCCTTAAAGTCTAGTCCTATTTCCGGTGTTTTTCTTTTATCAATTTCCATAGTTCATAATAGTACATCAAATGGTAGGTTCGACCAAGTCAAAACTCTCACTTTCCCCCGTCCTGTTTACGATTTGACTTGACTCGTCACTCTGTACTCCGTCTTTCACCCTGTTAGGGACCGTTTCCACCTACCTCCATAGGAATTCCCTTTTCACTATTTCCACAGACATTAATAAAAGTCTGGAAGTGTGAGTTTCTTCGTCACTCCTTAGTCTCCCCGAATATGACCTGTTATGGACCGACTCGACTCGAAATATTTGTGGACGTCTCAAGAATCCGTCCTACCTAAGTTCCTCAGGGTTTCTTTGTCCATCTGTAAATACAATAACCAGATTTGAGACTCTCCATTACCTTCGAATTTAACCGACTATAGTTACTCCATTTACACTTTATACTAACTATATTTTACTTCTCTGAAGACGTTGAATAAACTACACCCTTTAGAGTGTATCCCATCTAGTCTCCACTAAAAAGACTTATTGTCTCACTACGGTAATCGTCATAAACCCTTTTTGTGATTCCGGTTTTCCAATTCGTTGTGTGAGTTCAAGTAGTCGATTATTGTTATACCGAGTCCAAGTGGGAGGTCATTTCTCTAATGATATTTGACTATTCTTGGTTTTCCTCCAACGTCAATTTTGGTACTCTAGTTTCTTTAACGGACAAAAACGTTCAACACCATTCTCCGACCTGATGTTTAGGTTCTACACTGTAACTCAGGACGAGTTAGTTAGAAATCAAATAAAGGAGCCGTTTAAGGAAAAAAGACCCGACCTGAGTACCTTCGTAGACCTCCGTGACCATCCAGTCGACAAGACTCTTCCGGAGTCGATCCTGTCGACAGGAGACGAAGTCAAATAGAAGGTGGGAGATGGACCGATCAGGTCTGACAACGTCTACTCTTGTCGTCTCAAAACTCTCTGTCACCTTTGGGTCCAGAAATGGTGTAAGACAACTGGTTTTACTCAGTGGTCCAGTCTGGATTATATTCCTCCTCTTGACCTTGGTAATGACGTGGTTTAGATAGTTGGTTGGTTTGTATCTCATACTCCAAATTCCCGACCCTAACACTCTAACAAATATTGAGGATATATTCTTCGGTGGGGACTTAAATAAAAATTGATTTGTAAACGAGACAAATTAAGTGTCTCGACAACTTTCTTGGACAACAAAGGTTAAGTTGTCATTTAATTTCCCTCCGAAGCCGCCCCCTGCCCCCACCCCCCCGTGTTTCTTTGTTTATGACATGGTGTTTGTCTTCACGATGAACATATTAATCTAGAAACCCACATGGGAATGTCCCGTTCTAAATATAGGTAGAGACCCCTGAAACCTTCCTCTCTTCCTTCCTTTAGTTAACTGTCTCCCGAAGTATAGGGTTAACCACAAACAAACTTTCAATTGTGTCTCGTCAGGAATAGGACCGGTGGGTTATTTCAGGTGCACACAGAACACTCGAACACGGTGAAGTTCTTAGACCAATCTTCTCATGAAGAGAAATGGACCTTCTTTTCGGAGGGTGGACTAGTTATATCCTGGACGATTTTGAAAGAATTCGGTTCATAGGGGTGGATCTTGAACACTCCACTACAAAATATTTCTTTATAAGAACTGGAACTAGTTCAGTCTTGATCTATCGTGACAGACGTCAGATCTTTTTTTTTTTTTTTTTTGTTGACTTGTGAGATCGGGACTATACACTAGACAGTCTCTGACCGACCAACGAGTAGTTTCTCAAAGGAGAAAGACCCGTGTGTCGGTTTGATGTAGGGGACTGTGGGACATAGATCCACCCCTACACCCTGACCGAGAACGGTTACCTTACACTTCCTTTCTGTAGGGAAAACCAACTTACACCCCTAGTTGTTTAACATCGAATGACCGGTTTAAACCGACCGGTGGACAGAAACCTTGAGTCGGTGGAGGTAAGTAAATGTGTAACAGATATCACCGAAAGTGTAACATTGTCGTTTCGACTCATCACATTGTCCCTTATACATAAAGGGTCTTGAATTTTATACATGATAGACAGGGAAATGTCTTTTTTCTACGGTTGGAACCAAACTTCGTAGAATTTCAACTCATGGACAAGGTAAGAGAGAAGACAAACAGCCGTTAGATCTTCTACAGACATATCAAACTTCAGTACTGACACGAAAGGTTTTTGGTACTTTTTTACACTCAGGAACTTACTGACGTACCTTGACTCCGGACACAGGTCTGTTGGTCGGACGAGTATAAGGAAATTCTGGGTGTAATCTGAAACTCTACCTATTTGTTCTTTTACAACCATACACTTCTGTGACATTGGACCCTGAATAAACAGTGTCTTCATTTGTGTTGAATGGAATCTATTATTTTTACCCTTTTCGTCATATTAGTTCTATAATGTTTACACTTATTGACGTCGTGTGTTTTCAGTTATGTAACCAGGTTCCGGATATAGTTTAAAGCCTTCTCTCTCTTCAACAATGATAAAGGGGACTCTGACTCTACTCTGTTTAACCGTCTTTTGGAAACCTCTGGTTAAGATCGTGGTTAGAATTCTAGAAGGAGTACATGTACTGAACTCCTTTTAGTCTCCAAGTTCGCGGATTCTTATCGAGAGACAACCGAACATCGATTACGGAAGGACCAAAAAAAAATTAATAATAATTTCCCACTGAATAAAACGTTACGTTTGTAAGGTCTGTTCTCATACAGGTTGTTATATTCAATGAGGTATTATACTTCCTGTAATAATATGGGAAAATTTTCCTTTGATCCATTTGTTCAGTCTTCATATAAAAATACTAGAGTCTCTGTTAATCTTAGGACCTGTGGATCTTTTCTCTCGATATTTTTCTTTGTATCTACGAGGTACCTTTTACATTTGACGTATTGACTCGGGGGAAAACGACTCATTCCGCGTCATGACCTGAAACTATATTAGATTTGTCCATAAGTCAAGTCAAGTCAGTGAGTCAGTACACGCTGAGAAACACTGGGGTACTTTGCGTCGTGTGGTCCGGAGGGACTGGTAGTGGTTGAGGACCTCAGGTGGGTTTGGGTACAGGTAACTGAGCCACTACGGTAGGTTGGTAGAGTAGGAGGTAATAGGGGAAGAGGAGGACGGGAGTTAGAAAGGGTCGTAGTCCTAGAAAAGTTTACTCAGTTCAGAAGCGTACTCCACCGGTTTCATAACCTCAAAGTCGAAGTTGTAGTCAGGAAGGTTGCTTGTGGGTCCTGACTAGAGGAAATCCTACCTGACCAACCTAGAGGAACGACAGGTTCCCTAAGAGTTCTCAGAAGAGGTTGTGGTGTCAAGTTTTCGTAGTTAAGAAACCGTGAGTCGAAAGAAATATCAGGTTGAGAGTGTAGGTATGTACTGGTGACCTTTTTGGTATCGTAACTGATCTGCCTGGAAACAACCGTTTCATTACAGAGACGAAAACTTATACGACGGATCCAACCAGTATTGAAAGGAAGGTTCCTCATTCGTAGAAAATTAAAGTACTGACGTTGGTGGTAGACGTCACTAAAACCTCGGGTCTTTTTATTTCAATCGGTGATAAAGGTGACAAAGGGGTAGATAAACTGTACTTCACTACCCTGGCCTACGGTACTGGAAGTAAAAGACTTACAACTCGAAATTCGGTTGAAAAAGTGAGAGGAGAAAGTGAAAGTAGTTCTCCGAGAAATCAAGAAGAAGTGAAAGACGGTATTCCCAACACAGTAGACGTATAGACTCCAATGACTATAAAAAGGGTCGTTAGAACTAAGGTCGAACACGAAGGAGGTCGGGTCGTAAAGAGTACTACATGAGACATATATTCAATTTATTCGTACCACTGTTATATGTCGGAACTGTATGAGGAAAAGGAATATTTAATGGAACTTAAGTCTCCGGTTCGACATAAGACAGGTGTCGTAGGAACAGGAAGTAGACGGAACAGTGAAGAGAAAGTGGTCTTCAGTGAAGGAGACCATTAAGAAGGGACATGTGCGGTGTGTACAGGAAAAAACAGAAGAAGTTAGGGACGTTAATTATCCACGGAGTCCTTTCGTAATTAATATGATGTTCATAGTAAAATGTGTGGGTAAAGAGAATGTTCTACAACTTGACCCCGGTGGGGGACCGTATTAAAGACCTTGTATCTTACACGAATTAAATATAAAGTAAGAGATCTTAACACCCAAGGGTTTAGATAATTTCTTAATTTTTAGTGAACTCCTTATGTATTTTTATACCTAAGACTCTGGAAACTTAGTCTCATAGGTCCTCATTCTGATACTCTGTCATAAAAAGTGTTCCACTAACATCCCGTGACTAAAGGTACGAGATCAGGAAGATAGGTCCTTTAGAAGGTTAGGATCCTTAGGTCAACTTGATATCGTGAAAGGAAACCACCAAGACGGTCCAGGAGTCTGGTACCTTTACCCAACCCCTTGTCGTAAGTAACGAAATCAGTCAATAATTCCCGGGGGATACAGAGATCCCAAACTCCTTCTGTATTCCTTGTCTTACCTATTCTTAAGACGGGAGTACCACAAATATCGATCCTTTTATCTCCCTTTCGTCCTACTTATGTATGTCTAATATTATATAAACATTATACAACCTTTTTTATTTGGTCCCTTTCTTATCCTTCACCAATACTTTGTCCAGACCTTGGACCCTGAGAAACGAATTCACGACGTAACGAACATAGACCTGTGTAGAGAGGAACTCGTTGTTTTATGTTTCTTTGATATACCCTAATTTTTATTGATACACGTACGGGTTAACCCCGTTTTCCTGTTTTCCATGTTTTCTAGTTTTATGTGTTACCTTATAATGAGTCGGTATTTTTCCTTGTGTAACCTCAGTCAAGATTACTCCACCTATTCGGATCTTGGATAATATGTCTCATTTCACTCAGTCTTTCTCTTTATGGTATAAGATTGTGTATATATACTTTAGATCTTTTTACCATGACTTATTAAATAAATGTCCTGTTGTTACCTCTTTATCTGTGTCTCTTGTCTGAATACCTGTACCCCTCTCCCCTCCTCTCCCACTCTACATACCTTTCTCATTGTACCTTTGAATGTAATGGTATACATTTTATCTATCGGTTGCCCTTAAACGACATACAGAGTCCTTTGAGTTTGTCCCCGAGACATAGTTGGATTTAGCCACCCTACCTCTCCCTCTACCCACCCTCAAAGTTTTCCCTCCCCTATATACATGTGTATACTGATTAATTACAACTCCAAAGGGTCTTTTGTCGTTTTGAGACATTTTGTTAATAGGTAGATATTTTTTAATTAAATTTTTTTTTTGGGAGTCAACAGTAAAGACTTCTTAGACTTCCTTTTCGTCTCATGACGTGTACGGGAGACGTGTACCATGGTGGCTTTCCCGCCCGTTTGGTGGATTCGGTGGGGAGACTGGACTGTGGACTTGTGTGAAAATGGGGCTGGGGTACATTCGAACGGGGGGTGAGTCCCTCCCTCGTTCGTTCTCTTTACTAACAAGTAAAAGTGAGTAGGAAGTACGTCGTTCACGGGGGTTATTTCGGAACAGACCTAAAGAACAGACCGGAGACTAGTTTAAGATAAATAATTCCTCCGGTTCTTGGGACCAACCATTGTTAATCTCTCACGACAAAATTTCTCGTAATGGTCCCTTCGGGTGTCACTTTTCCAACGTGTCTCATTTCTAGACTTCCTATTCTCTAGTTCTTACTAAAGAACCTCTCCCCCAAAGTTCCTGTTCTCTTTCACTTGTCTATGGTTCCGTACTTGTAAGGACCGTTCACACTCTTTGTCCCTCCTCCATTACTCACTTTCTCATTCATTTTGTTTTGTCCCAGGGTCCCCAATCTCCAATCTCAGTGCAGTGAGACGTCCAGTAACATTCCACAAACGGGGAGGAGACACCCACTACCCTCGGTAACCCCCCAAGACCCGTTTCCAGCTTAAACGAAAAATGGTCGGGCTGATACCGACGGTACCGTCTAATGTGACTTCACCCGTGTTCCCAACTTTGTCCCTTTGGACAATCTTTTGACTACCGGATTAAGTGTGTTCTCTACTACCACTCAGTCTGGTCCCAAATACATCGTTCCTTCCAGTACTCTACTTTAGTCTACGACTTGTATGAAATTTCCATCTTAGTTGTCCAAAATAAACGTCTAGTCCACATCTCATTGTTTCTCTCTTAGTTCTCTTTGGGGTTACAAACTCTCGACTCTTGACTTTTCTACTATTCGCCAAGTGATTCTCTCTCTTCCATCTTTTAATTCGTCTACCCCCTACCTATAGTCTATGAGTCAAAACCTAGACAATTCTACTTTGTGGGTTCACCTCTAAATGTACTCCAATTTCCAGTAGTAATTGGTTACGTAAAGAAGGAGTGGATAGAGGGACCAAACCTAAAGGTTACAGCATTAGGTTTAGAGATAAAAGATTCTTTTCCCTATTAAAGTCTACAACCATTTTAACGAGACACTTTGGTATTTCGTGATATTTCACATTCAATATTTGATGTTCTTGATATTTGACATTTAAAATATGTACCTTCGGGATCCTTCTACGGTAGTTGAGGTTTTCCCCGGAAAATAAACTGGAAACCTTTTCATCTGAAATCCTTTGTACGTTCTCGGGTATCGGGGAGTCCCAAAACCTCGGTCTCTTCATGTTCAACCCAATAAACGTTCGTTTATATCACGGAAAAGACCTTTGGAAGTGTCAAACGATTTGAAAACCTTTTAATTTGTGGGTGGTAATTTAGTATTGGTTTCCTCTGTACTTCATCGCTGATTGGTACGTGAGGGTGGATGACACCGGACTCCTCATTTTCGTCATACAGGTCGATCTCCTTTATACTAAAGTTAACTCTTATAGACTTTGGGTACCTAAAGGAAAGATTTCTTTGGTATCAGGTAAGAAAGTTAGGTAGAGGGTGAACGTAAGGCAGAACGTTGGTGGTCGAGACGGGGACGAGGGTGGGAAGTTTAGAACCATCTTTGTCGACAGTGGTGTTTTCAGTATTGACCCGGTTCCGTCGGTCGACCGAGACACTAAGTGTTTGTTTAATTGGAACCCTAAAATAAAACTCGTTTCCCCGAAGGATAGGATACAAGAATCACCGGTAGGTATAAAAACGAGAACCTATTTGTTTGTGGTTGAGTTTACAGTGTGTCTGACTCGGTATAACACCCAAAAGTCCCGGTGATGAGTGATGACGAAAGAAAAATTCTATAAGAATTAGTTTTCAAAAATAGAGGATTGAAAAGGTCACTGGTGAAGTTTACTAGACTAGGTATGGACCCCGAAGTAAAGAGTTTCCCCTCCTCACACTTGTAGCAACAAGGCAATTGTTAAATTGTTTAGTAAAGAGTTTCACTTCCGTGTCTCAATTGTCTACTGTATTATACTATAAATGTTCAAAATCCTTTAGTCGTTAATATACACAACGTCGTGTCGTGGTAGATGACTGGTATTTCCCTTTCTTGTACCCTCACTCTTTTTCTTCTGTCCTTTTCTGTCCGGTGTCTTTCCTCCACTCTTTCTTTTCTTCCGATCTCTCCTTCTCCTTTTCTCTTTCTTTCCTACCTCCTCCTTTTCCTTCCCCTCTCTTTCCTTCAATTTAAATTCCTTTCCTGAAACCTAAAAGTGAATACGTTTAGAAGTACGGTATGTATGTCTTTGACTGGAGTCTTCCAAAACAAAGACAAGTAGTCCCTACGTCTTAAAGTCCAACAGATAAATATTCTTTTTAGTGAAATTGTAAAAGTTTAAAAAAATTTATCAATAGGACCACACCATAACAGTTTACTTAAGTATATATTCAGTTTCCTTATCTTATTTCTTAGGTCTTCATTTGACGATATAACTCAGAATAAAAAGATGTTTCTACGTTTCTGTTAAGTTACCTCTTTACTATCAGAAAAGTAGTTTAACACAACTTTACTATTATGTTTTATACACGTTGGAGTTGGGTATAGAATATATTTTAAATTGATTTATACCTGATGTTTATATTTATTTTGTAAAAGTTTACAATTTGACCGAAAGTTATGGGTCTTAAGTAGGGTCCATACTTTCCAATCAGTTTGTAAACTTTTAATTAATTACAATTATATAGTTGTCTTCTATTCAATGTGGTAGTATAGTTTTTCCGTCTTTTTTGTAAATGTTTTTGGGTTGTGAGAAAGTACTACTTTTCCTTTTCTTGAGAGTCATTTGATCCTTATCTCCTCTTGAAAGAGTTGAATTTTTTCTCATAGATGTTTTCGGATGTAGATTGTGGTATGAACTACTACTATTTCATCTTCAAAGACGATACCGATCCTTGTTCATTTCCTACAAGAGAGAGTGGTTAGGAAAAACTATAGTAGAACCTTTAAAATTTATCGTATTATTATGGTCAAAGGGACCACCGAATGAGCCATTTCTTAGATGGACGTTACGTCCTCTGGACCCAAGTTAGGGATTTAACCCTTCCGGGGGACCTTCTCCCGTACCGTTGGGTGAGGTCATAAGAACGGACCTCTTAGGGGTACCTGTCTCCTCGTACCACCCGACATCAGGTACCCCAGTGTTTTCTCAGTCTGTGCTGACTCGCTGATTTGTGTGTGTGCTCTTTTGTTTCTTTGACAAACCTCTTTTTTCTTTATCTTGTAACAAACGACTACTGTGTTAGTAGATATATCTTTTAGAATGTCCTAATTGTTCTTTGAAGACATCGATTATTTGTTTATACCGTTCTGTCTGCCCATATTCCAATTGTATGTTTTCAGTTGACGAAAAGATGTACGGTCGTTGCTTTCTCATCTTAAACTTTAATTTTTGTATTACAGTAAATATAATCGTAGATTTTTAATTTATAAATCCATATTTAGAATGTTACATACATACTCAGTCGTACTTCTTTTAATATTTTGAGACTACTCGTTTTAATTTCTTGACTTATTTAGCCCTCTGTGAGGTACAAGTGTTTATCTTTCTGAGTCATGACAGTACTACAGTCTAGAAGGTTTGAACTAGATGTCTAAATTAAGTTAAGGTTAGTTTTAGGGTCGTTCTATTAAAACATCTATGACTGTTTGACTAAAATTTCAGATATACCTCCCCGTTTTCTGGGTCTTATCGGTTATGTTATAACTTCCTCTTCTTGTTTAAAGCTCCTAACTATTCTGGTCTGAAGTTTTGATGATATTTCGACGTTATTAGTTCTGTTCCAACACGACCTCTTTCTTGTCTCTTTATCTGGTTACCTTGTTTTATCTGTCGTGTCTTTATTTGAGTGCTATGTCAGCTGACTAGAAATTGTTTCTTCGTTTCCATTATGTTGTCTCGTTTATATCAGGGAAGTTGTTTACTACGATCTTGTTAACTTGAAGACATAATTTTAAAAATTTTTATATTTCTGTATTTAGAATGTGGGACGTGTTTTTAAATGAATGTTACTTGGCGTCTGTATTTATATTTTTCGTCTTGATACTTTAAGACTTTTCCGTTATGTCTTCCAGATTTACTGAAACTCTTACCACTACTGAAAAATCTATTTTATAGTTTCCGTATTAGGTACTTTCTTCATTAATGATATTCAATCCGTAGTAATTTTAATTTTTGTCAGACGAAAGGTTTTCTGTCACAAGTCTTTTATTCTGTTATATACCTAACCATTTTACATAAACGTTTTCGGTATAGACTATTTCCTAAGAATGGGTTCTAGACGTGTCAGAATCTTAAGTTGGTTTCTTTTTCTTTTGGTTTATTTATTCTAATACTTGTTGGTATAATTTTTCGCTCGGAATTTTTTGATTCTTATTTTGGTGGTGTACTGGGCCGTTAGGGTGAGGATCCGCATATGGGACTCCTTTGGTTTTGACTTTCTCTGTGGGTAACAAGTAACGTCGTGATAAATGTTATCGATCTTGTACCTTCGGTGGATCTTCAGGTAGTTGTCTACTTGTCCATTCAACACCATATATATGTGTGATAATGAGTCGGTATTTTTCCTTGCGTAAACTCAGTCAAGATTACTCCACCTACTTGGATCTTGGATAATCTGTCTCTCTTCACTCGGTCTTTCTCTTTCTATTTATAGTATAAGATTGTGTATATATACCTTAGATCTTTTTACCATGACTCCTTAAATAAATGTCTCGTTGTCACCTCTTTGTCTGTATCTCTTATCTGAATACCTGTACCCCTCTCCCCTCCTCTTTCGCTCTACATACGTCTCATTGTACCTTTGAATGTAATGGTATACATTTTATCTATTGGTTTCCCTTAAACGACATACAGAGTCCTTTGAGTTTGTCCCCGAGACATAGTTGGATCTCCCCACCCTACCCCTCCCTCTACCCTCCCTCAAAGTTTTCCCTTCCCTATATACATGTGGATACTGACTAAGTGCAACTCCAAACTGTCTTTTGTCGTTTTAAGACATTTCGTTAATAGAAAGTTATTTTTTAATTAAATTGTTTGTCACCCAGAATTGTCTGTGATGGTTTCTTCTTATGTAGTGGTTTCTTCAGGTAGTGGTTGAGGGTCTCGAATGAGTCTGAGTATAGATAGTTCAGCCACTACGGTAGGTTGGTACAGTAGGAGACAACAGGGGAAGAGTTTCCATATATTTTTCTCTCGGGTGGGATATACAGTGGGGTCTTTTCGTTTAATTTTGTTGTCTGATGGTGACGTATGGATGATCTTGCGGTTTTAGACTTGGAACTACTGTGGTATATTACTGTTCCTACATTTTGTCGCTTTTGATAGTAAGTGACTACCACCCCTTCCTTTTATCATGTCGATGAAACCTTCTATAGACCGTCTAAAAATGTTTTCTTTTATTGGTAAAAGTGGTGTACTATGTCAGTAGTAAAGGAACCATAAATGAGTTTATTCGACTCTTTTGTACAGGTGAGTTTTTGTATATACCGTTAAATATCGTCGAAATAAGAATTCAAGGTTTTGAACTTTCGTTGGTTTTACAACAAGTCATCCACTACTTATGTATTTGACCCCATGTAGGTCCGTTGATCAATGATGAGTCGGGACTTTTCTTTACTCGATCCTTCGGTAGTTTTCTATTCGTTCTTGAAAATTACATGGGGGGATTCACTTTCTTCGGTTAGACTTTTCCGATGTATGACATGCTAAAGTTGATATACCGTAATACCTTTTCCTTTTTTTTGATACCTCTGTCATTTTCTAGTCACCAACGGTTCCCTAATCCGTCCTTTATAATTATCCATCCGACTTTCCTAAAAATCCCGTCATTTTTATGAGACATACTATGGTATGGTATTATGTACAGTAATATGTACCTATGTACAGTAATATGTAAATAGCTTCGGGTGTCTGACAGTTGTGGTTACTACTTGGTATTATATTTGATACTTGAAACTTACTAATACCACACAGTTACATCCAAGTAGTCAATATTGTTTACATGGTAGGCCACCCCTACAGCTATCAACCCCTCCGACACGTACACAACCCCTTCCTCATATACCCTATAGTTACACGGAAGGATAATTAAAACGTTACTCGGAATTTTGAGGAGATTTTTTTATCAGAAAATTTTTATGATCTTCTTTCCTGAAAGGACTACCAGGTCATACCAATTCTTAGGTGGACGGTTACCTCCCCTGTGTCTAAACTAAGGACCAGGTTCTTCTAAGGTGTACGGTACCTCCGTGATTTGAGTACACGGCTAGTAAATCGGGTACAAACTCTTAGGTACGAAACGTTGTTCTCTTCGGTGGCACTCTTCTGACGTGTGATGTCTCCTTGGAGGTTGGTGACGTTAATCGTTTTCAGACGTACATAGTTGTTTCTAGGTCGTGTCGGGGGGTCTTTTACGTGTTTGTAAAAAAATTTATAATTTTCTTTTTAGAATGTGTTAATAAGTACTGTTCCTTACCCCATCCGCTTTGGTACTACCTTGATGACTAAATAAAGTATAGTACATACTGAGAGTTTAAGTAATACAATTCACTTCATTCGGTCAGAGTTTCTTAAGGTATAACGTAATAAAGTAAATTACTATAACACTTTATCACTTTTGAGATCCCTGTCTTTTATATAGTCACCAACGATATCATCCTTCTCTCCCATTGTACTTCCCCATATCTCCTTAAACCCTCCCCATTTCTTTGGTAAAATATAGAACTGACTCGACTAATAATGTGATGACGTGTATAAACAGTCTTGAGAGTTGAGATTTTGTCTTTATACCTAGAATGATATACATTTACTATGGTATTGTTTTTACATTTTTCATTTACTGGAATGAGATTATACACTGAATAACTTCTTTTTCTACCTTAATATTCATAAAAGATGAAAGTGTGTGATAAACAAATTTAAGTAGTTAAATAAGAAAAAAATATATTTTAAAAAATTAAAAATAAGAAAAAAAAATTAAAAATAAAAATGAAATAAAATGAAATGTCACGACATAACCAAAACGGTCAGATACAAACTACGTCCTATGTCCTACGAACCCCGACCACGTGCCCCTACTAGGTCTCCCTACCACACCCCACCCTCCACCCTCCCCCCAAGTACAAACCCTTGAGTACATGTGGGCACCACCTAAGCACAGCTACATACCGTAGTTAAATAAGAATTTTCTTTCGGGAACGATTTAGATTAGAACCGAGGACAAACTTTATCGGACGTAAATTATCTTCTTAGACTTAACCATTCAAAAATCTCATTGTACTTGTCAATGTATTAGATGTAGAATTACTAGTTTTACATAATGTCTCTCTCCTAATATGAACATAATTACGTTATAAACTGCTTAATAATTAGACTTACAAATAGGTACACTTTGTAGAAGTCTTTAAGAAAGACCATCGAATGTAATATGTTTCTTTACTGATGTACCAAGACTTACGACAGGGAAAGAAAAGTTCGAGGTCTAATGTAGCATAGTCGGAAGGGTCTCAATATGAAAACAAGAAAGTTGGTTCCAATGAAGAGTCAGGGTTTCTCTTCTTTTCTCAAGTTTCCTTCGTTGGATATATCCGTCTCGTAAATAACATAACCTACATACTACGGTTCTCATTTCCAATTGGCTTTTTCCTTCTTCTCCTACCTCTTTTTTACAATTTTAAGAGTGTAGTTTCCGGTAAAACGGTTTGATCGTAAATGACGTAGTCACCAAACTAGTGACGAGAAACCTAGGAAGTAGGTGATTGTACTAAACCCCCGATATATTTTAAGTAAATAAATTGTTAATAAAGAGTACCCAGACGATACATTCGATACCACGGTTTTTGTTTGAACCCTATATCACTGGGTGTTTTTCTGTTACCTGGACAGGATTCTGTCGAGTAATAGAAACCCTCCTTCAACTACGTAATTCAGTCTTTACTACCGTCTTATCCTAGTGTGGACAGTACCATAGACTCCTCATGTCCCCTCCTTCCGTCTACGTAGTTTCATAGACTTGGGTCCACCACATAAATCATTGTTTTTTACATACTCCCGTCCCTGTAATTGATAAGTTACTGATAATTGGTATACCTAACCCTTTATATCCGTCATTCTTTTCTATTGTCGTCGTTTCTAGATTTCGGAATATTCAGCTATTGATATATTATTACATTAATTTCGAAATGGTGTACTTTTTTTTATACGGACCTTTTATATTTCTGAGTTATTTTAACATTTTTTATTAGTTTGGAGAGGAATTAACTAGACATCGATAGATTAACTTCAAACCGGAACCCTAAGTTTTACTTCGTCCGTTTCCGATTGTCTTAAAACGGTTCTCTTACGTCATTAGTATCGTTTGTGGGAGAAGGTTGTTGTGTTCTCTGCTGAGACGTGTACTTGCAGTGGTCTACCAGTCATAACTTTAGTCTAAATATAATAAACGTCGACTTCTTTACTCTTCGAGATATGTCAGTCGTTTTTGTTCTGGACCTCGACTGACACCGAGTCTAGCAGTCTAGGAATAACGTTTCAGGTCCGAGTTTAACTTCTTTCATCCACCCCTTTTTGTGATCCGGTAAGTTAATACTGGATTTAGTTTAGGGAATACTAATGTTACACCTCCAATACTTACCTAAGTTCCCTAAGTTAGACCATCTGTCTCACGGACTCCCTGATACCTGTCTCCAAACATTGTAACACGTCCTCCGCTACTGGTTTTGGTAGGGGTTCTTTTTCTTTACGTTTTTCTATTTCACCAACAGACTCGTCCGGAATTTTATCGACTCTTTTCTTACCTTTACTTTCCGTTTCTTCTTTCCCTTTCTATGTGGATTGACTTACTTCTCAAGGTCTCCCATCGTTCCTCTCTATCCTTTCGGAAGAATCTACTGGTTACATTTCTTTGTCTCCTTTTATTATTTTACCCTTTTATGATCTCTAGAGAAATTCTTTTAATCTCAATGGTTCCCTTGTAAAGTATGTTTCTATCTGCGTTATTTCCTGTTTTGATCGTTCCTCTATTGTCTTCGTCTTCTCAAATTCCTCTCCACCGTTCTTATGCGTCTGTCTGTAGGACCTCACACTTCAGTTCACCCGGAATCCTTCGTAATGATGTTCGTTTCGATCATCCCCATTACCTCAAGGTCGACTCGATAAATTTTAGAATTTTCTAGTACGGTAATTTCACGACGTGAGTAATACGGTCGTTTCAGCCTTTTGAGTCATCACCGGTGTTCTTACCTTTTCCAGTCAAAAATTAAGATTAGGGTTTCTTTTCGTTACGGTTCTTACAAGTTTAATAGTGTGTTAATGTAAGTAAAGTGTTCTAATACGAGTTTTAGGGAGTACGATCCGAAGTTGTCATACACTTGACTCTTTAAGGTCTACATATTAGACCTAAATGTTTTCCGTCTCCTTGGTCTCTAGTTTAACGGTTGCATACGACCTAGTACAATTTTCGTTCTCTTAAGGTTTTATTTAGGTGAAGTAACTGACACGATTCCGGAAAATGATACACCTAGTGTTGTTTGACACCTTATAAGAATTTCTCTATCCTTATGGTCTGGTGGAATGGACGGAGGACTCTTTGAATATACGTACAGTTCTTCGTTGTGAATCTTGGTATGTACCTTGTTGCCTGACCAAGTTTTAAACCTTTCTTCATGAAGTTCCGACATATAACATGGGACGAATAAATTGAATATACGTCTAGTGTAGTACATTTTACAGTCTGAGCTACTTAGTGTTCGACCTTAGTTCTAATGTCCCTCTTTATCGTTGTTTGAGTCTATACGTCTACTGTGGTGAAATTACCGTCTTTTACTTGTCCTTGATTTCTCGGAGAACTACTTCCACCTTCTCATCTGACTTTTCGACCGGATGTTGAGTTGTAAGTTTTTTGATTCTAGTACCGAAACCCAGGATAGTGAAGTACCGTTTACCTACCCCCTTTACACCTTTGTCACAGTCTAAAGTAAAAGAACCCGAGGTTTTAGTAACGTCTGTCACTGACGTCGGTGTTTTAATTTTCTGTGCACGAGGAACCTTCTTATCGATACAGTTTGGATCTGTCACAAAATTCTTCCCTTCTGTAGTGAAACGGATGTTTCTAAGTATATTAGTTTCGATACCAAAAAGGTCATCAATATATACCTACACTCTCAACCTGGTATTCCTTCCGACTCGTGACTTCTTGACTGTGAAAGTTTGACACCCCGACCTCTTCTGTGGACTCTCAGGGAACCTGTCGTTCCTCTAGTTTGGTCAGGAAGGATTTTCTTTAGTTGGAACTTATAGGTAACCATCCTAACTACGACTTCGACTTCGACGTTAGGAAACCGGTGGACTACATATCTCGGTTCAGTGACCTTTTCTAGGACTACGACCCCTTTTACCTCCCGTTCCCCTCTTCCCCCACTGTCTCCTACTCTACCAACTTACCGTAGTGACGAGTTTCCTGTACTCGAACTCGTTTGAGACCCTCTATCACTTCCTGTCTCTACGGACCACACGACGTCAAGTGCCCTAGTGTTTCTCAACCTGTACTAAATCACTGACTTGTTATCGTTGTTGTTACCTTCATTGGGTCAATTACGATTCACCTTTGTCTTGTTTTGATTAGATCTCTTCTACGATAGGGGTTTACGATAATAATTAAACGGAAATAAACCCCTTTTGTAAAACAGTAATTCCAACAAAAAGTCAGAGAGTCAGTACAGGTCAAGAAACACTGGTGGACCTGTTGTCGTGTAGTCCGAAGGAATAGGAAGTGGTAGAGGACCTCGAACGAGTTTGAATAGTAAATCACTACGGTAGGTTGGTTAGAACAGGACACAGTAGGGAGAGAGGAGGGTGGAAGTTAGAAAGGGTCGTAGTCCCATAAAAGACTACTCAACCGAGAAATCCCAGTAATTCCCATCGAATAGGTTTAAAAGTGGCTGATAACAGTTTAACACATTTTTTCGTTTTACGCAATCAGTCGGAATGGAGAAGATCAAAACTTTGAGACACGTGAACCTCAATCTCAGACTGATCTGACTAAAGATTATCTAAATTAAAATCTTTTTCTGTCATTAGAGAATTAAAAATGCGTAAAGAAAGTTGTATTTACAGAACGTACAAATTAGAACCATAAAGAAACATATCTTCGAATAGCAAGTATCTTTTTTTATAGGTGAGTAGGTTGTTTAGAAATAGATCCGAGGTGATATACAGTACAAGTTCTTAGAAGTAAACACAATACGTGAACTCATTGACCAGTGTAGTCATCATATTTTCGGACGTCCATGTGTATTTTAATGAATTGGTTATCGAATTTACGAATCCATTCGAGAGGGGGTTTGGAGTTTTGGTTATCTTTTTACTCCCGATTGTACAGTGTTTGAATCGGTATAAAAACTAGACATGATACAAAAACCATATCTCAAAGTTATTTATAATAAGAAAATCGTTACGGTATTTAAGTGAAGAGATATCGAAGTTTTCGAACTAGTATCAAAATACCAAGAATTAAAATCACTTAAACAGGTATGAGTTAGTAGTCAGAAACGGGAAGGTTTTATAAGTATTATTTATTAAGTGTTCCTTATACGGGAATCAAAAACGGACCTATTGTAAAAAAAAATAAGAAATAGAGGAAAAATAAAATCCAGAGTAAGACACAGGTCAGACTACAAATTAACGCAACCATTAAATCGTTTCTATTACTAAAACTTTCCAGACACTAGTAACTTTAAATTCGGGTTTATCGCTGGACTGACTGTAAAAAATTTAAAATATAACCTCGTGTGAACTAATTGTTACAACACAAACAAAGGTCATATATTGTTTCACTAAGTCAAAATGTATATATATATATATATATATATATATATATACATTTGAAATGGAAATCCGTCAATGATAATATATATATATACATCCCGAAGGGACCACCGAGTCTCCAATTTCACAGACGGACGTTACGTCCTCTAGGCCCAAACTAGGGACCCAGCCCTTCTGGGGGACCTCTTCCTTTACCGTTGGGTGAGGTCATGAGAACGGACCTCTTAGGGTACCTCCCTCCTCGGACCATCCGATGTCAGGTACCCCAGCGTTTCTCAGCCTGTGTTGACTCGTTGACTCGCTGTTATATGTATATATGTATATATAAAAAAGTTTAATAAAAGGTAAATCCAATGATGTCTTATGACTCGTCTCAAGGGACACGATATGTCATCCAGGAACAACCAATAAATAAAATTTATACTATCACACATGTATAGTTAAATCCTTCACAATTATTAATGGGTCTTCGGTCGTGGAACTACTAAAAGAGTTACTTAATTCGTTACCATCTTTCTAAAGAGAAGAAGTGTATAAAAATATTATAAGACGGAATATGAAAGGTCGATAAAGAGACCTTTGATAAACTTAGGTACAAAGAGGATTCGTCACTGTGTTCCACCCGACCGATTCTGTACGAAAGTACACCTATACCATAACGACGTCCGTTTTCCTTCGTGAGGATATTATTTAGGAGACCCACCCGAACGAAATATTCCCAGAACTTTTCGACTCTTTCTGTTCGTTTCTTGGTTCACACTTTGAACTCCGGGCACAGTGGTTATGGGACTTAATTTTTCGTGTGTGGTAAATGGTTCGTATGGACGGGTTCGATCATTTAACTGGTTAAAGAGTGGGTGGTAAAAACAAAAATATTTGGTTCCCTCCTCGTGTTCTTTTTTCAGAGTGAAAAAAAAAATTGAGTTCTTTCCCCCTTTTCCATTTAAAACGTATAATAAGTGGTAATGGAAATCCGTCAATGATAATTGAGAATCTCTAATTTAGTTTTCTTTATGTTCTAAAGTAGTCAGAACCCGTCACAACCTCTTATACGTGAGACAGAAGTGGAACATGTATGTTGCATGAAAGTCTTAATCTACAGTGTAGTACTCTTTGTCGTACAACTTTCTCAGTTGGACACAAGTAGGTGTTCGACCCACACCAGACTCGGTCGCTAAAGGAAATCCTCCGACTGGGACCTGATACCCTTGGTGGACACGACGGGTCTATCGGTCTTCATGGACCCTTAAACGTAGAAGGTTCCTACTGGTTGGTCGGGTCAAACAACTTCTGACTTACCACAGGGGTCTACACCCCAAAAGTTGTGATTTTCGTCCAGTCACGGTCCATTTGACTCTTTCAACGAATGGGTGTCATGGGAGTAGTGGTGTTCACCTGCCAGGAATCAGTATGGACTAATCACGTCGTTATACGTTCGGGGTTTTATACTACGACTTCGACTTTGAGGTTATGAAACCGGTGGACTACACTTCTTGACTGAGGAACCTTTTCTGGGACTACGACCCTTTCTAACTTCCATCCTCCTCTTCCCCGTTGTCCCCTACTCTAACAACCTACGGTAGTGGTTGAGTTACCTGTACTGAACCTCGTTTGAGACCCTCTACTACTTCCTGTCCCTTCGGACCGTACGACGTCAGGTACTCCAACGTCTCTCAGTCTGTACTGACTCACTGACTTGACTACTTTTGGGTTAAGGGAACAGAATTCAACCCTGTTTATAAGTCCATGTTGACACAAGGTCTCGTGGAACTTCCTTGGCTGACTCCGACCTCAAAGGGCATGGAGCGTAGAAGGGAAGACGTAGACCAGAGAGGAGAGTGAAAGGGTACAGAGGACCTTCGTGAAGGAATCATTTAGTAAACGTGGGGTAAGAGTAGAGTCACTTTATAACACTTGGGGACGGGGAAAGGTCCTCATACTCTTTTAGTGTCCTACACAGACGGTAACTTAAGTACACCGTCAGTGTTTAAAGTAAAATCGGTTTACAAATTCGAATAGGGCTTGATTTTAACTATTGTCTCAACACCACCACCACCAAATCAGTGATACAGTATAGACTGAGAACACTGGGGTGTCTGCTATCGGGTGGTCCGAGGTGGAAGGTACCCTAAGAGGTCCGTTTTTATGACCTCACCCAACGGTAAAGGAAGAGGTCCCCTAGAAGGGTTGGGTCCTTAACTTGGGTCCAGAGGACGTAACGTCTGTCTAAGAGATGGTTGACTCGATATTCCCTTCGGGTCAATATCCGTCCACCCTTTTAAGAGAGTAGAACCACTTAAAGGAAAAGAACAAAGGTATTGAAACCAGTTGAACCTCTACCATTTCTACCGTCTTTATCGTCGTCTCATATTTACACCGAGAACCCCACCCCTCCATACACCGTTTGTTTGTCAATTTTCTCTATCTTAAATTTATTAGTTGGGGTTCACTAATTCTAAACTAATCGATAATAAATCACGTAGGGTTCCCCGTAAAAAAAGACTTTATTTTGATTTTAGAAATCATGTAAAATTCTTTTATTAAAAGAGACGATCCTATACATTAAGATAGTAAATATATATGGATGTCTATAAAAAGATTTTGGTATTGACTTATTTTATAATTAAACCGGACCTGACATGAAAAAACACAGATCTTTGAGATGAAGAGACTGGACGAGAAACTTGGTAACTTCAATGATATGTTAGTCCTCGTTAAACGTTATTAAATGGTTTTTTTTTTTTTTTTTGTGTTATTATTTCATCGAGATATTGTCCAAACTAAATTCCTTTTCTCAAAGGGAAAGTCCTGGGGTACTTACATGTTCCAAGTTTGTTTCACGCTCCGCGATTACTTGTCGGAGACAAAAGGACACGGCCCGGGACTTGTCTTACTGAAGTAAGTCCCGATGACAAGCACGTACCTTTCACGACCATTTTTTAGGGTGTCTCAAGTCTGCTGGAAAAGGATTGAAAGAAAAAAAAGGGGATAAACAGAAAGCCCAGATTCGGTCCCTATTGTATTTATAAGTAGTCGACTATAAACGTCATCGACACTTCAATACTTACTCCGGTACGCCGAACTGAGAACAGGGTAGATGCCTTGCCGTCGAAGAGGTGAGTCGAAGGTCGGTTTCCTGTGAAAGGTTTTAGGGGTTTCACATGATCGTCCGAAAAGTTTAAGTCTGAAAAGAAAAGAAATTACGAGTCTCGTATTTACGACAGACGAATTACAAATGGGACCCTAATGTCTTCTTCTTTTTCTTTTTGTAATGAAACGGTTCGAAATTTGAAAGTCTACGGAACTGTATTGTCCGTTTACACAATCATCGAGTGTTGTAACCACCGTATATAGTAACCAATACTACAAACGTCCAAAAGAAAAATATAATTTATGGTCTGTCTATGGACTCCGTACATAACACACTTCCTGTCCCTTTTCTTAGTGTCGAAACTAGACAAAAATAACGAAATAATCAGTGGACCCGTCCACAACCTGTCTCTACGACCTTTTGTGAAAACTTATTCTGTCGAAGTTTATTCAGGAGCTACTACTCTGTATTTTTGTTTTTTTAACACGGACAGTATGTCGGGTCTTACCCGACCATAGGAACATTAGGTCTAAAAGGTGTTTAGTCTTGAAATCTTAGACATAAAAATTTTTTAAAAGGTCTCGGAGAATGAGTTTTTTTTTTTTTTTCCATCTTTCTTACAGCATTTACCTTTATTCTCTAATACACCATCCTTTTTCAGTTCACTACTTAGTTAAGGGTCATCGATTATTTGTATTTATCTTGTGTAAAAATTATCTATGTCATATTTAATACAGTTACATGTTATGACAGAAAAATTGAAACGAATAGTCACACAAAATAAGTTTTGGGTCGTACACCAGAAACAGAGATATCTTCACAAGGGATACATATACTCAATAGACCTATTAGGATCCTGTACTCCTATTAAAAAGTCTTCATAATGAGGTTCTCGGTATGAACCTTCTTAGATAAACCTTTGGATGACATAAAGACTTAAAATTTATTATTAACGTGTAGTTTTAGAGGATACTAGTGACAAGACATCCAAAAGTCCAGGTCGATAGAACCTATTTTACTGTATAGATTGTCACCTTTATTGACAGATTTGGTGGTTTGGTATCTCTACTTTCTATCTTCTCGTCCTTGAGTCCACAAGGTTATTCCTGGTTTAGGGTCGGACCGTTCTTTAGACTGACCTTGTCTATAAGTACCGACCTAAGGGCAGAGGAAGAAGTAGGACCTCAGATCGGAAGGGTCCCGATCTTACCCTCGGTCTCCGTTCACGAGTTGACATAAGAGAGACCGAGGTCGAGAGTGGTCTTATTCTAGACTACTTCTTGACAACCTCTCTCAATGTCCGTTACTGGAAGACGTCCTTTTTGATCAGTCATCTGTCCTTACTACCTAACAATATGTACGTGTCTCTGTGACCCCTCCGGTCTACTCAATCTCGCACATCCTTTCTAAAGAAGAGGGAGACTAGGAAGGGGTCATGACATTTAAGACTAGACCTTGATCGTCTCCCTTCTTAATCTACAACTACAGGAGAGACACTTTGAGAAAAAGTTTCGTGTAACGTTACAGTCTTTATTAAAGTTAATCTTTGAAAAATGAGAATAAGTTGTTATCGGATATTTTAAAGTACATATTCACTGAGATATAAAACTAGAACCCGTGTTCGTTGGATTCTATAAATGAAGGAACTAATAAAAGAAACAAAAATTTACTGATAAATGTATAATTTCTGGTGAAAGACTCAAGATCGGAAAGAAAGAAAGAAAGAAAGAAAGAAAGAAAGTAGAAAGATAGGAGAGGTCCTTGTGACGTAAAAGGGTTTGTTATGGAGTAGACAAATTCATGTGTCTTAAAACTTGTCATGTTCTGTTAAACACTAGACAGTTCCGTCTGGTGTTCATATTCAGTATGACAAATTAGTTTCACCGGGTACATTAAATATTCGGTTTAACCCTCTCAAACCCTCATTGGTCTCGTACTTGTGACCTTCTTACTCACAATACGACCCTCTTACTTATATTTTGACCCTGACAACACCTGTTTATCCTCGTATATTAGTGGAATGTGTACTTCAGGAGACCAACTAAGAGATGAAAATAGAAGTCAGAGGTGAAAACAAGAGACCTATTATTAAACGAAAGGGTGATCCAATAAATTACAATAAATTACGGTGAAATAAACCGACAATATGGTTTAATAGTAGTTATGTGTAATGAGTTCGATATAGGAGTATTTCAACGAAACCCACTACAGTAGAGGGAAGACAGAAAGGTAACTTCTAAAATTTGAAAAGATTTCGTATAGGGTATTTGACACGTGAGACGGATATATGTCCCGGTCACGATAGAGTTCTTTTCATTCTAATCTAACGAATAAAGGGAACGAAGACTCTCTAATGAACCACCTATGGTCTATAGGTCGACAACAAAGAGATATATATGACTTCATGTAAGTCGAGGGATTAGTGTCTTATCTCTATTAAATACGTGTTTCCCCGTAGTCTGATGAAGGTACCCAAGTCACAGGTGTCTCCAATTTGTCGTGGAACCTCCTTGTCGTCGAAGTTGTGTGACCAAAACCGGATTACTGAAACGGTATTGACGACTAAGGGTCGAGGAGATACACTTGAGAAGAATGAAAACCCACTAGAAAAAAAAAAAATTATAAAGAAAGAAAGAAACCGATACAACCGGGTCTCCAATTTCGTAGACGGACGTTACGCCCTCTGGATCCAAACTAGGGACCTAACCCTTCTAGGGGACCTCTTCCTTTACCGTTGGGTGAGGTCATAAGAACGGACCTCTTAGGGTACCTGTCTCCTCGGACTACCCGATGTCGGGTACCCCAGCGTTTCTCAGCCTGTGTTGACTCGTTGAAGTGAAAGTGAAAGTGAACCGATACAACCAGAATAAACGTCGTGTACCCTAGAAAGTAACGTCTCGTACCTGAAAAGAGATCAACACCGTGTACCCGAGTTCTCGTGACCGGGCCATCGATACTGTGCACCCTAGTCCTCGGGACCGAGTCATCAACACCATGCACCTGAGAGATGAAAACCCACTAGAACTACTCGGTGGAATCGAGAAAACGAAACGTTACCATACCCTTCCCTCCTTCCTCCCCACAAGTCCTACCCCTTGTGCACATATGGAGACCACCTAAGTACAACTATATACCGTTTTGTTATGTTATAACATTTCATTAATTGGAAGTTAATTTTATTTATTTAAATATAAAAATTTTTATTTATTTTCCTAACATTTTCATTTTTTTTTTTAACGTTACACTTTTTAACGTGGTGAAGTTGTAAGTGTTAAAAAACTGTATTATTTATGAACTTCAGATGCCTACGACAAATTTGACTACTCATAAGACTCTTCTTAAAAGTGATTTGTTTAAAAAAAAATTAAAGAACTGTAATTTCAAACTAAATAAAACAATAAGTATGGAACAGTTAATAGAGGTAGAGACGGTGATTATCAATATTAGGAGACCAGTCAAAGGATTTGATCTCTAGTTTCCCAACTTAAAAGTCATAAAGAGTGTAACGTCAGGTATCTTAAAATATAGGTATAATATAATTAGTGAAATTAATATTAAGTATAATATAATTAATCCGAAAAGACCACCGAGTCTGTCATTCTTAGGTGAAACGTTACGTTCTCTGGGTCCAAACTAAGGAACCAGTCTTTCTAGGGGACCTCTTCCCTTACCAATGGGTGAGGTCATAAGAACGGACCTCTTAAGGTGTCTGTCTCCTCGGACCAGTCGATGTTAGGTACCCCAACGTTTCTCAACCTGTACTGACTCGTTGATTGTGATATAATTAACGTATGTATGTACTTCGTAAATACCTTTTATGGACTAATTGTTTCCATTTATCTAAAGAAATTATATTCTGAACTCTATACAGATTAGTTCGGTGTTCTGTTAAAATTTAATGGTACTAATTAAATACGTGAAGTTTTTATTTCGTTAGTTCTTCAATTAAAACGTTCTTACTTGTGTGATCGGAACCTTATTGTACAATTTGAAGGTAGTTTGTAAGACACCAGACTTTGACTGTCCTACAAAGACCTAATGACCACGTACCAGTTCGTTTCTTTCTGATGAGTGTCACCCTAATTTCCGTAAAGGGATTGGTCAAAGTTTAAAAGGTCAACGGTTCACTACGGTATGGGAAATCCACAATGTCCTAATTCCAGTTTCTTGAGTATAGTAAGGATTCAGAGAAAAAATCACTTTTATAGTGGTCTTTTTTAAATCAATTAAACATTCCTCTGGCTGTTTCAATCGTCTGTAGGTTTATGTGGGTTTTTGTATCTCATGGTTTACTTTCAACTTATAGTCGATTTGTTGTTTTAACAAACTCGTATTCATATAGAGTTTACGACATACCCTATATGAATATGATTTTTAAAAAAACAACAAAGATGTCTCCTGTGGAGTACAAACTATTTGTTGGTTTAAAGGAATGAGACCTTAATCGTCACGGAAAGGGTCGGGAATCCTAAGTGTCATCAGGGTATAGGTATAATATGGAAAAGAGGGAATGGTACAAATTACCTAGTTCCCCAAATATTTAATCGTAAGATCAGAGATCATTAGAGTCTCACTTCGACCTTATATTAAGAACCACCGTCTCGGTCCACTACCCTTATGTCCCTCCAAACATCGGTTCACTGGATGGCTCAACTTCAACGGGTAGACGTCACTCTTTCGTTATTTCGGTTGTAAGACCCTCTTGGTTTCACCCCTTTTTTCGTTTTGTGTAGGAACCATGAAAATTTTGGGACCTTGGTTCAAAGTATTCGGGGTTGACGTAAATACAAGAAGGACTCCAAACCGTCAAGTTGTGAAGGATACTAAATTACTCTGTGATTTTTGGAGAGATTGACGAACTCGATTAAGTTGAACACAAACAAGAAAGGTTATTTTGTAGTACTCAATATTTTAAAGTTACTTTGTAACAAATCCCACGAATTCGTTTTTAATTAATAGAGTCTTTCTGATTTCTTTATAATTAACGAGTGGTAAAAATCCCTATTTGAACGTATTACCTCTACACGGTATGGGTGTAATGTGTTGACACAGTGGTTCTGGGTAATACGTCCCTCATCTGGTATCCCGAATGGGTATCTTATATACACTCGTCGTAAACCGGTGTACTAGGCTGTATAAGGTTCGTTGAGATTTTAAGATACTGAAACATTGTAAAGTTGTTAAAGAGTCAGAGTGAACCACCAATATAAACGATGTTTTTATATTAGTTTCTTTGTTACGACGTATGTTATCGGTTCTGTACCCTCGTTGGATTTACAGGTAGTAGTCTACTTACCTATTTCTTCTACTCCATGTATTGTGGTTCCTTATAATGAGTCGGTAAGTCAAGTCCAGTCAAGTCAAGTCAGTGAGTCAGCACAGGCTGAGAAACTCTGGGGTACTTAACGTCGTGCGGTCCGGAGGGACAGGTAGTGGTTGAGGGTCTCAAGTGGGTTTGAGTACAGGTAGCTCAGCCACTACGGTAGGTCGGTAGAGTAGGAGACAGTAGGGGAAGAGGAGGACAGGGGTTAGGGAGGATAGTAGTCTCAGAAAAGGTTACTCAGTTGAGAAGCGTACTCCACCGGTTTCATAGCCTCAAAGTCGAAGTCGTAGTCAGGAAGGTTACTTGTGGGTCCTGACTAGAGGAAATCCTACCTGACCAACCTAGAGGAACGTCAGGTTCCCTGAGAGTTCTTAGAAGGGGTTGTGGCACCAAGCTTTCGTAGTTAAGAAGCCACGAGTCGAAAGAAGTATCAGGTTGAAAGTGTAGGTATGTACTGGTCACCTTTTTGGTATCGATGAGTCCACAATTTTTCTTACTTTATTGTGGAAAACGTCGTTATACCTCCCTGGACCTCTAATAGTATGATTGGTTTCATTCACTCTACTTCTGTTTACAGTATATTATAGTTTTATACGTCTTGATATTTTTTACTATGTTTTATTGAATAAATGTTTTGTCTTTATGTAAGCGTCTGAATTTCTTTTTGAATGACATTGTTCCCCCTTCCCACCTTCCTTTCCTACCTGACCCTCAAACCCTGACTGTACATTTGCGACGATATAAATTTTATCTATTGGTTATTTCCGGATGACATTTCGTATCTCTTGAGACGAGTTATAAGATATTATTGGATTTACCCCTTTCTTAAATTTTTGTTCTATGTACAAATACATATTGACTTACTGAAACGACAAGCGGACTTTGATCGTGTTGTAACCATTCGGTGATAGTACGTACGTGCGTCCATACGAGTCATTGCAGGTTGAGAAACACTGGAGTACCTGACGTCGGACGGTCAAAGGGAACAGGTACTTTAGAAGGTCCGTTCTTATGACCTCACCCAAAAGTAAAGGACGAGGGCTCCTAGAAGGGTTAGGTTCCTACCTTTAACGTAGAGAACGTAGAGGACACAACCGTCCGTCTAAGAAATGGTGACTCGGTGGTCCCTTCGTGGATTAGTTGATATGAGGTCATATTTTATTTTTAAAAATTTACGGATATTAGTTCCGGATTAAATATAAAAGAAATTAACTAGTATAATTTTATTTGAATGAAGGGACCACCAAATCTGCTAATTCGCAGACAGATGTTACGTCCTCTGGACCCAACCTAGGGACCCAGGCCTTCTAGGGGACCTCTTCCTTTACCGTTAGGTGAGGTCCTGATAACGGACCTTTTAGGGTACCTGTCTCCTCGGACCATCCGATGTCAGGTACCCCAGTGTTTCTCAGCCTGTGCTGACTCGTTGAAGTGAAGTGAATTAACTAATATAATTTTATTTGAAACATTGAGTGTTTTTTATTTAAAAACTTACTGTTTTGGGTGGGAGTTCTTTTAATATGAAGAATTATAAAATTATTATGGGGGGAAAAGTAAAGACAAAACGTTTAGTTTGTATCAAAGTTTTGTTATTAAAAACTAGTATTTTACGAGTACAAGAGTCTTAAAATATAGTTTATGACACTAAAATTTAAAAGAATTACCTTACGAAATTCATAAGTGACATAAAACTACGGTATGTATCTTACAATCCCAACTAAGAAATTTTAAAAGATATTATAGGGAATGTTTAACAACAACCAATTAAATTGTTTATAAATAACTTAGTGATGTTAAAAAGTACCTTCCACGATCATTATATCGTTGTTCGCTCTGTTTAAGAGACGGAAGTACCTATACTGTTAGGTCGAAGATCGAGAGATAGGAGTATTAAAAAGGAATCACTATGAACAAAGTGAGAATCCTGTTGTGTCGCATTTAAATAGGTATACAAATGAATTGTCGTTTTCATGTTTGCATTTTTAGTAATGTACAGTTGAAATTCTGCCACCATGTAAGATCTTCGTACTGACCTAAAGGTCCGTGGAAGGGGCGACCGAATCTTCTATTTCACAGACGGACGTTACACCCTCTGGGCCCAAGTCAGGGACTCACCCCTTCTAGGGGACCTCTTCCTTTACCGTTGCGTGAGGTCATAAGGACGGACCTGTTAGGGTACCTGCCTCCTCGGACCCTCCGACGTCAGTCACCCCAGCGCTTCTCGACCTGTGCTGACTCACTGAAGTGAAGTGAAGTGGTACAACACGTGAGAGGACACTTATATGAGTCAGACCGATCCCGACCTTCGTTACGAGGTACTCATCTGTCTTGTGACAGCTCCTACTGAAAGACAACAAGAACTGTGATGTACAGACAATTGTATGATTTCCTGATCATCGATAATGTCACTATCTATCTATCCATCCACTATTATCTTGAGACGTGAAAGACTCTATAAGTTTCATGGTTTTTCGTCACGTCCTTCGTCACACGGTATTATCTTTCTACAGAGTCAGGTCTCGGACTTCTAGACCTGCCGTCTAACATAAGATTATAAGTAGAACCGTACTGGAGATATGTGTCTCTTTATAGATTACCGGAACTCCGTAAGAAACACTTTAATCTTCGATAGAGGTGTTTTTAAGGTGAGGGAATGAGGAAGTGTGAGAGGTCACTTTACCCATTTTTTTTAAATTCCTGTTCATATTACCAAATTGACTATACAATAATTTACTGTCGACCACTGTTTGTGTTAATAAGTAATGACTCGACCAAGTTATTCCATCTATAATAGTAGACTAATACTCGTAAAAGGTTCTTAAGAACCTATAAAGGTTGTTACGAGATTGTTCCATACTATAAAAAGTCAAAGTAAGAATAGGGAATCAAACTACCTTCGTTTTGATATTTACTTAGATCTGATCCTTTAGTAGAACCGAGAATTGACTTGACCTTATAGATTTCTCATGTAGTATTCTTTATGACCCGACCTTCTTCGTGTTCGACCTTAGTTCTAACGGTCCTCTTTATAGTTATTGGAGTCTATAGGTCTACTGTAGTAGGAATACCGTCTTTCACTTCTCCTTGATTTTTCGGAGAACTACTTTCATTTTCTCCTCTCACTTTTACAACCGAATTTCAAGTTGTAAGTCTTTTGCTTCTAGTACCGTAGACCAGGGTAGTGATGTACCCTTTATCTACCCCTTTGTCACCTTTGTCACTCTCTGAACGAAAAGAACCCGAGGTTTTAGTGACGTCTACCACTGACGTCGGTACTTTAATTTTCTGCGAATGAGGAACCTTCTTTTCAATACTGGTTGGATCTGTCGTATAACTTTTCGTCTCTGTAATGAAACGGTTGTTTCCAGGTAGATCAATTGCGATACCAAAAAGGTCACCAGTATATACCTACACTTTCAACCTGACACTTCTTTCGACTCGCGGCTTCTTAACTACGAAAACTTGACACCACAACTTCTGAGAACTCTCAGGGAACCTGACGTTCCTTCAGGTTGGTCAGGTAAGATTTCCTCTAACCGGGACCTACAAGAAACCTTCCTTACTACGATTTCGACTTTGAGGTCATGAAACCGGTGGAGTACGCTTCTCAACTGAGTAACCTTTTCTGAGACTACCATCCTCCCTAACCCCCGTCCTCCTTTTCCCCTGGTGTCTCTTACTCTACCGACCTATCGTAATGTCTGAGTTACCTGCACTCAAACTCACTTGAGGCCCTCTATCACTACCTGTCCCTCCGGACCACACGACGTTAAGTACCCCAGCGTTTCTCAGCCTGAGCTGACTCGCTGACTTTACTTGACTTGACTTGACTTGATTTAAATACAAAATAAAGACTTACTCATAGTTTTTTGAGGTTTTCTAGTCGTCTGGGACTTTATTTGACTTTACTTATGATTTTCTATCTAAGAACGTGTTGCACAAAAACAATAAGATCACGATAGTAGGAATAAAGGACGATAAATCGTTTCAATTTTTCTTTTATCTCCTCGTACACTTGGAAGTAGTAATCCTTCAAATCCTATTCGTTGTTTTTACCTTTAAAACGATTTATCATAATCTCACTTTTTAAAATTAAGTACATACAAAAGTTTAATTGAAAAATTTTTATATACAACGATGAAAAATGAAAGGACTTCGGAAACTTCTTGAAACCTTCATGTTCATAATTGTCTCTACTATAATTCATCGTCCTCTTCAAGAGTAAGAACTTGAGGACCTTCCTCCGTAGAGTCTACGTCTCCGTCAAACCCATAATTGAAGGGTACGGGAGAATTCGTGAGGAAAGGATTCTTTCCCGGTTGTTGACACCCCTCACAGAACGAAAGGTTTCTGGAAAGAAAGATATAAATAAACGAACGGGAACGTAGTAAAAGAGGTAGTAAATGGACGGGTTATTTCCTACCTGTTCTTTACCGTTTTGTCAACTTTCGGTTAGTTTAGTAAGGCCTTTTTAACAATTGTCTGGACCTTATTCTAATCGGTTCTTTGTAAATCGATTTTATTCCAAACCCCCCTTTAGACATCTAGAGTAAATCTAACACAAATACACTGTTGTTTCGTAGGCCAGTTATATCATCTTTCACCCGTTTAACAAATACGTCAACACAACTGTTTTGGTGGTCAGTCAGGTTACTGACGTAAAAGTTTAAATACCTAAGATCGAAAGCATGTATGACGGGTTGGGTACTAGCACTTATAAACTATCAACGTATTTAATTAAAAACCATCTAATTGTCAAATACAGACTTAGAAGTCCATAAAAACAACCAAACAACGTAACAACGTAGAAAAAACCTCGATATACTAACCATCATGACTTTTGTCACTTAAAATTGAAATAAATCAATCCAAATACCTTCTTAACAAATTTTCTCAAAGAAGGATTGATGAAAAAATCACGTGAAAAATTTTCGTGATGAATCCTACTTTACAAGTACAGTGTCATGTTTAAAATAATTTAATGACAATAAGTATTCAAGAGGGGGTTACAACGTCACCATAACGAGTAAGTATAAAGAAAAAAAAAAAAAAACAGAAAATAAAAATGAAATAAAATGAAATGTTATGACATACCAAAACGGTATGTAACTGTACTTAGGGGTGCCCACATGTAAGCAAGGGTTTGTACTTGGGGGGAGGGTGGAGGGAGGGGTATTGTAGAGAGACCCAGTAGTGGCACGTGGTCGGGGTTCGTACGACATAGGACGCAGCCTGTANGCAGTCTGTACCTGACCGCTAAAGCTAAGAATGTACTATCATATGTACAATGTTAAGGTAAGAGGGTTTAGTAGGGTGGGAGAGGGAGAGGGAGACTCAGGTTTTCAGGTAATGTGTGTAGACACAGAAAAAACGACAAAACGTATGTCCCAGCAGTAACGGTAGAAAGATTTAAGGTATATANGGTAGAAGGATTTAAGGTATATATACACAATCATATGACATAACCACAAAAAGAAAGACCGAATGAAGTGAGACATTTTAGCCGAGGTCAAAGTAGGTAGAGTAGTCTTGACTAAGTTTATATAAGAAGAATTACCGACTCATTATGAGGTAACACATATACATGGTGTCGAAAGAATAGGTAAGTAGACGACTACCTGTAGATCCAACAAAGGTACAGGACCGATAATATTTGTCACGACGCTACTTGTAACCCCATGTGCACAGAGAAAGTTAAGACCAAAGGAGCCACACATACGGGTCGTCACCCTAACGACCCAGTATTCCATCAAGATAAACGTTAAAAAATTCCTTAGAGGTGTGATAAGAGGTTTCACCGACATGATCAAACGTAAGGGTGGTTGTCACATCCTCCCAAGGGAAAAGAGGTGTGGGAGAGGTCGTAAATAACGAACGTCTAAAAACCTAACGTCGGTAAGACTGACCACACTTCACCATGGAGTAACACCAAAACTAAACGTAAAGACATTATTTCTCACTACAACTCGTAGAAAAGTACACGAACAATCGGTAGGCATACAGAAGAAACCTCTTTACAGATAAATCAAGAAACCGGGCAAAAACTAACCCAGCAAATAAAAAGACCTTAACTCGACGTATTCAACGAACATATAAAAACTCTACTCAACAAACAGTCAACGAAGTAAACGATAATAAAAGAGGGTAAGTCTTCCGACAGAAAAGTGGAACGAATATAAAAGGAAACAACACGTCTTCGAAAATTAAAATTAATCTAGGGTAAACAAATAAAAACGAAAATAAAGGTCTTAAGACCCTTCACCTAGTATCTCCTAGGACGACACTAAATACAGCCTCTCACAAAACGGATGAACTATCCTACCAATATTGTTGATTTTATAAGTTTGGTTTTCATATAACAACTGATTCCGTTTTGATAACAGAAGATAATAAATCTTTGAAATTTTTAGACTCTGTAAACAAGTAATTATAATTTTGGTCTATTGTACCATAGTTGTTATTTCCTTTTAGACTCGGTTTTGACACACGAACTGAACCCGTTACGAGGTACAATATACCATTTCTTTAGACGAGGACCTAGTTTCTCTATGGTTTCAAGGAATCTCTTTCAAAAAACAACCACGGTCAACCACCAACTCTTACGTCCTAAAACAGATGAGTTTTCCTGTATAAAGTGAGATTGTATGAAACGAGTGAGAAGAGTCTCAAGGTCCTACGGTCGGTAATGAGATGTAGGTCATGTACGGAATATGAAAATAATATTATCAAATATATTATCGAATGTGTATAGTGAAGGATCAAATTTTCCCCCAGTGATAAGAAATCATGTATCATAACTATTCATTATACTGATAAGGTAGATTTCTGACTTTTAATTACAAGTTCTAATAAAAGAGTTCTACTACACAAATAAGGTACCGATAAGACTCAGTGTTTTAGTTCTGAAATCTATTTTAAATACCTTAGAAGGATCATTTGGTATTTATTTTCTAATTGTTCTTGTTATTTGTTTTTGTTATGACAAAATCTGGTTATATCGTAAAAAGAAGATTTATTAACATTTGTAATAATATAAATAACATTGTCGACGATATTGTATATTAAAAAATATAATCTTTCGATACAACTTTTCTGGAATTCACTAAACGGGTCCCATTGGTACATCGTTTCGAACAGAATTCAGATAATTTACTTCAAAGAAGAGACGGATTCTAACAAAACGTATAGATGTAGACCTGATGGGTCCTAATATGGTTGACCGGTGTACAATGATGAATTGAAATCTTATTAATCTTAATTTCACTTCGTAAGTTACGACCCGTGTAAAGTTCATGGGTTATCGGTATACATCTATTGTCGACGATATACTCTGTCGTGTATATATGTTACGAAGGTAGTAGTGTTTTGTAAATACCCCGTTATGATCAGGTCTATTATTCTTAGAAAGAAAAGAAAGAAAGAAAAAAAAAAAAATACCGGTGTGATGTGTCACACACCCTAGAATCAAGGGACTGGTCTCTATCTTGGGACCGAGGGGTTTCATCTTCCGAACTCAGAATTGGTGACCTGACGGTCCCTACAGGTACCTATTATTCTTAGAATTTCACAAACAAAATCGTTTTATTTACAGGGGTTTAAATATTATTGGTTACTAAAATGATAACGATATTGTAACAATCATTCCGATTACATCTTTTTATCTCCCGTTACAATTATTATATAATTAAGTAAATTCTGTATACGATCAATACAACCCGAAAAAAGTATAAATTTGATTTTAATTTTGTTACATGATTCGTATCAAGGTAAAAATTCGACACAGTATACTATAAATCGTAACGGAGTCGACTTCTATAACTTTAAGTTTCTATTTCTATACTAAAAAGTCCATAGTCCAAAACCCAAACCAAAAAACCACCCACCACGATTCAATTGTCGTTTCCCTCCTTTCGTCTGGTCAGACCTAGAGTAGTCTACGGTCTACCGTTACGTTTTTCAGATGGTCTCCGTTCACACTGAGGTTTTATAATATTGGTAGAGTCGATGACAAGTTTATATTTTCGTAGTCCGGTTAACAATTTGTACGTGTTTGAGTTTCTTATGACAGAAAAAAAAAAAAAAATGAAATGTTATAACATAACCAAAACGGTGCGTAGTTGTACTTAGGCGGTACCCACATGTGTACAAGGGTTAGGGCTTGGGACGAGGGTGGAGGGGGGGTTATGGTAGGGAGGCCCAGTAGGGTCACGTGGTCGGGGTTCGTAGGACGTGGGACGTAGTTTGGATCTGACCGCTAAACTAAGAATTTTATACTCAATGGTTACTTTAGGTCCCTTACTTCTGCTCCATTTAGTTTTACTTCTTGGTCCCTTGTCTCTTCGAGACTTCTAATATATTCGTGATTTGTGAAAAGTTACTTTTGATTATAATTTGTCAAAACCTTCTCCATATTAATTTGTTAAAGTCTTCTCCATATCATCTTTTTTTAATATTATGTAATTATTATAAATCTCTCTTCCCCTCTTTTTATCTTTTCTCTCATCTACATTCTCCGATTAAAGAAGTAAAAAATATCACTAATCAATTGACTATAGTATATTTTACATATACGGTCTTTATTGTTAAGTGAGTTTGAAGAATTCAAAATTTATTAAAAGTTTTACAGTATTCGTCCATGAATGTACGATATAAAGAAAAACCTTCTTGATAAATGGAATTAAAATTCTTAAGGACGTTAAAGTGAAAGGGAGGGTGATTTAAGTTCATTTTGATTTAACTTATAAAATGAATTTACATTGTAAATGACACATCAAGGTAAGATCGTTTCGGTAAAAATAGATACATAGGTCTACGATAAATAATATACATATATCGTCACAGACTTTCTCATAAGTGGATTATATTTATTGTTAATATAAATACACTATTTTATACACCAAAACTAAAATGAAACAACTTAACGAACTTTAGGAATTACTAAAAAGTGTTTTTCAGTTTAAAATTTCATTCATTATATTTTTTCTTAATAATGTTTATTCTGAAACTACAAGTTAAATATTAAGTGTTATATAAGAGTGTATATAGTGGTACGACACAGAAGTAAAGTGTCGACTCTAAGACTCGTAGGATTGCAATTTATTTTGAAACCCCACCCAACCAAAACTGAAAGTTGATCAATCCAATCATTATTTTGAGATTATGTATTACACTTCGTATAACGATATTTGATGAGGTAGTTATTCTTCTAGGGGTGTGACAATCTGAATCCTAAAACTGATATTATTTTTTACTTAGTTGAACTTTCCATCTACTAGATTGGTCTCTTGTGTTCATCCTTTGACTCGGTCCTAGAAAAAGGGTTACTCCGACTTGTTTACTCGTTTATTTATATCACGTGTGAACTTAAAGTGGGTAACATAACCGTAGTAAGTCCCATTGTGTCAAGAACCAAAAGTCTTCTAGGACCTTTTAAAAGTCAACTTGGATACCCGTAATAGACTTTACTATAAGTCTTTTTATCGTTATCTTTATCTTTGTTTATTGACCGATTTTTATTTGAGGGGGTTTTTTAAGAATCCCTTCTTTGTTCTATGACTGATGAGTTCATTCGTAACCTATTCCTGTCCTTTAACGTAGAAAAAATTTATCTATTCTAAAGGGTAGTGTATTTGTATTTTTATTATGGGACATAGTAAACACAATTGTAAACATAGTGGATTTTATTTGAGAGTAGGACTACAAGAAGATATTAACCGTACACTGTTTCGTGTGTAACTTCGTTTATTCTCAAGTCTTTCGTAAGAAATAGAAATACAATATTCTGCGGAAGTCTAAAAGGATTTGTCTGTTTGAAATAAAACAACGATACGTTGTCTACACGTTATGTCAGGAAGCCTGTTATTTATTTAATACTTAAAATGTTACTTTCCAGAAAAGAGGGACAAACTCTTGTTCGGTGGTGAAGGAAAGTACGATATGATTAGGTGGTGTCGAGAGATTTCGACAAAGTGTTTACGATTACAAAACCGTTCTATTTGTTTACTTACTTATCGTGTCGTTACTGTGTCTACGTCGAACGTCTGTCGTGCGATTCTTCGTAGTTATGATGAACTAAGTAAGAATGTCCAGACCCTAGGACCCGAGGGGTTCGCACCATCTCTCTTCCTTCAAATAAAGTGTGGGTGCAAGAAGGTTTATCGTCTTATATTCGCTGAAACTACTTTTTTCTAAGACTACTCAAGACAATCGTCCGTGGGTAGTGACGATGTACGTAGTTCGGACAAGACACACTCCTGTACTCTCACTAAAATTGGCACTCCCCTTGTAGACACTCCGGTTCTACAGTGTCCACAACTCTTGGGTACTGAGTACGTGGTCTGACCGGTGTGGTACAAATTGTACTGGACGAGGTACAAATTTGACAATTTATAAACGGTTGAGAATTTTTAGAAGTGTATTATTACACCTACAGATCGAAAGGAACTTTTTATTCTTTCATTGTGACTTGAACGTAAAAGTAAATTTGACCACCCTTAGTCGAAGGTCGTCTTTTTTTTTTGTTGTTTTTTTTGTCACTTAGTTATTTGACCATGTAAGTACGTAACCCAATGATATCTCGTTATTTGTCTTTCCTAATGACTATATGTGTTGTTGTACTTACCTTAAGTACATGTTTTGGTTTTTGTCATCATGTATAATAAACTAGGGTCAATATACTTCAAGTTCTTGTCGATCTTGATTGGTTTCCACTACCTTCGTCGTATTCAAATGAAGACCATCTGCCTCACCAAACCCCTGTTACCTTTTGAAGGTTTAGAACTAGACCCACCACCATCAGTGTACCCACACACACATTGGACATAGGTGGATACTGTTTGAACCTGTGAATTGGGTGTAGTGATGTTCATGAAACACAGAGGTATACTTTATTTAAAATTGTTCTTCTTAGTTAACCGACTTCTTTTCCACCGTAAAAGTCTACCCAACAGTAGGTGGGTATGGGTTGTCAACCCAGTAATGTACTAGACGAACCGTTTAACCTGAACTACGAAGAACGAGATCCGTTGTGGTCACTACGGAACTTCTCGTCATAGACGGAGTGGATCCTCTCACAATCTTTGTGTCTTGGATGGGGTCTGGAGGACTTAGTCTTAGATATCTGTACTAGGGTCGTTAGACAAAATTGTTCGGGTAGACCGTACGATGTCAAGTACCCCAGTGTTTCTTAGTCTGTACTGACTCACTGATTGTGTGTGTGTGTGTGTGTGTGTGTGTGTGGGGTATGTGTGTGTGTGTGTGTGTGTGTGTGTGTGTGTGTGTGTGTGTGCGTGTACGTGGTCCACTAATATTATGTGAGAGGTCGAACTCTTCGTGAAGAGATCCCATGGTATATGTAATTTGTGTGTTCTTATCGTCTAACCGGATATAATTTAATAAGTAAGGGATAATAGGGAAGAGAGTTGTCTAAAATTCTTTAAGTCCTTGTCTTTCTAGTTAACAGAAGGAATTTCTTGAAGCAAGTTCGAGTTCACTCTTTTAGGGACCTTCACCTATACGTTGTTTGTGGGGGAGAAGGACACAGTCTGTAGTGTGTGGAAACCAAAATCGTGACAATTTTGTCCTAACCTCTGTGAGTTCTGTTACATTTTTGTTGAAACATAGAAAGACTAATACCTTTGTTGTGTATAGTATTTTGTAAGTCAGGATAGTGTTGAGACTTCTTTTATTACCCCTAGATACAAGTTCCTCCATCGCACCGAGATCCCCAGTATTTTCATAGATCTTTAAGTGTTTAATTCTGGTAAGTAGGGGTAAGAGTATTCTGAATGAATTTCGTGGTACATACCTAGAAGTAAACGACTCTATCAATAGTTCAAAAATCGTTGGACGACATAGTTCGGATGATACTACATCCAAAGGGTCCACCCAGTTATCGTTTCTCAGGTGGACGTTACGTCCTCTACGCTCAAGTTAGGGACCCAGTCCTTCTACCGTTGGATGAGGTCATAAGAACAGACCTTTAGGGTACCTGTCTCCTTAAAACACCCGATGTCAGGCGTACCAGCGTTTCTCAGCCTGTGCTGAACCGTTGATTTATTGTTGTTGTTGTTTGGTACTACTTCGGTTTCACCTGTAAGAAACGGTTGTCGTTTCTGTGAAAGTTTAGTCAACCACCCTAGTTTCTCCACGAATAATATCTAGATAGTCAAATAATTGTGATTGACCTTTGTGTTTTGTCAATACACTACACTGTCAGTTTTAAAAATAACCATAGACCTCTTATTGAATTCCGTATTAAAAGTAGTGTAATTTACAGATTAAAAAATGGAGTATAATGAATAAATAAACCGACATAGTACACCGTACCCCCTTATAATCAAGGGACTGACCTCAAATTGGACCCGGAGGACGTCACCTTCGTGTCTTAACATTGGTGACCCGGTGGTTCGTTCAGGGTTTACTAAGAAAAAATAGTCTGAGTCTATATTAAAGTTTTTCTTTCTAGATACAAACACAGGGAGTCTCATAAATACTTATGAGATCGTAAATTTCCCTTTCTCTCCTCCTTCCTTCTTCTCTCTTTCTGTCTTACTGTCTCTCTCTCCCTCTTTCTTTCTCTGTTTCTCTCTAGTCTCTTATTATTTTGTAATATTATTTTGTTGTTTTATATCGTAGTGGTAGTATATAATTCCATCACTAAGAGAGAGTTAACAAGGTAAGTTAAGAAGTGTCATTTACTTATTGGTCCCTCTACCACTTTTCTTCAAAGTTTGAGAGAAACCAATGGTTGAAATGGATGTTAGACAGTTTTTAGACCGATCCCTTATTTACACTTCGAGTATACTGGTCCCGAAGTACCTGTCCGTTGGTCACTTCAATGTGTCCTGAGGTCCGAGGTTTCCCCCCCCGGAGTACAAACTCAAATTACAAGAATGACTGAATTTTAAGAATTATTAGAATAGAAACTCAAACACATTTCCTAGTCCCCTAGTACCTTGTGCACGACGTCGGACCCTCGGATCTTACTATGTGACAGGGAGGAGGTTGGGTAGGTGGGTGACGATGGAGGGGTTCAGGGAACTCACTCAGGAACCGACGGCCGAGTAGGTCGGGGTTACTGTCGTAGTGGCACTCGGGGGAAGTGCCGGGACCCGTGTCTCCTCAGTCCTATCTAGTGTCCCGTCACAAGTCCGTGGGTACTCCTAAGGGGACGGGTTCCTTTGTACCGTAATTTCTTTTCTAAGGTGCTGTCCAAGTCTCTTTTTAGAACCTTCTTTCGGAAAAAGGACGAAAAGACTTGTCCCCCGGGTGTAGAAGTGAACCGTACCGGAAGCATTTAGTACTTCGACCGGAATGTACACTGACACTCACCCCTTCTTCGTTTGATTACTTCCTCTTACTCCATATTTTCTTACTTGCTCATACGTATCCTCCTTGTCTCTCCATAAACCCAAGACTCTAATTTTGTCAACTTAGGGTATGACAATGCATACCCGGTCTATCGATGAAAAGTCTTTTACGAAATAAAGAGAGACTAATTCTTCATCTGACTTTTTTTTTTTTCGTCAGATATAGTATTTTATGAGTCTATATAAGTCTATGACTTCTACACTTACCTTTAGATGTAAGTTTCTTCAGTGTATCGGGTCTCACAATTTTTCATAGATCTTTTAGTGAAAATAGGGTTAAGATAGTTCACGATAGAGGAATCACAGCACTTAGGTTTGTAGGACAAAGAGGTCCGTGTAGGTCGGAAGATTTCAACGGGAATCTGAAATTCTTGTGTCAAAATCCCTATAGGTTTATATCACTTCCAAATATTTGTCCCTCTAGTAATAGAAAACTGGAGCCGTGATCGATGGGGGTCAAAATGGGTCCTTATAGAAAACAAACATCGTGCACTCCGACGGTCCCCTACTGCAACAGATTTTGGTAAAAGTTACAAAAGAAAAATTGTCAATTATATAAAGGTCCTACGTTCAGGTAAAGAAAGATTTTCCAAGGATCCTGTGAGTAACTTTTCAGTTTTCGTTACTTGAATTTTATCGTTCCCTAACGATAAAACGACCTCTTCTTACTGTGGGAAACATAGCTTCACCCCTTAATGTCCGACACCAGTGAGAGACGTGTCACAGAGAAACAGTTCATTGTGTACGGTTTTTTTTTTTTTTTTATGTCTACCCTTTTATAACACGTGACAGTCTAGAACCTTTGTCGGTTTCCTAAAAAGGAGTGGTTACAGAACAGCTACTGAAAGTGTAAGACCGTGGGACTTTTTTATTACGTATGTAAATTATACTTTACTTACGTTATTATTAGTCCGTCCATTAGCAAAAGGGTTCCTTACATTTTGAACTGTTTACATTCCAAATACTAAGTTCCATTCGAACGGTTTAGAATACACCGTACTCTGGTAAAAATAATGGATTTGTCAGGAATTGTGTTTTACTGACCGTGTATAAAAATAATTGTGTTTCTCATATAAGAAAAGACGGTGTAAATTATGTCTCAGTCACCGATTTTCAAGAGAAAATCCTATACAGACATCGTTTAATTTTCCGTCTCACTCCTAAGTTTCTTACCGTAAGAAGAGTGCCTACGACACAGATGGGTCGGAGTCGAGTCTTCACGTATCTGGTGACTCGAGACCTTAGAGAGACACCCCTACCAGACCCACTGTGTCTAGTGTCTTTTCCTTCGGGAACGATGGAAGTTTTCATCCCCTCCCCTACTAACTGAGTTCTAATAAGCAACGTAGATCTCCAGGTAAGACTCAGTTTAAGTTTTGTCAGTGATTCTTATTACTAATAAATAAACGAGTAAGTAAGTCGTTTATAAATAAGAAATGTACGATACAAGATTAGGTCTGGGATCTCTATGACGTCACTTCTGTTGTTTCTAGGGACGGAGCACCAAGAATTGTAAGGTCTCCTCTTTGTCTATTACGTGTTACACACAGTAAATTCTTTTTATTACACTATCTATTAGATGTCTTCCACAATCCACGGTTCTTTTTATTACTTTAATCTTCTACAATCGACGATACCTTTTTTTACTTTTTCATTGTCTCTTTTTTTGATCTTCAACCCACTTGCCTTCTGTTTAACAATAAAATTTATACCACTAGTTGTACCCTAGGATACTCTGTCATTTTACATTGTCACACTGAACTTCTTGTGCCCCCTCAAACGGTGTATCTAAAAACCCCTTTCTCGTAGGTCGGTCGTCCTTCTCGTTCCGATTTCGGAAATCCGACTTGGTACAGACAACAATAGTCCCTAGTCGTTCTTCCGTTTATTCCGGGCCCACCTGTATAAACAGTGAGTTTATACCGGACTCATTGTCACCCTCCTCGACTTCAGTCTCTCCACTGTCTTCAGTTTGGTGTATCTTGGAGTATCTGGTAGTACTCCTGAAACCATAAATAAGACTTATTTAACCCTCGTTAACTTTACACGACTATCTTCTCACTTTACTAGATTCAATTACAGATTTTCCTATCAAGACTACGACACTAGTCTTATCTGACCTTGTCTCTTCCTTCTGTCCTACCTGTCCGACGTAGTTTTATGGGTTCTTTTCTCTGTGACTGTCCTTCCTATGTGGTCCTTTGGTAACGTTATAGGTTCTTCTTCCCTCTACTACGTTCAAGATTAGTCCGAAAAAAATATCCTTCGTGGAGACACCCACCTACACTCCGATACTCTCTCTTTTCCTCAGTTCTCACTGAATTCTAGACTCGTTCACTCCGTTTCCATAATTGTACTTGACTCTGACTTTTTAGACGTCCATCTCGTCTCAATTGCATCTTTAAGTCGTCGAATCAAAACCTGTCCATCTAAAACTCTATGGTGTATCTGTAGATCCACCTCGACCACCGATCGGGTAATCTAAATAACAAGTACACAATTCTCTCCTCTTTCTTATGCTATATCGTAGTGGGAATTCCATGATTATTCTGAACAGTTTCGTAGCAACTTTTTTGACAGGTTCGCTTCCGATTCACTGACGATGTCCGTCTGTACGACACCTCAAGGAAGGAAGTTCTCGAGAGACGTGTGATATCGGTTGAAATTTAAATTATTGTGAGGTTTAGCAAGGTAGGAGAAGGGGGAGTTTAAGTGAATAAAGGTGGTTCCTCGGACCGGATTTCTGTGGGTCTTCTTTACTTTCTCATTTACTATTGTGGTTCAGAATGGTGAGTCTCGGTACCGGTTGGTCTTAAGGAGGAAGTCATAGAGTTCCTGTAGGACTTGTGGAAAGAGAGGGATTCGTTCTTCTGTGTCTAGAAAACTTATTCAGGTATACTGACCTAAGTACTTAAATAAAGTGTCAACTCAGTGAGACAAAATATATAAATAACGAAACAAGAGGTTAATGGACCCTTCGGTTCGGGGTTTACTAGCCAGAGGGGTGTTTGTGTCGGAACCGAGGGTCCCGGTCTCGAAAGTCTTGCAGTCAAGGGAAGGCGTGTGGTGGTAGGTCCTTCTGGAGGTGGAAGGGAAGGTGTCGGAGGTGATAAAGACCGTCTCGTAGTTAGACACCTCTCTTCTCCAGTCACTTCACTATGACACGTACAACTTAACAGGGGGTTGAGTTGAAGGTGTCCGGTGGTTGGTAGGTTAATCGTGACTCTCATCCTTTCCGATCCGAATCTTAGTTGTCATTTTAGTCAGAGAGGATTTTATTTTCTTCACGTTTACGATCGTTGGTTTCTGGTCGATTTAAACCTTGACTCACCGAATAAAAAGACAACTTCAGGTTCTAATAAAAAAGTAAGGACTACACACATGTACGTACGATTCAACAAAGTCAGGACAGGTTGAGACGTTAGGATACCTGACATCGGACGGTCGGAGGAGACAGGGATCCTAAGAGGTCCGTTCTTATACCCTCACCCAACGGTACGGGAAGAGGACCCATAGAAGGGTTGAGTCCTTAGTTTGGGAAAAGAGAATTCAGAGGACGTTACCATCTTTCCTCTACGTTACCATCCATCCACCGTGATTATGGTGGACCCTTCGGGAATAAGGACTATAAGCCTAAGTTTATAGTACTAGGTTTATATATAGATATATATGTGTGTGTGTTAATTTTTATGTATTAGTCGAATTTTCTGTGTCTGGATGAGATATAATTTACGTATTTATATTTACTTCATAGAAGGAGTATATTTAATAAGACTTGTAATTAAATGAGTAACTTTCAGTTAACAATTTTAAGTATGAGTCTAATACCATCTTCGTTACCATATATTTTTACGTTTGTGATAGTCAGTGTTTTTTTGAATCAAAGACTAAAAGGGTGGGTTTTATACTCTTATATATATTATATGTTAATATATATTGTTATATCGTTTGTAGGTCGATATGTAATCTCTTAAGAGTGTCTTTTATAAAAAAGAACGAAAATTCCTTTTACTGGTGTACATGAAACTTCTAGGAGTAGAACTAATCGTCAACTACTACCCGAATCATATAGTCGAGATCTCTTATGTTCTCGAAGTAACTCCAGATAGACGATCTGACGTAATAACAAGCATTAAGAAGTGTGGTGAGACTTGGGTGAGAAAAAGGTTCCAGTGAACCGTCACAAAGGATCAAAATTTTTTTTTTTTTTTTTGTCGTGTCACGTGGATAGTGAGGAACTGTCACCGGAACCGGAACGTTGGATGAAACGGGTTACTGTACACTTGTCTCCACCTTCTCACGGTAAAGACCCGTACCTGGAACTTTCTGGAGTATGTAAAGTTGACAGAGAACGTCGACACGGTAAACGGTACTCTCCTTTGAGGGGGAGGGGGGTCGTCTCGACTCTGGGGGGCCTCTTCGTCCTCTCAACAGGGTAGGTTCGTGTCGACCTGGACTTTGAACCTCTTGTCGGTGGTTCGGTCATGGTTTAGATCCAGTCGTCTGGAGGTCAACTGTTTTTCAAAGTATCCTTATTACTAAATTTAGTGACTCAAACCTTAGAAAACAACAAGTCGTAGTACACCATTATCGAGTATTTCAACCAATTATCGGTTATATCAATCAATATCTATCATTGACTGTGTCAACCGATGAAACCATATTTAGAAACGTAGACTCCCACCATTGTTAAGAGTATCACTGGATGATATCACTGGTATCATCCAGTTTTAGGCGTCTTTAATAGGTGTGAATAGGGGTTCATGAATTTATATTTTACTTTAGGTATGTAAGTTCACGTCAAAAAGATCTTTATTAACACGACTTTAGTGAGTTTTTGAAAGGACGAAGAGGGGGTTTTAAACTCTCCGAGTCACATTTTTCTCAAAATACATTTTCTGACTTCTGGTTTGGGTTGATGTCTAAACCTCCTTCACTTCCATTGTCAACCTCGTGTCGGGGGATTTACAAACCGTTCATTACACTAAAAGGAGAAAAGGAGAGACGAAAAGACGGACCGGTTTGTACGAAACCTAGGTAAATGTATACAGGGAAATTGATATGTATCAGGAGGAAAATCTCAGTCCGTTCAATGTAGTTGTATATTTACGATGTTAAAGGTTCACTACTACGTTCGATATTAATTCATATAAAGGGGTGAACTTTGGTTTTGGTTTCTTTTTATAATCGATCAAAGTCAAGTTATGTGCAAAAGTTTCAGTGCGTTTAGTTCAGAAAATCCTATAAAGGTTACGGGTTAGACCGGATTTTTTATTTGATTATTCCTATGAATTTCTCACTTAGGACCCAATAGTTTATTTCGGATCTAACCACAAAAGGACAGGCACCTGTTCCTTAAAGATAGGTAGTGTCTCGTAAAGATAGGAGGGAAAGAAGAAGGACCTCGACGTCAAAATGACCCATATATAATACGTCTTATTAAGACTGTTCTCGTCTATTTTATTGATTTATATCACTTGTTCAGGTGATAAAATACTGAAAAGACAAAGAAAAGTCGAACGATGTGTAGATTTTCTGGTAAGTAAAGTCGAAAAGAAAAGAATCACCAAGGAATCTGTTGATTAACGTCCGAATCGAGGTCCTCTCAATTAGATGTCCTTTTATATCATTCTAAGGTTACATGATGACAAGTGAGTAGGTAGGTAAGTGACTAAATAGTTTATAAAATAACTACTGAACTGTCTAAGGTCCGTAGTACGGTCCGTCAAATACCCTAAGTTTTTCTTAGGGTGTCCCTGGACTAAGACCTTCTCGGGGGGAGAAAGGACAAGGACGAGTTCCAGGAGAGACCGGCGTTTTGAAGGTGAGTGTTCCACGAAGGTAGAAAGATGGAAGAATTTTGTAGGTCAGGATGTGAGTACTAAAGACGGTAAAATCCGTACTTTGTGAAATTTCCAAGGTTTGGTCTCATCAACTCGTGTTTGTTTGTCTATTTCGGTCTCCACGAAATCAATTATTACTTCTTCTGTCTAAGGTCCGGTGACGGGTGTTCAGGAGGAGGCTGAGAGATGGGTGGTACGAAGTCCGTCGGGACCGACCTCCACCATTATTCATTACACTCAAGATGATTCGTGTAGATCTTTTGGGGACTAGGTATATCCAGAACGACTGCCAAACGCTAACGTCTTTACCGACGTCGGTAGGCGGTGGAATAGAAGTAAAGGAACGTCACATTGTAAAGAAGAGGAGGGTAGTACTCCTTCTTTACTTCAGTCTTTTCAGATAAAGGAGTGGGGAACTTAGACTTCACCGGTACACTGATCGAAGGTGGTTGTCTTTTTCTTTATTCACTGTTATTCGGACAAGATTCGTATCTCGAGTTCTCCGAATCGATAAAGGCGAACGAAGGACCTTATGGGTCACGGAACACTCTGGGTCGGGTGGATTGCAAGACCTATACTCTCCGTTACGTCTCGGTAGGGACGACCCCGGTAGGATGTGGTCGGACGGGAGCATCTGGGTCGTCGACTGGTGTCTGTACATACTCACTCGGGTCGGGCCTTGCGTTTTGAAGAGACACCTAGAGTCCAGTTTACCTGTTAAGTGTTTCAATACTGTGCTTAGTTACCGATAACTTAAAATCGGTCATCTAAAGTCTTACTAAACAATGTGTCGTTTTCGATTGACTATCTAGTTTACCAGGAGTTTCCTTCTTATATTACTTAGGAAAAGTCTTCCTTTTTACTTTAAAGACTACAGTATCTTATATGGGTTCCTGAGTTAAAATCTTTGTGACTAAATTGTTGGGTTTCAAATAAAATACTTTTACAGAATGTCAACTTTAAAAAGTGATCTTTTCTTACAGTATAAAAATTCAAATTCCCGAAGGGACCACCGAGTCAACTATTTCTTAGGTGGACGTGCACCCTCTGAACCCAAGTTAGGCACCCAACCCTTCTAGGGGACCTCCTGCCGTACCGTTGGGTGAGGTCATAAGAACGGACCTCTTAGGGTACCTGCCTCCTCGAAACACCCGATGTCAGGTACCCCAGTGTTTCTCAGTCTGTACTGACTGATTCGTGATCAAACCTAGGTCAACCGTATTTTTTTAAAAAAAGTATTTTTAATTTGTTTTTCAAGAATCCCAAGTTTCTGAGGTGTATGAGACAGAAATCTGGGGTCAAATTCTACTAGATCATAACACCTAACACCTTTATATGACTAAGACGGTATAGTAAGGGACTAATGGAGTCTTGATCAGACGGTGTAATAATGGAAGTCTCATTTCTAGAATTACACTTGAATAAAAAAATTCCGTCTACAATTTAATAAATATTTTCGTATGTGATGACTTAATAATTTTAAGAATCTTCCTTTATACAATAAGAAAAGAAAATAACCTCATATCAACAAAATGTTACAATACAAGTAAGGACGATATGTCGTTTCACTTAGTCGATACACAAATATATTTGGGGGAGAAAAAACCTAAAGGAAGGGTAAATCCACTGGTGTCTCGTAACTCATCTCAAGGGACTCGATATGTCAGTCAAGATTAATCAATAGATAAAATATATATCATCACATATATACACCTCTTCCGTTACCCTGGGGTGAGGTCATGAGAACGGACCTTTTAGGGTACCTACCTCCTCGGACGATCCGACGTCAAGTACCCTAGCGATTCTTAGTCTATGTTGACTCGTTGAAGTGAAAGTGAAAAGTGAAAGTACGTAACCTCTTCCTTTACCATCGGGTAAGGTCATAAGAACGGACCTCTTAGGGTCCCCGCCCCCTCCGACCGTCCGACTGATACCCCAATGTGTCTCAGCCTGTGCTGACTTCACTGTCGTCGTCGTCGTTGTCGTCACATATACACAGTTAGGGTTTGCGGGTCATATAGGGTGGGAGGGAGGGTGGAACCACAGTTATACAAACAAGAGATACAGACACAGAGATGGAGACGAAGCGTTTATTACACTTGAATAAAAATTTGAGAAACGACCTTGTCCGGTAGTTATCGTGACATAATGATACCTGACGTCAGTTTGAGGACTAGACCCTGAGAATTACTATTCATAAAGAGGTATGTTCTTTTGAGACACTAAATATCTTTACGTCTTTAGTATGTTAGGTCTGTAAATTAAAAACGTTGGTTGTGTTGTAATACGTCTCTGAGTCCGACTTTTCAGACTCGTTGAACGAGTGGGTCGAGAGTGGGGAGATCTCCGTTCTTTCCCGAACTTGGGTTCTGAGACCCATGCAAAGTCACGAGAACGTCATTTTAGTGTGACGGAGAAACCGAGACTCAATACTACAGTGTCTTACACGTCCTCTCATTCGGGAAGACACATAGATGACTCTTCGTATAGTGTCGGAGGAGGTTCAGAAAACGGTTTACGGACTTTTGGTTGTGTAACTCTCTTTTTGTTGAAGTGATATTTGAATTAGGACGAAGTGTAAAGAGAGTAGTAGTACGTGGAATTTAAACGAGATTTCATCCTCCGTTTAAGTTCGTTCATAGAGGAGAGTCCGTGTGTAGTACGTTTCCCCTCCCAGTAACAAATAGAATTTTGTCAGAGACTCTGGTGTTGAGTTTTTCGGGAAAATCTATTCAAAGGTATAGGGGAGTCGGTCTTCCTTTCTTTGGTGTGGTAAGTCTATAAAAAAAGGGAATTTTTAGATCAATCTAAACTAAAGTCATCTAAATTTAAAATAAAAATCTTTTGTTTGAATTAAACCGGATGGGTGATTCAGGTGCAGAAGTATGTGTTCTCTCCGTATTTAGACGCCTTTTCGGAACTTGACTCTGGTTGAAGAGGACGGACGGGTCTCCTCGAGAAGTGAGAGGTGATGTCCGTTACAAATGGTAGTGGATTTTTCTACCCAGAAATATTCATTACGACTTAACCTTTCTCGACTGTTGAAGGTCAAAATACTAAAATTAATGACTAAGACACGTTTCTGAACTAAACAAGGATGGTAATCGGGTAATCACGAAGTTCTTTTTGAGAACTCACGTTTATGTACACAGGTCCTCGGGGGCCGGAGTAAGTTAGACGGGATTCTGGACGTGTTGTAGGTACCTACATCGATTTAGTTGGACGATAGAATTACTTTATCATTAGGTGATGAACTGATTTAATAAAATTATTAAGTTTACGAACAGGGTTGATTTTGGCAGGGTATTATTGATACTGATTTACCAAGACTGTTTTCCCCCTTTACCTATACTACTAGGTCGAGTCTTTACTACTTGATTTCTCAGATAGGTGTAATAAAGTATCTATGTATAAATCAATTCAAAACAATGTACTACAATCGAATGAAACGGATACTATTTACTCCAATACCTTATGATTTCGAATTTCCGTGGTTTCTTTGTTAGATTAATTAAAAAAATTGAAATTTTCTACTTTTTCGACTCTAAACCTCCCCAATAGGGAGACGGGGTATCGTCCAGTCTGGGAAGAGAGAAAGGAACCGACAGTATTAATAGGTCCGGTGGAGTAACCAGAAGGACAAGGGACAGTACGGTGTCAGGTTAAACACCATGAACAACGACGATTTGGTTCCGAAAAGATAACGTATAGATTACTGAGTAATATAAATTATAAGTTTCTAGGGGAGGGATTGGACAGGTTCGTCCGTATAAAGAGTCTGAGGGTTGTGGGTGGTCTATGACGTTTATTTTACCTAGGGAACCATAAGGGGTTCTTATAGAGTCAGAAAGGGTAAGGTGAAGATGTGAGTGTGATCACTTTCGTCCCCAGGTATACCCTTGTTTCGTCTCCACTTTCCGTCGACGTTAGGGTAACGGAGTAGATTTCTTTAGGACCTGTGTAAGAGTGTCACCTGTCGTATATTCCCTGGGAGTGCGGTGGGATGGATGTCGAAGACCGAAAGCAAGATCTAGTCCCTAGGTACTTCATGTGGGAACTTATATACAGACAGAGGTACTGAAAACTAGGTAAAGACCCGAGGGGTTAGGAAATAGAATTTTTTTAGGAAATAGAAGCGAGGACCGGAACCCTCGGTTAACGAGTGAAATTGGTAAAATTGAGATAGGGTGTGGTAAGGTCGGTCAATCAAATGAAAATATATACCTAAGACTGAGACTAAACAGACCGTGTCCCATATATCATGTATGTTTAAGTGTAACCTAGAGGAGTCATCGACAGTTTTTATGATCACGAAGTCAAAAGGACCAGGGTGTTCTAAGACTATCTACCTAAGTCCTATGTCTGACCCTTAATCCTAAGAAATTTCAGGGGTTCTCTAAGGTCACACGTTGGTTCCATCAAGTTCGAAGTTATCTCTCCGGACAAACGTTCTTTAGAGAGGGTCCAGTGTCCTAAAGACGGAGGAAAGGAGTGGACGGGAGTGAGACTCGAGAAGTTGGCGGTGGAGGTTCTTTGAGTACCGTATTAGAAAAGAAAGGATGAGGTTAAATGCTATAAGGAGAGTCATATAGATATTTATATCCTGATTAGGGACGGATGTTTACCGATGAAAGAATTGTGTCTGTTGAAAATATTAAAATGTTTATTTATCTTATTATTAGATTAAATCCATCTACGGGTACACGAACACGTGTACGTCTCAGTGATTCAGTACAAGCTGAGAAACGTTGGGGTACCTGACTTCGGGTAGTCGGAGGAGACAGGTACCCTAAAAGGTCGTTCTTATGACCTCACCCAACAGTAAAGGAAGAGGTCCTCTAGAAGGGTTGGGTTCCTAAATTGGGTGTAGAGGACGTAACCGTCTGTCTAGGAAATGGTGACTCGGTGGTCCCTTCGGGTTAAATCTATCCCCACACACACACACACACACACACACACACACACACACACGACTCAACACAGACTGAAAAACGTTGGGGTACCTGAAATCGGACGGTCCGAGAAGACAGGTGTCCTAAAAGGTCCGTTCTTATGACCTCACCCAACGATAAAGGATCAAGTCCCCTAGAAGGTCTGAGCCCCTAGCTTGGTGATTTGAATTTTAGACTCTAGAATGTATATAAGGATGTATAAGATAGAACTCATAAGTATGTTTTTATATATATGTTTCTCCCCATCAGTGTCTCTACCAGTTTTGACTCTATCTTTACCCTTAAGGTTACCTCCGTAAACGGTTTTGAGTGTCACCGACCGTGGGGCAGTTCGACAGCTCGGGGTACTAAACTGTGGTTCTAGGGTAGGTTTGGCACAAATTGACGGCAGAACCGTAGTAGTGGATCTTTCTCATTATGTTGGTGCCATACCTTTTCCGTTGACTTATTTTCCGAACTTAAAACTCCGGTTTCGTAGGGGTAGTTTCCCTCGGACCGGACTATGTATACATAGAACGAGTCTTTGAAATCGTGTCTGTATATGGGTTCCCAATTTAGATCTTAATATGACTACTAAAGAAACCGGTTTTTTCCAATTGTAAACTTTGTCGAATTACTACTTTATTTTGATAGTTATCTACCATTTAACTGTACGTCAATTTTACATAAATAGGAGTATTCCTTTATGGGAACGAGTCAAATAAAAATAATAATTGTTCTAATTTAATAAATCGTAAGTTGTATTAATGAGGGAGTTTTAAACCTATGATATTTTCTTGTATATTCGTCGTTTGTCAAATACACATTACCTACTACTTGTTCAGATAAAGTTTTTATAAGAAATTATGTTTCGAAATTGAAGTCATTAATAAAATTCATTATCACAAAATATTAATTTACATAAAACAGGTAACTTTGTATATTTTTATATTATAAATTTACTATACGATGTAGAAATTGGTAAGAAGTTATATATAACTGAAAACTTTTACACCAAAATTTAAACTGATTGTAAGACTTTAGTTAAAGTTTATAAAATTTTTATAAAATGTAGAAATTTGAAAATAAAAGTCGTAAGAGGGTTATTTTTGATAAACGATTGTCTTAGTACTTTTCTTGCGACAAAGAGTTCAAATTGTAAGTTTTTATCGGATTCCAAAATCACTTTAGTCTAACATCTTTGAATTCGTCTATCTATGTCTTATAACATATATAAATATTTAAGTCACTACCTCTAGTTCACGGCTGGACTGATTACTATTATTTTTTTTCTAAGTATCCTCTTAAACATTAAACTTAATAAACTTTTAAAATAGGAAATTTGGTGGTAAAAGGTTTGACACAAAGTACCTTAAGAATTTATAAAGGTGAAAAGTTTTATTTCGATCTTTACAAAAAGAAGATTTTAATATCCGTATACTTTTACTATTTGGGTACACCTTATCTGTTACAAATATAGGAATTTTTAAGTGTCCAACTTCAAAATTGGGAGTTACATTAGCTTAAAGGTCTACTTATGAAACTCTTCATTATTCCCAATCTACTCCAGGGTCCATCACGATCACTATTTCCAGTACTCTCATTCCGGGAGTAGTACCATAATCACCGGAATGTTCTAATGTGGTCTCTCGAACAAGGAGAGGGAGAGGTGCGTGTGTTCCCTCTCCAGTACACCCGTGTGTCGTAGTTCCACTGGAGACGTTGAGTCCCTTCTCGGAAGTGTTTTTGGTTGGTACGACCGTTGGCATAGAGTCTGAAGGTCGAAGGTCTTCTTACTCTTTTATTTAAAGACCAAATTACTATATCCCTCCCTCCACCCTCCCCCCAAGTCCTAACGCTTGAGTACATGTGGACACCACCTAAGTACAGTTACATACCGTTTTGGTTATGTCATAATATTTCATTTTTTTATTTTATTTATTTATTTATTTGTGAGGGAAAGAGTCCATAATGTAAAACAATACCGTTGGACTCGACTGATTCTGTAACACAGTAGTACTATAATAATAATGATCGTCTCTTATCATATATATTCCTTATATATGATATATCACACGATCGATTCAACGAAGTCAACACAGACTGAGAAACGTTGGAATACTTGACACCGGACAGTTCAAGGAGACAGGTGATCTAAGAGGTCCGTTCTATGACCTCACCCAACGGTGCGGGAAGAAGTCCCCTACCAAGACTGGGTCCCTACCTTGGGTGTAGATAAAACAGATTGTAAGTAACCGTCCGACCAATAAATGGTGATCGTGGTGTACTCTTCAGGCATATGATATGTATGATATAATATATATGCAATCCGAAGTGTCTACTACGATCACTATTTCTTGGGAGGACGGTTACGACCTCTGTATTTCTCTGCGCCCACGATATATTCTTTATATATCACACACACACACACACGTTGCGGGAAGTCAAGTCAAGACAACTCAACAAGCCAACACAGGTTAAGAAACACTGGGGTACCTGACGTCGTACGGTCCGGAGGGACAATTAGTGGTCGAGGGTCTCGAAAGAGTTTGAGTACAGGTAGTTCATCCACTACGGTAGGTCGGTAGAGTAGGTGACAATGGGGAAAGAGAAGGACGGAAACAGAAAAGGTCATAGTCCCAGAAAAGGTTACTCAGTCAAGAAGTGTAGTCCACCGGTTTCATAATTTCGAAGTCGAAGTCGTAGGCAAGGAGGTTACTTATAAATCCTAACTAAAGGAAATCCTAACTGACCAAACTAGAGGAACGACAGGTTTCCAGAGAGTTCTCAGAAGAGCTTGTGGTGTCGCGATTTCGTAGTTAAGAAACCACGAGTCGAAAGAAATATCAGGTTGAGAGTGGAGGTATACACTGATGACCTTTTTGGTATCGAAACTGATTTACCTGAAACAGCCGTTTCATTACAGAGACGGATAATTCATTACAGAGACCAAAAAATTATGTGACAGATCCAACCAGTATCGAAAAGAAGGTTCCTCGTTCACAGAATTAAAGTATCGGTGTCAGTGGTAGACGTCACTAAAACCTCAGGTTCTTTTATTTCAGAGAGTGACAAAGGTAACAAAGGGGTAGATAAACAGTACTTCACTACCCTGACCTTCGGTACCAGAATCAAAAAACTTACAACTCAAAATTCGGGTGAAGAAGTGAAAGGAGAAAGTAAAGTAGTTTTCCGAGAAGTCAAGGAGAAGTCAAAGACACTATTCCCAACACAGTAGACGTATAGACTCCAATAACTATAAAGAGGGTCGAACACGAAGTAGGTAGGACCGTAAAACGTACTACATGACACGTATCTTGTCCCTCCCTCTCCCTCCCCGTAAGTCCTACCCTTTGTGTACATATGGACACTGCCTAAGTACAACTACATACCGTCTTGGTTATATCATACCACTTCATTAAAAAAACTTTTAAAATTTTTTTATTTTTCGTCTCTGTAATGAAACAGTTGTCTTTTTTTTTCTTCTTCAATTTATTCGTCCCACTGTTATATGTTGGAACTACATGAGAAAAGGGTTAAACCTTGGTCAGGTAACAAGGTTCAGACTAAGATTGACAACGAAGAACTGGACGTATGTCTAAAGAGTCCTCCGTTCATTCCACCAGACTATAAGGGTAGAGAAATTCTTAAAAGGTCAAACAACACTAGATGTGTCAGTTTCCGAAACTACATCAGTTATTTCGTCTTTATATACAAAAAGACCTTGAGAGAACGAAAAAGGTACCGGGTTACCTACAACCGTTAAACTAGAGACTAGGGAGACAGAAAAGATTTAGGTCGAACTTGTAGACCTTCAAGAGTTAAGTTTATGACGACTTCTGACCGAACCTCTTAAAACTCGTAGTGAAACGATCGCACACTCTACTCACGTTAACACGTCCTCAAACTCGTAAGAAACCGTAACGGAAAGAAACCCTAACCTTACTTTTGACTGGAAAAAAGGTCAGGACACCGGTGACGACTCAAAAGGTTTAAACGACCGCATAACTCAAGTCGTGAAAGTGTCGTAGTAGAAGGTCCTAAACTTTATTGAGTTAACCTTAAAGTAGTGGAGGTGATTGAAACAAGCATCACTAAGAAGAATTCTTCCGGGTGAACTGAAGTCTGAGGTCCTACAGACCGAGATCCATTTACTAGTGTGGTAGTACCAATAGACCCAGTACCTCTAGAAAAAACATATCAAGAAGACACATAAGAACAGTGGGGAAGAATTATAAAAGACGAAGAGAATCCAGGTATGGTAAAGACAGTAAATAACGGGGGTATAAGTTTACTTTACAAGGGAACCATAGAGATTAAAAGGACTTCGGGAATAGTAAACCTATAACCTGTAAAATTTGTCAGAAGTTCGGAGAGGAAGTAAATTAGTATACGTAAGAACCTAAAGACATGAAATTAAAGTCATTCCAGAATTTAAACTATTTTCCCATACATACACGAGTTAGATAGTAAAACTTGATCTTTGGGTTATACGAGAGTGTGATAGTAAATTTTTATACAAATCCTTTACCAAGAGATTTCTGTGTCTGAACATACGATAGGTCCTCTTGAAAGATACTATTACCTTTACAAGATGTAGACACACCAAGGTATGTCATTGTGTTTATCGGTATCTCATTATCTTCACACCGTAACATTCACTCTTTGACTTAAAATGAAAACAAATTAAAATTGAATGAACTTATCGATGTGAACCGATCACTGACGGTATAACCGATTGACTCAAAATTACAAACGTACCCAAATGGGTGAGATTATTTCTCTCCATGGTACCATAAAAAAATACAGATATATATATTGATATTCATTGGAATTGTTTGTTACATTTTACATTAACCTTAACGAGACCAATAGATTAACATACACACTATGGTTTGTATTTTTAGTTTTCAATTTCTTAATTTTATAAACTTTATAAAAAATACTTGGAGTACTAACTTCTAAATACTTTAGGAAACTAAATATTACGTTTATAAACGGTGGTCCATCGATATTGGACACAAAATTCTATAACTTATGACAGTTATTTGACTAGGATGTGTCATACTTTTTCTCTAATTGGGGAATCAGAACCATCATTCCTGTGGATCTAAACTTAGGGTATAGACGATGTACGAAGGGTATATTCAGCGTTTAATGAATTGAACAAACCACGTAGTCACATGATTTGGTGTTTTACCCCTATTTCTAAGTTTGTACTAACCAAACACCTAATTTACTCAACTTACTCGAGAATCTTTCATGGACCGTGTACAACTCGTGAGTCTATTTATACTAATAATAATAAAAGTCGACTACCACGTCCCTTATAATTGATTCTTATACTCATCCATCTCCTTCTAAATAAACGACCTATGAAAACCGTTCAGATAACTTCAAAACAAATATTGTTGTTTAAAAGTAGTATCACTCCTAATACTAATAATCCTCGAAAAGTAAAACTTCCTTCACGATAAGTTCAGAATCAAACAACAGAAGATAGTAGAGTTTAAGGGTCGTGACGGACACAAGATGTCACCGTCTTGACCCTTACATCCCTCTTTAGTGACTTTCCAAAAGAGTCTTCTGCCCTAGTACTCATACGTCTCTTTTTTAATTTCATTAGTAAATACTGGTAAATACATAGGGAAAGGAATCAACAAATACATTAGAACAAGTGTAAAATAAAATTGGGTCTCTCTTTTTGTTACAAAAGAATTGCTCTCAGTTTCACTAGTATCGTTTACAAGTACTTAGAACCTATAAAAGTAATTGGAAATCTCAAATGACCATACTGTAAGGTTTAAACAACTAAACGGTCAATTATGTGATTGACCAAGTGTTTGTGTTGTCAGTTATCACTTATCGTGAGAAACGATAGAATAATTATGTAATAAAGGTATGAATTAGAATTTATGGTTTCATCCATGAGTTCTAAATCTCATCATAATAGAAGATAGATAACAGTTCCGGAACTTGTTATCTGTATGTCGTCTGAGATACGATAAAGTCGTCCTCGAATCATTGATTTAGGATCGAAGTACCGTCTTCAAAACTTGTGTTAAGTCCTTGTGACTCACTTATAAGAAACTCTTACAGAAATTTTTAATATCTATCCTATTATTACTCAATTTCTTCAAAGACTCTTCCGTTTTTGGTGATCTCTTCACTCTATCGGATCAAAATTTAAAAAATTAATCTTTTTTTTAGATTTCTCGTGTTCGGAAACAAATATTACGGTAAACAATCGCACTCAAGACTCCTTTTAGATTGGGACAGAACTCATGTATAAACCTCAAACACAACTCTAAAGGTTTCTGTCTCTAATTGGTGTCGTTCTCTAACGTAGAACGACAAAATGAACGTAAGTAATCTTAGGTTAGGAATTTTGCCGCCATTCTCCCCTACAAAGTAACTCTAGAAGAGTCAACGATACTAAAGAATAAGGATGTTTGTATTAGACATGTAAAGACCATTTTCCTTTTACTTTTTTCTATCTACTGAGAATCAGTTAGGTACATTGAAGACCTACTTCTAGACACTTTATTACTCTGGACCTTAAGGGTCTTAACCGGAGTGGTGAGGGCGGAGGGGAGGTGGTCTGACTTGGATACGTGGTGAATTACATCAACAACAGTATCACTACTAAGAACAAACAATTTATCTACTTCATTTATCAATGTCTCTTCGATCTGTTACATTTGACGTGTACATGTTTATGCAATAAAGGAAAGTTTACGGTTTACGGGTCAGAAAGGAAGAGACCGAAAACTCGAGGAGATCAATATCTATAAGTACGTCAAAAGGGATTCATAAAGTGAGTTACTTGTAAGTCCGACAGATGACTCACTTTTTGTGTATTGTATACCTATTCTTTCTTTTTTCTCACCAGGAACCATATTGCCGGTGTCTTACTACAAGAACTTCAGTTTCGTAAAAAGTTGTATTGTACATTATCATTTCAGAGTAAGTTATCTAAGTGTGGTATAGGATCTCCTGTTTCAACATCTTTTAATTCATATAACCCTTAGGTTTTAACTTTTCAACCAATTTTTAATTTAACCACTAAAATGGGGTTGGCGACACTCGGAAGACACTACTCTCACTAATTTATGAACTTTGTCGTAAAAAACTTATTAAAAATTAATAAAAATTTATAAAATTTATTAAAAAATCATTAAAAGATTTACCTAATGTGGGAAAGTCAAAAGAATGACTGTGATGACACTTCACTTTCACTTTCATCGAGTTGGTACAGGTTGAGAAACGCAGGGGTACCTGTTATGTCGGGTACCTTAAGAGGTCCGGTCTTATGACCTCACCATTCGACAAGGGAAGAGGTCCCCTAGAAAGGTTGGGTCCCCAGTTTGTCTCCAGAGGGTGTAACGTCCACCTAAGAAATGGTCGATTCGGTGTTCCCTTCAGGTTTTTATGAAACTTCACCCATCGGATAGGGAAAAGGTCACCTAGAAGGGTTGGCTCCTTAGTTTGACCCCAGAGGACGTAACGCCCACCTAAGAAATGGTCGACTCGATGGTCCCTAATCGGTGTTAAGAACGGGTCTAATGTCGTCAAAGGATTTAACGAAGGGACTGGTGTCAATCCGGTGGAGGTAACTCAGCCGGGCAATATGTTTCGAACGAAAAAGATGTAACGATTAGACTACTCCAACAAAGGGAGTACTTCCAAGAATCACCAAGAGTTTGTGGAATTTCAGATGTATACCGAATATACCAAATTGTGAGAATGAACACTGACGACATAAAGCTGTACTGGCTTCAGACTTTCTCAGAAAACTGGACTACAGTACTGTTTTCAGTTCCTAGTAGAAGGTAGGACCTTACTTTGGAAGGGATTTAGTGAAAATATTGACAGGTTTGTGATAAATTAGATATCACGTATCTAAAGTTAACGTCATGGATGGTGTAGAATAGAGTGGGTTTAAGAACAAAAATACAGACAGGAGAGGTTCTTACTCTACAGGAAACCGGTTCCTAGAGTTAAATAACAGAAAATAAAATCATGTGTCATTTATATTATTTACAAATACTTTACTCACTAACTTATTCACTTACTTACTCGCTTATTTACCCTGTCTAGGAAATCCAATAATAAAGTCATGGATGTCACCTTATATCGATGTCCTTCATCGTAATTGTTAGTGCCTGATGTCATACTTACTTTCGTTCCAGTCGCTTTGACAACAAATTTCCACAGATATTATAGTCATATATGAGTTTTTTCATATTAGGTGTCTTTAAAACTTGACTGTTATCAGATATCTTTTCTTATATTGTTACAGAAAATTTTTGTGTCTAATTCTGTCTAGTCCTAAATTTGTATCGAGGTGATGAATTTTCGAAGTAACACTTTTCACTTTCAACGAGTCAGTATAGGCTGAGAAGTGCTGGGGTACCTGATATGTCAGGTACCTTAAGAGGTCCTGTCTTATGACCTCACCCATCGGTAAGGGAAGACGTCTCCTAGTAGAGTTGGGTCCTTAGCTTGGATCCTGAGGGTGTAACGTCCACCTAAAAGTGGTACACTCGATGGTCCTTTCGGGTTCTTATGACCTCACCCATCGGTTCGAAGTAATCCGGGTAAGACAATGAGTGTAATCGAATAAAAACACAGGTATGATAATTTATTTCAGCCCCCGTAAGGGTCTCGAAATATTTATTCCCGGTACCATGAGTATGTATAAGTTCATTTTGGTTACTTTTTCAAAACTAAGATTCAGTATCAATTGGGACTCTATTTAATTATCTTAGAGAGTAGTGTCCCAGTGAATGAATTAATAAAGGTAAACTTTATTATACAAACCCCGTCAATAGATGTATTGTCATAATTTACAAAAGTTTCCGTTCTTTTATAAAAACACCCACTTGTGTAAATGTAAGGTTTAATAATATAAGTAACCATGGAGGGACACCCTAAACGTATGTACACCTATGACCCCTTAAACAGTTCAAAGAATTGTTGGTGCCGAACTATAAACTTCTAAAATTGTAAGATCAGGTGGTAAGAGATTCCTCTCCACTATACCCTAAGGTGTGAGTTTTTTAGTCAAGATCAGTAACCATGACCCTCCCTTGTCCTCTTTTTATGTTTCCCGAGAATTTGTATAGACCGACAGTATTATAGAAGGAACCCTCAAGAATAACTAGACTCTCGTCAACAACCGTCGAAAGTCGGTTTCGTTGTTTGAGTTCTGGGAGATGGATCCAAAACGGTTCGAGACACTAAGTTACCGTAGGTTTTATTCCGTTAGGGTGATGAAATCTTTTTCATGGAAAAATGAAGTATTCTCGGAAAAAGAGGAAGTCTTCCTTCTTTGTAAATCGGTAATTACAGTTTACCCTCTTGACTCTCTACCTAAATATAAAGGTATAATTAATAAACCTTTATTAACTAATAAAAGGGAATTTTATAGTACCAGTATAGGTATTTCTTAGTATTTTAATCTTACTTGAGTCCATCTCCTTATTTGTTTGGAGAGTTTTACGGAAAACGTTGTTACCCGTCTCTACAGTCAGAAGAGTCGGTAAATTATAGGAGGGTCGACTACCTACCCAGATAACGAAATCGGTGTATACGTCGTTCAGGTGAAAACAGAGGTTTTAAAAGGAATCCTCTTTTACGATTTAGTGACCAAAGTTTTAAAAAGTAAGACTTTATTTCTCTATGTATTTTACTCTTTGAAGGGTTGAATCTTCATAGAAATGTTACTGAGTAAGTTTCTTTTTTTCTTCCCATGTGAAAAGTTTAGTTAACTGACAAGTGAGAGGTCCAACTAGTGTAAATACAAAAGCACAAAACTACTTCCTCAGGTCCGATTTACACTGTTGAATCATCTGAATTAACCAGTGAATTTCAAATAAAACGTAGAATATTACATTCTAAAAATATATTTAAATATAGAAAAATATATTTCTTCAGTCTAATTTCCTATTTTGAAACCGGTTCAAGTTTATAGAGATGAAAAAATTCGGTCAGACACTTATATTTGTTAGTTAAACTACGATAAAAGTTTACGTTACGTATGATTAGTATTCTACTTGTAAACGTACCACGTAGTGTTAAATGTCACCCGTAAGTATATGGGTGTTATAAATTTTTTGAAAACCTTTTATTTTAAATGTGAGATACTAAGGACAAAATATGTCTTTTATTTTGGTCTTAACATCTTGTTCTACGGGGGTACATAATTGATTCCGTCGTAAACCCAAAGTTTGACCAGAACTGGGAAAGAGAAAAAAAAAATTCTTAAAAAAAAAGACACACCTAGTAAAATTTCAGAAAGATAAAGTACGAAACCAAAGAACCGACACTCCGTACACCCTAGAATCGAGGGGTTGATTCCTAGTTTGGACATGGGGGACGTAATCTTCACTCCAGAATTGGCGACCTGGTGGTCCTTTCAGAGTCACAGAGACTGAGAATTAATGTAAGAGAAGTGAGTCTAGAGTTGACGTGAGAAGTCAATGTAATCTGAAGTCTTTAGAAAGTTTCAGGAGCACCTTTTAAGATCTGCTCTAACCTTTACGTCATAATTGTGGAAGACAGACACCAGTGACATTTGAGAAAAGGAACAGAAAAAGAAAGAAGAAAGTCGAGAAAAGGACGATGGTATACCTACCACCACCACGACCACGAACCAGTATCCCTCTTCACCTTTCACCAAGGGTCGTCTACTCGACAGTCGAGAACGAAAAAAGGAGGAGACAAATGAACGAAAAAGACAGAAGCCTGAGTCTTGGGGATTAGAAGATTTGTAAGGACTGGTCCTATACTCAAAAGGTTAATAGTTCTTGAAGGAATGAAAAGGACTCCACACTACCAATCAAAACAGTCGAACTGACCCGATTCCCTACGAATCCGTTGACCATTTTCTAATGAAGACCTATACAGGTATTCCTACAAAGATTCACTCTAATCGTAAATATAGTCATCTAATTCTTCTTTAACCCGTTCGTAGAAGATTAGACACCTCCAGGGTTTATCCTGTTTTTCCACCTTCTGCTTATTCAAGTAACAGAGACAAACTCATCCCTGTAGGTAACAGAGGATGGGAAGTGTAACCTCGATAACCAACAGTTTGGAAGTCCAAAACTGGTCCTGAATGTGATACCCGAGGGTCAAACCCCTGGGAAGTCTGTGTCTGACCCTGAATATGATAATCGAGGGGGGTAAGAATCCGGAGTCCAAATCCAACTTTGATGAGACCGAAAGGACCTGGATGAGAATGTTGGACCCGGAGGTCGAACATCTATTATCTAACACCCTAAAGAGTCTGAGGAATTAACATACTCGTTTAGGGAATATCATTTATAGAGATATCTATGTCTATGTCTATAAATCTATACCTGTAGGATAAAGAAGACAAAGAGACCTCTTGAACTGATTATGTATACTGAAAAAGAATGAGGACCCCGGACTCAGTGGGAGTTGTGTCGTCCGAGTTGAACAGTTACTACAACCACATGTGTATGGGGTCGAAGAAGTGGGGACCCGTCTAATTGAGACTCTATCTAAGATATTCTAGAGGGTCTCAAAGGGTCGTCCTAATTCGAAGTCAACGGGTATTGACACTGACAGAAGCATTGTACGGTTAACAACCTGGTGGAGGGGAGGGACTATGGAGAAGGGGTGAGGAGATGGTTACGAGGATGGTAGAAGATTTCCATAATGAAAATGAATTTAGTCACCAAGTGTAAGAAGAGGATTTCTTTGTGTTTGACTCTGTGTTGGGGTGACTCAACGAGGGAAGAGGATACAGATTAAAACAATTGAGTAGAATCTTGTCATAAAGAGATTGATTAGATCTTCTGTGACGTCCACCGAATGAGATGTGGACTTTAGAAAAGAGAATCCGATTATAGGGTTATAGAACTGATCTAAAACCTTCAAGAGGTTCGATCCCTGTTTCAGAAAAGACGGATGTGGAGACTGGTGACTAACCTACCTACCGGAAGACTTATGTGTGACCGTGGTGGGTACACTGAATCGACAGACTTTAGTCGAATCGTCTAGGTTTAGGTTGACGGTTGAAGTAAAGAGATTTTCCGACTGAAACTTACTACTGGCACTGGATCTGAGTGGAACGGGAAGACGTGTAATACTTAATGAGACGATCGGTCAGAGAAGAAACACAATTTCACTTTCGATATATACCTAGAGACCGAATCAGTAGTCAGAAATAAGGAAAGGTGACCGAGACTGTAACTTGTATCTTTCATAGAACCTCGATTCCGATATTGTTAAAAATATACTTGAATCTTCATGTCTCCATGTGTTAAAAATGTTTTGATCCCGAAGGGACCATCGAGTCACCATTTCTTAGAAGGACGGTCACATCCTTTGTGTCCTCTGAACCCAAGTTAGGGACTCAGTTCTTCTAGGGGACCTCCTCCTTTACCTTTAAGGTATCTGTCTCCTCGGACCACCCGATATCAGGTACCCCAGCGTTTCTCAGTCTGTACTGACTCGTTGACTCACGACTCCAAATTACGGAAATTGCACGAATATTTATCGACCAATACATCGAATCCGTCGTAGATAATAGTATTCCGGTGCCTGTAAGTGTAGGGTACATTGACAGAAGTTGGTGACCGATTCCAAAGAGTCATTCCTTACTGACACTGAGTCCACCGGCGATTTCCAGTGTCTTTTAGTGTTTAGGTACTTTCAGTATAAACATAGGTAATAAACAACTCCAAACCAAATCTAATATCGACTTTATGAGACTCGAAGAAAAAAATTAGTTTAGTGAATTCCGACATGTAAAATAGTGTCTAAAACCGGAAGACACCAGTAGGATTAAACTTAATTCGATATGGATCAGTTATTTGTATGGGAATAATAACCTCCAGATAAGGTAATGAATCTTTACTGTGATTCACTATAATTTAAAGTTTGGAAATTTATTATAACAATTATTCTTTTTCTAGGACAGACAGGTACGGTATCGTTTTGGTCTCCCTTTTTTCCTATTATAGACATACTCATATAAGAGACGTATCGTGGGGTGGGGGTAGGGTTTGTTCGATGTCACAAAGTCGTTCCCACCCCACTTTCCCACTTTCCCTATCCTTTTTTGTCTTTGTACCTATTTTAATATATTTATTGACAACAATAAGAACCTACCGATTTACGTCTAGTTGTGAACTTACTTACAACGGAATGTCTTTAAAGTCCCATGTTACTTCGGAACAACAATGAGAATTTGCAACAAGTTTCGGTCTTCGGTTCTTTTTCAAAAGTCTATAGAACTGTCTCTGGGTGCTACCTCACAAAATTGGTACCGAGGTTTCCTTTGGAGGTACTTACGATAAAAATAATCTTAATGCTGTATATGTGTTTTTTGTGAATTGCGTCGAAGACTATTGGTTTCATAAAGTAAAGTATGCCTTCCTTTTCCCGTTGTAGTTTTATTATTGTTCTAATGAACCCTGAATTAAGAGACTTAGGGTTAGACAAATTACTGGGTGTCCGTTCCCTATTCTAAAGAAAAAACATTTCCTAAGTAACACGGAACTTTCCGAGGATTTGTATGAAAAATTAGATTATATTTTTACTAAAATAAAAAATCATTCAATCGTAGTATTTTTACATTGTTGATGATTCCTTTCAATCGTAATAATTTATTGGTTATCATTACAGTCATTACTACCGATAATAACTCTATAGTATGTTGTAATTTCTTATTACAGCATACAGAGGTGACACCCTTTGTGTGACGTTTTATTGTTGGTCATCCTGTGTATTAGTCTCTTCCGTTACCGTGGGGTGAGGTTATGAGAACGAACCTTTTCGGGCTCCTGTCTTCTCGGACCACCCGACGTCAGGTACCCCAGAGATTCCCAGTCTGTGTTGATTCGCTGAAGTGATAGTGAAAAGTGAAAGTACGTGACCTCTCCCTTTACCGTTGGGTGAGGTCACAAGAACGGACCTCTTAGGGTCCCGGCCCCCTCGGACCACCCGAAGGCAGATACCCCAGTGTGTCTCAGCCTGTGTTGACTTCACCGAATCGTCGTCATCGTCTTGTGTATTATAGTCATATTGTACTCTCTGTAAGTTTTATGCATTATCTATAAACATGTACCTTGTCGTTGGAAATTATGACACTAATCCTTTTGTAACGATAAATAACGTGTCGGGACGATTGAAAAAGAAGGTACACCGACCCATAAACCTTCTTTCAAAGTCTCGTTCCTAAAAGTCATACTCGAGTTTGGGAATAAGTTTAAGAATAATCATAACAAAATAACCCATTTAGACAATACTAGATCATGTAAAAATAAGACTCGTGGATGATACACGGTCACAAAATCATTTTGCTAGTTTTTATGACCGATGGATCCAACTGTAAGATCGATCCCCTCAGTCTTTTATTTGGTCTTTGTATTAGTTGTCCATTAAATACCTCGGACAATCTTGTATTCATGATATGTTTTATTTCTTTTTCTTCTCGTCTTATTCTCCCTACACTCGACCATCTCCGAACTGAACTTTCAAATTTATACTATTAACCTACACCGGGGTTACTCTTCGATAGAACATCTCCTTTAACCGTCTCGACACAGTAAAATAGACAAAGGACAACGACGATATTGTTCGTGTTGGGATCTCCGAAAGTCAAGTCGAGTCAACGAGTCAACACAGGCTGAGAAACGCTGGGGTACTTAGCGTCGTGTGGTCCGGAGGGACAGGTAGTGGTTGAGGGCCTCAAATGGGTTTGAGTACAGGTAGTTCAGCCATTACGGTAGGTCGGTAGAGTAGGAGACAGCAGGGGAAGAGAAGGACGGGGGTTAGGGAGGGTCGTAGTCCCAGAAAAGGTCACTCAGTTGAGAAGTGTACTCCACCGGTTTCATGACCTCAAAGTCGAAGCCGTAGTCAGGAAGGTTACTTGTGGGTCCTGACTAGAGGAAATCCTACCTGACCAACCTAGAGGAACGTCAGGTTCCCTGAGAGTTCTCAGAAGAGGTTGTGATGTCAAGTTTTCGTAGTTAAGAAGTCACAAGTCGAAAGAAGTGTCAGGTTGAGAGTTTCACTGTGTTTAAATAATATCAGATCTCCAGTCTTTAAGTTTGACAGAGTAACCTGATTTGAGTTCCCCAGTTATCCCGATAAAGGGAAGGTCTCCGATATCCCCTCTTAGAGAAAGGAACTGAAAAGGTCGAAGATCTTTGGCAGATATAAAGGGACAAAGGTCTACGATAGTGAGGTTGAAGACGAAGAGAGTAGCGTAGAGAAAGAGACTGACAGGACGTACGGAGAATATTCCTCGGAAAAGTAATGTAATTCGGAGGACACTATTAGGTCCTATTAGTAGAGGAGAGTTCCAGGAATTGAATCAGTGTGGACGGTTCAAGTAAAACGGTACATTTTTCATTGTATAAGTGTCCAAGGTTCCAAGTCTTGTATCCGTAGAAACCTTCCAATAATAGGACGAATTATAATACACTGAATTGTAACATTGACAAAAGGATTGGTTTATTAAATCTCCGATAGACGGTACATGTTTCAGGAGGAAGTGTTTAGCAAAAGAGATGAGATCTGGGGGTTGGGTTCTAGGGGTGTGAATAAACATAGAGATAAGACAAGAGATGGCAAGTAGAAATAAAACCAAAGGGTTATATTTCTGTTCATCGAAGTAGGGACTACAGTTTTACATTTCCTTCACTTCAATCAAACGTAACTAAACCCCTTTCTTACAATGTCCGTCTCCCTTCTCAGTCAAGACTCCGAGATTCCGCGTCCACACCGACCGAGGGACTTTTTTGTCCTCCTTCGTCCTCTAAGACCCTTCTTACTTACTTCTACTCTTACGACCGTTACTCTAGTCTCCTCCCCCACGGAGTGGGCGGTGAAAATGGAGGTCTTTGGACCCTTCTGTCGTGCCAGAGAGGAGAAAACACACGACAAGAGACCGACAACACCACTTATGAAATAAAGTCCCGGATTCCTTCGTGTAGGGTCCGTTTAGTAGTTTTCCCATCCACAGTACTAAATGGAACTGGAATCAGTTACTAACCTTTAAAGAAAATTGACGGAATCACGACAGGGTTTCTCGGTTTAAAATTGGGCTCCATTTGTTCGGTGGGCGTACACCACACCTCTACCTGAGCCCAGGGACTGAGTTCCGGAGTCCTCGGTTAGACCACTTGAGCGAAGTTAGGAGCGGAGAAGGCCTTCGCCCACGCTTAAGCGGAATGAGGGGGAGTCAGAGCCCCTGGAGACGCGACGAGTAGTACGAGTGTAGGCACACAAAACGTATACCTGGTCCGTCTCTAATGGTTTGAGGACTTGAGACCGACCAGGGTCTTCGGTTTTCAGTCCTGGGCGGGGGAAGAGAGGTCCGTCTCCTTCGGTGCTCCCGACCTTCCTCGGCGACGAAATGTCTGAGTAAGAGGAGACCTAAAGGACGGAGAGAGCGGACGGTTTGGAGTAAGACTTGTCGGGCCGAAGTGGAAGATACTCAGTCCAGTTAACGCCTTTCTTTGGACTAAAGTATAGTCCGACATTGTCTACTCGAAAACCCGTCGTGCACGGGAGGTCGCCTTCGGTCCCGGAGGGCAGCACCCGAGACGGAAGTGACGACGTACACCCGGGGTCCCGAGACGTGCGGTGGTGGGGGAGGGGGCTTCGGGTGTCCCTGTTTGTCGCAGTCACACGCGAGACTGCCGGTCCCGTGGCCGTTTCCCACAAAGGACACAAGGGGTATCGGATCTACACACCGAGTAATAAACTAGTAGAAGTCTTCCTTCTACACTGTTCGACCCCTCGGCACCGGTGAGGAGACGTGTAACTGTCGACTTTTCCCGGAAACAGAGGACCAGGGAGTGCAGTAGACCCGTCCTCGGGCCCTTCTTTCTCCTCCCCCTTTCTTGTCGTCGGAAGGGCGAGGACCGACTCACCGGGACCGTTGGTTCCTCATTCTCTATACCCGGTCTTAATTGTGCCCACAGTAGGGGGTAGATTCATCTATGGTGCACTTTGGACAAAACAATAGGTCTCGGTCTTTGACGAAGGATTTGAATTCCTTGTTTGGGTGATATAATAAATAACAACAACAGCGATCGTCATCTTCATCATCATCTTGTCTTCGCCCTTTTCTTTCTCGTTTAAGGATAAGTTTACCAGTTTGCCTTTGTTGCTCCTTGTAAAGGACAGTCTTCGAATTTATGACCCTTTGTTGTAAAATCTTTCAGATTTTTGATTCCATTAGTTTTCTCTCTTTATTACACTTAAGTATAGTTCTTAATTATATCTAATCATTCTAAAGTATAAATCCTGTAAACTTTGGTAGATGAAAGACTACTTAAACCGTTCTTCATCTTTATACGGTTCCTAAAAACAAAAACAAGAGAATCTTTCTGTCCCATAAACCCATTGAGGTACAGACCCTACACACCTCGTCCCACTAACTACCGACAGCCCCCTTGTGAAGGAGTAAGACGGTAACCCGGTGACTCCTATAATATATGTCTTTATTTAGGATTTGGATGGACCTTAATAGTGTCGCTATTGTAGTGTGTCGAGTAAATATATACCAAATTGTCGTTCTAAAATACGTGTCATCGAATACGAATTTATCCATATGTGTGTCTTCTCGATATACTGTCTGTTCTGATACTTGAATGTACTACCAACCTTCTGTAAGGTAAGAGATTATATGAACCTTAGGACCGAGAGTTGTCAGAAGAACAGGAATACACCTTACGACTAAACTAAAACTTAGAAAATCTAAAACCTAGAAAATCTTCCTAATTGAAATATACATCTGTCTCATTCGTTATCAGGTCACTTTACTCCAGATCCTAGGGTTTCTTCAGTAGGGAGTAAAGAACATGAGACCACCTGCTAAACTTTAGGGTAGTAGTTTTACAGGAGGTAATTTTGATTCTAAAACCAAGACCAGTTTTATCAAAATCGGGATTTCAGATAGTCGGTTTGTGACTATACTTTTTGTATTCCCGTCTAAAACTATCCTTGGTTCCCTTTCATTTTTGTTTCCCCTCCTCTCTAAACATCGAGACAGAAAAAGTCATTTGAGGTGACTCAAAGATCAAAACTGAGTTGTACTAGGATTAGAAAATATCCCTTTACCTGATATTAAGGAACAACTACCTAGTCGACTTACCGGACTATTTTGGTAGTGTCAAGTCAGAATCTAAGGATCTATACATGTAACAAAAAGGACTCTACTTACTCATTCACTTACCTACTTTCTCACTTACTTGGTTATTTATTTGATCACTTAGGACTTGGTACCCACTTGGTGTTGTTCTCTATACAATGATTTTCTTCATTCTCTACTCCGTCGTTTATACACTGAAGAAAACGGAGGTAAGAAAATCAAAAGAAGTTAGAAGGGACGGTCTCAACAAGGTTTATGTGAATTTTTATTTTAATTTTCCCACGAAAAAATAAAGTTGTCTGTTTCTTTATGTCATAATCCTAGTGTTATCGTTCGACAATGAATTCGATTTAATTCATAGAAGATAGATATACCGTTAAGTAGGATGAGTTTCGGGAATTATGTGAGACTCTGTATCTAAAAAAATGAAACTGTTCATATACCGTTTAGGACAGAGACAACAATATCGAGTTCATACGCTGTGAGTGCATTCCACACACTAAAGACTCCTAATATACCTATAAACTGTTACTGTGTAGAGATCTTGGGTCTGGAATAGTAAGGATCTGTGCTAGAGTATGTCGGTATGAAACCCTGGTTGTAAAACACTTCTAGATTAAGGGACCTCGTGGGTTCACCTTTGACCTCTTTCAGAAAACTTGACCTAGTTCTGTACTCGTTTGTCTTTATCTCTTATTCCCCGGGTCACTAGTTTCTGGGTACCAATGGACTCAACCCCACCGTAGAACTTGGACAATGCGTGTAGTAGTTTCGCCAACGGGTCCATTCCACACAGGTGGCAGTGTTTATACCGGAACATCGGGTAAGCGAGTCGGGAGACGTGTTCGACGAACCACTGGAGTGCCAGGAACATCTACATGTCGACGTCGGTCGCTTAGCGGAGCCCTGGTCGAAGACGGTGAAGAAGTTAACTCCTCCACCGGGTCCTTGAGTCGTAGTACGGCCAGGGGTCACTGGACGTCCGACTCCTTCCTTTCTCTTCTAGTTCTGGTCAAACCGTAAAAGGGATGAGGTCAGAAGTTCAACACCAAGTACCCTATTTCTGTCGATGTTACCGTTAAGTCTTTATTTTTCAACGTAGAAATTTTTCAATCTTTGTACGAAAGGAAAGGTGTGAGACTTGTCTATAATTCTGTTTTAACTGGGTTTACCGGTTTCTACACGATATATATTCCTACTTTTTTAATCTTCGTTGAACTTAGAGGTTAGAATTCCTTTATCTATTTACTATCAAGTATTTATTTTACTTTATATGTGTGGGTACTTTTCATTAAAAACATTATCAATTAAAATACACAGTCGAACCGATCCGTTACTAAGGGTCTATAAACGAGTTTACACAGGTCTACAACGACACTTCTAAAAAAAACAATTTTCTAATCGTAAATTTAGTCATCTGAAATGTATTTCGTCTAATGAGAGGTATTACACTTACCCGGAGTAGGTAAGTCAACTTCCGGAACTCTCTTTCTGACTGGAAAGACCTCTTTCTCCCTTAAGACAGTCGTCTAACGGAAATGTAAGTTTATGGTTGAGTCGAAAAGACCCCAGAGGTCACACGGTCGAGATCTAAAACCTGAATCGTTAAATATGTAAACATACTCGGCTAAGGAACTTAGAGAGAGAGAGAGGTAAAGAGATAAAGAGATAAAGAGGGAACAGAGAGAGAGTGTCAGGGAGACAACGAGGATGAAGGAAGGGAGATTCAATGTTCCTTACTGTAAACGTCTGAGTCTTTCAAATAGTTCCATATAATTCTTTCGTCTCTTAAGGGACCACCAAGCCCTGAGATGGGAGAGTGACGCCTTCGGACCAAAGTCAAGGACTCGTCCCTGGATTCAAGGTACGTCGTCCTGGGGGGTGGGAGGAGAAGGGGTGGGTTTTTTTTATCCTCTTCTTTCTTTTTTCAGAGGTTTTATTGTACATATGGTACTAAACATGCTTACACTAATGATCACATACTTGGATTTGTTGATTAACAATTACTATCCACTCCCACCCTCTCAAATAAAAGAGAAGGAAATTTTGAAAAATTTAAAATAGAAAATTTTAGATAATTTTTGAGTAAACGGTAAATGTAACAGTAAATTTTAAAATATGTCAATATACAATCTATGGAGTTTGTCTGTAGTCAGTGGAGGATTAGAAAATTTGATCTATAGTTTATTATGGGACTGGTCATTGTGACTTCTTCGACTTCAATTTGTCAAGATACTTCTGGATGTTCTGGAAAATCTTGATTGTGAGTCTTTTCTACAGGAAAAGTAATGTCCCCTGACCTTACGTTTTCATCCTTCAGTTCTTTGTGGATCTCATTGTCCGTTTAAACCGGAACCTCATGTCTTATTTCGTCCCGTTTCCGATTATCTCAAGACGGTTCTCTTGTGTGACTAGTATCGTTTGTGGGAAAAAGTTGTTGTGTTCTCTTCTGAGATGTGTACCTGTAGTGGTCTACCAGTTGTGGTTTTAGTCTAACTAATTTAAGAAACGTCGGTTTTTACCTCTTCGAGACATGTCAGTCGTTTTTATTCTGACCCTCCACTGACACCGAGTCTAGTACTCGAGGAATAACGGTTTAAGTCTGACTTTAACTTCTTTCACCTCTTTTGGTGATCCGGTAAGTCCATACTGGATTGAGTTTGGGGAATACTAATATGTCACCTTCACTCTTTATCTAAATTCCCTGATCTAGACTATCTGTCTCACGGACTACTTGATACCTGCCTCCAAGGACAGAGGTAACATGTCCTCTGTCCTTAGTTCTGGTAGGGGGTTTTTTCTTTACGTTTTTTCGTTTTACCGAGAGACCCCTCCGGAATGTTTATCGACACTTTTCTTCTCTTCGTTTTTCGTTTCCTCTTTTCCTTTCTATATGGGTAAGCTTACGTCTCAAGGTTTCTTATCGTTCCTCTCTATTCTTTCGGAAGAAGTCGTTAGTTACGTTTCTTTATCTCCTTTTGTTGTCTTATCCTTTCTGATCTCTAGAGAAGTCCTTTTAATCTCTATGTTTCCCTTGTAAAGTACGTTTCTACCCGAGCTATTTCCTGTCTTTACCATACCTGGATTGTCTTCGTCTTCTATAATTCTTTGTCACGGTTCTTATGTGTCTTCTTGACATGTTTTTTCTCAAAGTCCTGGGTCTATTAGTACTACCACACTAGTAAGTGGATCTCGGTCTGTAGGACCTTACACTTCAGTTTACCCGGAATCTTTCGTAGTGACACTTGTTTTGATTACCTCCACTATCTTAAGGTCATCTCGATAAAGTTTAGGACTTTCTACTACGACACTTTCACGACGTGAGTTATACGGTCGTTTAAACCTTTTGAGTCATCATCGGTGTCCTGACCTTTTACAGTCAAAAGTAAGGTTGGGATTTCTTTCCGTTACCGTTTCTTACGAGTTTGATTGCGTGTTAACGTGAGTAGAATGTGTGAAGATTTCATTACGAGTTTTAAGAGGTTCGGTCCGAAGTCGTTATGTACTTGGCACTTGAAGGTCTACAAGTTCGACCAAAATGTTTTCCGTCTCCTTGTCTCTAGTTTAACGGTTATAGACGACCTAGTACCCTTTTCCTTCTCTCAAGGTCTTTTTGTAACTAAAGACGAGATAACTGATACGGTTTCGGAAACTGACACACCTAGTGTTATTTGACACCTTTTAAGACTTTCTCTACCTTTATGGTCTGGTAGACTAGACGGAGAACTCTTTGGATACACGTCCAGTCCTTCGTTGTCAATCTTGACCTGTACCTTGTTGTCTGACCAAGGTTTATCCTTTTCCTCATGCAGTGCCGACATATGACAGTGGGACGAATAAATTGAATATACGTCTCATGTAGTACTCTTTGCAACTCGACGTTCTTCGTGTTCGTCCTTAATTCTAACGACCCTCTTTATAGTTAGTGGAGTCTATACGTCTACTGTGGTGGGAATACCGTCCTTCACTTCTCCTGATTTTTCGGAGGACTACTTTCACTTTCTCCTCTCCCCTTTTAAACCAAATTTGGAGTCGTAAGTCTTTTACTTCTAGTACCGTAGACCAGGGTAGTGAAGTACCCTTCATGTACCCCTTTGTCACCTTTGTCACAGTCTGAAATAAAACCTCCCGAGGTTTTAGTGACGTCTACCACTAACGTTGGTACTTTAATTTTCTACGAATGAGGAACCTTCCTTTCAATACTGGTTGGATCTATCGTATAAGTTTTCGTCTCTGTAATGAAACGGTTGTTTCTAGACAGATCAGTTCCGATACCAAAAAGGTCACCAGTGCATACCTACAATCTCAACCTGACACTTCTTTCGACTCACGGTTTCTTAACTACGAAAACTTGACACCATAACCTCTTCTGTGAACTTTCAGGGAACCTGACGTTCCTCTAGGTTGGTCAGGTAGGATTTCCTCTAGTCAGGACCCACAAGAAACCTTCCTGACTACAACTTTGACTTTGAGGTCATGAAACTGGTGGAGTACGCTTCTCAACTGAGTAACCTTTTAACTACGACCCTCCCTGACTCCCGTCCTCCTCTTCACCTGTTGTCCTACTCTACCGACTTACCGTAGTCACTGAGTTACTTGTACTCAAACTCATTTGCCTGACCCTACCTGACCCTACGGACCGCACGACGCCAAGTACCCCACCGTTTCTCAGACTGTACTGACTCGCTGACCTGACTTACTTGACTTGACTTGGATAACAGAATCTCTTGAACTTTCTTGTACTCACTGTCCGAAAAAAGGTTTTTATCCATCATTTAACCCCAGTAGAAATCACCTCCTGTTTGACTATGTTACAGACATACGGTTTACGGTTCTCTATGTATTATTTATATATTTTACCTGATGAACTGGGACCAAGTAAACTGAATAGAAGCTCGACGGTAGGTTGTTTATACTCACTTTCAGTCGGTTCACTGTGTCCCTCTATTCTTAGTTCACTATGGGACAAATGTTTCGACGAGACTCTCCAATTTTACGGAGTACGAAGAGTTTGAATTCGTCCGTCTATTTAGGGGACCTCAAAAACACTTTTGTGTTTAACACTTTTTGTGAGGTCTCAAAGACTAAGTCAGCCCGTCTCTGCCTCGGGTTCTTGAACGGAAAGATTGGTCGAGGGTCCACCACGGTTACGACGGTCAGGGATCTGGTGAAAAACTGTAAGTTTGTCGTAGTAGTACATTCGACCTTCCCACGTAGAAGTGAGAGTCTGATTCCACTATAAACTTTATCAATCGTTGGTCATCTTACTTCTAACACTGGTTAATGTTCTCTACGTGTACGTCATTTACCGTCCGTAATTGGTGACCAAAGGTTTAAAGGTACGGCAGGGTTCATATATCTTTTGGACAAGTGAACCAACAGTACCGGGATTCCTAACCCCCTCATGTAAACAAGTATGACCATTGTTCCCTCAGAAGACCCGTAGATCCTTAAGATCTTTTTAGTAACGGAACCCCCTCACTCTGTACGACCCAAGAGACACACTGGAATCGCTCCGGTGTAGGAGAAATGAGATTCCATTGGATCATCATTTCGCCTAAAACAAAAACTACTAACAATGAAAAGGTCACGGAAGTCTCTACGAAAGTAGGGACAAGAAGTCCCGTGTCCAGTCTATTTCTTCTGAATTTGACTTCCAATATAATAGATACCTATTAATTAGACAAAGGAGGTTCACAAGGAAACTCTTAAAGAGAGAATTCCTGAGTATTAAGCTTTTTATAAATTCATTCGTTAATATTCATTACTATACATATTTATAGAATAAAAGTAATTCTCAACATTTATACCTTTTGTCTAGGTCCAGTAGGTGATAACAAACCTTGTTTGTGGTCTCCTCTTGCTAGCAAACCTAGTCTTAGGGGATTGGTAGTTAAAGGGTGTTTCTTTATACAAGACTTCTCCTACACCGGATTCATTCCAGTGTGTTTCTTGGGTCGTACAGACTGGTGAGGGGGTTCCTTTACTAAAAAGATCTTTAGGGTCTACGGGTCTTCTGAGGGAACAATAGTCATACTTGTTTACATGAGAGGGTTAGGAATCACGGTACTGTTGGTTCACTTGTCCAAAAGATATATGAACCCTTCCAAACCTTTAAACCTTTGGGCACCAATTACGGACGGTAAATGACGTACGCGTGGAGAACATTAACCAGTATTAGAAACAAAATAACCAACGATTGATAAAGTTTATAGTGGAATCAGACTCTCACTTCTACGTGGGAAGGTCGAATGTAACAAGACTCCCCTTGTTTTTCATGTTCCAAAAATTAAAATATTTACTGACTTGTATCTAAAACAACTTTTTAAGATTAAATTCAATAGGATCAGATCACGGTTCTTGAGTTTTAAAAAATTTCAGGTAAGAGGGAGGGATAAATAAAAGGTGTTACTTTGAGAGTGGACGAGAGTGTTCCTCGTTCACAGTTTAAAGTAAAATGTGTCCTGTCCCCAGTCGAAAGTACCCGAGGGTAAGGATTGTACATCATGTCTTACTTCTGAGGTTTCGTATAACGGAAAAGGGTTAAGGACCGTTTTACCACTACAATGATTTTCCGTTCTGGACAGAGAACGGGTACTCTTCCAGGGGACGTAACTAGGTTCAGACTTGTAGAACCGAAAGTACTGTCATTTGTACAGGATCTCTTTCGTATGGGTCCTTCGATGTTGTAATTCATTTGTAACTAAGGTATACTGAGATAAAGGATAAAGGTGGGTGAGAACAAAATAGTAGGGACTCTATCTAGAAGTTCCTATCTGTATATTTGAGAATTACAAGATCCATATAAGTTTGAAACAAATATAAACTATATAGAAAGAGAAGAGATAAATCTCCTTTCTCAACAGTTCAGTGACGATAATTTTTTATGTATGTGGGGGTTGTGTGTGTGATGATTTCTCTGTGATCATTCCAAAATTTATGACTTTGTAGGTTCTATTTTGGGATAATTACTGGATTCATTTTTACAGTTAGAGAGGATAGAGAGTTCGTCACCATTTCTCAGGCGGACGGTTACGTCCTCTACGTTCACTACACCCAAACTAGGGACCGAGTCCTTCTAGGGGATCCCATCCTTTACCGTTGGGTAAAGTCATAAGAACGGACCTTTTAAGGTACCTATCTTCTCAGACCGTCCGATGTCAACTTCTACAGAGTTTCTAAGTCTGTACTGACTCACTGACTCCCGCGTGTGTGTGTGTGTGTTCTCAGTCTCCAGACCCGACGTGAGAGTCTGAACGGTAGATACTCCGTGTAAAGTTAACATTTCTAAGAAGTTGGTGTCGACGACGGGGTGGGTGAAGTAGTGTAGTATCATAACGGTCTACCAGGTAACTCTACTATAAATACTTACAAAAGACCATTTGAGATTTCGATTCGTTAACATTTCCCAATTCACTCTCTTACGGATTGTAATAAACCCTTTTCTTCAAGATCTATTGAAAAATTTAAAAATCTTAAAAAAGTTCGTGGACCTCAAGAGTAATAAGTATTAGGAGAGTTTTATATCGAAAGGAGACGTTACAAAACAACAACAAAAAATTAAAAAATTAAAACAAAAAACCGTCGTGGAAGGTCGTACATTCTAGAATCAAGGGGTGTTCCCTAGTTTGGTCACGGAAGATGTGACCCTCACGTTTCAGAATCGGTGACCTGGTAGTCTCTTCCGGGAGACATGTTCCCATGACTACGAGTTCTGTAAGTAAGAAGGAATGTTTATATCACAGTCTAAGAGTGAAGGACTTCGTTCTCTCGTGAATACCTTCTCTCCTTGGAAGAGGTCCGGTTCTTTGAGGTCTGATACCGACTATCTCCCTATAGTTTCCTCCTTTAAGGATGTAAGGGTCCCATACTAGAAAAACATTTCAGTCACCGTTCTGTTTTCGTTTATGAGATCCTCAATGTTGTTTTTATTCGGTAAGAGGTGAGGGGTACCGACGGGAAGTAGACAGATGTCTAAAGGTACTTTTCTTGACACCTCTTCTATAATCACCAATATCGTAAGTGATTCGGGTCTGTGTTCGTCATTAAAGACTTTCGTTTCCAAAGTCTAAAAGGGATGTGAGAAATCAAAGAGAGGAGAAAATGTTGACATTCGTACTATTATACCTTTAGTACTTTAGTTATGATAGTCGAGATTGGGGAGGGGGTTGTAGTTTCACCCGATACCCGATCACCTTTTACAACCACGTAACACAAATTGTTTTTAATAGGAATCTAGATAGGTTTATCAAGAAATAATCTTAATTTAGTATACGGGATCCCACCCCTTTACGATGTACCCAATGTTATTAGACCGTATTCTGGTTCAATTAAGACGGAGGGGTTTAAGTTATAGTAATTGAGTCACAGGATGTGATACTTTAGACATTTGATGACTCCAAATATAGTCAAGTATAATATATACTTACGTCGGTGGAGACCCCAACTTTGTTTCCGATTTGGGTTACAAGTCACTAAACCGACCCGACGACGACGACGATTCAGTGAAGTCAGTACAGACTGAGACACACTGGGGTATCTGCCATCGGGTGGCCCGAGGGGTCAGGGACCCTAAGAGGTCCGTTCTTGTGACCTCACCCAACGTTAAGGAAGAGGTTACGCACTTTCACTTTTCCCTTTCACTTCAGTGAGTCAGCTCAGGCTGGGAGTCGCTGGGGTACCTGACGTCGGAAGGTCCGAGGAGGTAGGTACCCTAAAAGGTCCGTCCTCATGACCGGGAGGCAACCGACCCGATCTTGTCCATTTATCGAAACGTTTTGTCGTGTTCAACCGTTTTGGGAGGGACACCGACTTTACGTTAACATAAAGATCCAAACCGGTCCCAAAGTGAAATGTAGTTCGGAATTTCTTTTGTAAATAAAGATTAGGTTCATTAGACTTACACCTCCGTTCGTCTATCCTCCCGATAACACTGGAATTTAGAGTCCTCTACGATTTAGACGGACAAAGTCAAGAAATTTATTTCTGATGAAACATGTGTAGAGGGTACGTAGATGTGAGACGAAGAGTCAAGGACGAGTAACGTCCGTTAGTAGTGCCTTAGTCTCCGAGAGTCTTCCAGAACCTCCCGGAAGTCTACCTTTGTTATAAACTCGATGTGGGTTGTGATGAAGTAGAAACCCCTAAATTCGATACGGAAACCGACCTTTGGTGGTTCTTGCAAGTAAGGTCAGAGACAGGTCACGAAGAGTTCGAAGTTGTATGTGTTCTTAATGTACGCCTACAACTATTTTAAGTCTAAAACTGGGTTCACCAGACTCTATACCGGATTCTATGACACAAAGGTTGTTCGAAGGATCATTATGACTGTAAACAAAACACCTGATATGAAATTCTTATTACTTTACCTATAGAACAAAGTGATCCTGAGTACGTTCATTTCACCTATATAGATTACCGGACTTATGTCTATCCTGGAATATCCTTTGTTCTCCCTCTTTGACTGGTCCTCAACGTCCCACCCATCCCCGACCGAACACAGAACAGTTAACGGTCGGTACAGGACGACTTACACAAAAAGAAGAGGTAACAATAAGGAGACGTCTCCCTGTGTCCATTGAAACGTTGTAAAAGAATAATTAAGTAGAGAATCATTCTAAATTTCAGTCCCTTGATTTCACGTGATGTCGTTGTAGGGGAACCCGAAGGGACCACCGAGTCACCATTTCTTAGATGGACGGTTAGGTCCTCTGTACCCAAGCTAGGGACCCAGTCCTTCTAGGGGACCTCCTTCTTTACCGTCGAACGAGGACATAAGAACGGACCCTTTAGGGTACCTGTCTCCTCGGACCTTCTGATGTCTGGTACCCCAGTGTTTTTTCAACCTGTACGTAATAGTCTACATAAAATATTGGAACGAATAGGTCTTAAACGATCGAAGGATCTAAAGTCTAAGTTTCTTTTTGGTTCGTTGTTTTATTTTAATTTCACTATCTTCTACTCCTCCTTCTCTCTAAAGAGTTTCTATTCTTCCATTTTAAATGGTTAATATTTTATCAAGAGTTACAAATTACAGTCCCGTTTGTTAAAAAGTCAGTGATTCAAAACAGGTTGAGACTCTCGGGTGCCTGACGTCGTGTCATTTGAAGGGACAGGAAATGTTAGAGGTCTCAAACGAGTTTGAGTATAGGTGACTCAACCACTTAATGTGTATATTTATTCTACGGTTTAGTAGTTTACTTTGATTTCAAACAGTAAGATTCGAACTGTTCCTTCTCTAAATATTATGTAAACTCTTACTACAAATAAGTGAAGGTGTTTTTGTCGTTACATTTGATAATCAATAGTTACCCTTAACTATAGACAATAAACCCTTTAATTGAGTACACCTTATTTGGTCTCGTCTTGTTAATTCGTTACACGATGAAACCCATGTTTAATAAAGAAAATTTTATTGAGAGGAAATACCCTTTCCACTCAATTCGAAGGTTTTAATATACAAATTCCTTTTCCCCATTATAATACTTTCCCGTTTTTCCCCGAAAAAATCCACGTAAACTAATTTTGTGAAGACGTTTTGAATCAGTGGTTTTGTCGACACGACTTTTAAAACAACTCTTTTGGGTAAAACAGGAGACGTGTCCTTCAGTAATACGTTACCCCTTTTATACGCTACTAGTACATGGTTCTTCAACACACCAAGATTTGAGTCCCAGACTGTGTGACTTCACAAACGTATTTGTAAGTGGTATGATCGGTAACTCCCCAGTCTCAAAGAAACGGATCCTTCGATAATAATGTGTCTAAACAATTTCTGTGTTAATTTTAATAACAGAGTTGTAACTTTCGATAGTAAATCTAATAAGTCTTTTTCTTACAAGATTTCAGTCAATAGATCCCCTTCTTTTTTGAAGATGATATTAATACGCACTTTATGAAGTCAAGTCAAGTCAAGTCAAGTCAGCGAGTCAGCACAGACTAAGAAACGTTGGGGTACTTAGAGTCGTACGGTCCGGAGGGTCAGGTAGTGGTTGAGGACCTCAAGTGAGTCTGAGTGCAGGTAGCTCAGTCACTACGGTAGGTCGGTAGAGTGGGAGACAGTAGGGGAAGAGGAGGACGGGGGATAGGGAGGGTCGTAGTCTTAGACAAGGTTACTCAGTTGAGAAGTGTACTCCACCGGTTTCACGACCTCGAAGTCGAAATCGTAGTAAGGAAGGTTTCTTTAGGGTCCCAACTAGAGGAAGTCTTACCTGACCCACCTAGAGGAACGTCAGGCTCCCTGGGAGTTCTCAGAAGAGGTTGTGGTGTCAAGTTTTCGTAGTTAAGAAGCCGTGAGTCGGAAGAAGTGTCAGGTTGAGAGTGTAGGTATGTACTGGTGTCCTTTTTGGTGTCGGAACTGATCTACCTGGAATCAGTCGTTTCATTACAGACGAAAACTTATACGATAGATCCAACCAGTATTGAAAAGAAGGTTCCTCATTCGCAGAAAATTAAAGTACCGACGTTAGTGGTAGACGTCACTAAAACCTCTGGGTTTTTTATTTCAGAATGTGACAAAGGTGACAAAGGGGTAGATAAAGGGTACTTCACTACCCTGGTCTACGGTACTAGAAGTAAAAGACTTACAACTCGAAATTCGGTTGAAAAAGTGAGAGGTGAAAGTGAAAGTAGTTCTCCGGAAAAATCTTCACCAGTTTTTATAAGTAAATGTTAAATCTTATAAATTGGTTAAATTTCGGACGGGGTTTCCCGGTTCTTCGGTCACAAAAGTACTTCGAGGTACCAGACTAAAACTTTGTTATATTGTGACTCACCAGCATTACAGTGATATGTGGTTCTTGAGAAAAAGTAACACACCTTTATAAAAGCCTTGTTAAGAAGGATTACTGTAGAATCAGGTGGGAAGAAACAAGGATGAAATAGAGACCCCGTCGTGAGACGTTATCTATTCTTGTAATCGAAATGACATTACTAAGGGTCCAATATTAAGAAAGTAAAAATAACTCAGAGGTCCGGAACAGTATCGACTGTCGACCGTACTTCTGGTGTGTTGTCACTCTACGGAAAATTACTACAAAAGTTCCTCATAGTCTAAATGTGTACCACTGAAGTTAGTTGGAGGGAGTTAAACTGTGGGACTTACAACCTTAGATATCCACTCGGAAACTGAAGAACGACAGTGTGAAACTATAGAAGTTCTCGTGATTATCAAACTCTTCTTCGTTAGAGTACGAGAGTTCTTTCGACGAGTCAAGACCACGTTTTATGATTTTTAACAAAGTAAACTACAATCAGAAATTCTGTCGACTTCAGATTATAAAATTATCGACAAGATCTACTTATTACACAGACAACGACGTTTCATTAAAGTTGTGACTTGGATAGTGAAAAACTTATTAAAATATATACTTAATATATAAATATATACACGTCTATATATTCTACGGGTATTAGTAATAATATATACATATATTTCGAAGGGTCCACTGCGATCACCATTTCTTGGGTGTACGGTTACGTCCTCTGATATTCTCTGTATTCTCTGTGTACAAGCTAGAGACTCAACCCTACTAGGGGACCTCATCATTTACCGTGGGGTGAGGCCATAGAAACGGACCTCTTAGGGTACCTGTTTTCTCTGATCGTCCGATGTCGGGTACTCCAGCATGTCTTAGCCTGTACTGTCTTTACTCAATCGTTATGTTATACATATACACATACATATACATTACACATACTCGCATACATATCTTTCTCGTGCAAATGACTGAAAACTAGTAAAATTTATTAGTCTTATAGGTTTTATATGTCATCAGTAATTTATCCAACTTTTATTCCCGTTCTTTTCAATACTTGACTACAAAATATGATGTCGTTACGTTTCTCCATAAGGGAAGGGTTAAAAAAATTATATTTAAATAAATAAAATTAACCTTCAATTAATGAAATGTTATAACATAACCAAAACAATATATAGTGGTACTTAGACGGTGTCCATATGTGCACAAGGGGTAGGACTTGGGGGGAGGGAGGAGGGAGGGGCATGGTAGGGAGACCCAGTGGAGTCACGTGGTAGGGGTTCGTAGGTCATAGTACGTAGCTTGGACCTGACCACTAAGTAAAGTATATACTATAATATGTACAAAACCTTCAAAACCGGTGTCGTTAGTCTCGTCTTTTTCTTTTCCTTAGGTTTAACTTTTTCTTCTTCATTTTGAGAATCACAAACGTCTACTGTACTAGGAGATGTATCTTTTGGGATTTCTGAGGTGGTCTTTTAATGATCTCGATTAGTTACTTATATCATTTCAACGTCCTATATTTTAATTGTGTGTCTTTAGGGAACGTAAGGATATGTGATTATTACTCTTTTATCTTTCTCTTTAATTCCTTTTTTAAAGTAAGTGGTAACGTTGTTTTTCTTATTTTATGAATCCTTATATAGATGGATTTCTTTGATTTCTGGATATATATCTTTTGATATTTTGTGACCACTTTCTTTAGTTTCTCCTGTGATGATCTACCTCTTTATATGACACAAGTACCTAGTCTTCTTAGTTATATCACTTTTACTCATATGATGGGTTTCTTTAGATATCTAAGTTACGTTAGGGATAGTTCGACGGTTACCATGAAAAGTGTCTCGATCTTGTTTATTAAAGTGTTAAACTTACCTTTATGTTTTTTGTAGTTTATCGGTTTCGTTAGAACTCTTTCTTCTTACCTTGACCTCCTTAGTTGGACGGACTGAAGTCTGAGATGATGTTTCGGTGTCAGTAGTTCTGGCATAACCATGACCGTGTTTCTGTCTTTATATCTAGTTACCTTGTTTTATCTTTTGGGTCTCTATTTAGGGAAGGTTTAAAAATTGACTGCATTAAACCTGTTTCAAAATTACTTGATAGACAAGAGGCAATAAGGAGGAATGAAAACAAAGAAGAGTCATTTTCACCTATGTTATTACCGACTTCTGTTTAGTTACCCAGTCTGAGATCTCACTTTGTCTAGATCCAAGTTAGGGGTAGAATTAGTGACCGGTTATGACCAGTTCCCACAGGAAGTGAGACAGTTTTCTCCTCTTACTATTTACTATTACTAGCGTGTCCAGATAACACTCCTAATTACTATCCCTACACTTCAAGTTCATGGACCATATATTTTCCATGAGTGAAGTCTTTATCACTTTCAAAGTAAATTTCATTTAGACCACGAAGAGGACCTAAATCAATTTTAATTTTGAATACCACTATAAAAGGAGTATATTTGAATCAGTGGATCATGTTGTGTATTTATATATTTAGTTATTTCGAAAGTTTTTATGTAGTAAATCCGGACCTCGTTTCCTTTACTGTTAAAAAGAACGACTTACCAGAAAGTGAGTCACAATTCCAACTAGTGAATTAGAGTCTTTTAGGTCTTTTAAGTTGTCGATTTAGAGAGTGGATGTGGGATTAAGTCGAGAAACCCCGGAAACACGGTGAGACGTTAGACAAGGTGGACGTGGAATTATCCACCAGTTCAGTGTTGACTCAGGGTTTTGAAGTGAAACCTTACAAGACGGGAAAATCCGAGTTTTTCTTTCACAAATCTAAATTACCAAAATACCGGGTAGTTTAGGACACACCATCGGAGATTAACGTAGGTCCCCATTCTTAAAGAAAAAATTTAGAAAAAAAAAAAAAAGACTGTCAAATTATTCTTAAATGATTATACGACTCCTAAGGACCTTGCGTAATCCATCCAAAATTAAAAAGAGATAAACTCCAGGGTCGTGAGGGAGTACACCATAAACAAGTGTATCGTTCAGTCTACGTTTTCGTATTCATTTATAAATTAGAGAAAAAAAGGAAAGTAATAATAAAGGGTACTAATTTGTCTCGTTTTCTCGATTACATGGAGGTACCCTTTACTTTATTTTAAAATGACGTAGGTGACACGTATTTTGGTCTCTCTAAAAGTGTCACGATATCATTTGTAAAATAATTAACCAAGAGACTCTTTAGTCTATATGAGAGGAATAAGACGTTCTACCTTTAAATTGGATTACTCTGGTGAAAGAAATACACAATGATCGTAAACATAAATAATAAAGATAAACAAAGTTATATTATTATAAAACCTCTTTACTAAAACATAAGTAGGGACTCCAAATATACTTCTTATTTTGAATTTTTAATTTTGGGTCAGATTATCTCAAAGTTTGTCTATACGGTAATATTCATCCCCGTAAATATACTGATGAATTTATAATAACAAACGAATCAACAAGTCAGACTGTACTTGACTTTTCAAGTACAGACTGAAAAACGTTGGGAAACCCGACATCCGGTAGTCCGAAAAAGTCCGTTCTTATGACCTTACCCAACGATAAAGGAGGAGGTCCCCTAGAAGAGGTGGGTCCCTAGTTTGGGCGTAGAGGACAAAGAGGACGAAACGTCCGTCTAAGAAATGGGCGACTCGGTGACCCCCTCGAGAATTTACAATATTATTAATAGTTAATAATTTTACAACTGTAGGTAACGTTATTGGAGAATAAGTATTGTGACACGTACCGATTGACAAAAGGTGACTTACAAAGGACCAATGAGGAAGGTAGAACGTACACACGCACGATTCAGCGAAGTCAGTACAGACTGAGACGTTGGAATACCTGACATTGGTCGGTCCCTGATATCGGATGGTCCGAGGAGACAGGTACCCTAAGAGATCCGTTCTTATGACCTCGGGAGGAGGTCCCCTAGAAGGGTTGGGTCCCTAGCTGGGGAACAGAGAATACAGAGGACGGAACCGTCCGACCAAGAAATGGTGATCGTGGTGGACCTTTCGGGGGGAAGGTAGAATTTTCTTAAAATTAAAAACAAACAAATTTCAAGTTCGTGGACTTAAAACGTGTTCAAAGGATAAAGGATTATTCAAAGTATAGGACACCGAATAAGGTATGAGAGTTTTGATTTCCCTATTGTGATATTTTTGTATCTTGTAAACGTCAATTATAAGGTTCTGATATATTGTATGTCGAACGACATCCCCAGAACGACGTTAATCTGACTATACTGTAAACCATTATAGTCATTGACCGGTCTCATAATATCTGTTGTAACACATAACACTAATTATTAGAACTTAGTCCGTAAATTAGAGAGGTTCGGAGTCAAAGGTGTAGGTGTCCTCAACCTATTTCACGAAACCCGAGTGTGTAAAATTCTGTCGTGATCCCCTATCTACCAATTTTTAAGTTTAACGGACCGTGTATAATTAACGATTTATTTACAACCGATAGTATTAAAAGGTGTTCTGAAACTTCATAGTGAAAAATTTAAATATACAAAATTTTTGTGGATAAACAAAAGTCGTACTAGGTCTCTATTTATGAATAGACTAGTCAGAGGAAGTTTGGTTCTTCCGTCGAAGTTCTTTATTTTTAGGTCACATCCGTCTATGAGTGAGGTGTCAGAGATAGGAGATCTCGACCGTATCTCAACTTTCATTCGTCCGACCCTCCTCCAAAGTCTTTACATTCCTTCCCGTCCAGAGATGAAACCAGAGAGAAAAACATAAACTACTGTAAAAAATTTACCTTGTTTTATTAAATAAATATAAGACTTTTTTAACATTTCTGGTAACCCTCAAAAGATGAAAACTTATGCAAAAGAAACAACGACAGAATCGTTGTCTTGGGAAAGAAACTTCCCGATGAGAAAACTTAGGGTTATTCATTGTTTTCATCGACACACGAGTCACTGTGTGAATTGAAGGGACTCTATGAACCTTTGTTGAGGTCGAGGAACCCTGTGGACTTTATTTGGTGACGAGAACGTATTCGTCGAGTGAAATAGTCACGTCTTCGCATTAGTGTCTCTCACTTTTACTGGGCGGAGTTCCTCGCTTTGATCAATCACCACTTAAAGGTGTATTTAGTCTACGGGGTCGGACCGTCGGGTCCCCTGTCAACATCGGGTGTTTTCATAAATGAAACCGGGTGTGTAACAACGGGGTTTGTCACAAAATTTCTTAAAACTAAATAAACGGTTGTAAATTTTTGGTCCTCTAACGTGTATTTTTAGTTCCAAAGACCGAAGAGGAATTTTTTTAAAAAAACTTCTAAACCGTTTGGGTGTAAGAGTAAGGGTGTCGCGTAGTCAATCGACCTCCGTTCTACCCCGATGGGAGGAAGGCACCTTATACGTCAGATCCGTACCATGGGAGAGATGGTGACTCGAACGTAACAACAAAAGAGTTGAAGTAGAGAGGAACGTGTAAATGTAATGGTTGGACCGGGATTTTCGGTAAAAAACTCCTAATTCGTTTCATTTTTCTCGTAAGAAATGAAGGTGATTCTATATTTACTTCACATGAAAAGACTACACACCTTACATACCTTCTCTTTATAAAATCCCTGAATCTTAGAGTCCCCGTTTATTTTCAACTCGGGGTGAAGTCCTTCGAAAAGGGTTGTAAATAGAGTACACTAAGAGTGTTCTTGTAGATCTCTATTCTAGAGAATAAATTCATCCCAACGGTCGATATCGTTTATTTGTATCCTATGGGACAATGTTTACTTAAAAATAGAATTTACGTTGATGTTGATCGAGAGACATAAAATAAACCGTTGGGAGACGAGCAACGGTAAAACCTTTCTTTCTTTCACATCGAGGTAACCAGTGAGATGTTATTGTCTCAGTACATTTTTGTTTCTCGAGACAAAACCCGAATCAACCATGACCCCTGTACAGGGTGTCACCATTCCTCTTTCTGGTTTCCTGGGGACTTCGTCCCGAGGTACTTCTTCAGACGTCGTATCACTCTGGGACCGTGGTACTGTTGAAAGTCTTGAAAGATCGACGAGAAAGATTAATAAGTCCGGTCTGGTATGGGACCCCTAAACTTATAGGAAGTGAATGAGAATGACTGGTTCGATCCCCCTCAGGCAAGAAGTCTTTCCCGACGATTGATCGTAGATAAGAGGTTCACAACAATCAGCGAGTCAACACGGGCTGAGAAACGCTGGGGTACCTGACGTACGTCGGGTGGTTCGAGGAGACAGGTACTCTAAAAGGTCCGTTCCTATGACCTCACTCAGCGGTAAAGGAAGAGGTGGATAAGAGGTTTGAACCGAAGTTAAAGAGGACGATCGATCCCTGGTTCTGGGACCTTTGTTCTTTCGATGTAATTCCCGGTTTATTAATCCTCTCACTCTTTTTTTCAGGAAGTGTTATCGTAGACATCTAAAGTATTAGAGGGGTTTCTAGTTCGATCGAACTCTCATAAAGGTATAAACCTTTGTTATCTCATTTAGTTTATAATCGACGTATTAAGGTATAACTAAAAGAGTCAAAACTCTCTTTCTTTGTTAGAGATGGTTTATGTTCGTAGGGAGGTGAAAATTTTACGGACACCAACATAGTTATAAGTCAATCGGTGACAGAACCAAACGTAAGAAGGTCTTCGACTGTTACTCTGTCATGATGCTCGGACTCTGAAAATAAACCTTTACTAGTGTTCGACTCGACTTCCTTACCCTTTCACTTTCTCCTTTCCACACACTATAACCCGTCCACTGAAGACTTCCGTTGACCCCGGGTCAGAATGACCCCTTTGGGACCCAACATCCTACTCTTTTACGAAGCCACTGGGACTAGTTTCTCTCGATCTCATAAAAAGGTGGTCGGACTTCGTACGGCAAGGTAAGTGGTTGAAGGTTTGTGGTGGGCGTAGTCGAGAAAAATGGTCTCTTTTATAATCCGTTTTTCAACGTATAAGACTATCTTTACCCTTCATTGTTTCCTTATATACTACCCGTAGTTATCGTAGACAAAGTCTGTGAGTAAGAAAGGAAGACTTATTAGATAGGTAGGGTGTTGGTTGTGCATGTTTGGTTCCTCGGGAAAAACAATTCTCGACTAGTGGTGGTCAAACCTCCTAATTATCGGTATAATGTATCTGGTAGTTAGGTATCTGTCACTATCCTTGTATCTTCTTTTGGAATTCTTACAACTTTAGGAACTCCCTACTAAGATGATGTTTATACCTTATGTTTGACAGCACAGCCATCGGACTGTTCTTGGACAAGTCCTAAAATCGAAGAACTTCGGTCACACATATGGGAAAGTAACGCTTAAGGAGACACAAGAGTCACAGCGATGTAGTAAACGAGACGGACAAGGCGGAATAGGATTACAGATAGTTCACAAAGTGAGAGGACGTAAGAGGACCCCATCCGTGTCCGACGAAACGGACGTGGAATTTACCGTATAATTAAGGGAAAATGGAAATCCCGAAGGGACCACCGAGTCGACCATTTCTTGAGTGGACGTTACATCCTCTGGACCCAAAGTTAGGGATCTAAGTCTTTTGCGGGACCTCTTCCCTTGTCGATGGGTGAGGTCATAAGATCAGACCTCTTGAGGGAGCTGATATATCAGATACCCCAGTGTTTCTTGACCTGTGCTAACCCGCTGAAAGTGAAAGCCCCTTAACACTAAATGTTTATTTACCCGAAGGAGAGTATTGTTAATGTCCTAAAAGACCTTTAGTTTTCGTTGTGTTTCACCGATTGTCGGGTTTGACACCTCGGTCTGAAGCATCCAGACTTAGGATAGACATAGTAAATATTTAAGTGTTAAAACACTGGGAGAGGTAGACGACACACGAAGTCAAAGAGTACTTATTTAACCCGGATTATTATCATGGAGGGAGAAACCCGATAAACCTCCTACACTACGAAATTATGAACATTACACAAATCTTTTCACGGTCCTCGTACCATAATTCACGAACTATTTATTTAGATTTCCCCATTCTGAGGCTATCCGGAAGTTATTACGGAGTCTCAATCACGACCGCCTTTTATCACAATCTATTTTGTCAGTACGGATCCGACAGTTTCATCAAAGATTCATTCGAAAGAAGAGTAAAAAGAAGGGTGGAATGAGGGTCATTTTTCCTCATCACTGGAACCTTAGTAGTCTTCACTCAACCTCTTATTCAGTATAATTAGTGATTGATACTTTTGAACGAGACATACCTTGGTTGAGAAGTGGATAGGTCCTGTCACTGTGGACAGTTTATTGTCTATATCACTGAATACATTTTTATTAAACGTCGGAGTCCCACAAAATAGTTAAGTCATTCGAAACGAATAATGGAAGAAGTGAAGGAAGGTAAGAGTAGGTAAGAGAGGTACCAAGGAAGAGGTCAAAAGAGATAAAATTTAAATCGAAAATAACGTGAAAAGATTAAGTTTCTTTTAAGATGTGTACATCTGGTTTTTATTCTTCCAATGTCTCAGTGTAGACTATTGATATCAGTCTTATAGGTATTGGGTGTTTATTTTAAAACATTTTACACCAGATGTAAGAACCAGGAGTTTTTATTTATATAAGATCCTGGAATTATAACAAATATGGACGAAAATTTTTAAGAATATAACATTGTATAAAGATACGGCCAGTTGAGAAGGAAAGTATATTAAAAATTACAAATGGTGTAAAAAATACGTAGGATAAAAAAAACGTTGGTTAGAGATTAAGACCCTGTAAACTCAATAAAAGGATTGAAAAAAGAATAATTTTTATTGTCTTTACCCTGAAGGAAACACCAGGTCACCGGTTCTAAGGTGTGAAGGTTACGTCCCCCGGACCAAAAGTAGGAACCATTCCCTTAATCTGGGGTGTAACTTTAAAGTAACGTTTAGACGTAACGTAGTTTTCTAGGGAGTACGGAATTGATTCTGGACTGTGACGGTTCATCCGTTTATGAATTTTTTATTATTATTGTCCGTATTTTTAAAGACTTTTTTTTTCAGTAAGGAGTTTAGTATTAATAAAGGAACCTTAAGGATCTCCTTAAAATATCGTGGTGTACCTTAACCATAAAAATTTCGAAACTATTTGTTACGGTTTGATAAAAGGTCTTTCTAATAAGGTGAAATATGAGGAGGATTCAAGTCAAGTCAGTGAGTCAGTACAGACTGAGAAACGTTGAGGTACTAGTGTCGTACGGTCCGTAGGAACCGGTAGTGGTCGAGGACCTCAAATGAGTTTGAGTACAGGTAGCTCAGCCACTACGGTAGGTTGGTAGAGTAGGAGACAGAAGGGGAAGAGGAGGACGGGGGTTAGAGAGGGTCATAGTCTCGGAAAAGGTTGTTCAGTTGAGAAGCGTACTCCACCGGTTTCATAACCTCAAAGTCGAAGTCGTAGTCAGGAAGGTTACTTGTGGGTCCTGACTAGAGGAAATCCTACCTGACCAACCTACAGGAACGTCAGGTTCCCTGAGAGTTCTCAGAATAGGTTGTGGTGGCAAGTTTTCGTAGTTAAGAAGTCACGAGTCGAAAGAAGTGTCAGGTTGAGAGTGTAGGTATGTACTGGTGACCTTTTTGGTATCGGAACTGATCTGCCCGGAAACAACTGTTTCATTACAGAGACGAGAAATTATATGACAGATCCAACCAGTATTGAAAGGAAGGTTCCTCATTCGTAGAAAATTAAAGTACCGACGTCAGTGGTAGACGTCACTAAAACCTCGGGTTTTTTTATTTCAGACTGTGACAAAGGTGACAAAGCGGTAGATAAAGGGTACTTCACTACCCTGGTCTACGGTACTAGAAGCAAAAGACTTACAACTCGAAATTCGGTTGAAAAAGTGAGAGGAGAAAGTGAAAGTAGTTCTCCGAAAAATCAAGGAGAAGTGAAAGACGGTATTCCCACCACAGTAGACGTATAGACTCCAATAACTATAAAGAGGGCCGTTAGAACTAAGGTCGAACACGAAGAAGGTCGGGTCGCAAAGAGTTCTACATGAGACGTATATTCAATTTATTCGTCTCACTGTTATATGTCGGAACTGCATGACGAAATGGATAAACCTTGGTCAGACAACAAGGTACAGGTCAAAATTGACAACGAAGGACTGGACGTATATCCAAAGAGAATTTTTACGTGTCAAAGTTGTACGTGTATTGGAGTACGGTGACAGATTAGAATTTTCTTATACTATAAGTCTTTTGTTTTATAATATTAAATATCAATAAACTATTAATACCTATACTATTTTTTAAAATATATAAATTATACAAATAACCGGTAAAAATACAGAGGTAAACACTTACGGGATAAAATTAAAAAAGTAAATGTAGAAAAGGAGGTAAACCCCCAATATACAATAAAATAATAAGTTTGTATTTCGAGAAATGTATCCTTCCTGTAATTGGAAAACGTCAGAGTATAAAAAAGTAAGTAAAACCAATTGGTAAACAAAATTAGAAAATATCTTTAAACTCTCACACCTTTAAAGGTAAAAACACACATACAACTGAGCAAACGAAAACAAAATGACAAACACTAGATATTGTACAAACTCTTCAAGAGAGAATAGGTTTAAAATTCATCTGGTTATGGTAAAGAGGAAAAAAAGGAAAGAGAGAGAGGTATAAAGTCCTAATGACATCTGTTTACCAACCCCGAGGTTCCCAGTGAACAGAGACATCAGGGTTTTAATTTCTGGATTTAGAAAGGTCACGTTATAGTGACACAGTCCGACTATAAGTTTCGTCATCAAACACCTTCTGTAAAGTTCCTCCTTTCACTTAAGTGTTCGAGGAATTAAGAATCTTAATTTTACGAAAATTTTCTCATAAATCAAGGACGAGAAACCAGGACTTGAAGGACGGAAGGAACCAAATCAGTGATTCAGCACAGGCTGGGAACGCTGGGGTACCTGACATCGGACGGTCCGAGGAGACGGGTACCCTAAGAGGTCCGTTCTGATAACCTCACCCAACGGTAAAGGAAGAGGATGCACGGAAGGAATCGTATTTTTTTTTTTTAGTCTATTCTAAACAATGGTTGAAAGTATGTACGAGACTTCGTCTTACACCCCTCTAAATAGTGACGTGTATGGAAAAGTTTATAGGTATCAACGATCGTCTGACCCTTCAACTGTTTAATGGGTATTAATCCTTAAAGACGAAAGTATAAACTTAAAGAGTAATAAGGGAGGGTTTCGTCAACTTTTGTGAGATAAAACCCCTTATATTGGGTAGGTATTTGTTTGATACCGTTTTTTGTGTTGGTTGGTTCAGTGTCATAAACGACAAAATGTCACTCTTAGTACACCCAAATCCACTTCGTTTTTCTCGAAACTTTTAGTCCATCTACACTTCAACTCAGGTAGAGACATGACGGATACACAGTGGTACCCACTCAGGGAAAGAGTCTCGAGCTAAAAAACTCTACAACTATAATTATGAGTATTATACTTATTTTCAGTCGCTCGGTGATAAGGTACGGTCCATGACCATGAAACATACACTTTTGAGTCAATTAGGAATGTCTTTAGGTCCTTCCATCCACAATAAAAATAGGGGTAAAATTTCGATTATTTTGACTTCGTGTTTCTCATAGCACGATTTCATTATTATGTAGATCTTCCATCTTCTCTTCCTGTACGTTTTTGTTCGTAAATATACAGTCAGTTAGTCGAATTGATAACACTCATGTTTTTGTAGGTTCCTTCACAAACGAACTACGTATGTCTCTTCTGTCAGTGATTTACAATCAAACAAAGACAGGAAATTCACTCTTGGAAGAAGGATGGAGCGTGGCAACGTTCGAGGGGTAGGTGCACTCGGTACGTAACGTACCGTCACCGGGGTTGCGTCTATCCGTATGACTGAAAAACGGGATTTTGTCTCCAGCTGTCCAGATAAAGTCGTTGCAAGGCCTCGTAGGAACCTATATCGAAGGTGGATCTTAAACCCCCTCCCACCTTTTTTCCAAAATCTTAAAGTTCACAAACTCAGTCTTTTTCTTCTATAAGAACATAAAAAGGGTCGTTCATTTAATGAAGTGTTTCGAGTTCCTTTAATCCTTTAAAATTACGAAAAATTCTACCTTTCAATAGTTATTCTAATTGTTATTTGAAGAGTTCAATAACAAGAATCAGTTCTTGTTAATTGTTTGGCATCTGTAGTAGGTAAACTCAGATGTCGGAAAACGAGAAACTCTTTGCGTAAACCTATAGGTCTGTTAGTTCTAAATCTTCTCAAGGTGGTAGGACTTCTGACGCGGTAAAGGAAAACGTCACTTTGAGAGGGAGTTGTTTAGGGGACTGTAAGAGACTAGTAAAACAACAACAACACGGATATCAAAATTTACCTTAGTATATATCAATCAGGACTTTGATATATATTGACTAGGAACTTGTTCCGTCCCCATCACCCCACCCAGTCAGGAAACGTGTCACCTTTTAGACACATTTTGAAATGTCAACTTAGGAGGTCTAGAGACCAAAGTGTAGGTGTCTAAGTTCGTTGACATCTAGTACATGATGTAACAGTCACAACTTTTTTTTTTTTTAAGTGCATATACACGTGGACGATTCAAGTTTAGGTGTAAGTTTTCAGTTGAGATCATATACCGTAAAACTCAGTCCGAACCCTACACCGAGTCGACCCTCTGGACCCAAGTCAAGGATCAACCCTTCTAGGGGACCTCTTCCCTTACCGATGGGTAAGGTCATAAGACCGGACCTCTTAAGGTACCTGATATGTCAGGTACCCCACCGTTTCTCAGTCTGTTCTGTCACTGAAAGTGAAAGTAAAAAGAAATTGAATCGGATTATGAAAACTCTAAGTAGGTATAACGACGTTCGTAGTTATTAACAGGAAAAGTCAACTACCACTCATAAGGTGACATTTTTACATCGTGTCAAATAGGTAAGAGTTCTATTCTTATAAACCTTAGAAAGTTGAACCCTACTATTATTTATTACGGTGGTATTCGTGAGGTCACGAGAACGGACCTTTTAGGGTACCTGTCTCCTCGGACCATCCGACGTCAGGTACCCCAGCGACTCTCAACCTGTGCTGAGTCACTGAAGTGAAAGGGAAAAGTGAAAGTACGTAACCTCTTCCTTTACCGTTGGGTGAGGTCACAAGAACGGACCTCTTAGGGTCCCTGCCCCCTTGGACCACCCGACGGCAGATACCCCAGCGTGTCTCAGTCTGTGTTGACTTCGTTGAATCGTCGTCGTCGTCGTTCGTAAGTGACTTTCCAAAGACACACTTGTATCGAAAGTAAAGTGAAGAAGGCTCGGTAAAACTTCTGTCATATCTTACCTACCCCTAATCTAATCTTAAATTCTTCTATAGAAAACAGATGCAGTTGACAAGAAAAAAGAATGTCTGTCATCGAAGTCCGTTATTGAAAAATTTAATACTACACCAAAGAAGTTTTAGGAACTAGACTTAAGACATAGGTAACTTCATACTGCTATTCCCTTCCACCCGAAAAAAAAAAATCAATTTAACTCGTAAAAGGGGTTTTTAACATAAGCCGTCTCTGACCTTAAAAACTGAATTTCTTAAAAACTGGGGACTGGCAATAGAATTTAATAAAAAAAGACGTCAAGAAAACACATCGTTATGTTCAATGATTGTTTGGTTCTTTGTTTGATCATTTTAAATGTCCTTTTGATCAAGAGAAAAGAAAGACGTTTTAAATATGGAGGATAAACAAGTCCTAATAAAAGAGGAGTAATCATTAACTAATTTTGATTTCTTTTATATCGGGGTCAAAGAGTACTCGTGAATCCGTTATTTGGACACTCATGTGTACGTATATATGGATTGATCGTGAGTGGAAAGTCCTGAATCTAAATTAAGACGAAGGTCTATCTAGTTCTAAAAAGTAATTATGTCACTTCACACTAAATCATTGTCTCAGTGGTTTTATTTACCTTGGAGGGTTCTGAATTAACTTCGGATGAAGGAGGTCGCCTTCTTCTTTAAGACGGAATTACAACGAAACTCCTTATCGATTCCCAGACATTATATTAGGAAGGAGTGTATTATTTCATTTTTGTAGGTTGGGGACGTTTTGCATTATTTCTTCAAATTGCCACTAAAGAGACGTTAAGGAAACTTGTTGTATTAACAGAACTAAAAGACAGTGTGGTGTACGAGACGACGACCTTCAGAAAAGAAGGGTTGACTGGGAGTGTCGTACTAAGAAACTAGAGGTAAGTCTTACCCCTCTACGTCTTTGGAACTTCTCTTAAAAATGATGGTCAGTAGAGATTCACATAATAATCTTACTCTCTTTTTCTAAATTATCGTCGGCAACCGTACGACCGGAACCTTCCGTAATTATAAATGAATCTCGACTCTTTTGTTACCTTCGAAAATACTTCTCGTGTGTGTCTCGACGTTCCGTAATCGGCACACACACAAACACACAGTCTTCCTTGTAAAAGTCTATAGGGCAAGGGGAACTTAGTCCGTTCCGAGTTGGGAAAGGAGATGTCCGTCGTTAAAGTACGAACAGGTGTTCCACCGCTTCAGTGAAATTATTGACACAAGAACGAAGGGTGTGTATATTAAAGGACGGGACTCCTACTGTAATGTCTCCGTAGTTGGTTGTCGTGTTTTACGTTAAGGATCTGGTTTAATCTACTCTAGTTACCGCACCTTTTACATACGAAAGATTTTTCAGGAAGTGTAAAACTTTACAAGGTTTCTCGCTAATGTCGAATTGGAACAGTCCGTTAAGGTTATCAAGACGTTCGGGGTGGGTTAGAGTAGGGGTTAAATTCAATAAAAAAGTGTCAGAATGTATTTTGATCGAATGATGTTGGAATCTGAGACGAAAATACCCTGAAGGTGAAACCTTTTTTTATACTTCTAACTGTTTTGTTAACTTCGTCGATTTATTATTCGTAAAAAGTTTCCGAAGAATTTACTTCACCACGTTTTCACCTTTAGTAAAATTGTAGGTTGTTCCCGGAGTTAAAATACAATAGTATTTAGCCCAGGGGTTCTCCTTCATGTAACTACTTCCTTCTTTGGGTGAGTAGTGGGTCGAAACTTCAAGACACGACAATAAATTAGGGTGGTTGAGTTGTGTCACTTAATTACTAAATGTTCATAACATTCTACTAGTACAGAAGGGTTTACCAAGTCACCTTTTCTTAAACGGACGGTCACGTCCTCTGAACCTAAGTTAGGAACCCAGTCTTTCTAGGGGACCTCCTCCTTTACCGTTGGGTGAGGTTATAAGAAGGAACCTTTTAAGGTACCTGTCTCCGCGGATCACCCGATTTCAGGTACCTCAGTGTTTTCTCACGTTGTGTTGAATCGTTGATTCGTTATTTTTACTGCTAGTATAACGTAGAATGAAAGAGGTGTACTTAATGAATAAGATTCGTAATTTTTACGTATCGTATATATATGTATGTATTTAACACATATACATATGTATTTTATATGATGTGCAAAATTTTAGAATAAACAATGGTAAATAAAGAGTTATAACTCTCTAGAAATTTTGTAAATTGACCTTATAACTATGAAGACTCTGTGAACCATTTCCTTCTTCCTTAAATTCAGCCTTCTTTTGTGTCGGCCCATTTATGATATAAATTTGTAAGTTCGGTAAAAGCCTCACGGAGGTACATACCTATTCAAAGTCTTCCGGACACTTAGAGGACTTTATACGCACACACACACACACACACACACACACACACACACGAACACAAACATCAAACAGTGTGCAGACCTAATTTTTTGGTGTCGAGACTCCAGGTTTCACCCCACTCACTCTCTAAAGGTCCCCTCTCCCTCCCTCTACTTCTCTTCTCCTCCCTCTTCTTTACTACTTCTCCCTCTTCCTACTCTTCCACTACCTCGACTATACTCTAGAGAACGGTACACTGAAAAGTTTTTCCTCTGTTAATTGTCGAAATATATTACGTTCTCTTTTTAGTCGAAGGAATGGACACCACGGTTCATCGACTTACTAAGACACTGTAAATGTGGATACTCTTGTGATTGTTACGGGGACCACTTACATATAACGAAAAGTTTATGAATTCTCTCCCTTACTACAGTGAAAACGGTGGAGAATAAACTCTTTTAGGTACGTTAAAAGTCGTAGTGATTCACGTAATCCCTGCTACTCGAAGGAAATGATTATAGTGTACTGAATATTTGTGGGTTTAGCCTCTTAGTATAAGGTGGTCTATTAAAGTGTTCTTCGGTGTTTTACACCCGTCTGGTACCAACTCTTTCTACTACACAAAGAGTGTAATATTGGGACCAATTGCACATTCTCTTAGATTCTTGATAAAAAAACTTTTAATTGAGGTTTGAAAGTCCGGTGTACTTTAGATTGTTCGACTGTAAAAAGTAGCAAGGACAGTATTAACGTTATCCTTCGAGAGAAGAAACCCATCAAGATAAACTGAAATAAACAGGAAAACCCCCTCCCCCACCCCTCTTCGTCTGTGTTACAATAATGTCGGAGTCCAGAATGGGTTTTTATAGAGGTTCGTTGACGAAACAGTGGATTGACCAGACACAGGGGTCTTGGAGTTTTCCACCAAAAGTCTCGACCCACGTCTCTATTTTCCACAGTAACACGTAAGTGTGGAAAACGATATGGGGACCCTATCCCTCCAATAGTTAAAGTGTTGACAGAAATTTTATGAGACAGCACACAGTGTCGCCCAATAAACTCCAAACGAACCAAACAGTAGAAGTAAACCTAATCTTACTCTCGAAAGTCTAACTAACGGAAGTAGGGTAGTTCGGTTTCAGTGGTGGACCGTCTTGTAGATAAAATGGAGGTGCACTAGTCGAAATACTATGTCCAATTCTTGACTTTCAAGTAGGTCGTTCAATGTGTTGTTTTTTCCTAACCTCTACGATCTGTCCGTTACACACAACATTATTTTTGAGGAGTCCACCAACTATTATTAGGGGATAGGAGGTCTTCTATTTTTTTCTCAGATAATCATATAAAATGGGAGGAAATTTCGACTTGTTTTCTCTTACTAGTTCCAAGTATCTTTTCCACCGTAAATTTTGAGGAGTAAAAGACACAAGATAGGGATTCAAAGAGTGAGTTATGAATGCGACTCATCCGACCCCTATGGGTGACGACCCCTATGGACACATTAAGTGTCTTCAACACTCCACGAAAAGGTCCGGTGTGTCTTCAGTGGTGTCAGAAGACACAGAGTGTTCAAAAGATCTTAAAGTTCCCAACTTCTCCACAGGCCAAACGATGTCGGGAAACGAGGTAGATCTTTTACAGGTAACCCGGTTAACAAACCCCAGGTAAAAAGTGGTCAAGTTGGTAGTCGTAATACCTCCGGTTTCCAGTTACACGTAGGGAACTTTACATTCGAGGTGACCTGTTCTTGAAAGAAGTGGACTGATTGAGATAGGAGTTATACATAGCTTAGCTTGGGTGACTCTATGAATTACACACTCCATTAATTGGTTGGTCGTGAGGAATTTCCCACTCCTTCCGACACGTTTTTACCTGATCCACCAGGGAACTCGTAACACGGAACTCCTTACGACTACCTGTGGTTGAGGTAATAGGAGGGTTCCGGGACTCTAAAGGAACCAATTTTAATGGATAAACCCAAATTCACAACGAAAGTCCTTTGATGATTTTCCGTTTGGTGTAGTGAATACTTGTCTCAACTCTACTCGGGTTCATCCCCGTTGAAGACTCTCGTCTTTTGTAACTTTCTGGACTTTATGGGGTATCGTCAACCTATTTTAGTATTCAAATTCGTCGTGGTGAGAAACGGTTGAAAAGGGAACGGTACCGAGGGATCGTAAATAATTTAGAGCAAACACAGGGTCCTTTCTAGACTCTGTTTCAGTTCCGAACTTCCTCAAACCCCTTCGGAGGGGACGGAAAGTGCGGTGAGAGTCCGAGGATGTGACTACATATCCACTAAACCACGACAAACGACCCTTGGTGGCACCAATCTTACTAAAGTAAAGAGGATTGTTTGTGTATCTTTTTACTCGAACTCACTAAAACGAGATCCGATTTCGTCTTTAGTCCTTATTTCCGTCCAAGAAAGTGGACCTATGAAAAACGGGAAAAACAAATAGTGGTAGGTACTCACGGGTGTAAATGACCGAAGTGATTTCCACGTACTCGGAGTATCTGACATCACATGACTCCTGAGGGGAGGGGACGAGGTCGTTTATTTGGTAAAGGATTGACGTATTCGACACTGTAGGTGGTAGAACCCGAAACTTTATACTTTAAGTCACCTTTTGATTAAACCCTTCTCTCTACTTCGGAAAACCTCCTCTTTTCTTTGGTGTTTCACTTTCTAATTACGGTATATCTGTTTGAACTTAGATTTCATTTTTAAGTCTTTTGTCATTAGTTTTACTTACTATTACCTTTTGGTCGTACTACCCTTGTAAACTCCGTTGGTAGACTAGACCAAACAGGTCTATTCTGTCAACAGAGGACAAATTATGATTGTCAAAGGATGTGGTATTTAATCTGACAGTCTCTTTTTCTCTTACCTTAGTAGTCTTAAATAGTGGTAAAAATATGTGTCAATTTACTTAATAGGTGTATTAAGGTTCACTCCTTTAAATCCCAATCGATAAAAGGTTCGTTCAAATTTCGGATTATAAAGAGTGTCGGGGTACTTAAAGGGGAGAGATGATTTGTATTATAGATTTGTTCATTCAGGTATGGTAGTAATAATTTTGGCTTTATAACACGAAACTATCTTATAGAAACATATTAAAATTTTGTACTAAAATTTTTATAAGAATGGACCTTTTACGACGTTATAATAGTCGGTTCCAAAGGAGTAGTAAACGGGGTCTAAATATTATCAGTATATATCTGAAGACTTCATGTCTAAATCGTACAACAAGTATTAGTGACTACGTTTGTTCGGCTCTCTTGTAAAAGGACACGATAACGTTTGGGACCCTACAAAAAGGGGGACACAACGAAAGATGTAAGACTGTTAAGACAATAATCAATAAATAATTGTCTCAAAAAGGTTTCAAGTCTAAATCAAGAGACAACGAATGTAATTAATTCACTCGTTTGTGTACGAATCTGAAACTTTAAAATAAACGTCGACAGACGGTTTCTCGTCCATCATGGAGATTCGGAGTTCTTAAACCCACTCCCCTGTCGTTCTCCCCTAATCCACAGACAATGTAATTTTTCCGTCCTCTTACTCATTTTTAATTCGTGGAGCTCGTCATGAACGGATTCCGGTGAGAACCGAGTTAAGACGGTTTCCGACAAAGAAGGGGTGACGTACACAGAAACGACAAATTGACCATGGGTCTTAAACGACGTGTGAGTAAAGTAAGGTATAAACCTAGTGCGTGTATGTGTTTTTTCTCGAATACTTTACTTACGCCGTATACAATGGTTTTACCCCTGAGGAAGGTCCCGGACTCTCACCCGACAACACATTGTGAGTCTTTACTTAACAGATTTCTCTGCGCACATGACTGTTTCGTTTTCTGAAATAACCATTCCCCACGGACTCGTCTCCCGTCGTCGTATTCCCTTGTCCTCTTGACGAGACGATACACCAAATGTCAGAGTCGAAATTACCATTACCTCAATCGAAAGGTCTGTCAGAGACCGAAAACGAACATGGGAATAAACCAGACTGAGTCCTAGGAAGGTCCTACCTTCCTACCGAAAGGGTCCACCGAGTCACCATTTCTTAGACGAACGTTACGTACTCTGAACTTCCTCTGTGCCCAAACTAGGGACTCAACCCATCTAGGGGACCTCTTCCTTTACCGTTGGGTAAGGTTTTAAGAACGGACCTCTTGAGAAACCTGTCTTCTTCGACCGTCCGATGTCGACATGTCCGATGTCTGATGAGAAACGTCAGTGTTCCTTAGTCTGTGTTGACTTGTTGTTGTTCCCATGAAGGAAGACATGAACGTTTAGACTTAAGGTCGTTCCAAAGACCCTCAAACCGTCCTGTATAATACCTACCCGTAGAGGAGGAAGAACAACCGGGGAACATCTAAGAGGTCCAATCAAAAGACTTTGTCGTGGTAAAAGGAATAGTCCTGGAGACTGACTCTGTCGAGTACGTTTAGTAATAACACGAACCAGTTCCGCCAGTTGTCAAGGATCGTGTAGGTCATTTACATCCCACAGATGTGTTGTTATTTGGACCGACTAATATTTGAAAACCGAAATTGTTCTTTGTAATTCCGGTTTAAATGTCGACTAAGAATCTCAGAATAGAAGGAGACCTCTTCTACGTCCCTTCACGGTCAGGTTTTCTGGAACGCTAAAGTTAGATTTTAAAGTAAGTCAGTACCTTTTTTGTGGACCCCTTCTAAACATAATCATTCTGTACTAAATCTTTGGTTACCGAAACTGTACTCAGTCTAGATAAAAAGTTAAACCCTCCGGGGTGAATTTCAATGAGTGGACACGGGTCGTCGACTTAAAGTTGACGGTTATGGATATCCTCCATAACTTGAACCTTAGACGACGAGGTAGGTGTACAGTACGATTTCGTGAAACCTTAGTTACGGGGGACCTCCCGAATTTAACACTTGGGTACCTGACATCGTTTCCTCAACCATGTACTTATGGTTTAGGGAGTTAGGAGACCGTAAATTGAGTATCTACACGCAAGATACTCAACGTACGAGTATCAAGATACTCCACGTACGAAGTCAATGGGTGTCCAGAATCAACCAACGATTGGGTGGGACCCAATGTACGGAAGGGGAGATTTAAGGGGTTGGGAAATTAAATTAGTTTCTCGAAATACAACAATCTTAATCGTAACTTAATATGTATCTAAATAGGGGCTTCAAGTGTTTACGAATGATACCGAAGTCAAGCCATAAATAATATAATATATTGAATAGTCAAATCAAGTCAGCGAGTCAGCACAGCCTGAGAAACGCTGGGATACTTAGCGTCGTACGGTCCGGAGGGACAGGTAGTGACTGAGGGTCTCAAATTGGTTTAAGTACAGGTAACTCAGCCACTACGGTAGGTTGGTAGAGTAGGAGACAACAGGGGAAGAGGAGGACGGGGGTTAGGGAGGGTCGTAGTCCCGGAAAAGGTTACTCAGTTGAGAAGCGTACACCACCGGTTTCATAACCTCAAAGTCGAAGTCGTAGTCAGGAAGGTTACTTGTGGGTCCTGACTAGAAATCCTACCTGACCAACCTAGAGAAACGTCAGGTTCCCTGAGAGTTCTCAGAAGAGGTTGTGGTGGCAAGTTTTCGTAGTTAAGAAGTCGTGAGTCGAAAGAAGTGTCAGGTTGAGAGTGTAGGTATGTATTGGTGACTTTTTGGCATCGGAACTGATCTGTCTGGAAACAACCGTTTCATTACAGAGACGAAAAATTATACGACAGACCCAACCAGTATTGAAAAGAAGGTTCCTCATTCGTAGAAAATTAAAGTACCGACGTTAGTGGTAGACGTCACTAAATCCGGGGGGTTTTTATTTCAGACTGTGACAAAGGTGACAAAGGGGTAGATAAACGGTACTTCTCTACCCTGGCCTACGGTACTAGAATCAAAAGACTTACAACTCGAAGTTCAGTCGAAAAGTGAGAGGAGAAAGTGAAAGTAGTTCTCCGAAAACTCGAGGAGAAGTGAAAGACGGTATTCCCACCACAGTAGACGTATAGACTCCAATAACTATAAAGAAGGTAGTTAGAACTAAGATCGAAGACGAAGGAGGTCGGGTCGCAAAGAGTACTAGATGAGATACATATTCAATTTATTCGTCCCACTGTTATATATCGGAACTGCATGAGGAAAAGGAAAAACCTTGGTCAGACAACAAGGTACAGGTCAAGATTGACAACGAAGGACTGGACGTCTGTCCAAAGAGTTCTCTGTCCAGTCCACCAGACCATAAGGGTAGGGAAAGTCTTAAAAGGTGTCAAATAACACTAGGTGTGTCAGTTTCCGAAACCATATCAGTTATTTCGTCTTTATCTACAAAAAGACCTTGAGAGAACGAAAAAGTACTAGGTCGCCTACAACCGTTAAACTAAAGACCAAGGAGACGGAAAAGACTTTGGTCGAACTTGTAGACCTTCAAGTGCCAAGTACATAACGACTTCGGACCGAACCTCTTAAAACTCGTGATAAAATTGTACGGCGATGACGATTCAGTGAAGTCAGCACAGGCTGAGACACGCTGGGGTCTCTGGTGTCGGTTGGTCCGAGGCGGTAGGGACCCTAAGAGGTCCATTCTTGTGACCTCACCCAACGGTAAAGGAAGAGGTTACGTACTTTCACTTTTCACTTTCACTTCAGCGAGTCAGTACAGACTGAGGATCGATGGGGTACCTGACGTCGGATGGTCCGAGGAGGCAGGTACCCTAAACGGTCCGTTCTCATCACCTCACCCAACGGTAACGGAAAATATATATTAAGGAATCCATCCTTAATTAAATTAAAATTTTATTGATTGGTTAACAGAGTGGTAGTAAATAACTGATCGGGTAGAGAGGTAAGTGAATTATTATAAGAAATTCTGTCTTAAGTATGATACGTATATTTGTGATGGTGGATTTTGACAGGAAAACTAATTGTTTTTTGATCGAAATAAGGTGTTATAACGATGACGATGTGTACTTCTATGGAGTTCCGATTACTACTTTCTTCTACCTATTATTCCCGACCTTTAATACGAGAGAGATTCGTCACACGACTTCCTATTCGGTCGTTCGAGATCTTACGTGATAAGAATTTTGTGTGAAGACGAACTTTTGTCACTCGGTCACCGATTATTACTCTACAGTCGAGAGACTAAAGTCTCTAATTATTAGTCTTGACTTTATGGGAATTTGCCACACTTTCACTTTCAATCATCGTGTCAGTACAGACTGAGACGCTATGGTACTTGACGTCGGACAGGGTGACTAAAGAGGTCCGTTCTCATGACCTCACCTGACGGTAAAGGAAGAGGTCCCCTAGAAGGGTTGGGTCCGTAGTTTGGGTCCAGAGGACTTAAATTGTCCGTCTAAGAAATGGTTGACTCGGTGATCCCTTTGGGGAATTTGTTACATGAAAATAAATTTAATATCAGAATATGATCCTCCTTTTCGACACTTACAAATTTTGTTGTGTCAAAGAAAAAAAAAGAAATCTGTAAATATCAAAAAATAAAAAAATTAAAAAATTTTAGAAATTAAGAATGTACGCAAGGGTTTGTACTTGGGGGGAGGGCGGAGGGAGGGGTGTTGTAGAGAGACCCAGTAGGGGTACGTGGTCGGGGTTCGTTCGACGTGGGATGCAGTCTGTACCTGACCGCTAAGTTAAGAATGTACTGTCATATGTACAATCTTAAGGGTAAGAGGGTTTAGTAGGGTGGGAGAGGGAGAGGGAGACTCAGGTTTTCAGGCAATATGTGTAGACACAGAAAAAAGGACAGAACGTATGTCCCAGCAGTAACGGTAGAAGGATTTAAGGTATATATACACAATCATATGACATAACCACAAAAAGAAAGACCGAATGAAGTGAGACATATTAACCGAGGTCAAAGTAGGTAGAGTAGTCTTGACTAAGTTTACTTAAGAAAAATTGCCGACTCATTATGAGGTAACACATATACATGGTGTCGAAAGAATAGGTAAGTAGACGACTACCTGTAGATCCAACAAAGGTACAGGACCGATAATATTTGTCACGACGCTACTTGTAACCCCATGTACTTGTTGTGTCAAAGAAGTTCGTCTATTAAACGTGGTTTGTTCTTACTATCGAGTCAGATTTTATACTACGATTTTCTTTTAACGACGTGAACCTACGTGTAGGAACAGAATCGTTCACTCTGTCTCTACGTATATCAGAAGGATGTACACAAGTTGATAAATAGAATATTTACAATATCAACTTATAATTATCGTGCAAAGAATATTTACTCAGGGTTGTTGATTTCCGACTTTCAGTGTATAGATACATGTACAGTTTACTTTTGAAGGACACTCGTATAAACTTTTGATCTTTCAACAACCACGACTACCGAAAACCTTTAACTATTTTATTCTCTTGTCAAAACACTCTTTATACACACCTGTGGTACGTTTAAATAAATTTCCTTTACTTGAACTCTTTCCTCATCTAACTTACTTAGAGGTAGAGAGGAGAGATAAAAACACCTATCACCATTATCTAAAAAAATTTTTCTTATCACCGAGTAATAAAATTCTTGACATTTTACGAAAAAATATAAAATAATACAGTTGAGATGAGTTATAACGACCTTTATAAGTAACATTGATCATTTCCATCAACGGTAAGTGTTTCCTATCGTATCCTTCCCTTTTTTTACAAATTGAAGATAGAATAATGTTTACTCCCTTATCAAACCGTCCTTACCGTAAAGAAAGTAGACAAATCCCTGGTCAACATCACTTATTAAGTTACACTCAAAAGTCCGGTTGTGAACAAAATCAACACTCTAATAACTAAGAACCAAAAATTTTTAAAATTACCTTTAGTACGTAAATAGGTTGAAATCCGAAACATTCAGAGACTAAAAGTGACATTTATGTAGACGAATTGTATAGTATAACTATACATTACATTAGTATATCAGAATACGTATTATATAATAGAACTATATATAATAATACAAATTCTGACGACTAGTTTTTACTATTTATACAATCCGATTCCGTTTTAACCCTTTGTTATAATAAATATTTTCTACTAAAAAACACCACCAGTGAAGGAATTTTATAACCAAGGTTCACATTACTCCTCTCTACCTTTATTATTTACTTCGGGGAATAAGACAAATAGTGGGTTTGTAATAATGACGGATATAAGAGGTGAGATGTAAAGTAGGGACACCGAGTAAATAAAACATTTACCTTCAAACATGGAGAACTAAAGAAAGTGGACAAAGGGAGTAGACAAAGTGAGGAGAGGGAAGACCATTGGTTATAAATAAGAACCATAGATACTGGGAAACAAAATACAAACAAGGAACAAAACGTAAAGTCAAAAGTGTGTAGGGTTCAATTTCGTATCAAGAAAAATCTAGGTAGGTACAACAACGTTTACCGTTGTAAAGTGATAAAAATACCGACTCATTAACACACGTATATAAGGTAGAAGAAATGGTAAAATAGGTAACCATGAATCTAATTCGGGTATAGAACGGACAACATTTATTACGACGTCACTTGTATTTACACGTACATAGAAAAGTTTAAACGTAAAAGTAAGAGAAGTCTATTCATGGGTCGTCACCGTAACGACCGACAGTACCATCAAAGTAAAAATTAAAATACTCTTTCAAGGTAAATGACCCGATTGAACTAATTCAGTACAGGCTGAGAAACGTTGGGATACCTGACATCGAGTGATTCGAGGAGACAGGTACCCTAAGAGGACCGTTCTTATGTCCTCACCCAACGACACCGGAGGAGGTCCGCTAGAAGGACTGGGTCCTTAGTTTGGACATAGAGACTTCAGAGGACGTAACCGTCCTTCCGGGAAATGGTGATCACGGTGGACCCTTCGTATCCTTTGAAGGTGTGACAAAAGGTTAAATGTAAGAGTAGTCGTCCCGTACTCGCGAGGGAAAAGAGGTGTAAGAGTGTTTGTTAACAATAAATAACAGAAAAACTGTTTTTGGTAGGACTGTTCACACATCTCTCTATAGAATAAAACCAAAACTAAACGTAAAGGAACTGCTAATCACTACATTTCATAGAAAAGTACACGGACAATCGGTAGACATGTAGTCGAAACTCTTTTTTTCAAAAAATCTAGAAAACGGGGAAAAATCATCTCAACAAACCCTTCTAAAAACACACACACAAATTTACATTCTCAATAAACACATAAAACCTTTAGTTCGAGGAAAAGTCTATACAGTAAACGTATATGGAAGAGGGTAAGTTACTCACTGGAAAAATAAATACACTATGAAAAGGAACGACATGTTTTCGAAAAATCAAACTACATGAAAGAAAAAAATTATATTTAAATAAATAAAATTATCCTCCAATTAATGAAATGTTATAACATAGCCAAAACGGTATGTAGTTGTACTTAAACAAATAAAAATGAAAACAAGAGGAACGAACTCCTCTGTATTGGTTCTTTTGTAACGATTCTGAATGCAGTCCCTCATATGACTGATATAAAAGAAGATCTTTAAAATACTAAAGTTCAGAATGTACTTCAGAAGTTAGATAAAACTCCTAAAAAAAATTATACTCTTTCATCAGGTCAAACTAAGAAAACGTATGTCTATAAGCCTAAAGGGGTGTAGTCAATGACTTCTTCAACGAAAAGAAGAAACATATAAGGACGGAGAAGACAACATCTAAGTTAAGTCAAGTGAAGTCAGCGAGTAAACACAGGCTGAAACCCGCTGGGGTACTTAGCGTCGTGTGGTCCGGAGGGACAAGTAGTGGTTGAGGGCCTCAAGTGAGTCTGAGTGCAGGTAGCTCAGGCACTACGGTAGGTCGGTAGAGTAGGAGACAGCAGGGGAAGAGGAGGACGGGGGTTAGGGAGGGTCGTAGTCTCAGAAAAGGTTACTCAGTTGAGAAACGTACTCCATCGGTTTCATGACCTCGAAGTCGAAATCGTAGTAAGGAAGGTTTCTTTAGGGTCCCGACTAGAGGAAGTCTTACCTGACCAACCTAGAGGAACGTCAGGTTCCCTGAGAGTTCTCAGAAGAGGTTGTGGTGTCAAGTTTTCGTAGTCAAGAAACCACGAGTCGAAAGAAGTGTCAGGTTGAGAGTGTAGATATGTGCTGGTGACTTTTTGGTAACGGAACTGATCTGCCTGGAAACAACTGTTTCATTGTAGAGACGAAAAGTTATACGATAGATCCAACCAGTATCGAAAAGAAGGTCCTCATTCACAGAAAATTAAAGTACCGATGTTAGTGGTAGTCGTCACTAAAACCTCGGGTTTTTTTATTTCAGACTGTGACAAAGGTGACAAAGGGATAGATAAAGGGTACTTCACTACCCTAGCCTACGGTACTAGAAGTAAAAGACTTACAACTCGAAATTCGGTTGAAAAAGTGAGAGGTGAAAGTGAAAGTAGTTCTCCGAAAAATCAAGGAGAAGTGAAAGACGGTATTCCCACCACAGTAGACGTATAGACTCCAATAACTATAAAGAGGGTCGTTAGAACTAAGGTCGAATACGAAGAAGGTCAGGTCGCAAAGAGTACTGCATGAGACGTATCTTCAATTTATTCGTCCCACTGTTATATGTCGGAACTGCATGAGGAAAAGGAGGTCAGACAACAAGGTGTAGGTCAAGATTGACAACGAAGGACTGGACGTATGTCCAAAGAGTTCTCCGTCCAGTCCATCAGACCATAAGGGTAGGGAAAGTCTTAAAAGGTGTCAAATAACACTAGGTGTGTCAGTTTCCGAAACCATATCAGTTATTTCGTCTTTATCTACAAAAAGACCTTGAGAGAACGAAAAAGGTACTAGGTCACCTACAACCGTTCAACTAGAGACCAAGGAGACGGAAAACATTTTGGTCGAACTTGTAGACCTTCAAGTGCCAAGTACATAACGACTTCGGACAGAACCTCTTAAAACTCGTAATGAAATGATCGCATACTCTACTCACAATAACAGGCTATCAAACTCGTAAGAAACCGTAACGGAAAGAAACCCTAACCTTACTTTTGACTGGAAAAGGTAAGGACACCGGTGACAACATCTAATCAACTGGTTTAATTACACCTAAGTAAAGACTCGAGAGACAAGAGAAGGTAGCTGGATATACAGGATAAATACGGTCATGACAGTAAAACTCTAACGTAGGTTCATGACGTAAAGCCTGAGAAAACAACTGGTACTACCGATGAGGTAAAGAAGACTCCCTGAGGACGGGCGTCATCATCTATATTACCAGTAGACTCAATTTAAGTGGGTAAGGTCAGGTAAAATCAAGTGACTAAGGATCTTACAGCTGTAAGTGGGAACGGTAGAGGACAAACTGGGGAAGGTTAAACGGAACTAAGTACCTGGACTGTAAGGTCCAAGGATACGTCATAACGAGAAATGTCGTAGCCTAGAACGAAGATAGTGGTCAGTGTAGGTGTTGACCCATAACAAAAACGAAACCGAGGTAGGGAAGTAAGAAAGACATAAATAAAGAGACCCCTTTGTCACCTTTGTCACAGTCTGAAATAAAAACCCCCGAGGTCTTAGTGACGTCTACCACTGACGTCGGTACTTTAATTTTCTGCGAATGAGGAACCTTCTTTTCAATACTGGTTGGATCTATCGTATAGGTTTTCGTCTGTAATGAAACGACTGATTCCAGGTAGATCAGTTCCGATACCAAAAAGGACACCAGTACATACCTATACTCTCAACCTGACACTTCTTCCGACTCACGGTTTCTTAACTACGAAAACTTGACACCACAACCTCTTCTGAGAACTCTCAGGGAACCTGACGTTCCTCTAGGTCAGGTAAGGCTTCCTCTAGTCGGGACCCTAAAGAAACCTTCCTTACTACGATTTCGACTTTGAGGTCGTGCAACCGGTGGAGTACGCTTCTCAACTGAGTAACCTTTTCTGAGACTACGACCCTCCCTAACCCCCGTCCTCCTCTTCCCCTACTGTCTCCTACTCTACCGACCTACCGTAGTACCTGAGCTATCTGTACTCAGACTCACTTGAGACCCTCTACCACTACTTGTCCCTCCGGACCACACGAACCTAAGTACCCCAACGTTTCTCAGCCTGTGCTGACTCACTGACTTGACTTGACTTGACTTGACTACGGTCATGATATGACAAAACTACTGAGATCGAAACACACAGGAATCAAAGAGTCAGTACAGACTGAGAAACTCTGGGGTACCTGACATGACGTCGTCCGCGGATACAGGTACCCCTAAGAGGTCCGTTCTTATGATCTCACCTAACGGTACGGGAGGAGGTCCCCTAGAAGGGTTAGGTCCCTAACTTGGGTCCAGAGGGTGCAACGTCCACCTAAGAAATGGTAGACTCCGTGGTTCCTTCGGTTTCTTATGACCTTACCCATCGGATAGGGAAGAGGTCCCCTAGAAGGGTTGGGTCCTTAGTTTGGTCCTAGAGGACCTAACTTCGGTCTAAGAAATGGTCGACTCGATGGTCCCTTCGGGTAGTATGACAAATTACAGAGAGTGAAACTTCATACCAAACTTTAGTCCTTCGTATTATGGGGGTCTATAAAAGAATAAAGAGTTTTAGGAAAACCGATAAACGTCAGAAAACATGAAGGTATGTGTTTCGATCTTAATAAACAAGATCGAGACTCTTTTTACGGTAACCATAAAACTATCCTTAACGTGACTTAGACCTGTAATGAAACCGATCATATTAGTAGAAATTATTATATTTAAGAAGGTTAGGTACTTTTGTCGTATATTAAAGTAGACAAGTACAGTAGAAGTAAAAGAAAGTAGTCTCACAGTATCAAAAGACTCATGTCCAGAAAATCGTAGAATCAATGTAAATAAGGATCCATAAAATAAGAAATAAAACGATACTAACATTTACTTTAACAGAAGAATTAAAGAAAATGACTATCAAACAAAGATCAAATAACGTTGTCTAAAGAGATATATTTAAAACACAACACGTTGAAATGGTTTAAGTGACTACTCAAAATCATCGAAAAACTACTATAGAAATCCTAAAAGATACATATCATAACACAATAGACGTCTGTCACTGTCAAAATGAAGGAAGGGTTGAACCTAAAGAAAGTAAAGAAAAAGAACAGATTAACGACACCAATCCTGACGGTTATAGTCCGACTTATTTTCACCACTCACACCCGTAGGAACAAAACAAGGACTAGAATTTCCTTTATGAAGGTCGAGAGTATCAACTCGTACCACAATCGTCACCCGAACAGTATATACCCAAAATAATACAACTCTATACAAGAAAGATACCCGAAGGGACCACCGAGTCACCATTTCTTAGGTGGACGATAACGTCCTCTACACCCAGATTAGGGACCCAGACCTTCTAGGGGACCTCTTCCTTTACCATTGGGTGAGGTCATAAGAACGGACCTTTTAGGGCACCTGTCTCCTCGGACCGTTTGATGTCAGGTGCCCTAGACTTTTCTCAGTTAGTGTTACTGATTTGTTGTACAAGTGAGACATAGGTAAAACGACTCTCAGAAACAGTATTGACCTACAGTTTAAAACAGGTTTCAAAAAGGTGTAGATAACTCTACTAGTATACTAAAAACAATAAGTTAAACAATTACATCACATAGTACAACAAACTAAAAGTCTGTAACTTAGTAAGAGCGTAGGGATTCTATTTAGGTGTCATATACTAGGAAAATTACATAACAACTTAAACCGAACGATTACAAAACAATTCCAAAAAGCGTATATGTAAATAATTACTATAAATGGACATTATAAGAAAAAACACACTATAGAAACCGAATCCATAGTCCCACTACAACCGGAGTCTTAACATAAAGATCCTTAAATCGGTAAAGAAGTCCAAAGGTAAAATAACCACATATTAAAAAACATCGTTAGAGTACTAAAAAATAAAGAGACAACAAACGTTGAAAAGGAAAAGCAAAGACTAAAATAAGATAACCAAGTAGACAGAATAAAAAGAACTACTAAGACCGATTTCTACCGTTCTGTCTTTCACTGTCCTAAGACTCGGACCGAAGACTCCGAACGTTTCGCTGGAATGGTTGAGGTTTACTGGATTGGGGGGGGGTTTACGAAAGTACATTAAGTCGTATTGGGAAATAAGATAGTTATAAATTCCAAAAAAAATTATAAACCCTATACAAAGTGATTGTAGGTTTGTATCGAGGAATAACTGGGTCTTGAGTCAAGTAATCTTACGGGTCCTTTCCTAAATTATTCCATTATTCTATAATATATATATGTATAAGTGCGTATACGATGTATACATGTATATTATAAAATATAAATATGTCTATATACTCTAATATTAATTGATTATTAATTTACATTGAATTATGTTTCAGATTACTTATTTCTAATAATCTTAAGTAACTCTAAGCAGAGTGACTCATGTTAAGGTCTTCGTAAGTGATTTTATAAAGAAGACCGGCAAAACAAAAAAAGAGATGTTCAAAAAACCCTATTTCTATCCCCACACATACAACACGTACAAGACATTAAGACTATGACTACTAACTTTTTTTAGGGTATTCTTTTAAGACAAAACCCAGAATGGTTGACTTTATAAGGTTAGATAAGTTTGTGATAGTTACTCCCGTCCTGTCTTTGATAACTATACTCTTATAAGTATCACGGGTTGATATCAAAGACTACGGTGTCCTCATCTTACTAACTAAGGAGAGGTCAAAGGAATATTTGATGATAAAATTTGGACGACGACGACGACGACAGTGAAGTCAGCACAGTCTGAGACACACTGGGGTATCTGCCGTCGGGTGGTCCGAGGCGACAGGGACCCTAAGAGGTCCGTTCTTGTGACCTCACCCAACGGTAAAGGAAGAGGTTACGTACTTTCTCTTTTCACTTTCACTTCAGTGACTCAGCACAGGTTGAGAGTCACTGGGGTACCTGACTGACGTCGGATGGTCCGAGGAGGTAGGTACCCTAAAAGGTCCGTTCTCATGACCTCACCCCACGGTGACGGAAGAGGATCTACGGGGGTTTGACCTCTTGAAGTATCAAAGAATCTGATCTCTTTTATACATTTGGTAACTTGGTCAGTGAGACGAATGACTTTAGCGTTGGCTTCTTTGGAAGAGACATGTTATGTAAGACTAAGACTTAGGGTCGTGGGTCCACCTGTAATGGGGAGTGACAACTCCGTATCATCATGACTACCTTAAAAACTGGACTCTCGAGAACAGAGAATTACTTGAAAAGACCGTTAACAGTCTGAGTTTCTTTCAGAGAGAGTCGGATAATTTCCTCTGAAAACGATAGGGTCGAGAGAGGGGTTATCTTGTCTTACAAGAGGTCCAAGATACGCACGATGCATGAGTCAGCGAGTCAACACAGACTGAGAAACGCTGTATCTGATATCGGAAGGTCCGAGGATGGGTACCTTAAGAGGTCCGTTCTTATGACCTCACCCAACGGTAAAGGAGGAGGTCCCCTAAAAGGACTGGGCCTCTAACTTGGTGGTAGAGGACACAGAGGACGTAACCGTCCTTCTAATAAATGGTGACGTGGTGGACGTAATGGAGGACGCTTAGTGGAGAAATATTAGTCCTTTTGTTTCCGACAAAAGTCAACGACACGTCGTGGACTCACTTAAGATGGTCAGTCGAGTAATGTCTTTTATTTTCGTCTACTAAAAAGTCCACAAGTCAACAAATGTAGAGACAGTTCGGGGTCACTACCCGTCGGAGAACTCACTCTTCTGTTTAGTGTTATCTAAAAATTACCGGTCGGAAGAGAGATTCAATCTTACTTTATTACAACATTACTTTGGAACATCAGGAAAAGAAAAGATTCGACACGAAATGGGTGAAACTTGATTGAGGATTTTCAACTTATGTACACACAAATTCGATTAACATCCGGAACAGACTGTCACCTCTTCCGTTACCGTTGGGTGAGATCATGAGAACGGACCTTTTAGAGTACCTGTCTCCTCGGACCATCCGATGTCAGGTACCCCAGAGTTTCTCAGTCTGTGCTGACTCTCTGAAGTAAAAGTGAAAAGTGTAAGTACGTAACCTCTTCCTTTACCGTTGGGTGAGGTCATAAGAACGGACCTCTTAGGGTCCCTGTCTCCTCGGACCACGGGACGGCAGACACCCAGTGTGTCTCAGCCTGTGTTGACTTCACTGAACCGTCGTCGCCGTCATCGAATAGACTGTCTCTCTTTTTATCGTTTTTTTTTTTTTTCACCCCCCCTTAACAACTTTATTTGTGCTACTTAAACGTAGTCTTACTGCTAACTTCTTTAGGTAGAATTGGAAGTGTAGTTAACCGAAGTTTTTGACAGGGGAAACTCAAGAGTCCAGTGAAGACTTTTATTATTATTTAATGGGAGACTACAAAAAGGTGTTCAGGAGTCGTGTAGGAGAGATGTAAACATAAGAGAATCATGGGTGTAAGTAGAAAAATAAAGTCAATCTCATATAACCCTAGGACCGGTCGAACTATTAGGAGTCCAAAAAATTGAATTATACCAAAAAGTCTTTAGTACACCTATACCCAGTATGTTTAATCAGACGGGGAAGTTGAAAGTTATGGTCTTTTCACAGACAATTTCTCTAAAGTTATAACTATCTGTAGTTGTAAAAGGGGTTTCCTCTACCGGAGGAAAAGTTACAAGTCCTTTGTTAAAAAGTTTCCTATCGACCTAAGTTTTTCGTGTCCTTTATATTTTACTACGTGAATTTTAATACCACTACACTCGTAACACCGGTCATAAAGAATCGTCTTTATCTTACAAAAAACAAACAAACAAACAAAAAATTAAAAGTCCAGACCTCAGTGATGGATGGTGAGGTTTTTAGTCACAGACTATTATAATTTATTAAAGACGGCTGTTTCCTATATATTCGAGAGTTTCACAAACCTATGTATGTTTTTCTCGTCATGGACCTTGAGTTCAAGTTGATTTCTCTGTGTTTTAGATAAATCATTAGACGGAAAAATGTAAAGGGTACTACCCGTGTGAGTGTCTTTCCGTCGTCTAAGATTTCAGTTAAGGGTTTCACCCAAGGTACCTAGTGATTATTTATATGGAACTATCTTTATATACACCTTTTTTATACACGAAGTTACTTTTTAATAGTTAGGGATCTACTGTCAAAAGGTCCAATAGACTAGTATCAGAGAGTGACAGGAACTTGATAAAAAGTTGATATATCATCATTTGTTGACTTCCTTTACATTTTAATAAGAACTGATGTCTATTCGTTTAAGTCAGGACAGGTATCTTTTAGTTATTTGAAGGGAAAAGTAGAACATCTTTGTGGTCATAATAAAGGTAATGAAGGTAAACGTGGAAGTGCGAGGAATGACACAGGAGTGTACTTTCTTTCTCTTTCACCTTGAATAAGACCATAGAGAAGTAGAATATGTCTGTTGGATAGACGTCGTGGTAGATACTCTGACCACGAGGTGGGAATACTGAAGAAGATTAGAATAGTGGAATTTCCGAAATAGAGGTTTATGTAAATCCCAATACCGAAGTTGTATTCTCAAAATCCCCCTGTGTTAATTAGTCAGGTAAAAACAACAAATTAGTGACGGAAACTGAGAAATACTGGGGTACCTGACGTCGTACGGTCCGAAGGGACAGGAAGTGATAGAAGGTCTCAAACAAGTTTAAGTACAGGTAACTCAGTCACTACGATAGATTGGTAAAGTAGGAGACGGTGGGAGACGAAGATTGTCGAGTCAAGTCAAGACAGTAAGTCGGTACAGGATAAGAAACACTGGGGTACCAGACGTCGTGTGGTCCGAAGGGACAGGTAGTGGTTGGGGATCTCGAACGAGTTTGAGTACAGGTAGGATGGTCATCGAATTAGATCTTTAAAGTAGAAAGTATATAGTAAGTGGGTCCACGAGTCTGGTTTTGGATCCTTTGTAATGATTAGTAAGAGAAAAGGAAACTGGAGGTGTAGGTTGGGTCATCGTTAAGGACAACTGAATATTCAATATAGGGTTAAGAGTAGTGACCAGTTGTGGACATAAAGTTAAAGACACCAGTTTCAGTGTTAGGAGTGAGTGAACTTGACCACTAGTGTTCTACTTGAAATTTTGAATTCAGTCTAGTACAGAGAGGAAACAAAAGTTGGCAAGTTACTGAAAAGTAGTGTGAAAATTATTGTAGAAATGAAGAATGGTCCACCGGAAAGTTTTACAATGTATTATTCGGGAAGGGTAGTGTATGTGAGATACGAAACAGATGTTGTTAAGAGGGGAATAAAAACGAACTTCCATAGCTTGAATAAGACCAAAGTCTCTGAAATATTAACAAGAAAGAAGAGGTTCTTTGAGAATAGAAGATCTAAAAAGATATCGAATCAAGAATAAGTTTTTTGTCAAGTTTACCGTGAAACAGTCTCTCCCGAGGAAACTGTCGGGAGGACGTAGGAGGAAGGGATTGGGACGGAGAATAGAATGAAATAAAAGAAGCACAGTGAGTACTTTTAGACTTTAATTTAGAAAGTGGTAAAAAATTTTTCATAACCATATTACATTTGAGGAACTTCATTGTACAAGTAGAGAGAAAAAGTACGACTTAGAGGTTACAAGTCTCGACTCACACAGATTATCATCGTCAAGGGTTGGAAAAACCGTGGTCCCTGGTCAAAGTACCTTCTGTCAAAAAGGTACCTGATCTTTGTCCCGTTTCCAAAACCCTACTGAGTTCGTATAATATAAATAACACGTGAAACAAATATTAGGTTACGACGACGACTAGACTGTTCTCCATGACGAGGTGTCGGGTCTCCAACCTCTAGGAAAGGAATACTCAACGACACTATCCCAGTTATTGAAGGAGGGAGGAGGTTATTTTACACCTTATTTCCACAGGTGTAAAATAAGAGACCTTGGACACTGATATAATGAAGTTTGTCGTTTTCCTGAAGTGTTTACACCAATTTAATTCCTAGAATTTTTTCTCCTCTATTAAAAGTTAATAGACCCGTTCAGGATTTACATTAGTATTTCCTTAAAAACTCTTCAATTCTCTCCTCTTCCAACACACCACTTCTGTTTTCATCTCTAGTCTCAATATACAAGTCAAGTCAGTGAGTCAGAACAGGTTGAGAAACGGTGGGGAACCTGATATGTCAGGTACCTTAAGAGGTCCGGTCTTATGACCTTTCCCGTCGGAAAGAGAAGAGGTCCCCTGGAAGGGTTGGATCCCTAGTTTGGGTCAAGAGGGTATAACTTCCGTCTAAGAAATGGTCGACTCGGTGTTCCCTTCGGGGTTCTATGAATTCACCCATTGGATAGAGAAAAGGTCGTCTAGAAGGGTTGGGTCCTTAGTTTGGTCCCAAGGGACTTAACGTCGACCTAAGAAATGGTTGACTCGACAGTCCCTTCGGGAAAGGTAGTAGTTGAGGGTCTCGAACGAGTTTAAGCTCAGGCAACTCAACCACTACGGTAAGTCGATCGAGTAGGAGACAACAGGGGAAGAGGAGGACGGAAGTTAGAAAGGGTCGTGTCCCAGAAAAGACTCAGGTAAGAAGAGTAGTCCACCGGTTTCATCACCTCGAAGTTGAAGTCATAGTCAGTAAGGTTACTTATAAGTCCTGACTAAAGGCAATCCTAACTGACCAACTTAGAGGAACGTTAGGTTCCCTGAGTGTTCTCATAAGAGGTTATGTTGTCAAGATTTCGTAGTTAAGAAGTCACGAGTCGAGAGAAATACCAGATCGAGGGTGTAGGTGTAGACTGATGACCTTTCTGGTATCGAAACTGCTCTACCTGGAAACACCCGTATTGTTACAGAGACGAAAAATTATGAGACAGAGTCAAACAGTGTCGAAAAGAAGGTTCCTCGTTCGCAGAAAATTAAAGTACCAAGGTCAGTGGTAGACGTCACTAAAACCTCGGGTTCTTTTATTTTAGACAGTAACAAACGTAACAAAGGGGTAGATAAACGGTACTTCACTACCCTGGTCTACGGTACTAGAAACCGGTCCTCGGTTAATTACGACCGTTTAAGAACTTCAACCTACTTCGTTCGTTTCTCTAAGAGAGGACTTTAGAGGTCTACCTTTGTCAGGACGTAGAACTACAGTCGGGGTACCTTGGGTAAAACTCAAAGACTAGAGGCTTTGACATTCTCTTATACAAACATAACAAAATTCGAGTGTGTTAAAATCCTTAAACAATGTCGTCATTATCCTTTGATTGTATCTACCTAAATTGTCTATAAACGAATTACTTATTTAATGAATTTCTCCGTCATACTAGTTACTCTTGTGTTCGATATTTTATTCTAAAGAACTCAAGCTTAGATTGGACAATCTAATTATTTTATCATATATGTTTCGTGATCTATATTAGTGAGTCATTTACGGTCAATAAATTAATAGTAACATCAAAATCAGGTTTCTATTCAGGATCGGAACATAAGGAAGGGGTACCAACATATAATTTTAGTGAGTTTCTCCAAAATTTATGAGTACCTATAGAGGGTTTCTGTCCTAGTCGATGAACTACATGTCTCGGGGAATGACCATTTAATAATTCTTAAAAATTTATCGCTGTCACATCGTAAATTTGGTTCGAAAACAGGGAAGATTCATACCCAGGGACATGGTGACGTGTTCAACGTAGGGGTACGTTGGATGGAGTACGTTTCTAAGACTCTTAACTAGATCCCACCACAAGATCTAATAATGGGTATTATAATAGGTATTATAAATTTCGGTATCAACTCTTGGACACTATATCATGTTGTTACAGTACAGGTTACAACCGAGAGGTCTCGTAGGGATTTTGTCGGATAACAATTCTGTTTCGGTTCCAATAGTGGGTGACACCAGTCCGTCTCTCCGTTCCTGACAGAGTGGTCATGTTTCTGTAGACCTTTCCCTCTACGTTTTAACGCCATAACCAACTTTAAACTTTTAGAGGAAATTTCAAAAAAGAAAACGAAAAAACAAAACAAAAAGGGTGTTTTCTCCCTTCTGAACCAATCCTGATCGATTCTTAGTCCTTTGTTCTCAAATCCTAGTCATTTGTGTCATTCGGTTTTTCTGAACATTTGATGTAAACTATGGGAGATCACTGTTCACAGTCTCTTCCGTTACCGTGAGGTGAGGTCATGAGAACGGACCTTTTAGGGTACCTACCTCCTCAGACCATCCGACGTCAGGTACCCCAACGACTCTCAACCTACGCTGAGTCACTGAAGTGAAAGTAAAAAGTGAAAGAACGTAACCTCTTCTTTTACCGTTGGGTGAGGTCACAAGAACGAACCTCTTAGGGTCCCTGCCGCCTCGGACCACCCGACGGAAGATACCCCAGTGTGTCTCAGTCTGTGTTGACTTCGTTGAATCGTCACTGTTCACACTACCTCGAAAATCTTACAAAGACCTTTATTGGATAATATTTCAATGTACATTCAAAAGTTTCAAGACCCGTTCATAAAGATCCATCAATTTAACTACTTTGTTGTCTTATTATGATATTACAATTATATCTGTTATTCAACACGTCTGTCAGACCTAAGAGGGGATCTTCACAATTTAGTAACCGTGTCGTAGTATGTTCATCCGATCTTTGACTCAGTCCGATCTTTAACACGGTTCGATTTTTGACTTCAAAGATTAACACTTTTATTATGAATATGGTGGAGTGTCCGACCAAGATGTCTTGTTACCCTACATATCGGTGGATTGATTTTGGAGAGTTCCATGAGAGTCTTAAATGTGTTTTGTATAAAAGTTCTATCCATGATTTGAACGTCTTTTAACATTCTCATTTTATATTAACCTAAAATATTGTCTTTTTGAGTTTCATAATTAAAAAATAGGAATTTTTCTATTACCAAAGTTTAGATTTCCATTTAATACTCTTGTTAAAAATCCTAAAATTTTAGGAATAGGGTGTATACATTATATAGGCACTTAGAAGATGAATTCAAACAAAGGTTCTTCTCAACCAAGTCCTTAGTCTAAACTTTTCCGAAGTCTTTAATAATAAAGTACTGACAATGACATTTAACTTTGTATAGAGTCATAAAACCAGACTCACAAAAGGAAAAAAGGTTACTACGTTGTTACATACAAAATCTTTGAAAATGGTCTTTAAGGGTAGAAAGACCAAAGTGACTCAATGTAGTTGTCAGATGACTTAAAATGGATTTGATCCACTGACCAAAAAGACTTTTTAGACGGGTATAAAAACTTTTGAAAGTACTATTTAAGATTAAAGGACTAACATAATCGATAAAAAGGTTTTTCTTGATACTACGAAAAAATTACCTGTCTGACACAAGAACTCAACGGTTTCCATATTACGATTCTCTTTATATTGGGAGACTCCTCTCAAAATGTATATTTTAATTTAAGGTATACCTTTTCGTTTGTTTGTAATAGTCGGTAACGTGTACAAGACAACCCTTGAATATCACCACGACACCTTCCTTCCTTTCCTTTTAAGAAGGATCGACTCGTCGTCCACACTCTAAAAGAAAAAGATGTGGGTGTTCCGAGTAAATGAAGGTTGGTTTGTCCTTTGTGACTGACCTTAATGATAGTGATTGAACCCTTGAGTGACATTGTAGAAAGTGAGTCGACACTTTAAAGGATATTCATTACAACCACTTTCTTGTTATTAACAAAACAAAGATTAAAATCCGACTTCTGTGTTTCACAACTGTCTCTGTTTTATCTTTATCCCTCTCTCTACTATCAGTTTTTTATACCAGGTTTCTTCGTTGTTTAAAATAACCCACTTAAATAACAATAAAGAAACATTACACTGTCCCTACTATATAATTAAATACTCATAAACTACGAAGGGGACTCCTCCGTTATCGTATCGACAGAGAGTAAAGAAGGAAACAGGAAGAAGATGGGGTATCTGAAATAATGTATATAAGTCTCGTCAGTATCTCCCCCGTTTTTTTTTAAGTTCTAATTTTCAAAAATTTTCTTTTTCTACTCCAAACAAATGTTTTCGTCCCCCTTTACCCTGTTCTTTCCTTCTCCCCATTTAGTTCTCGAATACGTCTTTCTCAGATCCCATTATAAACATACCTTTTCTTCCCTGGTACTTTTACTCCACCTCCAACTTCCCATCGGGTACGTGGATGTATACTCTCCCATCTTCTTCTTTTCTATCCTCCACCTCGAAACCTCTTTACAATGGCACCTTACTTAACTTGAGAGGAATCCTGAATCATAAAAGAAAATCTAGAAGATCTTATTTGTGGTTTTTTTTTTCTACAGGAAAAGTTGTATCCCCTGATCTTTCGTTTTCATCCTTCAGTTCTCTATGGGTCTTATTATCCGTTCTAACCGGACCCTCATGTTTTACTTAGTCCCGGTTCCGATTGTCTCAAAACGGTTCTCTTACGTGACCAGTATCGTTTGTGAGAGAGTCGTGTACCTGTAGTGGTCTACCAGTCATGGTTTTAGTCTGACTAATATAAGAAACGTCGGTTTCTACCTCTTCGAAATATGTCAGTCGTTTTTGTTCTGACCGTCAACTGACCCCGAGTCTAGTACTTGAGGAATAACGGTTTAAGTCTCAATTTAACTTTCTCCGTCCCTTTTGGTGATCTAGTAAGTCAATACTGGATTTAGTTTAAGGAATGTTAATGTATCACCTTCACTGTTTATCTAAGTTCCCTGATCTAAACTATCTGTCTCATGGACTTCTTGACATTTGCCTGTAAGTCTTGTAACATGTCCTCCGCCACTAATTCTTGTACGGGTTCTTTTTCTTTAGGTTCTTCCGTTTTACCAACAGATTACTCCGGAATGTTTATCGACTCTTTTCTTCTCTTCGATTTTCGTTTCCTCTTTTCTTTTCTATATGGGTAAACTTAAGTCTCAAGGTTTCTTATATTTCCTCTGTATTCTTTCGGAAGGATTCACTAGTCACTTTCTTTATCTCTTTTTGTTACCTTACCCTTTCTGATCTCTTGAGAAGTTCTTTTAATCTCTATGGTTCCCTTATAAAGTACGTTTCTACCCGTGTTATTCCTGTCTTTACCATACCTGGATTTTCTTCGTCTTCTATAGTTTTTCTCTACCGTTCTTATGTGTCTTCTTGATATGTCTTTTCTAGAGTTACTGGGTCTATTGATATGTTTTTTCTAGAGTCAATCGGTCTATTGTTAGTACACTAGTGAGTGGATCTCGGTCTGCAGGACCTTGCACTTCGGCTCACCTGGAATCCTTCGTAGTGATACTTGTTTCAATCACCTCCACTACCTTAAGGTCAACTCGATAAAGGTTAGGATTTTCTACTACGACAATTTCAGGACGTGAGTTATACGGTCGTTTAAACCTTTTGAGTCGTCACCGGTGTCCTGACCTTTTCCATTCAAAAGTAAGGTTGGGGTTTCTTTCTGTTACGGTTTCTTACAAGTTTGATGGTGTGTTAACGTGAGTAAAGTGTTCGATCGTTTCATTACGAGTTTTAAGAGGTACGGTCCGAGGTTGTCATACACTTGGCACTTGAACGTCTACAAGTTCGACCTAAATCTTCTCCGTCTCCTTGGTCTCTAGTTTAACGGTTGTAGGTAACCTAGTGACTTTTTTGTTCTCTCAAGGTCTTTTTATAAATGAAGACTAAATAACTGATACGGTTTGGGAAACTGATACACCTAGTGTTGTTTGACACCTTTTAAGAATGTCTCTACCCTTATTATCTGGTGGAATGGAGGGAGGACTCTTTAGACATACGACCAGTTCTTCGTTCTCAATCTTGGCCTGTACCTTGTTCTGACTAGGGTTTAACGCTTTCCTCATGCAGTTCCAACATATAACAGTGGGACGAATAATTGAATATACGTCTCTTGTAGTACGCTTTATGGTCCGACTTACTTCGTGTTCGACTTTAGTCCTAACGGTCTTCTTTATAGTTATTGGAGTCTATACGTTTACTGTGGTGGGAATACCTTCTTTCACTTCTCCTTGATTTCTCGGAGAACTACTTTCACTTTCTCCTCTCATTTTTTCGACCGAACTTTGAGTTGTGAGTTTTTTGATTCTAGTACCGTAGGGTAGGGTAGTGAAGTACCGTTTATCTACCCCTTTGTTACCTTTGTCACTGTCTGAAATAAAAGAACCTGAGGTTTTAGTGACGTCTATCACTGACATCGGTACTTTACTTTAATACGAACGAGGAACCTTCTTCTCGATACCCATTTGGATCTGTCGTGTAATTTTTCACCTCTGTAATGAAAAGGGTGTTTCCAGGTAGATCAGTTTTGGTACCAAAAGGGTCATCAGTACACACTTACACCCTCAACCCGATATTTCTTTCGACTCGTGACTCCTTAACTACGAAAACTTGACACCACAACCTCTTTTGAGAACTCTCAGGAAACCTGTCGTTCCTCTAGGTTGGTTAGGTAGGATTTCCTTTAGTCAGGACTTATAAGTAATCGTCCTGACTACGACTTCGATTTCGAGGTGATCCAACCGGTGGATTACACTTCTTGACTGATCAACCTTTTCTGGGACTACGACCCTTTCTAACTTCTGTCTTCCTCTTCCCCTATTGTCTCCTACTCTACCAACCTACTGTAGTGGCTGAGTTACCTGTGCTCAAACTCGTTTTAGACCCTCAACCACTACCTGTCCCTTCAGACCGTACGACGTAAGATATCCCAGTGTTTTTCAAACTGTGTTGATTCGCTGATTTGACTTCATCATGAAAAGGTCTCTATTTCAATTAGTAAATATAAAGACCAAGGATCCAACTCGACACCGAAGGGAACACCGAGTCTACCATTTCTTAGGTTGACGGTTACATCCTCTGTGTCCTAAGATAGGGGCCCAGCCCTACAAGGGGACCTCTTCCTTTTCCATTGAGTGAGGGTATAAGAACGGAACCTTTAGGGTACCTGTCACCTCAGACCGTCGAATGTCAGGAACCCCACCGTTTCTGAACATGTGCTGACTCACTCATTGTTATGTTATTGTTGTGTAGTGGACTTAGTTGTCATGTAAAACTATGTCTCCAGTCTGAGAACCTTGTTACTTTATTTCACTCTCGATTCCTCATCTAAGAACTTTATTAAGATATTTCGGTCTCGTTTCACCAGCTCCGAAACGACTTTACCTTTAACATTCCTTCCCCTTCTTCCTTTTCGTCAAGGTTAAATCTTTAGTCTAAATACTTCGTTTATATTACTCAATTTAGTTCTGACAGAAATTTTCTTTTCGAAGAGACACTTTAATGTTTCACTTGTAATCAAATTTCTGTCGTAGTTTCTGGTAGATTGAAAAATCCTGTAATATAAGGAAGGTGTTATCTCTTCTTCCGGATACAGTCAGGGCGAGCCTCGTCTACTTTCGACGACGGGATGAGTGACCACCACTTGTCTAAATAAGGTCCCCTAGACCGACGACGACGTCTTAAGTTGAAGTCTGAAACCTTGTTGGTCTTGTTTTATTAACGAGGGTCTTTGAACTCTTTAGACACCCTTTATGGTACGGTTCCTTCCCAGTTTATTTTTTGTTACTCAACATTAAACTAGTAAGATGATTTTACTATGTTTATACGTCTGTGTCTTTATCACTCTACGATATCGTACACTGTAGACTGTGGTCCCGACTGAATCCTTCAGTTTCGATATTTTCGACGTTAATCACAAAACTTACCAGAACTCTCCGACACGGGTGTTCACCGTCTTTCGTACGGGTTCCTTCCACCGGGTAGACGGTCCCCACTACCTTACTCTGAACCGTTTGGAGGACCAACCTCGTTAATACACTCCCTCGGTGTTAGACGACTAAAATTAGAACTTCGTTCTTGGAGTACTTAAGAGTGAGTGATGACTCCTCTGAATCCGACTCATCCTATTTCTTACGTATAATTGTCGGACATCCTAGTGGATCACCCCGAGTACGGTATCCGGACCTCGTCTTAATTCCTTAACTTTCAATGTCTTCCCTATGAGGGAGAGTAACTTTAGAAGAGTCAAGTCAAGTCAAATCGGCGAGTCAGCACAGGTTGAGAAACGTTGAAGTACTTGGTATCGTGTGGTCCGGAGGGACAGGTAGTGGTTTGTGTAGGTAACTCAGCCACTACGGTAGGTCGGTAGAGTAGGAGACAGTAGGGGAAGAGGAGGACGGGGTCAGAAAGGTTCGTAGTCCCAGAAAAGTTTACTCAATCGAGAGGTGTAGTCCACCGGTTTCATAACCTCAAAGTCGAAGTTGTAGTCAGGAAGGTTACTTGTGGGTTCTGACTAGAGTAAATCCTACCTGACCAACCTAGAGGAACGTCAGGTTCCCAGAGAGTTCTCAGAGGTTGTGGTGTCAAGTTTTCGAAGTTAAGAGACCACGAGTCGAAAGAAATATCGGGTTGAGAGTGTAGGTATGTACTGGTGACCTTTTTGGCAAAAGAACAGTTGGAAACAACTTTTTCATTACAGAGATGAAAAATTATACGACAGATCAAACCAGTTTTGAAACGAAACTTCCTCATTCGTAGAAAATTAAAGTACCGACGTTAGTGGTAGAGGTCACTAAAATCTCGGGGGGTTTTATTTCAGTCGGTGGCAAAGTTGACAAAAGGGTAGATAAACGGTACTTCGTTCTCTCAAGGTCTTTTTGTAGATAAAGACGATATAACTGATACAGTTTCGGAAACTGACGCACCTAGTATTATTTGACACCTTTTAAGACTTTCTCTACCCCTATGGTCTGGTGGACTGGACGGAGAACTCTTTGGATATACGTCCAGTCCTTCGTTGTCAATCTTGACCTGTACCTTGTTGTCTGACCAAGGTTTATCCTTTTCGTCATGCAGTTCCGATATATAACAGTGGGACGATAAATTGAAGATACGTCTCATGTAGTACTCTTTGCGACCTGACCTTCTTTGTGTTCGACCTTAGTTCTAACGGCCCTCTTTATAGTTATTGGAGTCTATACGTCTACTGTGGTGGGAATACCGTCTGTCACTTCTCCTTGAGTTTTCGGAGAACTACTTTCACTTTCTCCTCTCACTTTTTCAACCGAATTTCGAGTTGTAAGTCTTTTGCTTCTAGTACCGTAGACCAGTGTAGTGAAGTACCGTTTATCTACTACTTTCTCACCTTTGTCACAGTATGAAATAAAACCCCCCGGGGTTTTAGTGACGTCTTCCACTAACGTCGGTACTTTAATTTTCTGCGAATGAGGAACCTTCTTTTCAATACTGGTTAGATCTATCATATAAGTTTTCGTCTCTGTAGTGAAACGGCTGATTTCAGACAGATCAGTTCCGATACCAAAAAGGACACCAGTATATACCTACACTCTCAACCTGACACTTCTTCCGTCTCGCGGCTTCTTAACTACGAAAACTTAACACCACAACCTCTTCTGAGAACTCTCAGGGAACCTGACGTTCCTCTAGGTTGGTCAGGTAAGACTTCCTTTAGTCGGGACCCTAAACAAATTTTCCTTACTACGATTTCGACTTTGAGGTCATGAAACCTGTGGAGTACTCTTCTCAACTGAGTAACCTTTTCTGAGACTACGACCCTCCCTAACCCCCGTCCTCCTCTTCCCCTGCTGTCTCCTACTCTACCGACCTACCGTAGTGCCTGAGTTACCTGCACTCAGACTCACTTCAGGTCCTCAACCACTACCTGTCCCTCCGGACCGCACGACACTAAGTACCCCAACGTTTCTCAGCCTGTGCTGACTCGCTGATTTGGCTTGACTTGACTACCTTGGTCTACAGTACTAGAAGCAAAAGACTTACAACTCGAAATTCGGTTGAAAATGTGAGGGGAGAAAGTGAAAGTAGTTCTCCGAGAAGTCAGGAAGAAGTGAAAGACGGTGTTCCCACCATAGTAAACGTATAGACTCCAATAACTATAAAGAGGACCGTTAGAACTAAGGTCGAACACGAAGGAGGTCGGGTCGTAAAGAGTATTACATGAGACGTATATTCAATTCATTCGTCCCACTGTTATATGTCGGAACTACAAGAGGAAAAGGATAAACCTTGGTCAGACAACAAAGTGTAGGTCGAGATTGACAACGAAGGACTAGACGTATATCCAAAGAGTTCTCCGTCCAGTCCACCAGACCATAAGGGTAGGGAAAGTCTTAAAAGGTGTCAAATAACACTAGTGTGTCAGTCAGAAACCGTAACAGTTATTTCGTCTTTATCTAGAAAAACAGACTTTAGAACATTCCCTTCGTATTTATCCCGAGTTTAGGGTTAGTCCTGGGGTTTTCTGTTGAGAAGAGTGTTCAACCCGTGATTATACGAAGACCACGTCATCAAAAACTGGTCGCCTCTGACTTTTCTTCGGTCGTCCCCACTCAGGTACGTCCCGAATGGGAGGCGGACACACCAACCTGGACCTTCTGTCCCCACCGGAGACAGGGGTAGACGGTACCTCTTCTCCCCGTACGTCACCCCGGAGATGGAGTTCCTCCAAACAGTCTACTTACTATAAAGGAATAAACTTCGTACCTCTGACGTTATCTCCCAAACTCTAAGAGACCCTTCCGTTCCCCTAATCAATGAGTTGGACTATACAAAGATCTTTAAGGTAATCGTTCCAAAAGGTAAGTGACGGAGGTTACTACTTACAACCGTCTTCGACGACTCAAACTATCACAGAGGACTGTCTCTAGGGACTGTCCCTAAAACTAGAAGGACCTTAATAGATCCCTTCAACCCCCGTTGTCTACCTTTCACATTAGTCGTGTCAAAGAAAACTGTGTACAGGAAAGGATCGGAGAGAGGGTGCAGGGGAGAGTTAGTTCGTTTTAAGACCGTTACAGTAAAACCATAAATGTTGAAAGGACCTGATTAACCGGATTAACATGTCACTTTCCTTGAATCCTCGACTCTACCCAATGAGATAATCTTTCCTAGACATCTCTTTCCCAGAAAGAGGTCTTTCCAATTCTTACTTCTCCACCATCCACTGTCCTTTTACCTCCACCTCACTCTAACTAATTACGAGTGAGAAACCCCTATGATCTCTCTTAATAAGTCCCTATCTGATCTCTAATTTTCCTCCCTTATCACGACCGAACCCCCGCCCCCTCCTTAAATAGTGAGACCCTGATTTTCTCCGTCTTTTCCTTTCCTTATATTCCTTTAGTCTCAAATGAAAACTAACGATTTATAACTAGGAAACTTACGTTATTAGGTGTCTCTGTCCCGAAATACTCGGGGTCCTAAATAAATCTAGTACCTTAGGATGGAGTGTCGTTTCACTTTTTACGTTCTCTCAGGTGGTGAGTTGAATTCTTGAGTCAGTAATGGTTAAAGAAGGAGAGTCTTAAACGTAAACGAAGATCCAGTATCGTAAGACAAAGGTCCTTGACCTATTTGGTTCCGACACGGATGAAGATCAAGTAAAAGTAAAGATGACACTCAGAAAAGTCTCCAGGTCGGGTTTGGTCCCCCAAAGTGTCCGGTAGGACAGGAATCGATCAGAGACTGAGGAGTCTCTCTGTTTCGAGAGTCTTTCTAGTGAGTCGAAGAGTTGTGTGAGTGGTAGAGGAGAAGATCTTTCCCGTTTACAGGAGTCATCTTTTGACGGGGATTGTGTTTTAGTGTAAGGACTGAAAAGACAGAGGGGATCTAGGAAGTAATAGAATATTTGAGACTAGGAGAATCCATTCTACACACACGTACATACATTTTTACATAGAATGATAGAATTGTAAATATATGTATACTCTTCCCTTATAAGTAACCTTCCTGACTACGACTTCGACTTCAAGGTTATGAAACCGGTGGACTACACTTCTTGACTAGGTGACCTTTTCTGGGACTACGACCCTTTCTAACTTCCGTCCTCTTCTTCCCCTGCTGTCTCCTACTCTACCAACCTACCGTAGTGGCTGAACTACCTGTACTCAAACTCGTTCGAGACCCTCAGTCACTACCTATCCCTTCGGACCACACGACGTCAGGTGTCCTAGAGTTCCTCAACCTATGTTGACTCACTGACTTCACTTGACTTCTTCTCTTACCGATGGGTGAGGTAATAAGAATGGACCTCTTAAGGTACTTGTCTCATCGGACTGTCCGATGTCAGGTACCCTAGAGTTTTTCATCCTATGTTACTTCACTAATCGTGAAAGTATACATATATATATACGTACACACATACACATATATACATATATATGTAAATATATATATATTTCGTCGAAAAGATCAACAGGAGTAATCCTCCCAACCAATCTTAACAGATATTACAGTAATACAGGGAATTATATGGGTGACATTTCTACTTCGTGTCACTTCAATCTATTGAATGAGTTCAAGTTTAGTACCGTTTACCATCTGAACCCTAAGTGGAGTCCTTATGGACGAGGTTATAGACAAAAGAGTTCGTAGACGAAGGAAGGACGTCCCCACTTTATGTAATATGTAATGAAAAACCACTGTATTCTTGTTTAGAACCTTTTAGGACTCCTTATATAAAGACCGTAAGTAAGGTTATAAAGATGGTTTCTAATGATATCATCATCTCATTAAGTCCTTATATAGTATTAGTCTTATATTGTACCCGGTCGGTTCTTGACCTTTATGAGATGTACAGACAATTGTCTTCTTATTTATTACACAACGTATAAGTATTTTACTTTACGATGTATGGTTATTTTTCCTAACTTGACGATTATGACGTCGTTATGACGACTATAACGTCGTACCTACTTGGATTTTATGTAATAAGATTCCCCCCTTTTCACGGGAGAAGAAAACACAAAATTTTCAAATGTCAAAAATAGATTATAATAGAGTCCTAATCCCGTTTATTTTAGGACGACAGACTACTTGTCAAAGGAATACATAAAACATTAAAACTTAACACTTAATTAGAAATTCACCCGAAAGAAATACCCTTAAAAATCCGGTCAGTTGTTACAAAAGTTCTCATGAATCAAAACACGAAGGAAAGTGATCATATGGGAGGACGGGGTAAGTGTAAATATACTCTTAAAAAACTAAACCCCGGAAAACTCTGATACTTCGAATACATTCAAGTTTGAATCTAAACATTTTCAGTCCGGACACCAATACTAAAGGGTTCCTTCTGATGACAAAAGTTGTGTCTCTAGTCCGGTTCTGTCTATTTGAAAGGGTACACGATCACTCATCTAAAAAACAAAGTGACTCATATATTAACCCTTAAAATATCAAAATCAAGGTTGAAGGGTAGAACCATATCAGTTCTGGAACATAGGATGTCGATACACCAGTTTTTTGGTGTGTGGGAGACCAATGGAGTCCGGTGTCGAAGGTTGTGACTGTAGTGGGGGAGTTGCTGGAGGGGATGATCTCGTCTGGGTCATGGTTCGGTACAAATAAAGGAAGTACTAAAAACTCGGGGCACTTAAAAAAGAAGATTTTACCTACAGGCCCCTCCGGAATGTTTATCGACCTTTTCTTCTCTTCGTTTTTTATTTCCTCTTTTCCTTTCTATATTCGTAGACTTACGTCTCAAGGTTTCTTATCGTTCTTCTCTATTCTTTCGGAAGGAGTGACTAGTTACGTTTCTTTATCTCCTTTTGTTGTCTTATCCTTTCTGATCTCTAGAGAAGTTCTTTTAATCTCTATGGTTCCCTTGTAACGTACGTTTCTACCCGAGTTATTTTCTGTCTTTACCATACGTGGATTGTCTTTACCTTCTATAATTCTTCACCACGGTTCTTATGTGTCTTGACATGTTTTTTTCTCGAAGTACTGGGTCTATTAGTACTACTACACTAGTGAGTGAATCTCGGTCTGTAGGACCTTACACTTCAGTTCACACGGAATCTTTCGTAGTGATGCTTGTTTCGATCACCTCCACTACCTTAAGGTCAACTCGACAAAGTTTAGGACTCTCTACTACGACACTTTCACGACGTGAGTTATACGGTCGTTTAAACCTTTTGAGTCGTCACCGGTGTCCTGATCCTTTCCAGTCAAAAGTAAGGTTAGGGTTTCTTTCCGTTACGGTTTCTTACGAGTTTGATGATGTGTTAACGTGAGTAGAGTGTGCGATCATTTCATTGTGAGTTTTAAGAGGTACGGTCCGAAGTCGTTATGTACTTGGTACTTGAAGGTCTACAAATTCGACCAAAATCTTTTCCGTCTTCTTGGTCTCTAGTTTAAAGGTTGTAGGCGACCTAGTACATCTTTCGTTCTCTCAAGGTCTTTTTGTAGATAAAGACGAAATAACTGATACGGTTTCGGAAACTGACACACCTAGTGTTATTTGACCTTTTAAGAAGTTCGTTATCCTTATAGTCTGGTGGACTGTACGGAAAACTCTTTGGATATACGTCCAGTCCTTCGTTGTCAATCTTGACCTGTACCTTGTTGTCAGACCAAGGTTTATCTTTTTCCTCATACAGTTCTGACATATAACAGTGGGACGAATAAATTGAAGATACGTCTCATGTAGTACTCTTTGCGACCCGACCTTCTTCGTGTTCGACCCTAGTTCTAACGACTCTCTTTATGGTTAGTGGAGTCTATACGTCTACTGTGGTGGAAAAACCGTCTTTCACTTCTCCTTGAGTTTTCGGAGAACTACTTTCACTTTCACCTCTCACTTTTTCAACCGAATTTCGAGTTGTAAGTCTTTTGCTTCTAGTACCGTAGACCAGGGTAGTGAAGTACCGTTTATCTACCCCTTTGTCACAGTCTGAAATAAAAACCCCCGAGGTTATAGTGTCGTCTATCACTAACATCGGTACTGTAATTTTCCGTGAATGAGGAACCTTCCTTTCAATACTGGTTCGATAAATCGTATAATTTTTCGTCTCCGTTGTTGGAAACGGTTGTTTCCAGACAGATCAGTTCCGATACCAAAAAGGTCACCAGTACATACCTACACTCTCAACCTGACACTTCTTTCGACTCGTGACTTCTTAACTACAAAAACTTGACACCACAACCTCTTCTGAGAACTCTCAGGGAACCTGACGTTCCTCTAGGTTGGTCAGGTAAGATTTCCTCTAGTCGGGACCTACAAGAAACCTTCCTTACTACGATTTCGACTTTCAGGTCATGAAACCGGTGGAGTACACTTCTCAACTGAGTAACCTTTTCTGAGACTACGACCCTCCCTAACCCCCGTCCTCCTCTTCCCCTGCTGTCTCCTACTCTACCGACCTACCGTAGTGGCTGAACTACCTGCACTCAGACTCACTTCAGGTCCTCAACCACTACCTGTCCTTCCGGACCGAACGACGTTAAGTACTCCAGCGTTTCTCAGCCTGTGTTGACCCACGGACTTGACTTGACTTGAACGGAAATTTTTTCTACAGTCGATGTCAAATCGGTTGTAAAGATCAAAAAACCACCCTCTAAAAAGTTTAAAAGACGAGGGAGTTACAACGAATAGTTTATGTAAAATCTTTACGATTTGAGTGGAGAAGGAACCTCGAAAAAAAGAAGAAAAAGAAACCTCTAAATGTAGTGATCGGACGATTTTCTGTTATTAAATTTAAATGGGAAAAACCTTGTTATATACGATTTTGAAGAGAACAACACCCAAACGGGAACATAGTGATACAAAAAACACATAATACTTACTTCGTCAAAGGAAATACTCTTTTCAGTTCTTCTCAGTACCCGAATTAACAAAGAAGTTCAGTGACAAAATTGGACAAGTTATTCTAACACAACATGAGAGTCCTACCTCCACTCATCCCTTCAACGAAAGAGAATATCGTACTTTGTCTATACGTGAAATTTTTCTTTACAGTTATCAAATCTTCGTATCTTCTTTTTTTTGTGGGATAAAATACGGTAAATTACCTGTTAAACTGAGACAATCCTCCATTGTGAAAAGGTCTCAGTCACCTTATTTCCAAGACTTCCTCCCAGTTTCCTGGACTACGATGTCAAAACCGAAATAGGTGTCCACGAAGGGTATACGTCCTCAATTCCTACACTTTTCAGAATCTTATGAGACATGTTATACAAATAATCAGTTTTGTCAAATTTCAGTTACCAATCAGGTATTAGACGACCAAAGATTACGATAAACAATCTAGTTCTATGTGTGAGTCTTAAATAACTTTCTTGATCTCTAACTTCCTGTTAAGGTATCTCACTGTCGAGACATTAAAACATTTGAACCGTCCAACAGGGAGACTCAGACCCAGAATAGGATACTTGAGATGGTTTCATTAATTAATCTTAAAATCCTTGATATACGGGGTGGTCCCTGTTATCTTGTGTTTCTTAAGTCTACCGTATTTTAAAAGGTTTCATATTACAAATTCCAATTGTACTATTTAACCTACAGATAGTTGATCTTTGGGTAAATCCCTCTGTATATTTAATGACTAATCTATATTTTTTATATCTTTACCCTCCCTTTTGAGTACGTTTATAATTATTCTTTGACAAGGAGAGAGTAAGGGATTTTTTTTCCTTTTACCTCAGGTCTTAGGTGAGACTTACGAGTAGTTTTTTGGAGGGAAACTCTATTTACAATTAGGACCAAAAGTTATAAACGACGAATTTCTAACGAACACAAGTAGTCTCCCCAAGGCTCAGGTAAAGACGGATTCTGTGGGGATTAGAAAGGGAGAACCAGTGTGTATGGTAGGTTTGGGAGACGGACCTGTTCCAAGGAAAGAATATTTGATGTGTCGTAGATAATTGAGAAGACAAGAATGGTGTGAGTGATTACAGGTAGAGAGGTTTGTACTTGAGATACTCGTGTGTAGTGATTGTCAGACTTTTGAGACGATAGAACTTCTGGTTACTATCCTTACAAGTCTTCCTTCTGTCTGTCGGGACCCCGGCGTCCACAATAAGGGAGAGTACACTGTACTGTGAGTATGGTGATTGTAAGGGTCCTCAAATGGAAAGTACTCCGTGTTCCCAATGTTTCTGTACATTCTACTTCAGTGACACCGTCTCTACGACCGACAGTTAGGAGGAAAAAGAATTCGTGTACTGTTGTGTCGGTCACGGGAGTATCCAACCCACACTGGAGAGGGTCTTGAACACTTGTCTTCCCTGAGTCGGGTCGAGACTGCGTGAGGACCTTGTGAGGAGCACGAGAGTGGAGGTGCCACTGACCCTACCTCACTTGTGTCAACGGAGTCTTCGGTGTGTAATGTGTCGGTCTCGGAGGGAATTGGACGCAGTACGTGTTCTTTTGGACGTACTTCGTCCGACAGACGACAGACCCTACGGACTGGAGTCACTTTGTTATTTTAAGAGGAACAAGATTTTCGGGGACTCTAAACCCTCAGACAATTGTGTCGGATCTGATCGGATTAGGACAAGATTCAGAGTTCTCCCAGTGTACAGGATTCTTCTGTACAGGATAATAACACCTTATCCAAGGTTTCTTGGAGGTTCTAACTTCGTTTCGTTCCCTAATGAGAAACGTGGTGCCACAATAACCGTGTCACAATAAACGAGGGTAGTTCCTACGGACTGGTTCAAGTCCAAACAGATCTGTGGTGTATTACCTACAAGAAGGTAATCGTACGACTCGGTCAAAGAGATTCCTGAACCACCATACCTTCAAATTAGTAAAACAAGAATGATGTGTACAGGGATTGTAGAAAGTTTTCACTTTTTATATTATAGGTAATAAAGCCAGAGACTCCCTCAAACAGGAAACACGAAAAGATGACGATACGACTGTCCTTCCCAGTCCACGTTCGTCTCGGAAGACACACGGGATCCTCTGGTCCAGTTGAGTGTCACAGAACCTCCCTATCTTCGTTGGGAACGGTAGACGAGGTCGGGACCAGTGGAGGTCTCGAGTCCTGTCTCCCCTTGACTCCCGTTACTCAAAGGTATCCGTTGTGTTGACACTACTCCTCTTTCGGACTCTAGAAACGTGAGTAAGAACTCAAAAACACTTGAAGGGTCTCGTCGATTTCGTTTCCAAACCCTAAGTGGTTCAGTTCCTCTTCCTCCTTCTTCTCCTTCCTTCCTTCCTGTTACTTGTCTGTCCTACCTCCTACCTGTGTGCTTTTAATAAAAAATTATTTCATTATAAAAAGTGACGGATCCGTTTACTTAAGACACTTTAAGAATATACTTTTTATCATGTGACAAAACAAAAATGAATCAATAGTGGTAGTAATCCAAAACTACGTTCACCTTTAAATGTTATTTTACTTTTGTTTATCGTAGTTCCTAGTGTATGTTAAGATACTATTTCACTAAACATTAAGTCCGTTACATAACGAACTCCGAGCGTAGAACTAAAGGATGAGGTCAACGACCACTACCATAAATTCATTCGTCTTTTATGTGTCTACTTCTCTTTTTATCGATAGTGTTCCGATTTTTTAATTCTAGTAATACTGATATTTATTGTTTAAATATTGCATAACGTTATGTTTATTTCTCGTAAAAATCATATTTTCGACGTAAACGTAACAAATCATTGTTTATACTAATTTTATGTAGTCTTTGTACAATTTCAACATACTCAGTGTATATATGTCATAGTGTCAAGTGTGCTTCCAAGTGACTCTGAGTTGGTAGACTTCCTGTACACAGGGCTAGACTTTGATAGTTTCCGGAAAGTTTGTTTGAAGGACCAAGTCCTTTCTACGAGTTTTTCGACGGGGTAGATCCAGGTAGACTGAACTGAGGTGAAAACCAAAAGTTTTATTCGACGACGCCGACGACGATTCAGCGAAGTCAGCACAGGCTGAGTCACACTGTCGTATCTGCCGTCGGGTGGTCCGAGGGAACAGGGACCCCAAGAGGTCCGTTCTTGTAACCTCGCCCAACGGTAAAGGAAGAGGTTACGTACTTTCACTTTTCACTTTCACTTCAGCGAGTCAGGACAGGCTGAGAATCGTTGGGGTACCTGACGTCGGGTGAATCGAGGAGACAGGTACCCTAAAAGGTCCGTTCTCATGATCTCACCCCACGGTAACGGAAGAGGTGTTTTATTCGATATTAGAAGATTTTCCCTAGTATTGTATCTGACTACATTTGTCTATGATTTGTTCTTCCTCGAAAAGACAACCGTGTCTAAATGTAATTATGAAGGGGTTTATAATATAAACTTTCCTACCCACCTGGTGTGTGAATATTATGACCGTCTTTATTGTGAAAACGTGACTCTCCTTCCTGTATAGTTTGATGACTACGTGTAATCATTTTCGTGGTCAGTGGGGGAAGGAAAAGGATAAAGTACGGTTAAATTCCAAAATCCGATTTTAAAGTCCATACAGAATAGTAAAGATGTGAAAACCTGAGAGATTACAAACGGTAAGACATTTTGTACGAGGTGAGAATTTCCTGAATCATTATTTTACAGTACACGGTTCATAAACGGAATTTTCTGTCAAAATAGTAGATGGGTTTAATATGTATGGGTTTAGTACCTCTTTGTAGTGTCGATAGTTGTTCCTAAACCCGGTATTTTCTCAGTTTTAAACCGAAAGAGGTTACAGCCACAGTCGGACCGGTTTCGAACGAACGAAAAATAGTGTCATCAATAAAACCTAAAGAAGAACATCAGTCTCTCCTGACACCGATTGTCCCTAGAACACGGTTCCAGTTCGATGTCCACACATGTGTACTCACGGTCCGAGACACTCGACTTACTTGATCGGAGAGTAGGGTAAGTATGAATTCTCAAATTTCCCGTTCTTTCTTTATCTGACGGGTATACAACAAAGTCCTACTCTAGAGATTCGTTCGACCCCAGCAAAAGGTTCTCTAATTATTATTTTCTTTCTTTAGTTCCTTTGGCATTAACTTCCAAAGTTTGAAAGGGAGATTAATCACTTATCCGTGAGGAGAGAGTGAAGAGTGTATCTTTCGTGACGTGGAGAAGGGTTTACTTATCAAAATAAATTAAATGGATTGAAACTATAAGATATTGATTTATTGTATAACATTATATCTCTCTGTACTATTAAGAAAAATAAAAAACTTAGTTTTAGTAAAGATACGTGAACTGAAGACCTAATTTATATAATAGATATCCTTTTTAGATAGTTTAGGATAACTTTACAAGTAGATTAAAATTCAATAAACCCCGACTATAAAAAGTAAATCAAAATATAAGTCATTCATGACTTTTATTTGGATTTCCGACGTTCATGTTTCTTTAATTTAATCTGACACATGTAGAAAGTGGTCTTATAATTTTTTTTTTTTTTGTCATTTTAGTCAGGGGTTTCGGTCTATGAACTTGAAAATTACCTAGGCGTAGAGGTTTGACAAAAGAGGAGAAGGAGATTAAAAAAAAATTCATAACGACTCTTCTTTTATAAAAAAATAATATATTATTTATAATAGACCTGAGGTTGACCCTTAACCGCAATGTAAATATTTTTCGGTTTCATCTAAAATAAAAAAGTAAGGTAGGGGAAATCATTTTATGAGGTGAATATTTTTTTTTAATAAAGTTGTACCCCTCCAACCCCCTTCATAATATGTCTTTTCGGTTTGATGCTTTGTAAAAACTAAGGTATGGTAACTTGAACTTAAGTTACTAGAAACTTTTAAAACAAAGTAGACTAATCTTTTCTTTGTCTTAGGTCACGGTCCTCCCGTCAGAGTCGAACCCAGACGAGGTCTTTCCGAAGGACTATAGTCCCTCTACCTCGACGGAGAGACCTCCGTGGTGATCTTGGCTACGAAACCCACTCCTCCACAGTCTCGGGGTCTACCACCCTCCTCGATCTTTATTCGTGTTCGGTTCCAAAAGGGTCGGACAGTCAAGACACTACCGGAGTTTGAACTCCAGCACAACGACAGATTTTTCCTTTTGATAACCGTTGAGAATTGTAGTGGTGTGACCCCTTACTCTGATAGTCCAGTGATTCAACCTTTCTAATTTTTATTGGTTGAGACTTTTGACCTAAGACAGTCTTATTTGTGAGGGAAGCACACTCCGAACGTTGTCCGAGTAAGTCGGTGTAGTCCCATCTCAAAGTCTTGGAGGGGGAGGAGGTTACTCAGGTACAAGTTTCAATTATGTTCCGTTCCCAATAGATTTGTCGTCTATCTCCACATGACGTATAAAGAAAAATTTCTATGTCTTCGAAAAACTTAAGGTATTTGGACATGATGAATAAGGTAGACCTGAGTTCCCCACATCCTAGTCGAAATCTGTAGAAAGTATTCGAACCTTAGATTATAATACTTAAATAAGATTCTGTGTTTAGTCTATCTACCTACCTAAAAAACTTTCTGAAACCCGGAGGACCCATGAAAATCGTCTGATTCATAACTCTCTAAATGACCTTATTTTAAGAAATGTTCTAATTCCTTCTTCCTTTACTTTGGTTTAGAAAGTAAAGATCTATATGTGAAAGTAATCAAGAAAGTGGTTTTCGTGTAGTGACTTCCTTTTGGTCTTTACCAAAAAGTCAATAATAATTTCACCAAGTTCTCGGTCCCTTAGGGAACTCTGTCTTTGTTTTGTTGTGTCATAAGTTCAAAAGAAGTATTCTGATGGAACATGATCGTTCTGAATCCTCTGAAGACCGAAGTTTTTCTCATAACGATTTCCTCGAAAAACCCCTTTTTTTTTTTTTCTGATGAAAAACCGATTTTTGTTGTTGGTTTTAGAGAGGACATTTTGGGGATGAAGGAAAACTTAGAGGTTTCTAATGTATGTTGTAAAACAAACTCTGCAAACCGTCAGTGCCGAAGTATTCGACACGACGAACTAATAGATTTGAGAATTCCGTCTTATTTGCGTCGACTACAGTTCGACTGACGACAAACTCAGGAGAGTGACTCCTTCATAACACTTCTCACACCCCTCGGGTGTCCCGGTACCACCCTTTTGACCTTTACACTTTCTTTATTTTGTGTCGTTTCCTCCAAATCTCAATCCTTGTAAAGGTTCGAGAAAAGATGTTATTAGAGGTTCCGGGAGACTGGAAGATAGAGATTTTTCATAGGGACATGATACCACGGACTACAAAGAATGTCAAACTGTTTTTATTTATGAGTTATGTTCTCCTTCGTTCTACAGACGATGTAAGACTCCCACGAGTCAAGTGGGACGAAAGTGAAATCTCCGGACGTCCGAACAGACACGAGTACTTGTCACGAGTGCTAAGACCCCTGGTGAAAGAGACCAATTTTGAGACATCGGACCTCATTTGTTTACACACGAGTAGGGGTCAGGGTTTGTCTGGGATAGTAGTACAAACAAACAGACATAGGAGTAACGGTACGGACTTTCTAAGAGTATGTATGTACTCCGAATTACGGTACTCTGATGTAATAATAATTCTCTTCGAAGGAGTAAGTTTTTCTTTGATTCTTAAACCAAATTTGACGTCTACCTCCCCTTTCGATTGTATAAGAAAACCAGACATAGGAACCCTTGTGACAGGAGTCCGACTACCGGGGGAGAGTCATACGACTGAAGACGCGACGGAGTTACTCAGAAGGTGGTGTAGACACGGTCGACCTACCCCGACGACTCCCCATAGTAGAAGGTAGAGTCATCCAGGAAGTAGGAGGACCCGGAGGGAGTCCCTGGGACCAGTGTCCATTGTGAGAAGCGAAGTAGGTGTGGTCGTCGGCTCGACAGGAAAAGTAGGAGGAGACGAAGGAAGAGTATTGGTTCCCGAAGAAAGAGTAGGAGTAGTAGATGTTCCGACAGGAACAAAAGAAGAAGTAAACTTAGTAGGAAAAGGAGGAGATGTAGGAAGTATATTGACAAATCAATATACTTCGAGAAGACTGGACTCTAATACTAGACGTCTTCTTTCTCTCCCTTTGTAAGAGACTTATTTGTTACCCGTAAGTGTTTACGAAAGTGATCAAGTCAAGTCAAGTCAGTGAGTCAGCACAGATTGAGAAACGTTGGGGTACTTAGTGTCGTGCGGTCCGGAGGGACAGGTAGTGGTTGAGAGCCTGAAGTGAGTCTGAGTGCAGGTATCTCAGTCACTACGGTAGGTCGGTAGAGTAGGAGACAGCAGGGGAAGAGGAGGACGGGGGTTAGGGAGGGTCGAAGTCTCAGAAAAGGTTACTCAGTTGAGAAGTGTACTCCACCGGTTGCATGACCTCAAAGTCGAAATCGTAGTAAGAAAGGTTTCTTGTGGGTCCCGACTAGAGGAAGTCTTACCTGACCAACCTAGAGGAACGTCAGGTTCCCTGAGAGTTCTCAGAAGAGGTTGTGGCGTCAAGTTTTCGTAGTTAAGAAGCCGCGAGTTGGAAGAAGTGTCAGGTTGAGAGTGTAGGTATGTACTGGTGACCCTTTTGGTATCGGAACTGATCTCCCTGGAATCAGCCGTTTCATTACAGAGACGAAAACTTATCCGATAGATCCAACCAGTATTGAAAAGAAGGTTCCTCATTCGAAAGAGATCATACACCTTAGATTTTTTTATATTGTTTACTTACTTACAATATTTTGTCTTTGTCTGAGTATGTCTCTTGTTTAATCACCGATGGTTGACTTTCCTCGTTCTCTCCCCTTCCCCTATTCTCCATGTTCGATGACGTCTCTCTCCCCTTTCGATTGTATAAGAAAACCATATAAGACATCCATATTTTAGATGTTCTATGTTCCTACATTACATATCGTATCCCTATATTGGTTATAAAATATTATTGAATTTTACCTCATATTAGACATTTTTATAGTTTAGTTGGGATAACATGTGTACTTTGATTGTACAAACTGTAGTTGATATGTAGTCAAAAATTTTTCCAGTAAGTCGTCAGTTCACGTAAATCGAAACTTTACTTTGCTACCCCGTATCCTACCGAAAGAGGTAGAACTTTGATACAATAGTGTGTCCTGCGTAGAGACCTATCATAGGATCGGGGTGGGTCTCGTAGAGTTGGAGAGAGACCTCTGAGCGACTGGTACGACTGAAACCGTCTCGGGTCTCCGTACCTCCCGTTTACAAGAAACACAAGACATAATACATGGAACATCTTACGAGTCACTTTGTGAGTGACCAGAACCACTAACCAAGGTTGATACTGTATTCGTCTCGGTCAACCTCATGAAAGGTCCTCAAAAACCGGTCTCACTCCTCCTTTTCGAAAGAGAGAAAGATGTTCCTAACAATTTGACTATTTTACACTCAACCCCGACAACTTCCGGCGACTTAGTCGTAGTCCATCTGTCTTTGGATAGTAGGAACCCGACTCGTTCTTTGGTCTTATAGGAACCTAAAAAGTCAAAAATTCGATTATCTAAAAGGGAAAAAGGGGATTCAATGAAATTTGACCCTGAGACAATGAAAATTCTTAAGATTCCTTGTATTGTATCAAATATTAATATATACCTTTAGACTTTCGGAATTTTTGAAATTCTTAACTTTTCTTTATGTGTAGACACAGAAAAAAGGACAGAACGTATGTCCCAGCAGTAACGGTAGAAGGATTTAAGGTATATATACACAATCATATGACATAACCACAAAAAGAAAGACCGAATGAAGTGAGACATATTAGCCGAGGTCAAAGTAGGTAGAGTAGTCTTGACTAAGTTTACTTAAGAAAAATTACCGACTCATTATGAGGTAACACATATACATGGTGTCGAAAGAATAGGTAAGTAGACGACTACCTGTAGATCCAACAAAGGTACAGGACCGATAATATTTGTCACGACGCTACTTGTAACCCCATGTACACAGAGAAAGTTAAGACCAAAGGAGCCACTTTTTTTTTTTACATGGAATGATAGTGGCAGTAGACCCAGAAGGAACCACCGAGTCTGTCATTTCTTACAAGGTCGTTACGCCCTCTGGGTCCAAACTAGGGACCCAACCCTTCGAAGGAACCTCTTCTCTTACCGTTGGGCGAGGTCATAAGGACGGACCTCTTAAGGTACCTGTCTCCTCCGACCGCTCGATGTCTGGTACCCCAACATTTCTCAGTCTGTACTGACTCACTTATTCTGTGCGTATGTATAGTGGTAGTAGATCCACCGTCAAGACTTACGAACAAAGAAGATGTGTCATAAAGTTGTGAACTTTTTATCCACAGTCATCGAACTTATTTTTAGTACCCTTACTATTACTTCGTCCGAATTTTGTCATCGTATAAGAACCGGTACGTCTATTACTAAAACTCACCCTTTTACACTCACGATCATTGAGTCTAATTTTCCCTGAGTCTTTTCAACACTAAACAAAATCTTTAAAGAATACTGATCACAGTATATATTTTAATATAGGTCCTTGTTGTATATTATTTTATAAACAGTTTTATTAAGATTTTCTTAAGAAAGTTATTCATATTTTATTTTTAAGTAAGTTCTTTTTTTTTCTTTTCTTTTCTTTATATTCGAATAAATTTGAGAGTGTATTATCGGTCCTGTATCTTCGTTGGATCTATAGGTAGTCGTCTGCTTACCTATTCTTTCGACATCATGTATATGTGTTACCTTATAATGAGTGAGTAATTTTTCTTACGTAAACTTAGTCAAGATTACTCCACCTACTTTGACCTTGGATAATATGTCTCACTTCATTCGGTTTTTCTTTTTGTGGTTATGTCATACGACGACGACGACGACGATTCAGTGAAGTCAGCACAGGCGGAGACACGCTGGGGTATCTACCGTCGGGTGGTCCGAGGGGGTAGGGACCCTAAGAGTTCCGTTCTTATGACCTCACCCAACGGTAAAGGAAGAGGTTACGTATTTTCACTTCTCACTTTCACTTCATCGAGTCAGCACAGGGGTTATGTCATATGATTGTGTATATATTCCTTAAATCTTTCTACCATTACTATTGGGACATACACTCTGTTGTTTTCTCTGTGTCTACATATCTTGTCAAAAAACCTGAGACACCCTCTCCCACTCCCACTCTACCAAATCCTCTTACCGTAACTTTGTACAAATAATAGTATACACTTTACTTAGAGGTCAGGTCCAAGTTACGTACTATGTCCTACGAACTCCGACCACGTGACCCTACTGGGTCTCCCTACCCTACACCTCCCTCCACCCTCCCCCGAAGTCCTACCCCTTGTGTACATGTGGGTACCGTCTAAGTACAGTTACATATCGTTTTGGTTATGTTATAATATTTCATTAATCGGAGGTTAATTTTATTTATTTTAATATAATTTTTTATTTGAGTGTATTTTAAGTTTTTTATGTTTCAGAGTACTCAGAAGTTTCCCTGAAGGGACCACCAGGTTACCAATTCTTAGGTACGAAGGTGAAGTTCTTCACGTCCATGTTAGGACCAGTCCTTTGATTCTAGGGTGTCCGGTGTTCGTCCCGGATTTTTTGTTTCAAAAAGACACTTGTTATTCTTATTTTCGTTCCTTTGGGTCCCCATAAACCAGGGTCTTTGTCACACTTCATCACTTTCCTAAACCCTTCTGACGAAAATTTCCCAAGTCCCGGTAATGACCATGTGTTCTCTTTGAGTCACTCACAGTGAAGGGGTGTGAGGAACGAGTAGAGTCAAACTTACTTCCTTTTACACAGTTGACTAATTACTTCCCGTATGTTAGGCTCCCCTTTTCATTAAAGGTTTTACTTACAAGGGTTTAAATTCTCTTCTCTATTTTCTTACGAACGAGTTTAGATAGATCTTCCGTGTAAAGTTCCTTAAACCACCACCACTACCAAATAAGTAGTCGTTTGGTTCCCCTTCAAGTGATACTCGTGTCTTCCCGTATGGTGTCTAAAGGTTTCTATAAGATAGAGTATTTAAACAGTATGAATGGACTTGTAAGTCTTATTAAGGAACCTTCACCGTTTATCTTTGTAAGACTCCAATGATGGTTCTGGACCTTCCTTTTGTCACTAAAATGTCATTCACTTACTCTTAAATAATGGTTTGTTGGAATTTCAATTCGAAACGAAGGTATTGGTCTATAAGTATCTGTTTATGTCTCGTTAACCCGTTTTCAGGAGTTTTTTGTTCAGTTCCTATATTAATTCTTAAAAGATAAATATAAATACACTATATTACATTCTTCAGTGATAATTAAATCTCGTCTCCATTGTTTCAGTTGTTAACGTGAGTAGAGTGTGAGATTGATTCATTACGAGTTTTAGGAGGTTCGGTCCGAAGTCGTTATGCACTTGGTACTTGAAGATCTATACTCAGACCCATTTGAGGTCCTCAACCACTACCTGTCCCTCCGGACCACACGACGTCAGGTCGAACACGAAGTGGGTCAGGTCGTAAAAAGCACTACATGTGACGTACATTCGATTTATTCGTTTCATTGTTATATGTCGGAACTTCATAAAGAACAGTTTAAACCTTCGTCAGACAACAAGGTAAAGGTCAAGATCTTTTAAAATCACTAGTTAATAAGGATAGTATGTCACAAATTCTTAATTCACTAGTCATATATCATATTAAAAATGCTTGAAGAATCTCAAATCACCAGTTTAACTAGTTCTCCTCCATTTCTCTTTCTAAAGTATTTATATATATTAGTCCTCATTTTGCATGGGTTTATAAATGTCATCAGGTGTAGTCAAGTCAAGTCAGTAAGTCAGCACAGGCTGAGAAACGCTGGAATACTTAGCGTCATGCGGTCCGGAGGGACAGGTAGTGCTTAACGACCTCAAGTGACTCAGTGCAGGTAGCTCAGTTACTACGGTAGGTCGGTAGAGTAGGAGACAACAGGGGAAGAGGAGGACGGGGGTTAGGGAGGGTCGTAGTTTCAGAAAAGGTTACTCAGTTGAGAAACGTACTCTACCGGTTTCATGGCCTCAAAGTCAAAGTTGTAGTAAGGGAGGTTTCTTGTGGGTCCCGACTAGAGGAAGTCTTACCTGACTAACCTAGAGAAACGTCAGGTCCCCTGAGAGTTCTCAGATGAGGTTGTGGTGGCAAGTTTTCGTAGTCAAGAAGCCACGAGTCGAAAGAAGCGTCAGGTTGAGTGTAGGTATGTACTGGTGTCCTTTTTGGTATCGGAACTGATCTGCCTGGAAACAACCGTTTCATTACGGAGACGAAAAGTTATACGATAGATCCAACCAGTATTGAAAAAAAGGTTCCTCATTCACAGAAAATTAAAGTACCGACGTCAGTGGTAGACGTCACTAAAACCTCGGGTTTTTTTAATTCAGACTGTGACAAAGGGGTAGATGAAGGGTACTTCACTACACTGGTCTACGGTACTAGAAGCAAAAGACTTACAACTCGAAATTCGGTTGAAAAAGTGAGAGGAGAAAGTGAAAGTAGTTCTCCGAAAAATCAAGGAGAAGTGAAAGACAGTATTCCCACCACAGTAGACGTATATACTCCAATAACTATAAAGAAGACCGTTAGGACTAAAGTCGAACACGAAGTAGGTCGGACCGTAAAGAGTACTACAAGAGACGTATTTTCAATTATTCGTGCCACTGTTATATGTCGGAACTACATGAGGAAGAGGATAAACCTTGGTCAGACAACAAGGTACAGGTCAAGATTGACAACGAAGGACTGGACGTATATCCAAAGAGTTCTCCGTCCAGTCCACCAGACCATAAGGGTAGAGAGTCTTAAAAGGTGTCAAATAACACTAGGTGTGTTAGTTTCCGAAACCGTATCAGTTATTTCATCTTTATCTATAAAAAGACCTTAAGAGAACGAAAAAGGTACTAGGTCACCTACCATCGTTAAACTAGAGATCAAGGAGACGGAAAAGATTTTGGTCGAACTTGTAGATCTTCAAGTGCCAAGTGCATGACGACTTCGGACCGAACCTCTTAAAACTCGTAATGAAATGATCGCACACTCTACTTACGTTAACACGACATCAAACTCGTAAGAAACCGTAACGGAAAGAAACCCTAATCTTACTTTTGACTGGAAAGGGTCAGGACACCGGTGACGACTCAAAAGGTTTAAACGACCGTATAACTCATATCGTGAAAGTGTCGTAGTAGAAAGTCCTAAACTTTATCGAGTTGACCTTAAGGTAGTTGAGGTGATCGAAACAAGTATCACTACGAAAGATTCCGGGTGAACTGAAGTTTAAGGTCCTACACAGACCGAGATCTACTCACTAGTGTGGTAGTACTAATAGTACCAGTACTTCTAGAAAAAACATGTCAAGAAGACACATAAGAACGGTGGAGAAGAATTACAGAAAACGAAGACAATCCAGGTATGGTAAAGAGAGGAAATAACTCGGGTAGAAACGTACTTTACAAAGGAACCATAGAGATTAAAAGGACTTCTCTAGAGATCAGAAAGGGTAAGACAACAAAAGAAGATAAAGAAACGTAACTAGTGACTTCTTCCGAAAGAATAGAGAACGACAAGAAACCTTGAGACGTAAGTCTACGAACGGAGAAAGGAAAAGAGGAAACGAAAAGTGGAGAGAAGAAAAGTGTCGATAAACATTCCGGAGGGGTTTGTCGGTAAAACGAAAAAACGTAAAGAAAAGGTACCCCTACCAGAACTAGGGACAGAGGACAGGTTACAGTGCTTGGAGAAAGGTATCAAGTAGTCCGTGAGATAGATAGTCTAGATCTGGGAATTTAGATAAAGAGTGAAGGTGACATATTAGTATTCCCTAAACTAAATCCAGTATGGACTTACCAGATCACCAAAAGGGATGAAAGAAGTTAAATTCAGACTTAAACCGTTATTCCTCAAGTACTAGACTCGGTGTCAGTCGAGAACCAGAACAAAAACAACTGACATATCTCGAAGAGGTAGAAACCGACGTTTCTTATATTAGTTAGACTAAAACCACAACTGGTAGACCACTGTAGGTACACATCTCAGAAGAGAACACAACAACCTTCNACTAGACTCGGTGTCAGTCGAGAACCAGAACAAAAACAACTGACATATCTCGAAGAGGTAGAAACCGACGTTTCTTATATTAGTTAGACTAAAACCACAACTGGTAGACCACTGCAGGTACACATCTCAGAAGAGAACACAACAACCTTCTCCCGCAAACGATACTGGTCACGTAAAAGAACCGTTTTGAGATAATCAGAAACGGGACGAAGTAAGGTATAAGGTTCCGGTTTAAACGGACAATGAGGTCCACAAAGAACTGAAGGATGAAAACGTAAGGTCAGGGGATATTACTTTTCCTGTAGAAAAACCCCACAATCACCAATTCATATTTACATAATAAGGTTGGGGATAGATTTCGAGATCCCTCTTTCACATGTCTGGATTACTTTTAACTAAAAGTTTAGGCTTCTTCTGTATCACTACACCGAACGTGGAGTAAAAATGTGTATTACTAACATTAAAAAAAAATTAGGTGTAATAGAATGTTTTAGGTGGAACCCTTTTAAATTCACATACATTTTCTTCGACCCGTGTAAAGTTCCAAGTTAAACTCCTATATTTGTCCTTTTTAGTAGAATAAATGGGTCCTTTGTTTAAGTGTCCAAACCGGAATAGCCATACCACAAGATTAGTACATCTGTTACACATTGAAGTGTTGTTTTAGTCAACAGTTGATAGTTGAGCTCGAGTCAAAGATAAAGAGAGAAATTGTGACGAATATAAACTCCATCGTGTATAGAAGTCTTATCAATTCCTCCTCTTATCCCACTATTATTAAATTACTCAAAAGGTAATATAGAGCAAAGGTAACTTTCGTCATAGTATTTTCGTTTACAATAAACGAATCTAATATGTGTTTTACTACAAACACATATACGAAAAAGAAAGAACCGACGAAAGATCAAAACGTACTTTGGTTGACCGAAAATTTTTTTTTCTTTCTTTCTTTTCTCTCTAAGTGTAATAGAGAATGGTCTGGGTACTTTTCCGGTTCCACCGATACTAAATTTTTTTTTTTTTTTTCTGTATTATTATGGTTCCTCTTTGAGGTTCACAGTGTCACTTTATTAACACTTCTACGACATTAGTATTCTTTTTTCATTTTTGTCTATAAAAATAAATATTACTCTTGATTTTTTACAAAATTAGAGGGAGAAATGGTGAAATGAGTTCAGATGTTAACAAAGGTGAATACTCGAGGGTGTTTCTAGTAGGTCGTCTAATACGTAGAAATAATAAAAAGTTCTTGTTCAGTTTAAAATGTTGTAAATCTTAGACTTTCATTATTAGTTCCAGTATGGATCATTCTCAAAATGAAAGAACTTCAAGTACTGGTTTGTCTTGAGAGAGCATCCTAATAGATCAGGGAAGGAGGTAGGACTCTAAAAAAAAAAACCGGTAATAGGGGTTTATTAAATATATGGAGTTACAAATTAGAATTATACTATATGTATTTTTCAATTTGAAGAACTTGGAAATAGTTAAAAAGTCATCTTGATTTAATGACGAATACCTTGTAGTTGTTAAATTTACAGAGGTATCAAGGAAAAAGACTAGTCTAAGAATGACGATATGTAAGTGGGTAGGAAATGTTGAAAGGATTAGTGGTACTTTGGATTTACATTATTATCTTCTGTAAAAGGTCAATTAAGTAATACTCGTTAATTCTATAGTAGTCAGAAACTTTTTTTCACGTGTAGAGAAGAACATATGACAGGGGACCCTGAGATAAACTACGGTTTGTGATTTTTTTTTTTTTTTTTTTCTCACTCCTCTATGTTAGACTCAATCTTTATAATGTACGATTGAGTATGTTCTTAAAGTCTACACCTGGACGAACACACCTTAGTTTCGGGTAAATCTGTACCTGAACGTCCTCAGTACAACGGAGTAATAAGTAAACATTAGTAGATAAAAATTCGGGAAAGTCAAAGGTTTTGTAAGTGATTTTTCGGTATCAAATTACTAAAAAAAAACATAAATATCTATCGAAACGGATGTTTTATTGACCCGTGTCCTACTTTACCGAGGTTCGATTTACGGTGGTCGTTCGTCTTTATTACTGACTTACTGAACGGATCTTGACTACTCCAACTACTTTTGATCAGGTTCTAAGATAAAATTATAAAGAGTTTTGACTTCAATGAGTTCATAGAGGGTAACCAAAGAGTCAAACATTGACAGTTATGTTAATTTATTATATAAAATAAGACCGAATTAAATCTTATTATTTGTTTTCTCAAACAATTGACTAGATCTTGTTAGACTCTAGAGAAGATTAACAAATGAATCGTTGTCTCTATGTAGAATTCTAAGGAGTTCAAAAATTTATAACTGTGTACATTAGTTTCAGAAGTTATTTATAAATAACTTATTTCTTTTATATGATCTTTTAGAAATTTGATAAGTGTCCTTTACGTGTGTTGAGGACTAAATACTTTGTCAACTACCGAGACCAGTAGTAAGATAGAAGTCAACCCCGTTGATAAATTCTTATTAGATCGTAGGACGTCGGGGTTCTTCGTTTTTTCCATAAATCCTATATTTTCCAACAAAACAAGTTTGAGACAAATCACCTTCAAAATTCTACGTAACATGTAACCTTTAAACCATATAACTCACATCAGATAAATACGAACAGAACTAATAAGTTACAGAAGTATTTTTAATTTGAGATTTTACACGGTTTCTTAATCTTCTGTACTTTTTGGTCATACGAAACACGACTGGGTACCTGTATACTTTAGACATTGAACGAAACATTCATCATAGTGGGGTATATCAACCTTATTTATTGTGTAGATCAAGATCAGGAAGACCTGTCACAGAATCCGGGAAAACGTTTTATTTGCTACGTTCTTTGGGAGTTATTTAAAAGATTCAATAAAAGATCTTAAGTCATTTGATACTTAGTGACGTAAGACTCAGTGTAAGAATCACGTAAGTTTTTGTAGGAGAATGTTCAACATGAAGTTAAAAGAACATAACTGAATGAGGAATTTCCTAAATCAACTCGAAGAATCTCTTTGCGACGGTAGAACACCAGAAAAATCCACTAAAAAAATGATTTCGGGCCCTCAACCACTACCTGTCCCTTCGGACCGTACGACGTCAAGTACCCCAGCGTTTCTCAGCCTGTGCTGACTCACTGACTTGACTTGACTTGAATGATTTCGGAGTAATTAGTCGGTGTTTAGAAATAGACAAATGAAACAGACTCAGGTGTTGTCAAAGTCTCATGGAAAATTTGATAATCACAAGGACAAGTAAGGGAGGTCTCACAAAAACTAGAGTAAATAACGTAATAAGTAATATATAACTGAGAAAAAATAAAGAAGATCCAGGAACAATTTGTAAAGAACGTAGGAGAGCTAGAAACAGAGGTCCGATAAATAGACATTGAGGTAAAAAAAAAAGTTCTAAAACCTAGTAAAAGTGATAATAATAAGTGTTAAGAAATAGTCCATCTAAGGGATAGAGAAGGAGAAAACAAACCAAACCACCCGTAAATAGGACAAGGAAATGGACGACCTATAAAGAGACGGAAAAGTAGAACAAATATAACGACACAAACCCCACCGGAAAGGTATTAGACCGTCAAACACCAAGGAGAAATAACACCTCCAAGGAACGACACCCACCCCGACCTGTACACCGGACAGATCCAAAGGACCAATCCCTTCGAACACAGTCACAAGACTACCCACCGTACGTGACTTCACAGGTCATTACTCAAAACTCTACAGTCACCCAAACCACACTGAAAGCCGTCGGACATATAACTTCGAGTCCGATACAAGGACACAACGACCTCTTAAACATGTCATACAGAAAGAGACCTTGAACAACCGAGAACCCACCACGAACCAAAGTCATATCCATACCCCGTAAACTACTCGAGGATAGCTAATTATAAGGGACCTCAGTCCTCCAGAGACCACAAGAGTCCTAAAAATGAATTCTGAGGACGGAGACCAAAAGTCAACATAAGAATCATCGGAGTTCTGAAGAGGTAGATATGTCGTTGTTACTATTTTGTAGATCCAATTACTAAATTTCAAAGAGGTGTCACTCCCTGTGGACCTCTTCATGTGTCTTATTACCTCCATCTTCTATCCTAATCACTCCATTTTCTGTCTTACCATCTTTATTTACTTTGTCTCTCCTTTTTTATTTTTTCTTAATTTTCTTTACTCCTGTTGGAGTCTCTCGAGACCCTGTTACAATTTACGGGGTTGTAAGCTTGGTATCTTCAGGGTCTTCTTCTTCTGTTTTTCTTTCCGGTAGTCTTTTATGAACTCCTCTATTATCAACTGTTGAAAGGATTTTACCTCTTCCTTTATCAGTGGGTCAGGTTCTTTGGGTCTCTCAGGGTTTGTCCTATTTGGGTTCCACTTTGTGGGGTTCTGTGTATAATTAGTTTAATTGTTTCTAGTTTGTGTTTCTTGTTTATAATTTTCGTCGTTCCCTTTTTGTTGTTTATTGTGTGTTCCCTTAAGGGTATTCCTATTGTCGACTAGAAAGCTATCTTTGAGAAGTCCGGTCCTCCCATACCGTCCTGTATGAATTTCACTACTTTCTTTTATTGGATGTCGGGTCTAATGACATGGTTCGTTCCTAGAGTAAGTTTACACTTCCTCTTTAGTTTTCGAAATGTTTGTTCCTTTTCGACTCTCTTAGGTCGTGGTGGTTTGGTCGAGAGGTTGTTTACGATTTCCTAGAAGAGATCTGTCCTTTGGGTCTTTCCCACATATTTGAGCTTGGGTTTAGTTATTTCATTTACTGTTACCCTGACAGTCAAATCAAGTCAGCGAGTCAGCACAGGTTGAGAAACACTGGGGTACTTAGTGTCGAGCGGTCCGGAGGGACAGGTAGTGGTTGAGAACCTCAAGTGAGTTTGAGTACAGGTAGCTCAACCACTACGGTACGTCGGTAGAGTAGGAGACAGTAGGGGAAGAGGAGGACGGGGATTAGGGAGGGTAGTAGTCTCAGAAAAGGTTACTCAGTTGAGAAGTGTACTTCACAGGTTCCATAACCTCAAAGTCGAAGTTGTAGTCAGGAAGGTTATTTGTGGGTTCTGACTAGAGGAAATCTTACCTGACCAATCTAGAGAAACGTCAGGTTCCCTGAGAGTTCTCAGAAGAGGTTGTAGTGTCAAGTTTTCGTAGTTAAGAAGCCGCGAGTCGAAAGAAGTGTCAGGTTGAGAGTGTAGGTATGTACTGGTGACCTTTTTGGTATCGGAACTGATCTACCTGAAAACAACCGTTTCATTACAGAGACGAAAACTTATACAATAGATCCAACCAGTATTGAAAAAAAGGTTCCTCGTTCGCAGAAAATTAAAGTACCGACGTCAGTGGTAGACGTCACTAAAACCTCGGGTTTTTTATTTCAGACTGTGACAAAGGTGACAAAAGGGTAGATGAAGGGTACTTCACTACCCTGGTCGACGGTACTAGAATGAAAAGACTTACAACTCGAAATTCGGTTGGAAAAGTCAGAGGAAAAAGTGAAAGTAGTTCTCCGAGAAATCGAGGATGAATAGTTATTAATGGAATTTACATTTAACCAACTTACGGGGTTGGTTTTCTGTTTCTGACCGACTTACCTATGTTTTTGTTCTGGGGATATATACAATAGATGTTCTCTGGGTGGAGTTTTGTTCCCTGTGTATGTCCGACATTCACTTCCCTACCTTTTACTATAAGGTACGTTTATCTCTGGTTTTCTTTCGTCCTCATCGTTATGAGTATAATCTATTCCATCTGAAATTTTGTTTCCGACACTTTTCTCTATTTCTTCCTGTGATGTATTACTAGTGTCCTAGTTAGGTTCTTTTTTATATTGTTAATCTTTATATATACGTGCGTTGTATTCTCGAGGTGTTATACATTCTTTTTACGATTGTTCATACTTTTCCCTTTAATTCTTATTGTGTTATTATCATCCTCTGAAATTATGGGGTGAGTGTGGATACCTATCTAGTTGATTTGTCTTTTAATTGTTCCTTTGTGTTTGAAATTTACTATGTTATCTGGTCAATCTGGATTAACTATAGATATCCCGTAAAGTGAGGTTTTGTTACTTAAAGTGGAAAAAGAGTTCACGTGTACCTTGGAAGAGGTCCTATCTGGTGTAGGACCCGGTATTTAGATCGGAACCATTTAAGTTTTTTTAAATTTAGTAAGGTTCGTAGAAAAGACTGGTGTTACGTCATTCTAATCTATAGTTAACGTCCTCTTTTTGATAATTTTTAAGGTTGTATACCTCAGACTTGTGCGACGACTTATTGGTTGTTTAGTGTCTTCTTTAGTTTTATACGTATCTTTTATTACTTTTACTTTTGTTTTGTTGGGTTTTGGATACCCTGTGACATTTTCGTCACGATTCCCCTTCCAAGTATCGTTATGTCCGAATGGAGTTCTTTGTTCTTTTTTCGGTTTATTTATTGGATTGAGATATGGATTTCGTTGATCTTTTCCTTCTTTACTTCTTGGGGTCCCAATCATCTTCTTTTCTTTAGAATTTTTAATCCCGTCTTTATTTACGTTTTCTTTGTTTCCTCTGGTATCGTTTTTAGTTGTTTCGGTTTTCGACCAAGAAACTCTTCAATTTATTTTAACTGTTTGGTAATCGGTCTGAGTAGTTCTTTGTTTCCCTCTTTTTAGTTTAGTTGTTTTAATCTTTACTTTTATCTCTTTAGTGTTGTCTATTGTATCTTTATGTTTCCTAGTATTCTCTGATGATAGTCGTTGATATATGGTTATTTTACCTGTTGAACCTTCTTTACCTGTTAACGAATCTTTTCATTTTGAAAGGTTTTGACTTGGTCCTTCTTTACCTTTTAGAATTGTCTGTGTAGTGTTCGTATCTTTAACTTTGACATTAGTTTTTATAAGGTCGTTTGTTTTTGGGTCCTGGTCTACCGAAGTGTCAACTTAAGATGGTTTTTAAATCTCTTCTCGATTGTGGATAGCATGAATTTGAGAAGGTCTTTCAACGTCTCCTTCCATTTGAAGGTTTGAGTAAGATACTCCGCTGGTAGTGGGATTAGGGTTTTGGACTGTTTCTACGGTGTTTTTTCTTTTGATGTCCGGTTATAGTGACTACTTGTATCTACGTTTTTAGGAATTATTTTAAGATCGTTTGTCTTGGGTTGTTGTATAATTTTTCTAGTATGTAGTACTGGTTCACCCGAAATAACGTCCCTATGTTCCTAAGAAGTTATAGGTGTTTAGTTAGTTACATTATATGGTGTAATTGTTTAACTTTCTGTTTTTGGTATACTAATAGAGTTATCTACGTCTCTTTCGGAAACTGTTTTAAGTTGTAGGTAAATACTAAAATTTTTTTTTTGGGAGGTCTTTCGTTCTTATCTTCCTTGTATGGGGTTGTATTATTTTCGGTATATACTGTTTGGGTGTAGTTTGCAATAGAACTTACCACTTTTTAACTTTCGTAAAGGGGATTTCAGTTGTATCAAAACCTTCAAAACCGGTGTCGTTAGTCTCCTCTTTTTCTTTATTTTCCTTAGATCTAACCTTTTTTTTTTGTTCATTTTGAAAGCGACAAACGTCTACTGTACTAGGAAATGTATCTTTTGGGATTTCTGAGGTGGTCTTTTAATGATCTCGATTAATTACTTATATCATTTCAACGTCCTATATTTTAGTTGTGTGTCTTTAGGGAACGTAAGGGTATGTGATTGTTACTCTTTTGTCTTTCTCTTTATTTCCTTTGTTAAAGTAAGTGGTAACGTTACTTTCCTGATTTTATGAATCCTTATATAGATGGATTTCTTTGTTTTCCTCCCTCCAAGTCCAAACCCTTGAGTAAATGTGAACACCACGTAAGTACAGTTACATACCGTTTTGGTTATGTCATACCATTTCATTTTTTTAAAAAAAATTAAAAATTTTTCTTTGCTTTCTGGATATATCTCTCTTTTGATATTTTGTGACCACTTTCTTTAAGTACAATTACATACCGTTTTGGTTATGTCATAACATTTCATCTTATTTTATTTTAAATTTTTTTCTTTTTCTTTATGTATTTTACCATTATAAAGTTCCATTTTTTTTCTTTCTTTCTTTAGTTTCTCCTGTGTTTTATCTACCTCTTTGTATGGCACAAGTACATAGTCTTCTTAGTTATATCACTTTTACTCTTATGATGGGTTTCGTTAGATATCTAAGTCACGTTAGGGATAGTTCGATGGTTACCATAAAAAGTGTCTTGATCTCGTTTATTAAAGCTTCAAACATACCTTTATGTTTTTTGGAGCTTATCGGTTTCGTTAGAACTCTTTATTATCTTGACCTCCTTAGTTGGACGGACTGAAGTCCGAGATGGTGTTTCCGTGTCAGTAGTTCTGTCGTATCATGACCGTGTTTCTGTCTTTATATCTAGTTACCTTGTTTTATCTTTCGGGTCTCTATTTAGGTGCGTGGATACAAGTGGAATAGAAGCTGTTTCCTCCGTTCTTATATGTTACCTCTTTTCTGATAGAAAAATTGTTCACCACGACCCTTTTGACCAGTTGGTGAACGTTTTTTTACTTTGATCTTGTGAAAGATTATGGTATGTGTTTTTATTTGAGTTTTACCTAATTTCTAGATTTACATTCTGGTCTTTGACATCTTGAGGATCTCCTTCTGTATCCTCCTTCTAGACTGTATGTAGTGTTGTCCTAGGAGATACTGGGTGAAGGGTCTTATAACCTTTATTTTCGTTTTTATTTGTTTACCCTGGATTGATTTTAATTTTCGAAAACGTGTCGTTTCCTTTGATATTCGTTCCACTTTTCTGTCGAAAGTCTTACTTTCTTTTATAATCGTTTACTTCGTTGACTGTTTGTTGATTAGAGTTTTTATATGTTCGTTGAGGACGACGAGTTAAGGTCTTTTTATTTACTGGGTTAGTTTTTTACCCGGTTTCTTGATTTGTCTGTAAAGAGGTTTCTTCTGTATGTCTACCGATTGTTTGTGTACTTTTCTACGAGTTGTAGTGAGTAATAATCTATTGACGTTTAGTTTTGGTGTTACTCCATGGTAAAGTGTGGTCAGTCTTACCGACGATAGCTTTTCAGATACTCGTTATTTACGACCTCTCCCACACCTCTTTTCCCTTGGGAGAATGTGACAACCACCCTCGCCTTTGATCATGTCGGTGATACCTCTTGTCACACCGCTAAGGAAGTTTTTGACCCTGATCTTGACGGTATACTGGGTCGTTAGGGTGACGACCCGTATGTGTGGCTCCTTTGGTCTTAACTTTTCTGTGCACATGGGGTTACAAGTAGTGTCGTGACAAATACTATCGGCCCTGTACCTTCGTTGGATCTACAGGTAGTCGTCTACTTACCTATTCTTTCGACACCATGTATATGTGTTGTCTTATAATGAGCCGGTAATTTTTCTTACGTAAACTTAGTCAAGATTACTCCACCTACTTTGACCTCGGATAATATGTCTCACTTAATTCGGTCTTCCTTTTTGTGGTTATGTCATATGATTGTATATATACCCTAAATCTTTCTACCATTACTATTGGGACATACACTCTGTCGTTTTCTCTGTGTCTACATATCTTGTCAGAAAACCTGAGACACCCTCTCCCGTTCCCACCCTACCAAATCCTCTTACCGTAACTTTGTACATATAATAGTATACACTTTGCTTAGTGGTCAGGTCTAAACTACGTACTATGTTCCACGAGCCCTGACCACGTGACCCTACTGGGTCTCCCTACCCTACACCTCCATACACCCTCCCCCGAAGTCCTACCCCTTGTGTATATGTCTACACCGTCTAAGTACAGTTACATACCGTTTTGGTTATATTATAACATTTCATTAATCGGAGGTTTTTTATTTATTTATTAAAAAAAAATTTCTTCTTTATTATTTATTTATTTACTTTGATAATCCCAAGGACCATGATCCGTTTACTTCTATCGACATATGTCCAAAAGTTCATTATTGACTAATTTTAACTAGATCAAGTTAAAATCTAAAGATACAAAGACAAAGAAATCAACGGTCCGTTTCATTTTTAAAAGTGAACACCTTTTATGACCGGATTAAAGTTATATTACACGACTAATGTTCCTTCGTAGTATAATAAAGGAATTTTACATTCTTTTACAGTGGACGACCTGGGTTATGGAATATAATATGAAAACATTTTCAATGACTTAATCTCTATTAAAAATCAATAATTGTCTTAACTCACTCTCCTGATCTACTTCTGTGATAATGTCGTCCTTTTTTCTCCCGTAGGATTGGGCACCAATCTACCTAATCTCCTTACCTTCGTCTGGTTCCGCAGGTTCACCACCTCGAAAAATATTCTGAGTGAGTCTTGTGTTGTTTTTCCAACTTTTAACTTTTTTTTATTAAGGTCCACACGTGATTGGTTTTTCTTTTTTAATACCAAAATTATAATCTGTTTTACTGGAACATCTTACATTTACATTAAGAATACACAGTTTAAGATGTTAAAGAATATTTTAATTTGAAAACAAGAAAATTTTTATAGATCTTTCACAGATATATATATATATATATATATATATATATGTGACATGAAGAGTTAGTGATTATTCTTTTATAGTTAACCAATAAGTCTCTACCTAGTACAAGATAAGAAGTTTACCGGAGAAGAGACGTTAGGTTACGTAAGTCTGTCTTAGGTAGGTACGACGGGTTCCGACACGGGACACGGTTGTCTCCATTTTGTATTTAAGAACCGGAACTACACGAAGTTTACAGTGTGTAACTTTAATAAACGTACTGTATACTTTTTTTTTTCATTGAAGAACAAATAGTCGGTTCGATGTTTTCCAAATTCGTTAATAAATAAAAGGACTACGACAGAAACTTTTATTTCGATGAAATATTGTTACACACTTCCTGTGTTAGTTGAAGGTAGATTAGAGAAGAATTGGGAGTCTTGTTTAAGGAGAGAACTGGACGTCAATATCATCTAAGACACGATTCGAGAATTTCTGAGGATTGTGGATAATGTTAATAAGACAACCAAATCTGTAAAATACCGATATTCCAAAAGTCTATCGAAAGTCTTATATTATATAGCTGGAAATTACAGTTTGATAATGTTGTCATGTTGTCCTTCTTAGAAATGAGAGTCAAGGACCGCACGTTAAGTTTTAAGAGTTGGAAGTCTATTTGAAAAGTTGTTATAATTCTTTTATAGTCTTCTTTTGGTTTGCTTTGAGTTCGATAGACCTTTCTCCTTTTTGTGATTTCTTTCTTTCACTTTCACTTCAGCGAGTCAGTACAGGCTGAGAAACGCTGGGGTACCTGACATCAGATGGTCCGAGAAGGCAGGCACCCTAAGAGGTCCGTTCTCATGACCTGACCCAACGGCAAAGGAAGAGGTCCTCTAGAAGGGTTGGGTCCCTAGCTTGGGTCCAGAGGGCGTAACGTCCGTCTGCGAAATGTTAGACTCGGTGGCCCCTTCTGAGGTCCCTTTTTGTGATCAACAACAAATTATACTATATGTTCACAGTTTTTTTCTGTCAATTGTCTTAAATTTGTTTTACACGATTCAGGTTCAGTGGTTATATAAAAGTCAACAATTTCTTTTCCTTATTTTTCATCCATATAGAGTGTTTCGTCTTTTATATCATGTTGACTTTTTGAATCTGTGTTTTTCAACAAGAATTTAAAGGGATTTCTATGTAATTATACGTGGCTTTTTCTCAAAAGTACTCTAGAAACTTATTATTCAAGATTTATACTGTTTACTGGATGTTAGTATTGAATCTTTTCTGTTTTTTTTTTTTTTTTTCACAGAAATGTGTCGAGATTTTGGTGTCCCTTTGTACAAAAAAGACTTGCACCCTTAAACCTGGGCTATCATTTTCGTGACAAAAGGAGGACACTTTCGTCCTATAAATGTCGGAGTTTGGAAGGTCTTTTTGTGTGACCAAGATAAAGAGAAGTAGTGTCATAAAAACCAGTTCATAGACTCAAAAGTCTTTCTTTGTCGGACGAACGGTGAAGAACGACCCTTCAGTAGACTCTCATGTAAAAGTGGATTAGTCACATTGTTATCCATACCCTCAGTTGTGAATGTCTTTTGAGAAGGGACTGGATAAAAGAGTACTTTACCATCACACAGAATGTACACAGAAATGTATCGACACTTTGAAGTCCCTTTGTACCAAAACACTTGGACCCTTGACCCCGGACTACCATTTTTATCTTAAAAGAAGGACACTTTCGACTTTTCAACGGCGGAGTTTGGACGGTCTTTTTGTGTGACTAAGTAAAAAGAGAAACAAACGTCGTTGTCGAAACCAGTTCATAAACTCAAAAGACTTTCTTTCTCCGACGAACAGTGAGGAATGACCCTTCAGTAGACTATAATGTTAAAATGGAATAGTCCCATTGTTGTCCATACCATCTGTCGTTGGTATTTTGTAAGAGGGACTGTAGAGAAGTGTACCTTACCAGGTCACACAGGATCCTTACAAAATGTGTCGAGACTTTGACGTCCCCTTGCCAAAAAAAAAAAATTGGACACTTAACCCCGGATTACCTTTTTAATCATATAAGGGGACACTTTGGACCTATCAATATCAGAGTTTGGATGGTCTTTTTGTGTGACTAAGTAAAAAGAGAAGTAATGCTGTTGTCGTAACCAGTTCATAAACTCAAAAGACTTTCATTATCCGACGAATGCAGATGAAAGAACCTTCAGTGGATTGTCACGTCAAAGTGGATAAGTCTCATTATTTTTAATACCGTCAGTTTTATGTGTCTTATGAGAGAGTACTTGAGAAAAGAGTACCTTAGAATTACACACAGGAAACACACATAAATGTCTCAATGTGAACCCAAGACCCCAGACTACCGTTTTCGTCATAAAAGGAGGACACTTTCGATCTATTAATGTCGGAGTTTGGACGGTCTTTTTGTCGGAGCAAGTAAAAAAAGAAGTAATGTTGAAACCAGTGAAAAGACTCAAAAGACTTTCGTTATCAGATGAACGGTAAAGAACGACCCTTCAGAGACTGTCATATCTAAGTGGAGAAGACCCATTGTTATCAATACCATGATTTGTGAGTGTGAGAGGGGACTAGAAACGATTCTTTGACACAACAAAGTGGAATAGTCCCATTGTTATCCATACCTTCAGTTGTGAGTATTTTTATGAGTGGGTAATGGTGAAAAGAGTACCTTACCATGTGACACAGGATCCTCAAAGAAATGTGTAGACACTTTGATGTCCCTATGTATAAAAACACTTGTACCCTTCACCCGGATTGGCCGTTTTCGTTATAGGGGGAGAGACGGGGGGTACGTTTTACCTATCAACGTCGGAGTTTGGACGGTCTTTTTGTGGGGCCGTAAAAAAAGTGAAGTACTGTTGTTATTGAAACCAGTTTATAAACTCAATAGACTTTGTACGACGAACGATGGAGATCATCCTTCAGTAGACTGTCATATCAAAGTGGATTAACCATACTCTTAATACCGTCAGTTGTGAGTGTCTTGGGTAAGGGGACTAGAGAAAAGAATACCTTACCATGTCATACAGCATCCACATAGATATGTGTTGTGACTTTAACGTCCCTTCGTTCAAGACACTTGGACCCTTGACCTTGGACTACCATTTTCGTCATAAAAGGGGGGAACTTTGGACCTAGTAACGTCGGAGTTTGAACGGTCCTTTTGTAAGACCAAGTAAAGAGAGAAGTAATTTTGTTGAGACCAGTACATAAACTCAAAAGACTTTCATTATTCGACGAACGGTAAAGAACGACCTTTCAGTAGACTGCCATGTCAAAGTGGATTAGTCCTATTGTTGTCAATACCGTTAGTTATGCGTGTCTTGTTAAAGGGAACTGAAAATAGAGTACTTTACCGTGTCACATAAGATCCTCACAGAAATAAGTCGAGACTATGACGACCCTTTGTACAAAACACTTGGACCCTTGACCACTGACTACTATTTTCGTCATAAAAGGAGTATACTTTAGACCTATCAATGAAGTAGTTTGGAAGGTCCTTTTGTGGGGCCAAGTAAAAAGAGAAACAGTATTGTTGAAACCACTTCATAAACTCAAAAGATTTTCTTTGTCCGGTGAACGGAGATGAAAGACTCTTCTGTAGACTTTCATATCAAAGTGGATTAGTCCTATTTTTGTCAATACCCTCAGTTATGAGTGTCTTGTAAGAAGGAACTATGAAAAGAGTACCTTACCATGTCACACAGGATCCACACATAAATAAGTCAAGATTTCGACATCCCTCTTCCGTTACCGTGGGGTGAGGTCGTGAGAACGGACCTTTTAGGGTACCTGCCTCCTCGGAGCACCCGACGTCAGGTACCCCAGCGATTCTCAGCCTGTGCTGACTCGCTGAAGTGAAAGTGAAAAGTGAAAGTACGTAACCTCTTCCTTTACTGTCAGGTGAGGTCACAAGAACGGACCTCTTAGGGTCCCTGTCCCCTCGGAGTACCCGACGGCAGATACCCCAGTGTGTCTCAACCTGTGCTGACTTCGCTGAATCGTCGTCGTCGTCGTTTCGACATCCCTTTGCACAAAAACATTTGGACTCAAAACCCCGGACTACAGTTTTTGTCCTAAAAGGGGGACCCTTTCGGCCTATCAACGTCGGAGTTTGGACGGTCTTTTAGTGTGACCAAGTAAATAGAGAAGGAATATTGTTGAAACCAGTACATAAACTTAAAACACTTTCTTTGTCTGACGAATGGAGAAGAACGTACCTTCAGTAGATTGTCGTGTCAAAAAGGATGAGTCCCATTGTTGTCCATACCGTCATTTGTGAGTGTCTTGTAAGAGGGAACTATGGAAAAGAGTACCTTACCATGTCACACAGGATTCAGACATAAATGTGTCGAGACTCTGACGTCCCTGTACACAAAACACTTGAACTGTTAACCCCGGACTACTGTTTTTGTCATAAAACGGGGACACTTTTTGACTTTCTATGTCGGAGTTTGGACGGTCTTTTTGTGGGAGTAAGTAAAAAGAGAAATAATTTGTTGAAGCCATTTCATAAACTCAAAAGACTTAGTTCGTCCGACGAATACTAAAGAAGGTCCCTTCAGTAGATATATCAAAGGGGATTAGTCCCATTGTTTTTAATGTCTTCAGTTGTGAGTGTCTTGTGAGGGGACTAGCGGAAAGATTACCTTGCGATGTCACACAGGATCCACACAGAAATGTGTCGAAACTTTACCGTCAATTTGTACAAAAACACTTAGACCTTTGACTCCGGACCATTATTCTCGTCATAAAAGGGGACACTTTCGAGTTATCAACGTCGGAGTTCGGACGGTCTTTTCGTATGACTGAGTAAAAGAGAAATAAGGTTGGTGTTTAAACTAGTTCATAAACTCAAAAGACTTTGACAGACGAACGGGAATAACGACCCTTCAGTAGACTGTCATGTAAAAGAGGATTCGACCCATTGTTGTCCATACCATCAGTTGTTAGTTTCTTGTGAGAGGGAACTAGTGACAAGATTACCTTACCATACCACATAGGATACACACATAAATGGATCGAGACTTTGACGTCCCATTGTACAAAAACACTTGTACCTTTAACCCCGGACTAACGTTTTCGTCATAAAATGGGGACATTTTCGACCTGTCAAAGTCGGAGTTTGTACGGTCTTTTTGTGTGACCAAGTAAAAAGAGAAGTAATGTTGTTTTCGAAACAGTTCATAAACTCAAAAGATTTTCTTTGACCGATGAACGGTAAAGGGCGACCCTTCAGTAGACGACCTATCACGTTGGAATTCGGGTGGTCTTTTTGTGTGACCAAGTGAAAAGAAGGGTAATGTTGTTGACGAAACAAGTTCACAAACAGGAAAGACTTTCTTTGACGGACAAACGGTGAAGAATGACTCTTCAGTAGACTCTTATGTCAAGGTGGATTAGATCCATTGTTGTCAACCCGTCTGTTGTCAGTGTCTTGTGAGAGGGGACTGGAAAAAAGAGTACCTTACCATGCCACACAGGATCCAAACAGAAATGTGTCGAGACTTTGACGTCGTTTGGTACACAAACACTTGGACCCTTAAGCCTAAACTGTCATTTTCGTCATAAAGGGGACACTTTGGACCTCTCTACGTCGGAGTTTGGACGATCTTTTTGTGTTACAAGAAAAAAAAAAGAGAAGTAATTTCGTTGTCGAAACTAGTTTATAAACTCAAAAGTCTTTGTCAGACGAACGACGAAGTCCGACCTTTAAAGAGACTGATGTCTAAGTGGATTAGTCGCATTGTTGACTATACCGTTAGGTGTGAGTGTCTTGTGAGATGGGACTGGAGAAAAGAGTACCTTACCATATCACACAGGATCCACACAGAAATGTGTCAAGACTTTGAAGTCCCTTTGTACGAAAACACTTTGACCCTTAACCTCAGACTACCGTTTTAATCATAATAGGGGGAGACTTTCGACCTATAAATGTCAGAATTTTATGGTCTTTTTATGGGGCCAAGTACATAGATAAGTATTGTTGTTGTCGAAACCAGTTATTAAACTTAAAAGACTTTCTTTGGGAGACTAACGGTAAAGAACGACCCTTCAGAAGGCCGTCATCAAAGTGGATTAGTCCCATTGTTGTACACACCGTTAGTTGTGAGTGACTTACGAGAGGGGACTGGAGAAAGAGTACCTTACTATGTCACATAGGATCCTCAAGAAATGTGACAGATTTTGACGACCATATGTACAAAAACACTTGGACTCTTGACCCGGAAGTACCATTTTCGTCATAAAGTGGACCCTTTCGACCTATCAACATCGGAGTCTGGACGGTCTTTTTGTGTGGCTAAATAAAGAAGTATCTTTGTCGTTGAAACCAGTTCATAAACTCAAAAAACTTTCTTTGTACGACGAAAGGTGAAGAAACAACCCTTCGGTAGCGAATATGATGTTAAAGTGGATTTGTTCCATTGTTGCCCATACCGTCAGTTGTGAGTGTCACGTGAGAGGGAACTAGAGAAAAAGTACCTTACCCCGTCACACAGGATCGGTACAGAAATGTTTCGAGACTTTGTCGTCCCCTTGTACAAAAACACTAGGATCCATAACCCTGGACCACCGTTTTCTTCATAAAAGGGAACTCTTTCGACCTATGAACGTCGGTATTTTGACGGTCCTTTTGTTGAACCAAGTAAAAAGAGAAGTATTGTAGTTATTGAAACGAGTTCATAAAGTCAAAAAATTTTCTTTGACTGGTAAAGAGTGAAGATCGACCCTTCAGTAAACTGTAATGTCAAAGCGGATTGGTCCCATTGTTGTCCACACCATCAGTTGTGAGTGTTTTGTGACAGGGGACTGAAGAAAAGAGTGCCTTACCCTATCACACGGGATCCATACAGAAATGTGTCGAGACTTAACCGTCCCTTTGTACGAAAACACTTGGAACTTTAACCCTGGACTTCCTTTTTCGTCATAAAAGTGGATACTTTTACACTATCAACGTCCAAGTTTGGACGGTCTTTTCGTGTGACCAAAGGAAAAGAGGAGTAATGTCACTGTCGAAACCCGTTCGTAAACACGAGTTGTTTTTACCGACGAACGGTGAAGTAGGAACCTTCAGTAGACTCTCATGTCAAAGTAGATTAGACCCATTGTTGTCTATACCGTAAGTTGTGAGTGTTTTGTGGGGAGGAACTGGAGAAAAGAGTACCTTACCACCTCACACAGGATCAACACAGAAATGTCTCAGACTTTGGTGACCATTTGTACAAAAACACTTGGACCCTTAATACGAAATTACTATTTTGGCAATAAAAGAGGACACTTTCTACCTATAAACGTCGGAGTGTGACGGTCTTTTTGTGTGATCAAAGTAAGAAATAATGTTGTTGTTTAAACAGTTTATAGAATCAAAAGACAGTCTTTGTTCGACGATCGGTGAAGAACGACCCTCCAAGATACCGTCATGTTAAAGTGGATTAGTAACCGTCAGTTGTGAGTGTCTTGTAAGAGGACTTGAGAAAAGAGTACGTTACTACGTGACACAGGATCCTGACAGAAATGTGTCGAAACTTTGACGTCCCTTTATACAAAAACACTTGGACCTATAACCCTGGATTATCGTTTTTTTCCTAAAAGGGGTGTACTTCCCACCTATCAATGTCGGAGTTTAGACATTCTTTTTGTGGGACTAAGTAAAAACAGAAACATTGTTGTTTTTCAAACCAGTTCATAAACTAAAAAGACTTTCTTTGTCCAACAAAGGATGAAGATCAACCCTTCAGTAGACTCTAATGTCAAAGTGTATTAGTCCCATTGTTGTCCGTACCGTCAGTTGTGCACTAACTACTTTCTTATGAGGGTCTACTGAAGGACCGTTGTTCACCGATCTTCAGACAAAGAAAGTCTTTTTAGTTTATGAACTGGTTTCGACAACAACATTACTCCTCTTTTTACACGGTCACACAGAAAGACAGTCCAAACTCAGACTTTCATTGGTCGAAAGTGTCCCCCTTTTATAACGAAAACGGTAGTCCGGGGTCAAAGGTCCAAGAGATTTCGTACCAAGGGACTTCAAAGTCTCAACACATTTCTGTGTGGGTCCTGTTTGGTATAATAAACTACTCTTTTCTCCAGTCCCCTCTTACAAGACACTCACAAGGAACGGTATGGACAACAATGGGACTAATCTACTTTAACATGACAAACTACTGAAGGGTTGATCTTCACGGTAGTAGGACGAATAAAGTCTTTTGAGTTTATGACCTGGTTTCGACACCAATATTTCTTCTCTTCTTACTTGGTCGCAGAAAGAGACCGTCCAAACTCCGACATTGATGGGTCGAACGTGTCCCCCTCTTATGACGATAACGTTAGTCCGAGGTTAGGTGTCCAAGTGTTTTTATACAAAAGGACGTCAAAGTTTCGACACATTTCTATGAGGATCCTGGTCGAGATAGTAAGGTATTCTTTTCTCCAGTCCCCTCTCCCAAGACACTTATGACTGACGGTATTTACAACGATAGAACGAATCCACTTATACATGACAGTCTACTGAAGGGTCATTTTTCACTTTTCCTCGGAAAAGGAAGGTCTTCTGAGTTTATGAACTGGTTTCGGCAACAAAATTACTTCTCTTTTTACCCGGTCACAGAACAAAGGCCGTCAAAACTCCGACTTTAATAAGTCTAAAGTGTCTCCCTTTTATGACGAAAACGTTAGTTCGGGGTTACGAGTCCAAGTGTTTACGTGTAAAGGGACGTCTAAGTCTCTACAACATTTCGGCGTGGAACCTGTGACATGGTAAGATACTCTTTTGTATAGTCCCCTATCACGAGACACTCACAAAAGACGGTATGGACGAAAATGGGACTAATCCAATTTGACATGGGAGTCTACTGACGGGTCGTTCTTCACCGTTCGTCTGACAAAGAAAGTTTTTGAGTTTATGAACTGGTTTCAACAACGACAATAATTCTCTTTTTTACTTGGCACCACAAAAAGACCGACAAAATTTCGACGTTGAGAGGTCGAAAGTACCCACTTTTATAACGAAAATGGGAGTCAAGGGTTAAAGGTCCAAGTGTTTTTGTACAAAGGGACGACAAAGTCTCAACACACTTCTATGAGTATTCTGTGTGGTATGGTAAGGTACTCTTTTCTCTAGTCCCCTCTCACAAGACACTCACAACTGATGCTATTGCCAACAATAGGACTACTTCACTTTGACATGACATCTTTTTAGAAAGACATTTTTCACAGTTTGTCTGACAAAGAAAGTCTTTAGAGTTTATGGACTTGTTTAAACGATAAGATTATTTCTTTTTATTTCGTCACACATAAAAAGATCTCTCAAAGGATTTATCAACTCGACGTTGATAGGCCGAAAGTGTCCCCCTTTTATGACGTAAACGGTAGTCCGGGGTTAAGGGTCCAGGTGTTTTGTACAGAGGGACGTCAAAGTCTCGACACATTTCTGTGAAGATCCTGTGAGACATGGTAAGGTACTCTTTTCTCTAGTCCCTTCTCACAGGACAATCACGACTGACGGTATGGTCAACAATGGGTCTAATCCACTGACATGAGAGTCTACTGTAAGGTCGTTGTCGTCGGACCCAAACAAAACAACAAAAAAAAAAATTAGTCTTTTGAGTTTATAACTGGACTCGACGACACCATTACTCCTCTTTTTACATCGTCACACCCAAAAAAAACCGTCTAAAGACGGTCGTTGACTTTGCGACAGTGTCCCACTTTTATGACGAAAACGATAGTCCAGGGTCAAAGATCCAAGTGTTTTCAGACAAAGAGAAGTCAAAGTCTCAACACATTTCTGTTTGGATCCTACGTGCCATGGTAAGATACTCTTTTCTATAGTCCCATATGGTCAGACACTTACAACTGACGTTATAGACAAAATGAGACTAATCCACTTTGACATGATAATCTACTTAGGGTTGTTCTCCATTGTGGGTAGACAAAGAAAGTCTTTTAAGATTATAAACTGTTTTAAACAACAACATTACTTCTCTTTTCACTTGGTCACACAAAAAGACCGTCTAAACTCCGACGTTTACAGGTCGAAAGTGTCCCCGTTTTAGGACAAAACGGTAGTCAAGGGTTAAGGGTCCAAGTGTTTTAGTAAAGAGGGACGTCAAAGTCTCGAACATTGTTCTGTGGATCCTGTGTTACGAGGCGAGGTACTCTTTTCTTCAGTCCCTTCTCACAAGACACTCACACTCATGGTATGGACAACGACGGGACTAATTCACTTTCACATGACAGTCTTCCAAAGGTTCGTTCTCTCACCGTCCGTCGTACAAAGAAAGTCTTTTGAGTTTATGAACTAGTTTCGACAACAAATAAACTCTCTATTTACTTGGTCTCTGAAAAAGACCGTCCAAACTCCGACGTTGATAGGTCCAAAGTGTGACCCTTTTTTTCAGAAACTGTAATCTTAGGTTGAAGGTACAGTGTCTTTGTACAAAGGTATATCAAAGTCCCGAAACATTTCTGTAAGGATCTTGTGTGGTACGGTAAGGTACTATTTTCTCCAGTTCCCTCTCACAAGACACTGACAACTGACGGTATAGGTAACAATAGGTCTAGACCACTTTGACATGACAGTCTACTGAAGGGTCGTTCTCAACCGTTCTTCGAACAAAGAAAGTATTTTGAGTTTATGAACTGGTTTCAAAAACAATGATACTTCTCTTTTTACTGGTTTCGCACAAAGACCAAACTCCTACGTTGATAGGTCGAAAGTGTCACCCATTTATGACGAAAACGGTAGTTCGGGGTTAAGGATCCAAGTCTTTCGTACAAAGGGACGTCAAATTTTCGACACATTTCTATGTAGTTCCTGGAAGACGTGGCAAGGTACTCTTTTCAACAGTCCCCTCTGACAACACACTTACAACTGACGGTATAAACAACAACGGTATTCAACTTTGTACTGGAGAGTCGTCCCTCATCGTGCGTCTGACAAATTAAGTCTTTTGGACTTATGGAGTGTTTTAACAACATTACTTCTCATTTTACTTGGTCACACGGAAAGACCGTCCAAACTCTGTCGTTGAGAGGACGAAAGTGTCCACTTTTATGACGAAAATGGTAGTTCGGGGTTAATTGTCCAAGTTTTTTCGTACAAAAGAAAGTCAAAGTCGCGACACATTTCCGATGGATCCTATGTGACATGGTAAGGTACTCTTTTCTCCAGTCCCCTTCTCACAAGACACTCATAACTGACGGTATGGACGACAATGGGACTTGACCACTTTACCATGACAGTCTACTGAAGGTTCGGTCTTCACTATTCGTCTGAAATAGAAAGTCTTTTGTTTATAAACTGGTTTAGACTACGGTATTGACAAGAATCGACCTAATCTACTTTGACATAAAAGTCTACTGAAGGATCGTTCTTCACCGTCCTTCAGTCAAAGAAAGTTTTTTGTATTATGATCTGGTTTCAAGAACAACATGACACCTCTTTTCACTTGGTCTCACAAGAAGACCGTATAGACTCCGACGTTTATAGGTTAAACGTGGTCCCCTTTAATAACGAACACGGTAATCCGGGGTTAAGGGTCCAAGTTTTTTTTTTACATAGGGACGTCAAAGTCTCGACACATTTATGTCAGGATCTTGTGGGACGTAGTAACGTACTATTTCTCTAGTTCTTTCTCACAAGACACTCACAACTGACGGTATTGATAACAATAGGACTAATCCACTTTGATAGGACAGTCTACAGTAGGGTTATTCTTCAACGTTCGTCGACAAAAGAAAGGTTTTTGAGTTAATAAAGGGGTTTCGACAACAACTTTACTTCTCCTTTTACTTGGTCACACAAAAGACCTTTCAAACTCTGACGTAGATAGGTCGAAAGTGTCCACTTTCATGATAGAAATGGTAGTTCGGGGTTAAGGGTCCAAGGGTTTTGTTCAAAAGGACGTCAAAGTCTGGATACATCTCCACTAGAATCCTGTGTGACATGGTAAGGTACTCTTTTCTCTAGTCCCCTCACACAAGATCCTCACAACTGTCGGTATGGACGACAATGGGACTAATCTAATTTGACATGAGATTTCTGTTGAGGGGTCGTTCTTCACTGTTCGTCGGACAAAGAAATCCTTTAGAGTTTATGAACTAGTTTCGACTATAACATTACTTGTCTTTTTAATGGGTAACACCAAAACCCCCGTTTAAACTCCGACTTTGATGGACGAAAGTGTCCCCTTATTTTGACAAAAACGGAAATCCACGGTTATAGGTCCAAGGCTTTTAATACAAAGGGACGACAAAATCTCGACACATTTTCTGTAAAGATCCTGTGTGATATGGTAAGGTACTCTTTTCTTCAGAGTCCTCCCACAAGACACTCACGACTGACAGTAATGACACTTGACCACTTTGACAAGAGTCTACTGAAGGGTCTTTCTTCACCGTTCTACGGTCAAAGAAGGTCTTTTGTGTTTATGAACTGGTTTCAAGAACAACACTACTTCTCTTGTTACTTCGTCCCACAAAATGTCCGTCAAAAAATCACCGATATAGATAGGTTGAAAGTACCCCCCTTTTATGACGAAAACGGTAGTTCGGGGTTAAGGGTACAAGTGTTTTCGTACACAGGAAGGGCAAAGTCTCGACACATTTCTTTGTACTTCCTGTCTGACATGGTAATATACTCTTTTCTACAGTCCAATCTCACAAAACACTCACAACTGATGGTATGGACGACAATGGGACTAATTGACTTTGACATTACAGTCTACTGAAGGGTCGTTCTTACCGTTGTCGGACAAAGAAATACTTTTGAGTTTACAAACTGTTTTAGACAACAAAATTACTTCTCTTTTTACTTGGTCACACAAAAAAACCGTCCAAACTCCGACGTTGTTAGGTCGAAAATGTCTCCCTGTTATAACTAAACGGTAGTCCAGGGTTAAGGGTCCAAGAGTTTTTGTACGAACGGACAGAAAGCGTCGACACACTTCTGTAAGGATCCTGTGTGACATGGTAAGGTACTCTTTTTCAAGTCTCCTCTCACAAGACACTCACAACTGATGGTATTTACAGTAATGGGACTGATCCACTTAGACAAGACAGTACACTGAAGGGTCGTTCTTCACCGTTCGTCGACAAAGAAAGAGTTTTGAGTTCTTTCACTGGTTTCAACAACAAAATACTACTCTTTATACTTGGTCCCACGAACGAAAAGACAGGTCAAACTCCGACGTTGATAGTTCGACAATGTCCCATTTTTATGATCAAAACGGTAGCTGGGGTTTTGAGCCTAAGTGTTTTCACACAAAGGGACGTATAGTCTCAACACATTTCTGTGAGGATCCTACGTAACATTCTAAGGTACTCTTTTCTCCAGTCCCCTCTCACAAGACACTCACGACTGACGGTATGGGCAACAATGGGACTAATTGACTTTGACACAAGAGTTTACTGAAGAGTCGTTCTTCACCGTTCTTCGGACAAAGAAATCATTTTGAGTTTATGAACTAGTTTTGACAACAACTTCACTTCTCTTTTTAGTTGGTCACACAAAAAGAACTTCCACACTCCGCCCTTGATAGGACGAAAGTGTCCACCTTTTATGACGAAAACTTTAGTACGGAGTTTAGGGTACAAGTTTTTTTGTCCAAAGGGACGTCAAAGTCTCGACACATTTGTGAACATCCGGTGTGACATGATAAGGTACTTTTTTTCCAGTTTCCTCTCACAAGACACTCACAACTGACGGTACGGACAATGGGACTAATCTACTTTGTCACGACAGTCTGTTGAAGTTTCAAAATTTACCGTTCGTCGGACAAAGAAAGTCTTTAAAGTTTATGAACTGTTTCGACAACATTACTTCTCTTTTTACTTGGTCACACAAAAAGACCGTCTAAACTCCGACGTTTAGAGGTTGTAAGTGACCACCTTTTATGACCAAAACGGTAGTCCGGGTTCAAGTGTTCAAATGTTTCTGTACAAAGGGACGTCAAAGTCTCGACACATTTCTGTTAGGGTACTGTGATACATGGTAAGGTACTCTTTCCTCCAGTCCCCTTTAACAAGACACTCACAACTTACAGTATGGACAACAATGGGACTAATCCACTTCGTCATTATAGTCTACTGAAGGGTCGTTCTTCACCTTTCGTCGCAAAAGAAAGTCTTTTGAGATTATGAACTGATTTCGACAACGACTTTAGTTTTCTTTTACTTGATCACACAGAAAGAACTTCCAAAGTCCGACGTTGAGAGGTCGAAATCGTCCCCTTTTATAACGAAAACGGTAGTCCGGGATATAGAGTCCAAGTTTTTTTGTACAAAAGGTAGTCAAAGTTTCGATACATTTGTGAGAATCCCGTGTGACATGGCATAGTACTCTTTTCTCCAGTCCCCTGTCGTAGGACACTCAACTCGATACGGACAAAAATGGGACTAATCGACTTTGACATGACATTCTACTGAAGTGTTATTATTCACCCTTCAACGGACGAAGAAATTCTTTTGAGATCAGGAACTAGTTTGGACTACAACATTATTTTCCTTTTTTACTTAGCGACACAACAAGACAGTCCAAACTCCGACGTTGATAGGTCGAAAGTGACCCCTATTTATGACTAAAACGGTAGTCCGGGGTTAAACGTCCAAGTGTTTTTGTACAGAGGGACGTCAAAGTTTCGACACATTTTGTGAGGATCTTGTGTGACATGGTAAGGTACTCTTTTCTCCAGTTCTCTCTCACAAAACACTCACAGCTAACGGTATAGACGACAATGAGACTGTTCCACTTTGACATGACAGTCTACTGAAGGGTCTTTCTTCACCGTTCATGGGACCAAAAATTTCTTTCGAGTTTATGAACTGGTTTCCACAACAATACTTCTCTTTTTACTTGGTTCCACAAAAAGATAGTCATAACTCCGACGTTAAAAGGTCGAAAGTGTCCTCCTTTTATGACGAAAACGATTGCCAGGGGTTACGGGTCCAAGTCTTTTCGTACTAAGAGACGTCAAAGATACATTTCTATGTTGATCCTGTGTGACATGGTAAGACACTCTTTCCTCTAGTTCCCTTTCACAAGATACTTACAACTTAGGGTATTGACAACAATGGGTCTTGTTCATTTTGACATGTGAGTCTACTGAAGGGTCGTATTTCACCGTTTATCACTTAAAGAAAGTCTTTTGAGTTTATAAACTGGTTTCGAAAATAAAGTTACTCTTCCTTTTACTTGGTCACATAAAAAGACCGGTCATACTCCGACGTTGATGGTCGAAAGATTCCCCCTGTTATGACGTAAATGAAATTTGGGGTTAAGGGTCCAAGTGTTTCTGTACAAAGTCATGTCAAAGTCTCCACACACTTCTGTGAGGATCCTGTGTGACATGGTAAGGTATTCTTTCTCAAATCCCCTTTCACAAGATACTTATAACTGAAGGTACAGACAACAGTGGGGTTAATTTACTTTGACATGACAATCTAACGAAGGGTCGCACTATCCCGTTCTTTGGTCAAAGAAAGTCTTTTAAGTTTATGAAGTGTTTTCGAAGACAACATTACTTCTATTTTTACTTAGTCACACGAAAAGACCGTACAATTCCGACTATGATAGACGAAAGTGTCCCCCTTTTATGACGAAAACGGTAGTCCGGGGATAAGGGTCCAAGTTTCTTTGTACAAGGGGACGTCAAAGTCTCGACACATTTCTATGAGTATCCTTTGTGACATGGTAAGGTATTCTTTTATCCAGTCCCTTCTCACAAGAAACTTACAACTGACGGTATGGACAGTAATGGGACTAACCACTTTGCAATGACAGTCCGCTGAAGGGTCGTTCTTCACCGTTCGTCGGACACGAAAGATTTTGATTTTTGAATTGGTTTCGACAAAAACATTAATTTTCTTTATACTTTGTGAACCCAAAAGACCGTCCAAACTATGACGTTAATAGGTCAAAGATTTCCACCTTTCATATCGAAAATGGTATTTCCGGTTTAAGGTCCAAGTGTTTTCGTACAAAGGACCGACCAAGTCTCAACCCATTTTTGTGTGGATACTGTGTGGTAAGGTAGGTACTCTTTCTACAGTCAACTCTTACAAGACACTCACAACTGACGGAATGGACAAGAATGAAAATACTCCAACTTGATGACAGTCTACTGAAGGGTCGTTCTTCAGTTTTCGTAGTAAAAATAAAGTCTATTAAGTTTTAGGACTGGTTTCGAGAACAACATTACTTCTCTTTTTACTTGGTCACACAAGAGGACCGCTTAAATTTAGACTTTGATTTGTCAAAAGTGAGTCCTTTTATGAAAAAATAGTAGTCCGAGGTTAAGGGTCCAAGTGTTTTTGTACAAAGGGTCGTCAAAGTCTCGACACATTTCTGTGAGGGTACTGCGTAACATAGTAAGGAAATCTTTTCTACAGTCCCTCCTCACAAGACACTAACAACTGATGGTATGGGTAACCATGAGACCAATCCACTTTGACATGACAGTCTACTGAATAGTTGTCTTTCACCGTTCGTCGGACAACGAAAGTCTTTTGAGTTTTTGAACTGGTTTTTGACAACAATCTTACTCCTCTTTTTACTTAGTCACACAAAAAGACCGTCCAAACTACCACCTTGGTAGGTCGAAAGTGATACCCTTTTTTTTGAAGAAAACGATAGTCCGGGGTCACGGGTCCGAGTGTTTTTGTACAAAGAGACGTAAAAGTGTCAAACATTTCTATGTGGATCCTTTGTGACATAACAAAGTACTATTTTCACTAGTACCCTGTCACAAGAATCTCTGAACTGAGGGTATGGACAAAAATGGAACTAATTCACTTGTTCGTGACTGTTTACTGAAGGGTCGTTTTTCCAGTTCACCGGACAAAGAAAATCTTTTAAGTTTCTGAACTGGTTTCGACGACAACATTTATTCTCTTTTTATTTGGTCACCCCAAAAGACCGTCCAAACGCAAGAACAAGACAGTGAGTCAGCATAGACTGTGAACACTGGGGTACCTGACGTCGTACGGTACAAAGGGACAGGAAGTGATAAAGGACCTCGAACGAGTTTGAGTACAGGTAACTCAGTCACTACGGTAGGTTGGTAGAGTAGGAGACGGTAGGGGAAGAGGAGGACGGAAATTAGAAAGGGTCGTAGGCCCAGAAAAGATTATACAGTCGAGAAGTGTAGTCCACCGGTTGTATTACCTCGAAATCTAAGTCGTAGTCAGGAAGGTTACTTATAAGTCCTAACTAAATAAATCCTAACTGACCAACCTAGAGGAACGTCAGGTTCCCTGAGAGTTCTCAGAAGAGGTTGTGGTGGTTCTCAGAAGAGGTGGTGGTGATTAAGAAGTCGTGAGTCACAAGAATACCAGGTTGTGAGTGTAGGTAAGTACTAATAAACTTTTTGGTATCGAAACTGATCTTCCTAGAAACACCCGTTTCATTACAGAGACGAAAAATTATACGACGGATCCAACTAGTATCGAAAAGAAGGTTCCTTGTTCATAGAAAATTAAAGTACCGACGTCGGTGGTAGACGTCACTAAACCCTCGGGTTCTTTTATTTCAGACAGTGACACAGGTAACAAAGGGATAGATAAAGGGTACTTCACTACCCTGACTTACGACACTAGAATCAAAAGACTTACAACTAAAAATTCGGTTGAAAAAGTGAGAAGAAAAAGTGAAAGTAGTTCTTCGTGAAATCAAGAAGAAGCGAAAGACGGTATTCCCACCACAGTAGACGTATAGACTCCAATAACTATAAAGAGGGTCGTCAGAACTAAGGTCGAACACGAAGTAGGTCGGGTCGTAAAGAGTACTATATTCAAGAGAAGTATATTCGATTTATTCGTTCCACTGTTATATGTCGGTGGTACATGAGGAAAGGGTTAAACCTTGGTCAGACAACAAGGTACTGGTCAAGATTGACAACGAAGAACTGCACGTATATCCAAAGAGTCCTCCGTCCATTCCACCAGACAATCAGGGTTGAGAAATTCTTAAAAGGTGTCAAACAACACTAGGTGTGTGAGTTTCCGAAACCACATCAGTTATGTCATATTCATCTACAAAAAGATCCTGAGAGAACGAAAAAACTATTAGGTTACCTACAACCGTTAAACTGGAGACCAAGGAGACGGAAAAGATTTCTATCGCACTTGTAGACCTTCAAGAGTCAAGTATATGACAACTTCCGACCGAACCTCTTAAAACTCGTAATGAAAAGATCGTACACTTTAGTCACGTCAACACGTTATCACACTTATCAGAAACCGTAACGGAAAGAAACCCTAACCTTACTTTTGACTGAAAAAGGTTAGTATATCGGTGACCACTCAAAAGGTGTAAACAACGGTAAACTTCCATCCAAACTCGGACGTTGATAGGTAGAAGGTTTCCACCTTTTATGTCGAAAATGGTATTCCCGTGTTAAGGGTCCAAGTGTTTTCTTACAAAGGGACATAAATCTCTCGAAACATTTCTGTGTGGATTCTTTGTGGCATGGTATGGTACTCTTTTCACCAGTCCTAGAAGGGACTGGTGACACAAGGCACTCACGACTCACAGTATGGACAAAAATGGGTCTAATCCACTTTGACATCAGTCTACTAAAGAATCCTTCTTCACCGTTCGACTGAAAAAAAAGGTCTTTTGAGTTTTTAAACTGGTTTCGACAAAACTTTATTCCTTTTTTACTTGTCACACAAAGAGATTTCGAAAACTCCGACGTTAATAGGTTGAAGGTTTCCACCTTTTATATCGAAAATGGTGTACCCAGGTTAAGGGTCCAAGTGTTTTCGTACAAAGGACAAAGTCTCACTACATTTCTGTGTGGATCTTGTGTGACATAGTAAGGTACTCTTTTCTACAGTAATTTTTTATGTTTTATGTCCTTTCTTAAGACACTCACAACTGACGGTGTGGACAACAATGAGACTAATGTACTTTGACATGTCGGTCTATTGAAGGGTCGTTTTACACCCTTCGTCGGACAAACGACGCTCGCTTTACTGTGTTTTTGTTCTGTGTGTGTGTTCTTTGTCTGTTTCTGTGTTGAGGTCGACCTCCTTTTCTTGACGCGTTTGTTCGACGTCAAATAAAAATATTTTTCGGGGGAACCGTCTTAAGGTCTGACGTACTGATTCGGAAGAGACATGTCACGTACACGTATTTACAACAGTATGTCGTTTTCCCTCACTTTAAGGACAAATGACGTCTCAGACAGGTCTCGGGAAGGAGGAATAGTGTCCTTCCCTTACAAGGGAGCAAACGTTCCCTGGTAATTTGAGTTCCGACACAGGTCTGAGGAACCGTCTTGTAGAACAAACGTTCGTGTAAGGCGGACTCGTCTCTCAGGGTAAACGTCCGTGTAGAGGTGAAGGGATAACACCGGCATAATTGAAGGAAGTAGAGGGGGAAAAAATAAACGGAATTATTTAACATCGTACCAGACCTAGAAGAGACGAAACGCGAAATCAACAAAGGGAAAGGCGGTAGTGACCTTCTGATCTTTTCGTTATGTTGTATTTTCTTTATATTTGTGTCACAAGGGTTTACATCAGGGTTAATCACACCTATGTACGGGATTACCTAAATTCAATAAGTAAGGGAGAACTTCTGAAAAGTTGTTTAGTCTGGGGTATTATAGTCCATTTCAGAACGATTTTCATCTGTTTTAAACAGTAAGGTCCAGGTATTAGAGGCATCACTCTAAAATTACGGGTCAGTTTCTAGCAAAATGAGAAAGGGTAGGGAGTGAGTACAATTTACCATCTCCACAATATGTTTTGACTCTTCTTAAAGTTAGTGTAAAGTTATGTGAAGCACATCTATTTTGTCAATTAACTAGGGGTTCGGTCCTTTGCCATACAACTTCTAACTCGTGTAACCATCGTTCAACACGTAGGTTTAGAACGACAACAACGGTATTGTTTACTCTCAGAAATACGGTCAGGACTTGTTTTAGTCGACAAACTTAAGGAACCACATTACGTTCCGGACGGTGACGACGACAACGTCAATAATTGCGTTGACGATCTTAGCTTCGTTACTGGCGTGGTTCGTATGCAGCTCTAGCTACATCGTTTCAGATATGTCGTCAATGATCTACTCTTTGTCGTTTTCTTAGACTGGTACCGGCTCAGACTAAATATCCATTGGTATGAAGACAGACTTAAAATTGTTAATGATTGCTTTTTAACCTCAATAATCGAACAGAAAGTTTAAGAAGGGTGGCTCTGACTAAATGTGTAACTCAATCTAATGTTATTAGTGTACTATGTCTGAGGTGTCATAGTAAGGTTCAGGTTAAGGGTATATTGTTACATTTTCCTATAAAATGTGTACGGTAACGCCTTATTCTAAATAATTGTACATTTAATTGTACTTTACCTGGGCTCCTCAGCGGTGGTAGGTTTCATATCAAAGGACTGGTATATCACTCTAATGGTCTTTGACGGGTATCAAAAGTTTATAGGGGAACTTACACGCCTATAGGTACGTTAACATTAACTCCTCCCTGTTCACGTTTAACGACGGTAAATTGACAAAGTAATGGTAACAGGTAGTTTCACGATAAACGTGCTACGGTGGATTCTCTAAATAAACTGGTAAAAAGATTCTTAACGGGTACTAGACCTGAGGTTAGATGTTACTATCTGGGTCTTATTAAGTACTGAAATTTCCCAGCTACTGGAGACGTTGCAAGGGTAAGGTTTCTAAGATTTCTTCCTCGTTTTTTCAATTGTCCTGTATCACTGTATACATAAGGTAATACTTACAGATACCCAAGACAGCTTCACAATTTAGGGGACCACCTTTGTTCGTGTCATTTTCATCGTTTTACTATTAATAATATGAAATGGGTGGTACATAATATCCTTACTACTCTTACAAGGGACAACCTGTCTGTTTTTCCCACAGGAGGATACGTGTTTCCTTATGGAAGGTGACGTTACCAGTTTAATGATTATAATATAACAACAAATACTACTCTATCAACAAGATAAGGAGGCGTTCGACCACCCCCTTTCTTCCGTCAGAGTAATCACGTATGGACGTGAAGACCAAGGGGGGTCCTTTGACGAGAATGATTACCCCCTAATCCATGTATACGGGTTATACATATTAATGAACGGCTATGTGGCTAATGGACTGTACAATGGTGACGGTAGTACCGTTCGTTTTCCAACCATCCTAAGTCTCCAACGGGGCGGAAGTAATTGCAGAAGAGACGAAGGACCCAGTTGAAAAAGTAAACTGGGGTACATCCTCCACAACGAAGGGAACATTCCTTTCATTTCGAAAAAACGTATCATTCGAGAAGTTTAAAAACTTGTTTCCCTAGTCGGTAACAACTAAAACTAGTTAGAGTGATCCCAGGTTTTGGACATTAATAATTGTCTTTACTTTCGTACGGGAGTAGGGTCTATATAATTACTACGACCCTAGGTTGGAAAGAGAAATAGAAATATGGTTTATCCACATAAGTTCTAGAAGAATAGGAGAAGAAAGGGAACTTTTACGTTGAGACGACGACTATCTAAAGGGAACGAGGTTTATAAGTTTTTTAAATCCCATTCATTCCAAAATAAGTCTTACAGAAAACCAAAGTATTTAGAGAGGACAAGGGGGAAAAAATAAAAAAGTTCTATAAGTGTGTTCCATGTTAATCGGGAAAGTTACTATCGAACGGGAACTGATAACATTCCTTATGGTTTTCATACTCAATATACCATAACCATATTTTTCACTCGATTAAAGTCCCTAACCATCCGTCCACGTAATAGTCAAAAGTTAAGTTAACCATCAGGGTATTGACGTTTTGTTCTATTGTTTACTCATTATTGTCGTAGTCGGAAAAGTCTTACATTACGTCACCGGGTAACTTTTACACACGTTCACAGATATCATACTACGTGTGTAAAAACACCAGGTTTTCTTCTTTACATTTAATGTAGGTAAACGGTATAGACCAAACGAACAACAGGAGAGTACAACTGTGGACCACCCCATTTGCCGTTTCGTTTCCCACGTGTATACCTTGTTCTTACTTCTTATAAAACTCGAACAGTAGCTCACTATCGTACTCTAAAAACATTGGGAAACCTTAACCATACGACATTCTCTACAAGAACAAAACGACGAAGATATCCTATTTCATTCCGTAGTTAACATCGTAAAGGCTTTCTATTCCCAGGTCCTTCCCGTCTTACACGTACCTACATTCATTTCTTTTAATTGAGACTTGCGACGTTCTCGTTAACAACATGACCATTTTGTTAAATAGTTATCGACAAAATTCTCAGTCACCTTCCCTCTGTACCCCTGGGACATCCGTTCTCTCTTGTCGTATAGTTCTTAGACTTTGTTACAATTATCCTTCAGCCCCTTTTAGAACGTTCTGATTTATCTATCGGGTGTTGAGTCACCCGACATGTCTTCTTTTACCCACCCCCTCTTGGAATCTTAAAAGGCCCCAGGTTATAGGTCGTCATAAAAATAAACGTAGTCATTTTTATCGCCCAGGGAATTGTCCTTGTTGACTTTAACCCCTAACTCTATAGTATCTCAGGACATAAAAATCTTTCTTAAGTAGTGCAAATCGTTATGATCCTCGACGATTATCCTCTAGTAGGTATACCACTATATTTTATATTAACCCTATAAAAACTGCTTACCCAGCATTTCTTGCTCGATACTTAAAAACCGTATTCCATCCTGATAAATAGTAAAGGACACCATTCTGACAGGTAACTATTACGAATTGTCCGACTCGTACTAATTCTTATCCTTGACATTTTCGTTTAAATAGAGATAGAACGTTAACATCTCCTTACCATTTTTTTTTTTTTTTTTTGGTCAGAAATTCTACATAGTGGTAATTCCTGGTTAAAACTCCTTATTCTCGACCTCTCCCCTCAGGGTTAACATTACGAGAGTATCCAAATTATGTAAATAATTGGAGAGAATTTAGCCAATTCTAAAAAATAAAAAATCTAAAAAAAATATTGTTTTTGTCTTCTTAAAATTCCCCTCCATCTCCCAAAATATACTGGTTCAACCTCAACCACCAAAAAAAACAAACAAAAGAAAAAGAAATAAAAAAATTAAAATTTTAGAAATTAAGAATGTACGTAAGGGTTTGTACTTGGGGGGAGGGTGGAGGGAGGGGTATCGTAGAGAGACCCAGTAGGGGTACGTGGTCGGGGTTCGTACGACATAGGACGTAGTCTGTCTGACCACTAAGCTAAGAATGTACTATCATATGTACAATCTTACGGTAAGAGGGTTTAGTAGGGTGGGAGAGGGAGAGGGAGACTCAGGTTTTCAGGCAATATGTGTAGACACAGAAAAAACGACAGAACGGATGACCCAGTAGTAATGGTAGAAAGATTTAAGGTATATATACACAATCATATGACATAACCACAAAAAGAAAGACCGAATGAAGTGACACATATTAGCCGAGGTCAAAGTAGGTAGAGTAGTCTTGACTAAGTTTACTTAAGAAAAATTACCGACTCATTATGAGGTAACACATATACATGGTGTCGAAAGAATAGGTAAGTAGACGACTACCTCAACAAAAACATAATTAACAAAATTACGGAGCTCGAAGTAAACACCATTACGGGTGACGAGTTAGGTAAAACCTCATAACCAATTGGTAAAATTACCCTCACAAACTCCTTAAACTCGTCACCGATGATCAAAAGGCTACCCTACCAATGTCTTCGGGGGTTTCATCTCTTTTCTAGAGAAGGGGTATATAACTATCCATACAAATGTTATATTTTCCATTGTTTGTGACTAGAAGGTAATACCTTAACCGTAACGTTCCCTACTCATGAGAAGGTCTGTAGACGTTAACTCGGGTCAGGGCAGTCGTAATCTCCCGAAAAAAAAAAAAAATTAGAACCCCGGTAACAACTCTTCTTTACTGACTTTACAAGTGGGGACACAGATAATCAGGGAGTTTCAAAAAAAAGGACATATTAGTCCCTCTCTTGTCCCACTCTTAGGAACTATTCCTAAAGGTTTTATATACAGGGGGTCATGAAAATTTCGGAGGACAAGCAAATAATCCTTCTCGGTTTTTTCCTACTATTCCATCCTCTTGATAAACTCGTTATGCGAGGGGTCGGTTGTTACTTTCGCACCATCTTCATCTTTGGTATTAATTTTAAAAAGGTTGTATCAGTCTCAGATAATGGGGTCCTTAATACCAATCTGGAGAGTTTCGACGTAACGATCCGGATTATAGTTCGGTTTTCACGGGAATCCGTCACCGGGTTTATGTAAACAAAAATTGAACATTTACAAAGGAGGACCACTGTTTTCTTGTAAAAGTCGATCACCGTTTAGTCGTCGTCGCGAGGGACTTAATCGTCTGGCGTTTAGACTTTAGTAGTAAACTCCAGGAAAATTACCCCGTAACTGAGCATTACCAACAACCTCCCCTTGTCCCAACCCCATCCACCCTGTCGTCCTCCCGTCCCTCCTCTTCAGGGGCCATAACAAAAACCCGGAGTTCCTGAATCCGGGCGTCCTATCAAAAGGCCATAGTCCAACGGGTACAACAGACAAAATCTAAACGTGAGTAATCAGGTTACTTCGGGGAAGGACGTAGCTACCGTTCCAGATCCTCCTCAGAAAAAAGGTCGTTCTCTAGACAGAAATCCTTAACGTGGAACTAGTCAAAAATTAAAAACTGTGAGAGAAAAGTATACTGGTCCAAAAGGTGTTACCTTCGTCAATGGAGGGAAAACACCAGAGTATCGAAACCGGTTTCGACATCGTTTCTGTAATCGGACTACGAAACAAGGAGGATGAGGGCTCGTCCGAGACTATATAAATCGGTGTCTACGTGGGACAGGGAAATTACCAGGGTCATATGTGAATGTAAATCTTAAACATAAAAGTTTACGATTCCAAACATTATTATAGAGACTTTAAAGTAGGGAGGGATGTCGAGCAAAGTCAATGGGAGTCAGAACGATCTTTTAGTCATATACCGAGTAACCCCGGGACATACCAAAACCGTTTCCTTCCGACCCGCACCGGTCATCCGTGGTGTACCGCGGTACGAGTATTTTTCTGGACCACTTGAACAACATTCAGGACCAGTCTCATGACTCGGACAAGAGAATTTCGAGTTATTACCGGGAGAGGGTAATCGAACAGGAGATCTCCTGGTCCCCCTAAAACAGAAAATAATTAGACTCGGACGAAAAATCGAAAAAGAAGAGTGGTTGATGTTTCAACGTTGGTAACTCTTGGGAGGTTCTGTCGAACCCGTTACCTAAGAGTTAGATTGCCTTATTAATTAAACGGAAAAAGGTTACTAAAATTGTATCGGTTTTGTTTCCCCCTAACTCCTGGTATAACGCGATGACGTCGAAATTCTAGAAAATTTCTAAATATAAAATTTCCTCATATAACTTGTAAATAGTGTAACCGTAAAACGACAGAGACTTATCCTTTATTAACACCTCCTAGCTATTTAGGTGGTCCTCCTCGTCCATTCAGTAGTAGTACTTCGTATCTGTTTCCTTTCCTCTTGACTGTTACAAGGGACGGATGTAACCCGGTTAGTTGGCGTCACCCCGTTTCTCTTCGTATTCCTCCTCGTCTTCCACATTTAAAGAAGAGGAGAAATGTCCTAAAAATGGTGAGGACCTTATCTACCCAATAAAAAAATTAGAGAAACGGGAGGAGACTGTTTTGGCTTCTTCTAAGGCTTAGACTAAAACTTGATAGTCTACAGAGTGGTAAATGTCCTCCTCCGAGTGAACATAGGAATGGAAGTCCGCCACGTCTTCGGGGTGGTTGCAGACCGTGTAGGAGTATTTAACGGAGAGGAACTTTGTAATCTAAATCAAAGTGATAGTCATCTCTCGTTTCAGTTTCGGACACAATATCGTGATGTATTTCAGGTATTGAAATTTCCCTAGTGTAATGGGAAGACTACAACGAAAGAGTTAAAAAAAAAATAATAAAAGGTGAGGAAGTTTAAATTGACATTGAATCAAATTATAACTTTGGTTATTGTTATAACGAGGTGGTTCGCTTTCTCGAGTGAGTTAGTCACTCAGCTCCGGAATTGTGGATACCTCACCTCTTCAGGAAACTGGTTGAGGTACATAACACAGGCATTACTACTCCTTAAGGGGTACTAAAAGGGCTTTCAAGGGAACGATACCTATATTTTAGGAGGGCCCCAATGAGTGGGAAAACCAAAGTGAGCTCGGGGTGTAACCCACGGTCTACAACGCTCGCTTTACTGTGTTTCTGTTCTGTGTGTGTTCTTTGTCTGTTTCTGTGTTGAGGTCGGCCTCCTTTTCTTGACGCGTTTATTCGACGCCAAATAAAAATATTTTTCGGGGGAACCGTCTTAAGGTCTGACGTACTGATTCGGAAGAGTCATGTCGCGTACACGTATTTACAATAGCATGTCGTTTTCCCTCACTTTAAGGACAAATGACGTCTCAGACAGGTCTCGGGAAAGAAGGAGGAATAGTGTCCTTCCCTTACAAGGGAGCAAACGTTCCCTGGTAATTTGAGTTCCGACACAGGTCTGAGGAACCGTCTTGTAGAACAAACGTTCGTGCAAGGGGGGTTCGTCTCTCAGGGTAAACGTCCGTGTAGAGGCGAAGGGATAACACCGGCATAATTGAAGGAAGTGACAACGAAAGTCTTTTGTTTTCGTGTTAGTTTCGACAACAAAATTACTTTACTTTTTTTACTTTATCACATAAAAAGACCGTTCGAATTTTAACGTTGATAGGTCGAAAGTGACCTCCTTTTATGAAGGAAAACGGTAGTTCGGGGTTAAGGGTCCAAGTGTTTTTAGTAAAAGGGACGTCAAAGTGTCGACACATTTCTGTGTAGATCTTGTGTAACATCGATAAGATATTCTTTACTACGATCCACTCACGGAAGACACTCACGACTTGTGGTATGGTTAACAATGAGACTAATCCACTTTGAACTGAAGGATTGTTCTTCACCGTTCGTGAGACAACGAAAGTCTTTTGAGGTTTTGATCTTGTTTCGTCAACAATGTTATTTCTCTTTTTACTTGGTAACACAAAAAGACCGTGAAAACTCCGACGTCTATAGGTCGAAAGTGTCACCCTTTTATGAAGAAAAAGGTAGTCCGAGGTTAATGGTCCAAGTGTTTTTCTAAAAAGGGAAATCAAAGCCTCGACACATATGTGAGGATCCGTGTTACATCGTAAGGTTTTCTTTTCTCCAGTCCCTCTCACAAGACACCCACAACTGACGGTTTGGACAACAAAGAGAATAATACACTTTGAGATGACGGTTTACTAAAGGGTCGTTCTTCAGAATTCCTAGGAAAAATAAAGTCTTTTAAGTTTTAGTGCTGACTTCGAAAAAAACATCACTTCTCTTTCTAATTGGTCACACAAATAGACCGTTCAAATTCCGACTTTGATAGGTCAAAAGTGACCTCCTTTTATGAAAAAAAGGTAGTCTAGGGTTAAGGGTCCCAGTGTTTTTGTAAAAAGTGTCGACAAAGTCTCGACACATTTCTATGTGGACCTCGTGTGACATGTTAAAGTACTCTTTTGTTTAGTCCCCTCTCACAAGACACTCAAAACTGACGGTATGGAAAACCATGGGACTAATCCACTTTTATATGACAGTCTACTGAAATATGTTCTTCACCGTTCTTCAGACAATACAGGTCTTTTGAGTTTTTGAACTGATTTTGACAACACTACTTCTATTTTTACTTGGTCACACAAAAAGACTGTCCAAACTCCGAAGTTAATAGGTCGAAGGGGTCCACCTTTTACAACGAAAATGACGTTCCCGGGTTAAGGGTACAAGTGTTCCATATAAATGTCCGACAAAGTCTCGACACATTTCTGTGTGGATCCTGTGTTCCCTGGTAAGATAGTCTTTTCTATAGTCGTCTCCCACAAGGAATTCACAACTTACAGTATGGACAAATAAGGGACCAAACCACTTTGTCACAACAGTCCACTGAAGGGTCGTTCTTTACCGTTCGTCAGACAACGAAAGTCTGTTGAGTTTAGGACTGGTTCGACAACAACATTACTTCTCTTTTTACTTGGTCACCCAAAAAGACCGTCCAAAATTCCAACGTTAAAAGGTGGAAGATGACCATCTTTTATAACCAAAATCGTTTTCTCCGGTTAAGGGTCCAAGTGTTTTCGTAAAATGACCAATAAAGTTTCAACACATTTCTGTGTGTATCCTTTGTAACATGGTAAGGAATTCTTTTCTACAGTCATCTCTCACAAGACACTTGTAACTGACGGTATAGACAACAAGGGGACAAATGTACTTTAGCACGACAGTCTACTGAAGGGTCGTCCTTCAGTCTTCGTAGGTAAGGTAAAGTCTTTTGAGTTTTAGTACTGATTTCGAGAACAACATTACTCTTCTTTTTAATTGGTTACATAAAAAGACCTTTCAGTATCGTCGTTGATAGGTTAAAAGTGACCACTTTTTATAAAGAAAACAGTAGTCAGGGGTTAAGGGTCCAAGTGTTTTTGTAAAAAGGACGTCAAAGTCTCGATACATCTGTGAAAATCGGAAGAGAATAAGGAAAGGGTTAAAACTTGGACAGACAACAAGGTACTTTTCAACTTTGACAACGAAAAACTGGACGTATGTCTAAATAGTCTTCTGTCCACTACACCAGATCATGAGGGTAGAGAAATTCTTCAAGGTGTCAAACAACACTAGGTGTGTCAGTCTCCGAAATCTCAATCAGTTCCTTCGTCTTCATCTGTAAAAGGACCTTAAGGATACGAAAAAGATACTAGGTTACCTGTAACCGTTAAACTAGAAACCAATGAGAAAGAAAAGATTTAGGTTGAATAGGTAGACCTTCAAGAACCAAGTGTAGGACGACTTCGAATCGAACTTCCTAAAACTCGTATTGTAACGTTTTACTCTTATTAACATACCATCAAACTTGTAAGAAACAGTAACGGAAAAACCCCATAACTTTACTTTCAAGTAGAAAGGGTCAGGAGACCAGTGACGACTCAAAAGGTTTAAACAACCGTATAACTTACGACGTGAAATTATCGTAGTAGAAAATCCTAAAATTTATCGAGTCGACCTTAAGGTACTGGAGGTGATTCAAACAAGCATCATTACGAAGGATTCCACGGGAACTGAAGTGTGAGGCCCTATAGACCCAGATCCATTTGCTGGGTATAGTTAAATGTAAGGGTGGTTACCACATCCTCCCAAGGGAAGAGAGGTGTGAGATAGGTCGTAAATAACAAACACCTAAAAGACTACCATCGGTAAGACCGACAACACTCCACTATAGAGTAACATCAAAAAAAATTATATTTAAATAAATAAGTAACATCAAAAATACACGTAAAGAGGTTATTAATTACTTCAACTTGTAGAAAAGTACACGGACATCTTTTAGACATACAGAAGAAACTTCTTTATAAATAGATTCAGGAGACGGTTAAAAAGTAAACCAACAAACAAAACTACGTCAATTCGTAGTACTCGATAAACATTGAAATAGGGACAACCAGTGTGTAAACGTTTATAAAAAAACGGTTAGAGACCCAATATAAAAGTAAATAACAAAGGAAACAACACGTCTTCGAACAACCCAAATTCATACAGGATAAACAAATAAAAAACAAAACAAAAGTAATAAGACCCTCTTCCTGTCTTTTTCTATAACGATGTTAAATACAGTCTCTCACAAGACGATTACAAAAAGAGATCCTCAAAATATCACAAACCAGAGTGTCAATACAGAAGTTACGTAAAACTCTAATAAAAACACACATCTTAATTTCTTACTAGACTAAAGTAAAAAGATGTACATCGACAAGTCAAAAGGTTCGTGGTAAACAATTTCTCTGACAGCAAAGTTGTAGAACATCAAAACGTAGGAAACAGTATTTAATTAACCGGTACCCACTTACCCAAGTAAACCCCTTAAAAATAGGACGATGTAGCTAGATATAAAGATAAAAACACGGTCAGGGTATGACAAAAAGACTGACATCGAAACATCATCTCAAACTTCTGTCTCAGACTAAGGAGGTCGAGGTAAAAAGAATGAGTTCTAACGATATTCCCCAAAAATTACAGAGGAAATTTTTTTACTCTAAAAAAATCAAGATCAAGATTCTTTTTACAGTAACCATTAAACTGTCTCTAATGTAACTTAGACATCTAACGGAACCCATCTAACACCGAAACTGTTATAACTAAGAAGGTTAGGTGCTTGTACCATATAGAAAGGTAATCAAACACAGAAGAAGTTAAAGAAAGTAGTTGTAGTATCGAAAACCTCATGTCCAAACAGAGGAATCCATCCAAATAATGATCTGTAAAAAAAAAGAAAAACTATGTTGTTGTTTACCTTAACAAAGAACTTAAAGAGAAAGACTAGAAAATAACAATCACATATCTTTACGTTGTCTATAGACACATAATGAAAGCATCGTACGCTGAAATGGTTTAGGTAACTATTTGAGATTATTAAAAGACCATCGTAGAAATCTTAAAAGACACATATGATAACACAGTAGATGTTTGTCTTACGACGTGATATCAAACAACTAACGAGAAGGTAAAGACGTAGGGGAGAGAAGGAACTAATCGGTCACCAAATTGGACGGTAAACCTTGAGTCCCTTCTAGGACCTCCGACTTATTTGGGATAAAGGGTGTTTAATCTTTACCCCTTGTGTCTTTCCTAAACACGAACCCTTGGGGTGTTCCAGGAAGAACTAAAGTCAGGGATGAAAAGAAACTATGACAAGTTAGAACTCCTCTTGTCCACAAACTGTTCTTTCCATTATTAGTAAAACCTATCTGTGTTACTAGTATTTGAGTCGTCTCCTCGGACTAAAATTTTCTTGAGCTAAAGTTCGACTCTCCCTATATCCGACCTGTAGAACAAGGTACGAAAGAAAAAATTTTTGTTAAATAAAGATTAACTTCCTATTAACGGAATGTTATAACACAACCAAAGACAGTATGTAGTCGTGCTTACTCGGTATCCATTTGTATACAGTGGAGAGAGGGTGGAGGACGGGGTAGGATGGACAGATCCAACAGTGTTTCGTGACTGCACTCAAGGGACTCAGTAGTCGTTTAAAGGTGGTCGATAGATAAAATGTATACCTTCTTTTCAATACTGGTTGGATCTATCGTATAAGTTTTCGTCTCTGTAATGAAACGGTTGATCCCAGGTAGATCAGTTCCGATACCGAAAAGGACACCAGTACATACCTACACTCTCAACCTGACACTTCTTCCGACTCACGGCTTCTTAACTACGAAAACTTGACACCACAACCTCTTCTGAGAACTCTCAGGGAACCTGACGTTCCTCTAGGTTGGTCAGGTAAGAGTTTCTCTAGTTGGGACCCTAAAGAAACCTCCCTTACTACGACTTCGACGTTGAGGTCATGAAACCGGTGGAGTACGTTTCTCAACTGAGTAACCTTTTCTGAGACTACGACCCTTCCTAACCCCCGTCATCCTCTTTCCCTGCTGGCTCCTACTCTACCGAACTACCGTAGTGCCTGAGTTGCCTGTACTCAGACTCACTTGAGACCCTCTACCACTACTTGTCCCTCCGGACCGCACGACACTAAGTACCCCAACGTTTCTCAGCCTGTGCTGACTCGTTGACTTGACTTGACTTGACTTGGTCTCTAGTTTAATGTTTGTAGACGACCAAGTAGTTTTTTCGTTCTTTCAAGGTCTTTTTGTGGATAAAGACGAAATAACTGATACGGTTTCGGAAACTGACACACCTAGTGTTATTTGACACCTTTTAAGACTTTCTCTACCCGTATGCTCTGGTGGACTGGACGGAGAACTCTTTGGATGTACGTCCAGTCCTTCGTTGTCAATCTTGACCTGTACCTTGTTGTCTGACAAAGGTTTATCCTTTTCCTCATACAGTTCCGACATATAACAGTGGGACGAATAAATTGAAAATACGTCTTATGTAGTACTCTTTACGACCCGACCTTCTTCGTATTCGACCTTAGTTCTAACGGTCTATATAGTTAGTGGAGTCTATACGTCTACTGTAGTGGGAATACCGTCTTTCACTTCTTCTTGATTTCACGACGAAAAAAAAAAAGGGTGAGGGGAGGGGAGGGAGATTTCACGAAGAACTACTTTCACTTCTCCTATCACTTTTTCAACCGAATTTCGAGTTGTCTTTTGATTTTAGTACCGTAGGCCAGGGTAGTACCGTTTATCTATCCCTTTGTCACCGTTGTCACTGTCTGACAAAAGAACCTCCATCCCCCCGCCGCCCCGAGGTTTTAGTGACGTCTACCACTGACGTCGGTACTTTAATTTTCTACGAATGAGGAACCTTCCTTTCAATACTGGTTGGACCTGTGGTATAACTTTTCGTCTCTGTAATGAAACGGTTGTTTCCAGGCAGATCAGTTCCGATACCAAAAAGGTCATCAGTACATACCTACACTCGCGACCTGATATTTCTTTCGACTCGCGGTTTTTTAACTACGAAAACTTGACACCACAACCTCTTCTGAGAACTTCAGGAAACCTGACGTTCCTCTAGGTTGGTCAGGTAGGATTTCCTCTAGTCAGGACGTATAAGTAACCTTCCTAACTACAACTTCGACTTTGAAGTCATGAAACCGGTGGACGACGCTTCTCGACTGAGTAAACATTTCTGGGACTAGAACCCTTTCTAACTCCCGTCCTCCTCTTCCCTTACTGTCTCCTACTCTACCAACCTACAGTAGTAGTTGAGTTACCTGTTCAAAGCCATTTAAGGCCCTCAACTACTACCTGTCCCTCCGGACCGTACGACGTCAGGTACCCCAACGTTTCTTAGCCTGTGCTGACTCATTGACTTGACTTGACTTGACTTACATATACAAAGATACGATGAGAGAGGTAAGCGGGGTGGGAAAGGAAGGGAAAACACAGGCGTTCAGACAAGAGATACAGACACAGAGGTAAAGACGAGACGTTTATCAAGTAGTCATGGGAGAAAGATCTAAGGTATCAATGTTACATAAACACACGTACGGACGAATCAGTGAGTCAGTACAGACTGAGAAACCTGATATCGGGCGGTCAGAGGAGACAGGTGTCCTAAAAAAAGTCCGTCCTTAGGACATCACCCAACGGTAAAGGAGGAGGTCTCCTAAAAGGACTAGGTCCCTAACTTGGGCACAAAGGACACGGAGGACGTAACATTTACCTAAGAAATGGACGACTCTGTAGACCCTTCGGATCCTTAGATCCGACATAATTATGTACTATAAACAAAAGGAGAAAGACTAAATGAAGTGAGAAATATTATCCGAGTTCCGGTGTAGTAATCTTGACTGAGTTTACACAAGGAAAAATACCAACTCACTATAAGGTAACATATATATGGTATCGAAGAAATAGACAAGTAGACAGTTACCTGTAGATCCAACGAAGGTACAGGATCGATAACATCGATCGTTACGACGTTACTTATAAGCCCATGTAAATAAAAAAAGTTAATACCCAAAGAGTACTCTTCTCAACTGAGTAACCTTTTCTGAAACTACGACCCTCCCTAACCCCCGTCCTCTTCTTCCCCTGTTGGCTCCTACTCTACCGATCTACCGTAGTGTCTGAGCTACCTGCACTCAGACTCACTTGAGGCTCTCTACCACTACTTGTCCCTCCGGACCGCACGACGCTAAGTACCCCAGCGTTTCTCAGCCTGTTCTGACTCGCTGACTTGACTTGACTTGACTACCCAAAGAGTCGTACATACGGATCATCACCCTAACAACCCAATATATCATCAAAATAAGGATTATAAAATTCCTTAGAGTTATGACAAAAGGTGTCACCAACACAGTCAATTGTAAGGGTGGTTGTCATGTNNTACCTGTAGATCCAACGAAGGTACAGGATCGATAACATCGATCGTTACGACGTTACTTATAAGCCCATGTAAATAAAAAAAGTTAATACCCAAAGAGTACTCTTCTCAACTGAGTAACCTTTTCTGAAACTACGACCCTCCCTAACCCCCGTCCTCTTCTTCCCCTGTTGGCTCCTACTCTACCGATCTACCGTAGTGTCTGAGCTACCTGCACTCAGACTCACTTGAGGCTCTCTACCACTACTTGTCCCTCCGGACCGCACGACGCTAAGTACCCCAGCGTTTCTCAGCCTGTTCTGACTCGCTGACTTGACTTGACTTGACTACCCAAAGAGTCGTACATACGGATCATCACCCTAACAGCCCAATATATCATCAAAATAAGGATTATAAAATTCCTTAGAGTTATGACAAAAGGTGTCACCAACACAGTCAATTGTAAGGGTGGTTGTCATGTTTTCCTAAGGGAAAATAGGTGTAGGAGGTGAGAGGTCGTAAATAACAAACATCTAAAGAAAAAAAAAAAAAAAAACCTACTACCGGTAAGACTACCACTCTCTCTCCCTTCAAACCGTACGATGTGAAGTATCCTAGTACTTCTCAGTCTGTGTTGAATCACTGACTTGTTTTTGTTGTGGTAAGACTGACCACACTCTATTATAGTGTAACATCAAGACTAAACGTAAAGAGATTACTCGTTACAACTCGTGCAAAAATAATCGGTAGACATACAGAAGAAACCTATTTGCAGACAAATCTAGAAGACGGGTGAAAAACTAACTCAAAAAACAAAAGACCATAACTCAACATACTCTTCGAAAATATACAATCTCTCGTTAGGAAACAGTCAACAAAGTAAACGATAGTAAAAGAGGGTAAGACTCACAACAGAAAAGTGGAACGAATATCAAAGGAAACAGCACATTTTAGAAAAATTAAAGTCAAGTCAAGTCAAGTCAACGAGTAGAGTCAAGTCAGTGAGTCAACACAGCTGAGAAACACTGGGGTACTTAGCGTCGTGCGGTCCGGAGGAACAGGTAGTGGTTAAGGGTCTCAAGTGAGTCTGAGTGCAGGTAACTTAGTCACTACGGTAGGTCGGTAGAGTAGGAGACAGTAGGGGAAGAAGAGGACGGGGGTTAGGGAGGGTCGTAGTTTCAGAAAAGGTTACTCAGTTGAGAAGAGTACTCCACCGGTTTCATGACCTCAAAGTCGAAATCGTAGTAAGGAAGGTTTCTTTAGGGTCCCGACTAGAGGAAGTCTTACCTGACCAACCTAGAGGAACGTCAGGTTCCCTGAGAGTTCTCAGAAGAGGTTGTGGTGTCAAGTTTTCGTAGTTAAGAAGTCGTGAGTCGGAAGAAGTGTCAGGTTGAGAGTGTAGGTATGTACTGATGACCTTTTTGGTATCGGAACTGATCTGCCTGGAATCAGCCGTCTCATTATAGAGACGAAAACTTATACGATAGATCCAACCAGTATTGAAAAGAAGGTTCCTCAATCGTAGAAAATTAAAGTACCGACGTCAGTTGTAGACGTCACTAAGACCTCGGGTCTTTTTATTTCAGACTGTGACAAAGGTGACAAAGGGGCAGATAAAGGGTACTTCACTACCCTGGTCTACGGTACTAGAAGTAAAAGACTTACAACTCCGGCATACGTTATTCGGGTGTCGTTTGTAACCAGATCCTCTTCCGTTACCGTTGGGTGAGGTCATGAGAACGGACCTTTTAGGGTACCTACCTCCTCGGACCACCTGACGTCAGGTACCCCAGTGATTCTCAGTCTGTGTTGACTCGTTGAAGTGAAAGTGAAAAGTGAAAGTACGTAACCTCTTCCTTTGTCGTTGGATGAGGTCACAAGAACGGACCTCTTAGAGTCCCTGCTCCCTCGGACCCCACCCAAGCGTCTCAACCTGTGCTGACTTCACTAAATCGTTTGTAACAAGACTTACCTTTTTTTTTTTTTTTTTTTGACTTTCGTAAGGGGGATTCCAGTCCTTGTTCTGTTCGTACAGGTGAAAACGGTGATAATGAGTTGTATCAAAATCTTCAGGAGCGATGTCGTTAGTCTCTTCTTTTTTCTTTATTTTCCTTAAGTCTATCCTTTTCTTCATTTGGAGAGTGACTAACGTCTACTGTACTATGACATGTATTTTTGGGATGTATAGTATAGTCTTTTAATGATCTCCATTAGTCACTTAATCGATTATTTATGTCTTTTCTACGAGTTATAGTGAGTAATAATCTCTTTACGTTCATCCTTTGTTGTTATTCTATAATGGAGTGTGGCCAGTCTTCCCGGAAGTAGTTTTTCAGATATTTGTTATTTACGACCTCTCCCACATTTCTTTTCCGTCGTGAGAACGTGACAAACGTCCATACATTTATACTATGTCGGTGATGTCTTCTACCATACCTCTAAGGAAATTTTTGATCCTTATTTTGCTTGTATACTGGGTCGTTAGATAAGGATCCGTATATGGAACTCCTTTGGTTTTAACCCTTTCCCGTGTACATAGGGTAAAAATAACGTCGTGATAAATGTTATCGATCTTGTACCTTCGTCGGATCTACAGATAACTGTCTACTTACTTACTTCTTCAACACCATATATATGTGTTATGTTATAATGTGTATGTATTTTTCTTTGCGTAGACTCAGGTAAGACTACTCCACCTACTTGGATCTTGGATAATGTGTCTCACTTCATTCAGTCTTTCTCTTTCTATTTATAGTATAAGATTGTATATATCTCTCTTAGATCTTCTCACCATGACTTCTTGAATAAATGTCCCGTCGTTACCTCTTTATCTTTATCTAAATACCTGTACGTCTCTCCCCTCATCTCCCACTCTACATGCCTTTCTCATTATATCTTTTCATGTAATGGTTTACATTTTATCTATCGGTTCCCCTTAAACGACATACCGAGTCCTTTGAGTTTGTCCCCGAGATATAGTTAGATCTCACCACCCTACCCCTCCCTCCACCCTCCCGCCAAGTTTTCCCTCCACCATATACATATAGATACCGACTAAGTACAACTACAAACTATCTTTTGTTGTTTTAAGACATTTCGTTAATAGGAAAAATTTTTTTCTAAATTTTTTTCTTTCAGACGGGGTCACTAATTACGTTTCTTTATCTCCTTTTGTTATCTTACCCTTTTTGATCTCCAGGGAAGTTCTTTTAATCTCTATGGTTCCCTTGTAAAGTACGTTTCTACCCGTGATATTTCCTGTCTTTACCACACCTGGATTGTCTTCGTCTTCTATAATTCTTCTCCACCGTTTTTATGTGTCTTGTTGATATGTCTTTTCTAGAAACAATGGGTCTAGTGGTGTTACCACACTAGAGAATGGATCTGGGTCTGTAGGACCTTTTCAATCACCTGGAATCCTTCGTAGTGATACTTGTTGCGATCACCTCCACTACCTTAAGGTCAACTCGATAAAGTTTAGGATTATCTACTACGACACTTTCGCACGTGAGTTATACGGTCGTTTAAACCTTTTGAGTTCTCACCGGTGTTCTCACCTGACCTTTTCCTGTCCTTTTCCAGTCAAAAGTAAGGTTACGGTTTCTTTCCGGTACGGTTTCTTACAAGTTTGATGGTGTGTTAACGTGAGTAGAGTGTTCGATCGTTTCATTACGAGTTTTAAGAGGTTCGACCCGAAGTTGTCATACACTTGGCACTTGAAGGACTACAATTTCGACCTAAATCTTTTCTCTCTCCCCGGTCTCTAGTTTAACGGTTGTAGGTGACCAGTAACTTTTTCGATGTCTCAAGGTCTTTTTGTAGATGAAGACGAAATAACTGATGTCGGAAATTGACACACCTCGTGTTGTTTGACACCCTTTAAGAAGTTCTCTACTCTTATCGTCTGGTGGAATGGACGGAGGACTCTTTAGACATACGTCCAGTTCTTCTTTGTCAATCTCGACCTGTCCCTTGTTCTCTGACCAAGTTTTACCCCTTTTCTCATGCAATTCCGACACATAACAGTGGGACGAATAAATTGAATATACGTCTCATATAGTACCCTTTACGACCCGACCTACTTCGTGTTTGACCTTAGTCGTTACGACTCTCTTTGTAGTTATTGGAGTCTATGTGTCTTCTGTGGTGGGAATACCGTCTTTCACTTCTTCTTGATTTCTCGGAGAACTACTTTCACTTTTCCCTCTCACTTTTAAACGGAATTTTGAGTTATAAGTCTTTTGCTTCTAATATCGTAACCCTGGGTAGTCAAGTCAAGTCAAGTCAGCGAGTCAGCACAGGCTGAGAAACGTTGAGGTACTTAGCGTCGTGCGGTCTGGAGGAACAGGTAGTGGTTGAGGGCCTCAAGTGAGTCTGAGTACAGGTAGCTCAGGCACTACGGTAGGTCGGTAGAGAAGGAGACAGTAGGGGAAGAAGAGGACGGGGGTTAGGGAGGGTCGTAGTTTCAGAAAAGGTTACTCAGTTGAGAAGAGTACTCCACCGGTTTCGTGACCTCAAAGTCGAAATCGTAGTAAGGAAGGTTTCTTTAGGGTCCCGACTAGAGGAAGTCTTACCTGACCAACCTAGAGGAACGTCAGGTTCCCTGAGAGTTCTCAGAAGAGGTTGTGGTGTCAAGTTTTCGTAGTCAAGAAGTCGTGAGTCGGAAGAAGTGTCAGGTTGAGAGTGTAGGTATGTACTGATAACCTTTTTGGTATCGGAACTGATCTGCCTGGAATCAGCCGTTTCATTACAGAGACGAAAACTTATACGATAGATCCAACCAGTATTGAAAAGAGGGTTCCTCATTCACAGAAAATTAAAGTACCGATGAAGTACCGTATATCCACCCCTTTGTTACCTTTGTTACTGTCTAAAATAAAACCCTCCGAGGTTTTAGTGACGTCTACCATTTAGTGAAGTCTGTCGGGACTTTAATTTTCTGCGAACGAGGAACCTTCTTTTCGATACTGGTTTGATCTGTCGTATAACTTTTCGTCTGTAATGAAACGGTTATTCACAGACAGATCAGTTTCGATACCAAAAAGGTCATCAGTACATACCTACACTCTCGACCTGGTATTTCTATCGACCATGACTTCTTGACTACGAAAACTTGACACCACAACTTTTTCTGAGAACTCTCAGGGAACCCGACGTTCCTCTAGGTTGGTCAGGTAAGATGTCCTCTAGTCAGGACCCACAAGTAACCTTCCTGACTACGATTTCGACTGTGAGGTTATGAAACAGGTGGACTACACTTCTTGACAGAGTAACCTTTTCTGGGACTACGACTATTTCTAATTTCCGTCCTCCTCTTCACCTACTATCTCCTACTCTACCAACTTACCGTAGTGGTTGAGCTACCTGTACTCAAACTCGTTCGAGGAACACAACCAATACCTGTCCCTTCGGACCGTACGACGTCAGGTAATCCAACGTTTTTCAGTCTGTGTTGACTTGACTTGAAGTGACTCAGTCTGTTTTTTACTTTCTATTAATGTTAACGATCGGGATTAACCTTGTACTAATTCGATTGTTATATTTTATTAGTGTATGTTAAACCTTCCAGTTCGACGCACTACACCATTCATCTTCACGAGACCAAAAGTAAGTGGGTCGGACAGATACAGAAAATCAACTACGTAAATTAGGTAAATGTAAATATCATTAATAGTTATACATACTAGGATAATGGTAAAAGAAGTGACAAAACATAAATAAAAGACATATTCAGAAAAGAAAGAGAACAAAGGACGGATGTCTTTAAGGAAATAGTAAACAACTTATCGACCAAAACACCACGAACAGACCTTTCGAAAAATAAAGAGGTAGTTTAGACTTACTCAGAAAGACCCATCTCATAACAACCAACATCCAAGAAGGGAAAGTAGGGAAATTTGTGTAATACGGTATGGGAAGACCAAACACCTCAAAGACAACTCCTTAGTCGACCATCGGACTATCCGAAAAGGAACATATCATAAACAGTAACAAGGGAACAACAAAATTTTAAAATAGAAGTATACAAACAGTCAAACTAATGATACATAGAACAACACAAAGAGGAACCCAAATAGGAAGAACCCTGAGACACGAATGACTTAAACCAACTGATAAAAGAAAGGGTACAATCCCTTCAAAAGTCGTTAATAGAGAAGTTTATGAAAAAGTCCAGGAAAGACAGTAAGAAGAGGAAGACCCTGGGGAAATTACACTCACAACCACGTAAATTACAACAGGGTCTCCAATTCTCTTCCGACAGAAGAAAAAAAGAAGAGAGAGTAAGAAAAAGGATATAAGACAACACACCGTCACTATAGGTAGTAAGACATGAAGTACAGTAAATAGGTAAAAAGAAAGAGTCAATAAGACGATAACCAAGGAAGATCACATAATAAGTAAAGACTCGAGAAAGTCCAGAAATCATTTGTAAAGAATGTAGAAGAGGTAACAAAAGGACTCTAACACCCAGTAGAAGTGATACTAATAAGACTTAAGAAAAATACCTTCCAACGGATAGAGGTGAAGTATCTCAACAAAAAGACCCCAAAACATAAAAGGGAAGTAGACCTTGTATTGAAAGACGAAAAAGTAGGACTAATTGAAAGACATTTTACAAAAAACAAAATTGGTGATACCCTGACACGAAGAGGAACGTAGAAGAGAGACGGGACATCACCTACTCCGATTCTCCGAAGACATTGGATTGACTAAACCCCCGCCTCCCTCCTGACCGTTACCCTTTTTGACCTAGAACGAGACTGTCCGAAAGAGTCATTTTGAAATTAGGTTAACACACGACTACTCACCCCAACACGAGGGAAGGACCATCAATAAACAGGACTCCACTGGGTTGGGACCCTATATACCCGAGACACCATACCAATTAGCGTTTGAGATTTCCCGAATACGGTTTCCCCGAAAGCTTCTGACAACAAAGATTACGAAGGTAGGGACATCATTCGGAGACTACTAGATGTGGAGGTGTCCTCTAGGAATTTGTGATCGTCCATCGAAACCAAGTCAGAGTACATCCCAGTGACGAGGAATGGAGACCCAGATCAACGTGCGTTCTAAAACAAACACGGGAGGTTCTACTCATACAAAGTTGGGTCTGGAGACCTTCAGGATATTAGTTTAGGATGACCGGTAGTTTCGATCTAAGGGACCCTTAAGGGTCAGAGAAACATTCTAGGGGACCTACCCTTCGGACTGTACCCCAAGTCTTGGAAGTGTTGTCACCCTCTTGAAGAAACCATAATAACAAGAGGTCAAACATCCAGTGGGTGGGTCTCCCATACCCTAAAATAAAATAGTCCTAACACGAGGAGGATGTTAGAGTGACGCCGAATAAGAAACAGAAACTTACACTCCATAGAAAAGAACCACCCAAGGTCACAGGAGGAAAGTTTCCCACAAGTTAGTCAGGTCGAGTCAGTGAGTTAGCACAAGGTGAGAAACGTTGGAGTACCTGACATCATGTGGTCCGAAGGGATAGGTAGTGGTTGAGGACTCCGAACGAGTTTGAGTACAGGTAACTTAGTCACTACGGTAGGTTGGTAGAGTAGGAGACGGTAGGGGAAGAGGAGGACGGAAGTTAGAAAGGGTCTTAGTCCCAGAAAAGGTTACTCAGTCAGGAAATTAGTCCACCGATTTCATAACCTCGAAGTCGAGTTCGTAGTGAGGAAGGTTATTTATAATTCCTGATTAAAGGAAATCCTAACTGACCAACTTAGAGGAACGTAAGTTTCCCTAAGAGTTCTCAGAAGAGGTTGTGGTGTCAAGTTTTCATAGTCAAGAAACCGTGAGTCGAAAGAAATACCAGGTCGAGAGTGTATGTATGTACTGATGTCCTTTTTGATATCGAAACTGATAATGTATACCCGGAAACAACCGTTTCATTACAGAGGTGAAAAATTGTATGACAGATCCAACCAGTATCGAAAAGAAAGTTTCTCGTTCGTAGAAAATTTAAATAACCGACGACAGTGGTAGACGTCACTAAAAACTCGGGTTCTTTCATTTCAGACAGTGACAAAGGTAACAAAGGGGTAGATAAACGGTACTTCACTACCCTGGGTTACGGTACTAGAAGCAAAACACTTGCAACTCAAAATTCGGTTGAAAAAGTGAGAGGAGAAAGCGAAAGTAGTCTCTGAGAAATCTAGAAGAAAAAGACGGTTTTCCCGTCACAGTAGACACATAGACTCAAATAACTATAAAGAGGGTCGTTAGAACTAAGGTCGAACACGAAGTAAGTCGGGGTGTAAAGTGTACTACATGAGACGTATATTCAATTTGTTCGTCCCACTATTATATATCGGAACTACATGAGGAAAGGGGGTAAACCTTGGTTCAGAGAACAAGGTACAGTTCAATATTGAGAAAGAAGAACCGGACGTATGTCTAAAGAATGGACGTATGTCCATTCCACCAAACCACAAGGGTAGAGAAAGTCTTAAAAGGTGTCAAACAACACTGGATGTGTCAGTTTCCGAAACCACATCAGTTATTTAGTCCTCATCTACAAAAGGACCTTGAGAGAACGAAAAAACTATTAGGTTACCTACAACTGTTAAACTAGAGACCAGGGTGACGAAAAGATTTAAGTCGAATTTGAGACCTTCAAGTCAAATACGTAAGAACTTCGGACCGAACCTCTTAAAACTCGTAACGAAACGATCGTACACTCTACTCACGTTAGCACGTCATGAAACTTGTAAGAAACCGGTAACAGAAAGAAACCCTAACTTTACTTTTGACTGTAAAAGGTCAGGACACCGGTGAGGACTCGAAAGGTTCAAACGACCGTATAACTCACGTCGTGAAGGTGTCGTAGTAGAAAATCCTAGACTTTATCGAGTTAACCTTAAGGTAGTAGAGGAGATCGAAATAAGTATCACTACGAAGGATTCCGGGTGAATTGAAACGTAAGGTCCTACAGACTGAGATCCACTCTCTAGTGTGGTAGTATCAATAGACCCAGTACTTCTAGAAAAGACATATGAAGAAGACACATAAGTACGGTGGAGAAGAATTATAGAAGACGAAGACAATCTAGGTATGTTAAAGACGGGAAATAACACGGATAGAAACGTACTTTACATGGGAACCATAGAGATTAAAAGAACTTCTTTGGAGATCAGAAAGGGTGAGATAACAAAAGGAGATAAAGAAACGTAAGTAGTGACTCCTTCCGAAAGAATAGAGAGGAACGACAAGAAACCTTGAGACGTGAGTTTACCCAAATAGAAAGGAAAGAGGAAACGAAAGTGAAGAGGAAAAGACTCGATAAACATTCCGGAGGAGTCTGTTGGTTAAACGGAAAAACGTGAAGAAAAGAACCCCTGCCAGAACCAGTGACGGAGGACATGTTAAGTCCTTGGAGACAGGTATTAAGAAGTCCGTGAGATAGTCTAGATTAGGGAACTTAGATAAACAGTGAAAGTGAGATATTCACTGTGATATATAGTGAAAGTATTCCCTAAACTAAATCCAGTATGGACCTATCAGATCACCAAAAGGGATGAAAGAAGTTAAATTCACTCTTAAATCCACTCTTAATCGGAATGGGTCAAAAGAAGGAACTCTCAATTGGGTCTGAGATTCGTCAAGAAGGGAGGAAGAGTGGTCATTTTAAGTCAGAGGGTCCTCTGTTACTCGATAATTTCAGAATACGACTACACAAATCCTTATTATCACAGAATTATACAAGGAGGAGGAGAACGTAGACCTGTATGTCACGAATTCAGTTCCTTTACTACACATTACCATTCTAAAACTCGTACACTGTCCGGTTACCCTCCCTGTAAAACCCCACTTCTTCGGGGAGACCTCAATGGTGAATGGCCCTAGTCACTGAGATCTTGACCTTCTCACATCCTTCATGTCGACGGTAAAAGTAGAAGGTGTTCGAAAGACCTATGTCACGTGGGGATCTTACGGCCGGGTAGTCCAACACCTACAACTCAGTTCTCTGAGACTTTGTCCCCTTCCGTCTACCCCAAGACTACAGATTGTAAATATGGTCAACTAATCATCAATCACACTTTTAAGGAAAGGAGTTAAGAATCACTGAAAAATAAGTCTAATTTTATTAAAGAATCCAGTCAAAGGGTTCCGTTTTATTTATTTTCGTTTTTATTTGTTTACCCCGTATTAGTTTGTAAACTAAATAGTTGTTTTAATAGTTGTTTTACTTTCTATTGAATGACTTACTTTCTTTTATAAACGTTTGTTACACTGGTTGGTCCCCAATTGTAGGTTTTATATGTTTGTCGAGTATGTTGGTTTATAAATTTTTTTTTTTTTAGTCTTTGACCCGTCTTCTGGATTCGCCGTAAAAAGATTTCTACATATCTACCGATTATCCATGTACTTTCGTATAAGTTGTAACATTATTAATCTATTTACGTTTATTTTTGGTGTTACTCCATAATGGAGTGTGGTTAGTCTTATCGATAGTAGTTTTCAAATATTTATTATTTAAGATCTTTCCCACACCTCTTCTCCCTTCGGAGGATTTGACAACCATCTTTACATTTAGTCACGTCGGTAATACTTCAAAGGAAATTTTTGATTTTTATCTTGATGACATATACTAGGTCGTTAGGGTGAGAATTCATATATAGGTCTTTTCTACTTTTGAGATAAAGTTTTTCTACAACAACAACACTGTAATTGTGTGGTCTAAGGAGACAGGAAGTGATAGAGGGTATCAAACGAGTCTAAGTACAGGTAACTTAGTCACTACGATAGATTGGTAGAATAGGAGACACTGGTGAAAGAAGAAAAAGTAAGTCAGAAAGGGTAGTAGTTCCCAAAAAGGTTACTTCACCTAGAAGTGTAGTCCGTCGTTGAGGAAGTCCCCAGTGTCGGAACAACACCACTTCCCCAAACACATTGAGTTACTTCGATGTTCGGTGCGGTACGTGCCGGTGGGTTCTACCTACCCAGTATCACCTCTCAAGACTGTTTAGCACCAGGTGACCTCCTCCATTACCGTTGGGTGGGATCAAAGAAGGGTGATCTTGGGGTACTTGTCATATTTTTCCACTTTTATATACTGTGACCTTTTACACGGGAGGTCCAGTCTTCCACAGGTTATACAATGACCCCTTCTTACCCCCTTTTAATGATTATCGAGGTCTTTCTTACTTCACCGACCCGGTTTCGTCTTTACTACGAGTCGACACCTACACAGACACCACTTTCATTTAAGGTTGCAGCATTTCTTGTTATAACGTATCCTTGGACCTGACAATCCAGGTACTTAGTGTCATTTAACCTACACCAGTTCGTCATCTACCGTTCTCCCTTGTAGTTGTAGAATCCTTAGTCATTTGATTTTACTTGCCTTTACCCACTTAAATTGAGCCTACTGGTAATGTAGATGATAACACCCGTTCATAGGGAATCTTCTTTACCTCATCGGTAGTATCAGTTGTTTTCCTAGACTTTAAGTCACGAACCCACGTCAGAGTTTTTTCTGTTTTACTAGAGTCGAGGAAAGATTCCGTTTGGTAAGTTATAATGTCATTAGGTTCAGTTAAGGGGTTGGTGATTACGGTTTCTTCGACTTCAACTTGTCGAGATACTTCTGGATGTTCCGGAAGATCTTGATTATGGTTTTTTCTTCACGAAAAGTAGTATTCTCTGACCTTACGTTTTCATCTTTCAGTTCTCTATAGACCTCATTGTCCGTTCAAACCGGAACCTCATGTTTTACTTCGGTCCGTTTCCGATTGTCTCAAAACAGTTCTCTTACGTGACCAGTATCGTTTGTGGAGAGGGTTGTTAGGTTCTCTGTTAAGTTGTGTACCTATAGTGGTTTACCAGTTACGACTTTAGTCTAACTAATATAAGAAACGTCGACTTCTGTTTCTTCGAGATATGTTAGTCATTTTCGTTTTGGACCTCGACTGACACCGAGTTTAGTACTCGAGGAATAACGTTTTAAGTCCGAATTTAACTTCTTTCATTCCTTTTGGTGGTCCGGTAAGTCCAGACTGGATTTAGTTTAGGGAATATGTCCACTCCACTACTTATGTCGTCTCCACTAATATGTCGCCTCCATTACTAGTCTGAGTTCCCTAATCTAGACCATCTGTCACGAATTTCTTGATACCTGCTTCCAAACATTGTAACATGTCCTCCGTCACTGGTTTTGGTAGTGTCTTTTTTTCTTTACGTTCTTCCGTTTAACCAACAGAGCCCTCCGAAATGTTTATCGACTCCTTTCTTCTTTTCACTTTCCGTTCCCTCTTTCCCTTTCTATGTATGGGTTGACTCAAATTTTTCTGTGTATGTGGGTTTACAAGTGTCGTCGTGATAAATATTATCGATTCTATACCTTTGTTGGGTTTACGTGTAATTGTCTGTTGACCTAATTCTTCTACATTATGTGTACGTGCGTGCGCGTGTGTGTGTGTGTGTGTGTGTGTGTGTGTAACCTTATAATGAGTCGGTGTTTTTTTACTTTATATCGGTAAACTCGTAGTACCTGTTTGGATTTTAAATATATGAATCTTTCATTCAGTTTCTGTTTATGATATATTACGGTGAATGTGTATTTTAGATTTTTATTATGTTTACTTATATATACATTTTATACGAGTGTCTGTATCTTTTGTTTAAGTCAATACTTTTCCTTCTCCATTCCCTCTTCGGGTTTAATCCTCGTACCATAATTGTCTATATTTGATGATATGTATTTTATATATTCGTTGTTCCTAAATGATATATAATGTCCCTTGATGTAAGTTATAGAATATTATTTGATATTTCTTTACATTAGTCTTCTTTACTTTACTGATATGACACATGGACTTTGATTGTGTTATAACTTTTAGTTTATATGAAGGTAAAAGAAATTTTTTTTTATTTTTCGAAATAGAACCGTTGTGTGTGTGTTTTAGTTCAGTTTCGGTCAACGTTCTTAACGAGAAATACTAGTGTCTCGTCCGTTCAGGGAGATTCACTTATCGGTCTTTCATAACAATATAAGTACAAGAAGAGTGTTCGTTTCACTTACAAACGTAAGACTTACGAAGAAGAAAGTTCTTCTTTTTCCCGTGTCTATTCGATGTATAACTTAGTATTCGGTATTGATACTTTCCTGTGGACTTTAGTCTGTCACTCCGAGGAACCTGAGTAAACTCTACCAACTATAACGACGGGTTTGATAATATAGTCTCCATGGTTCCTCCTCGGAAGGAGTCGGGGAAGTGAAAGTGGGAAAACTACCTCAGAGACACATGTAGTAATAGTGGAACGAATCAAAGTGGTAGAAGAAAGGGAAGTATTACTGATTGGAGTATTGGTTACTGTAGTCAGTAGAAGTAAGGTAAGTTGTAACTTCAAGTCGAGTCATAGAGGAGGAAACCCGTTTAGAGGGTCGGACAGAAAAGTCGAAGTCGAACAACGAGTGAGGAGTCACGAGATTTTAACATAAGAGGATACCTAGGTAGAGGAGATGGTCCGACACTCGAAGAGTTCGTGGCTTGACGAAAAGTTAGAGACAGAAGGATCGTGGATCGTTCACTTCGAACACCCAAAAGTTTTAAGTGAGTTTCTTCATTTCTAATTCTTATGTAAAGTTGTTGTACCTCAAATCAAGTCAGAGGTTGGAGGAGAATGGGAGATGTGTTGAGATACACTCGGGAGGGGAAAAAGGGACATAGGGAGTTATGTCGACACCAAGAGTTTACTGATATGAGCACACGAACGAAGACATGGAAGGGTAGGGGTCGTTCTCTGGTCAAGTAGACCCTATAACTCATTCTTTCCCATCGATATTCTCCGTAAACTCTTATCTGTAGTTGTTCCCGACTATCGTCTGACCTACATCTTTAACCTCTACTCACCCCTCGGTCCATTGGTCTTCCGACGGCGACTGTGTCTGCCATGTCAGTTTTTCTCTGAACTCCTATCCTATCACCCTGTCCACTCAAGTTAACTCCTGTTCAACTGAAATCCTCCAATCGTCACGAGTCCCCCTATAAAGGTTATCCAGTTACCTTGATATTTTGTTCATGGGGTTTAAGGACTTCCGTGATCTTCGAATCTCTATTTTCCTAAGAGGAGGATCTCGGGACCCCTTTTTACTCCGGGACAACTGTTTAACTAAAGAATGAAAACCGGAGGTTTTGTATCTCTTTTATTTAAATACAACAACTTTTTCAGAAAACGGGGTTCTTTTTATCATCCGGGTCTCAACCCGTACATCTTAAGTCAGTGGTATAATTCTACTTTTGATTCCTGTATGTTGTAATAGGTAAACTCCTAAGGTTTCTGTTGTCTCATCCGTTTCTTTTCGTAGTCCTAGTTCTGAGTCATAACTTTTGTGGTAGTATCTACCCCCGTCCTGTACCTCTACTCCTGGGTTCCTTATTCAGTTACGTCACGGACAGCGTAATCTTGGACTTCGTTTTACTTTTTAGTCATTATGACTAGGATAAATAAGTTTTCTAAATATAAAATAAGTAGTACCCAAAACATAACAGTAAAAAAAAATTATAAAGAATAGAACTCTCTGTTCTATCTTATGTTGTGATAGGATCGGTGATAGTTTAAGTTAGGTGAGAGGACGGAGACAGAAGACCTTCGTTAGAGTGTCAGGGAAACTAATCACGGGAGTACCACTGTTGTATGTCGGTCAGATCACACCGAGGTCCTCATCTCCCCTCTCCGGTCCACTCCCTCCCCCCTAGACGGTAATAAAGGAAGGGATGGTAGACAAAAGTCTTCGAACATTGAGGGGTCATACGAAAAGGGACCACCTTTTACTGGTACAAACCACAGACGGGTTTCCTCTTAGAGATACCTTTCAAACTCTTTCTAGGGGAGACCGACCCTTACACTTTTTTTTCGGGCACGGAAAGGGTAAACCTCTTTTTTTCCTTTCTTGTATGAACTCTACACCAATAAAAACAGAGACAAAGTCTTCCTCGACTGAACCTATCACGATGAACCGGACGTAGGGGTGGAGAAACAACCCTTTCCGTCTCCCTTTTCACTACGTCTGGGGTTTTACAAATACAGACAAGAGTTCTTAAAAAAGAGAAAATCATTTAAACAACAACAACAACAACAAAATCAGAGATTCAACGTAGGTTGAGAAAACACTGGGGTACCTGACATCGAGTGGTCCTAAGAGACAGGTACCCTAAAAGGTCGGTTCTTATGACCTCACCCACGGTAACGGAGGACGTCCCCTAGAAGGGTTGGGTCCCTATTTTGGACACAGAGGACGTAACTTTCGTCTAAGAAATGGTGACTCGGTGGTCCCTTCGGGAAATCATCTATATCGGATGTTTATTATCTCACATATTTAGAGTTATTAGAATAGAGATGTCGATATATTGGTACATTGATGACAGGTCAAGTTTCATGGAGTCTTCCGAGGAACACGGAAAGGGTCTGTTAAGAGTAGGTACTTTCGATTGGTTAATCAAAACGGACAAGAATTTAAAGTATATTTACTTTAGGATGTTATACATACGTACTGTAGAACAAAGTCAGTGAGTTATATTACGGATACTACAAGTAAGTACACTAGTCAAAAACATAATCAAACGATTCCGACGATTTCTTCTTTACGTCTACAGGTTATGTGTAATCTTTTTCACAAGACGGAATTAGTATTCATTCATTTACGTTTAATTTTGTAGTTCTATGGAAAGATTTAGATTAACATAATAGTCCTTATGTTTGTAAATTGTCCCCAGTAAACTACTCCAAACCCCTTTTGTCCGTATATAGTTGTACACGTGGAGTGAGGTCATGAGAACCATCCGACCATCCGACGTCAGGTACTCCAGCACTTCTCAGTCTGTACTGACTCACTGAAGGGAAAGTGAAAAGTGAAAGTACGTAACCTCTTCCTTTACCGTTGGGTGAGGTCACAAGAACGGACAAGAACGGACCTCCCTGTCCCCTCGGACCACCCGACACAGATACCCCAGTGTGTCTCAGCCTGTGCTGACTTCACTGAATCATCATCGTCGTCGTCGTGATAATCACTCATACATTTAACTGTTAAACCGGTGTGGTAGTTTACAATGTTGAACATATCGTAAACTAGGTCGTTAAGGTGACAATCGTTTAATCGAAGGTCTATATGACATTTTCCACTAGTTATGTAGACAAGTAAAGTCGAGATGAAATGTCTTCGTTTATTACTTGACTTTCGTTAGATTTAAAGTCGGTTATCCCTTTTACCCGTTATTTAACATCATATAGAAAAAATTATGTCATAATATGGATACTTTCTTCTCTTAATCCGTCTTGACCTACATTACTATATTTATTTAAAGGTTCTATGTAATTCACTACCTACATTACATTTACAAATTATAGAGAAGGAAGTATCTTGACCTTTGAGGGGAGTCCAGGATCCATTCAACGAAAGAGGTTCTACGACTGAATGTCCACTCAAGATGGATCGGGTTCGATGACTCATCGTGCGGGACGACCTCTTTACTCACTAGGGTGTCTTATGGGGTTTAGTTTCGTTCTAAAGTAAAGAACGTTTCGAGAATGTGAAGGATCGTTCAGACATGGAAGGATCGTTCCATAAGTCAAAGGCGTAAACAGTTTACTCCGTTTACCTAGGTATTAGAGTTTCCGGGGAAGGTCCAGACATTCCGTTGACTGACTTTGTTTACAAGAGGGAGATGGTGTCGAAGACACCCTAAGTGAGAGTCTCTAAGATCCCTAGATTATGTGGGCCTAAGTTTAGGGTCGAGGGGGGAATGTTCTAGACACGGGAACCCTTTTAACAAATGGGGGAAACTTAAGTATAGGAGTAATTTTAATGTCTTTTTCGTTATGAAACTCCTCTCCTTCGAGTGGTTCAAAGGTGAGTTCGATTTGTATGAGAAAGACCCCAAGGTTCACCGGAGGTACAACGGTTTGGTTAACCCGTAAGGAAACAGAAATAGAACGGAGAAACACTGTAGACTGTCATAGAGAATGTCGGAGGAGTTAGAGAAACTTCAAGAAGGGAGAGGAAGAAACTAGGGTCGGAGAGGATAAAAGAGGGGGAAGGGGTCGGTGACAAAGAGTGAGAAAGAATACCCTAAAAGAAGTAATATACAGTCACAAAAATTCATGTATTTTTCTTCAAGTTGGAGTGTGTGTTGTTTTCCTTACGTTTGATTTTACTCTAGTAAAAAGTGGGTAGTCTAATTGTTTTATACTTCTCAAACCCTTCTCAGATACCCGTTACTACATCCCTTTGTCCATGAGAACAGGTAATCTCTTCGTATTAAACATTCGGAAAAACCTCCCGTTAACCACGTTAGTTTTAAAATTTACATATTTTCCTAGATTGGGTCGTTAAGACAAATATTCTAAAACGTTGTCTCTTCCCCCGAAGGGACTATCGAGTCAACAATTTCTTAGGTGGACGTTACGTCCTCTGGGGTCAAGTTAAGGACCTAGTCCTTCTAGGTGACCACTTCCCTATCCGATGGTTGAAGTCATAAGAACCCGAAGGGACACCGAGTCGACCATTTCTTAGTCGGACGTTACACCCTCTGGACCCAAAATAAGGACCCAATCCTTCTAGAGGACTTCTTCTCTTTTCGATGGTCATAAGACCGGATCTCTTAGACTACCTGACATATCAGGTACCTCAGTGTTTCTCAGTCTGTGCTGATTTGTATATTCTCCTAGATTGGGTCGTTAAGGTATATATTCTGAATATGATCTCTTTTTTTAGATGATCTATATAAGGGTTACGGGTAAGAAATGATATCTTTGATTAAAACAACAGTATCTTTGTTCAGTTTGATTTCCTGTAAAGGGTGGAAGGGAATTCTATCCCTACCAATAAACTGTGTCCAGACTGGGTATCCTATATTCGTTTTTTCAAACCTTCCGAGGGTCTTTTAGAGGAATTGTCCTATGGTCTGAGACGACTACTACGTGGGAAGAGTGGATACAACAGAGGAAAGGAAAGAGGAAGGACCTTACACATACACTATCGAACTAAACCTCGTCGACAGAAGATTGGTATTCCCTTTTCTGGACCTCTTAAACGACATTACAATAACTCTGTGATTTGTATCATCTGTCACTTCTCTAGTTCTTCTCCATCTTTCTTATGTACTCTTTTGACATGTTTTTTCTAGATTTACTTGGTCTAATGATGACGTCCCAACAGTCGGTGGGTCTCGTTCTGTAAGACCTCTCACTTCAGTTCACTCAGAATTTTTCGTGACGACAATTATTTCGATCACCTACACTACCTTAAGGTCATTTTGATAAGTTTTAGGATTTCCTACTACGGTAGTTCCACAACGTAAGTTATACAGTCGTTTAGACCTTCTGGGTCGTCACTAGTGTCCTGACCTTTTCCAATTAAGAGTAGGGTTAAGGGTTCTTCCCACCATGATTTCTTACTCTATCGGTAGTCTGTTAACGTAAGTAGAGGGTACGATCATTCCGGTACGAATTTTAAAACGTATGATCCGAAGTCGTAATAGTTTTGTTCTTGAAGGTCCACAGGTTCGAACCAAATCTTTCCTTTCTCTTTGGGTCTCTAGTTTAACGGTTGTAAGAGACTTAGTGTCTCTTTCGTTGTCTTAAGGTCTTAAGGTCTTTTTGTAGATGGAGACAAAATAACTGATATGTTTTCGGACACACCTAGTGTTATTTGACAACTTTCGAGAATTTCTTTACCCTCACGGTCTTATAGACAGAGGACTCTTTGGACATACGCCCAGTTCTTCGTTGTCAAACTTGGACATGCCTTGTTGGCTAACCAAGTTCTAACTCTTTTCTTGTGTCGTCCCGACAGACGACAGTGGGACTAACAAATTCGATATATGACTGGTGTAGTACTTTTTACGACCAGACCCACTCAATGTTCGACCTTAGTTCTATCTCTCTTTGTAGTCGTGGAGTCTATACACCTACTATGGTTACATTACCCTCTTTCACTTCTCCTTGATTTTTTCGGAGAATTACTCCTACTTCCTTCTCTCACTTTCTCGACCCAATTTTGATTTATAAATTTTTTGATGCTAACACCATAGACCGGGGTAATGGAGTACTGTTTTTCTCACCCCTTTCAACCTTCATCACTGTCTAAAGAAGAAGAACCCGAGATTTTAGTGGTACCTACTACTGTCGTTGGTACTTTAGTCTTCTGCAAACGAGGAACCTTCCTTTCAATACTATTTGGATCTGTCACACAACTTTTCGTCTCCGAAATGAGACGACTGTTTCCAGGTATATCAGAAGGGTCTCCAGTGTATACCAACACTCTCGACCTGACGTTTCTTCCGTTTCGTGGTTTCTTAGCTACGGAAGTTTGACACCACGACCTCTTCCGAGGACTCTCAGGGAACCTCTCGTTCCTCTAGCCTGGTCAGTTAGAATTCCCTTTAGTTGGAACTTATTATTTATAAACCTTCCTGACCACGACCAGTAGACTACTAAACCAGTCGACTATAAACTAGTAATCAACTGAGTGACCTTATCAGGAATTATGACCCTTTCTGACTCCCGTCTTCCTCTTCTCTTACACTCTCCTACTCTACCGACCTACCGTAGTGACTGTGTTACCTGTACTTGAACCCGTTTGAGCCTCTACCACTCCCTGTCCCTCCGGACCACGTGACATCAGGTACCCCAGTGTTTCTCAACCTGAGTTGACGTGGTGACTTGTTGTTGTTTGGGTACAGTCGTAAACGGATGGAATCTAAAGAGTACGTAAGTTAAGTAAATGTAAATACCATTGACAGTTATACATACTAAGATAATGGCAAAAGGATTAACAAACCCCAAATAAAAGACATCCAGAAAAGAAAGAGACCACAAAAGACGGTTGTCCTCAAGGAAATCGTACACGACATTTCGACCAAACTACCACGACTTAAAAGAATTGAACGAACAGACCTTTCGAAAACTAAAGAGATAGTTTAGACTTACTCTCAGAACGACCCATCTCATAAGAACCAACATGAAAGAAGGAAAAGTAGTGAAATTTATATAGTACAATAAGGGAAAACAAAACACTCAAAGACAACTCTTTAGTCGACCATCGGACTACCCTCAAAGGAACATACAATAAACAGTAAAAAGGGAACAACAAAAATCATAAAATAGAAACAAAAATTAAAAACACTCAAACTAATAGTACACAGAACCACACAATTAGGAACCTAAATAGGACGGACTTAAGAGACACGAAGGACCTGAACTGACTGATGAAGGAAAAGGTACAATCCCTTCAAAAGTCGATAATTGAGAGAAGTTTATAAAAGAGTCCAGGAAAGAGAGAGAGAAAAGGAAGACCATGGGGATATTACGCTGACAACCACGTAAATTACAACAGGGTCTCCAGATTTTCTTCCGACAGAAGTAAAAAAAGTAAGAAAAAAAATATAAGATAAAACACCGTAACTAAAGGTGGTAAGACAGGGGTTCTACTACATAGGTAAGAAGATGGAGTCAATAAGTCGATAACTAAGGAAGGTCACATAATAGGTAGAGACAAACACGAGATCAAGAACATCCAGAAAACATTTGTAAAGAACGTAGAAGAGGTAACAAAAGGACTCTAGGACCTAGTAGAAATGATAGTAATAAGACTTAAGAAAAGTACCTTTCAACGGATAGAGATGAAGTATCTGAACAAAAAGACCCCAAAATATGTAAGGGAAGTAGACCCTGTATTGAGAGATGAACAAGTAGGACTAATTGAAAGATATTACACGAAAAAAAAGATAGATACCCTAACACCAAGAAGAACAAAGAAGAACAGAAGGGAGACTGTCTACTACGATTCTCCAAAGACATTCGAAGAACTACCCTCCCTGTCTTACCCTTTTAGATCCAGAACGAGACCACCCGTCCCGGAACTAGTCATTTCGAAATTAAGTTAATATACGACTACCCACCCCAACGTGAGAGAGGATCATCAACAAACCGGACTCCTCTGGGTCGGAACCCCAAATACCCGAGATACCGTCTCAATTATCGTTAAAGGTTCTCCCGAATGTGGTTCCCTCTGGAAGGTCCTGATGACGACGGTCACGGGGGTAGGGACACCACTCGGGGACGACTGGGTGTGGAGGTGTGATCGTCCGTCAAACCAAGTCAGAGGACACCCCAGTGAAGAGGAAAGGAGACCCTGAATCACGTGGGTCCCAAAACGACATGGGAGATTATGACATCAGAGACAAAGGGGTCAGGACACGTTCAGGATATTAATTTAGGATGACCGGTACTTCCGGTCTAAGTTACCTTTAAGAGTCAGGGAAACAGTCTAGGAGTCCGACCCTTCGGTCCAAGTCTTGGAAGTGTTATCACATTCTTGAAGAAACTATAATAACAAAAGGTCAAACACCCAGTAGGTGCACCGTCCATACCCTAAACTAAAATAGTACTAATGTGGGAAGGAGGGTAGAGTGAAGTCGAAGAAGAAACAGAAACTTACACCCCATAGAAAAAAACCACTCAAGGTCGTAAGAGGACAACTACCAACAAGTTGTCGATCAACGTCAAAACCACGACAGTGTCGTCCTCTACTTATGTACAGGAAGATGAGACGGTAGAACTTTATCTTCGGGATAAATAAATTCAAAACCCTTTTTACTATATGTTTCCATTTATGTCACACGATTACAAATACATTTTAAAAAATGTCCGAATCTTGAAAAGGTTTTATGTCTATTTTGACTATACGGAAACTTTTACCACGGACCTAATGATCCTTAGTTCTTACTCGTCCACCCTCTGAACGGTAAGTGACGTATGGGAAAACATAACGAACTTATAGATGGTCCCCGTGTAAAATAGGAGGTTTTTTTCAAACAGTTAATCTTAATTTAATGTGACGAAATAGTTTGTCTTTCTCGGTCTTACTTCATTCTTCCTTTCAGTCACTAAAGGTAGTGAATAAGAAGAGGGAAGTAAGAAAAGTCACTTACTAGGACAGGGTACCGGAGTTGACAGTGTATTACCAGGGTTTAAACTTATAAGTCAGTACACAAGAGATTACTTAGGTGTGAATGGGTAGACTGGTGAGAGACTTGTAGTGTTGTACCTTCAGGATACCCGTGGGTTTTAAGTCATACAGGTTTGGATGTTATGACGAGGAGGTGGACACAAAAGACTTTTTATATGGTCCAAATTCGGTCGTTACGGATAAGTCACCGGGACGGTAGACACTTCCCTTCTTTACGAGGTTGAGGACGAAGGATGGGACACAGACTTGGAGTGGATAGAGGGTAGACCAAAGGAACCTGAAGAATCTCCAAAACGTGATCAGTCTTGGAGGGTTGTTACATCGGTATAGGCCAGGGTAGTGAGGTACCCTTTATCTACCTCTTTGTCACCTTTGTCACGGTCTGAAATAAAAACCCTCGAGGTTTTAGTGACGTCTACCACTAACGTCGGTACTTTAATTTTCTGCGAATGAGGAACCTTCCTTTCAATACTGGTTGGATCTGTCGTATAACTTTTCGTCTCTATAATGAAACGGCTGATTCCAGGCAGATCAGTTCCGATACCAAAAAGGGCATCAGTACATACCTACACTNAAATAAAAACCCTCGAGGTTTTAGTGACGTCTACCACTAACGTCGGTACTTTAATTTTCTGCGAATGAGGAACCTTCCTTTCAATACTGGTTGGATCTGTCGTATAACTTTTCGTCTCTATAATGAAACGGCTGATTCCAGGCAGATCAGTTCCGATACCAAAAAGGGTATCAGTTCATACCTACACTCTCAACCTGACACTTCTTCCGACTCACGTCTTCTTAACTACGAAAACTTGACACCACAACCTCTTCTGAGAACTCTCAGGGAACCTGACGTTCCTCTAGGTTGGTCAGGTAAGACTTCCTTTAGTTGGGACCCTAAAGAAACCTTCCTTACTACGATTTCGACTTTGAGATTATGAAACCGGTGGAGTACACTTCTTAACTGAGTAACCTTTTTTGAAACTACGACCCTCCCTAACCCCCGTCTTCCTCTTCCCCTGCTGTCTCCTACTCTACCGACCTACCGTAGTGACTGAGTTACCTGCACTCAGACTCACTTGAAACCCTCAACCACTACCTGTCCCTCCGGACCGCACGACGTTAAGTACCCCAGCGTTTCTCAACCTGTGCCGACTCGCTGACTTGACTTGACATACCCCAAAACGGGGAGTCATCGTATGTGATGAGAGTAGTGAAAAATAAGTGAGAGAAGGGAGGATCTGACTTTAAGGGTACACTTTTTTTTTGTGAGAACACAGAAAGAGACAATTTAAGGAGCATGACTATCGTTCCGGGTTATCGTCTCAAGTGTATGGTTAACGTGTTCGAACTTTCGACATCGGTAATAGAGTAGGAGGTGTAGGTTAGTATAGGGTAATGATGTTGAGGAAGTAATCGGAGTTTTGGTAAGTGAAGAGAGGTAGAAGTTTCAGTAACGGGATTATGTTCGGAACAGTGAAGAGGGGATCTAGGTATCGGTGTCATGAGTTGGTCAGAGGGATTCAGATTGAACCGGGAAGATCACGATTACAGTCTTACCTTATACATTTTACCATTTGAACAGTACAGTGATTCGTTTGTTTATTATTATTAATTGTTTGTTCCTAACATTTCCAAGTGACAACACAAGTCTGGAATAATGTCGGTGCTCCGGAGGTTTTCCAGAAAGGTGAGGACGGAGTGTGGAGACTCAGATAGAGTTTTGAAACTGGAGTTAGTGTACTTTGTTAAATGTGAAGGAGTTTTCACAGTTACGAAATTTTGAGACACGGAAGTGTGTTCAAAGAAGGAGACGTACCTTGTATCGGTGGTAAAGGGTGGTGATGTGGAATCAAAAGAAAAATCAATTTGGGAAGTTTGAATCGAGTTTATAATGGTGGAAGTTTTTCGGTAGGTCCTCCCTTGTTTTACCGTCTCCTCACCTCATGTAGAGAGAGATCCGTCTACACCTCATGTAGAGAGAGATGTCTATGTAGTCCTTATGTGGAAGTCTGTGTCTTCACGAACGTCTTGTGGTCGACTCTCGTCCGTTCCTCACGGACTGATGGTCTTTTCTTATATATCTTGGTACGTTTTGAACCATTCTACTTCTTTGATCCCTCTCCCCCTTTGTCCTCAATCAACCTGACCTGGACGGGAACCGCCTACTGCCTTGACTTCGTCCCCGTTAACAAAGTCAGTCTCCTCTTTGTAAACTCAGACTTTCACTTCGTCTACTAGACTTCGTTGGATTTCCCTTACTCTTAGTCTGTCAGGAACGGCGTCGGTATACATGGGACCAGTCCCTACACCCAGTGGATTTTCCGTATCTCAGACCCTCGACCTCGTATCCCTAACACCTCGTTAAGGTCCCACTTCAGACGACAACTGACACCCCCTTGTTGGGTTCCCCTGTACTCCCTCCTCTAACACCACCCTTTACAGACACCTCCTTTCGGTCCGTCGGTACCTTCGTTTCGTTACGACGACTCAGTACGTACCACCCACCTCGGTAGTGGCGTCGGAGAGTGAGGGTGGTGTATGGTCTTGACCGTCGACTTGTTATCTCTCCAACCAGGTAGTTCACGGACTCCATCCTTTGTTGTCTCGTCCCGGGATGGGTCCTACGGGGTCACAACACGTAACTTGTTGTCTCTTCCTCGGGTCCGTTCCCTGGGGAGATTCACGGAAAACGTCAATACGCCTTAAAAAGATATAAAGAGAAAAAAATTAAATTTAAAAAAATTCAACAATTTAAATAATAAAAAAGATGTACATAAGGAACAAACGAAAGGGATGACAAGAAAAGGGCAATGTCAATTAGAAACTATATATATTTAGAAGAAATAGATGGAGTTAAATTGAAAGGTAAACATAAGAAAGAAAAGAAAGAAAGGAAAGAAAAAGAGTGGTATAAACAATCAAAACAAAAGTAATGAAATAAGGGTCAACCGTGGAACGAAATCAAAACAAAAGGTCCAACACAAAATCAATCAAAACAAGAATTACCCACGTATAGTAAAAACCAAAGGAAACAGGTGACCCGGTTAGATAACATGAAATAAAAACAACTTGACAAAACTAAAACAAATATCCATATATACATACACACATATAAGATAATAAAATTAATAATAAATGGACTAAAAGAGTAACGGTAAATAGACTCCACACAGAAAACAAAGAGTAAAAACCCATAAACAAAGTCAAGGTAAATTACGGTATTGTTTGGTGGATACCTTAGAGGTAGGGACCGGTCTCTAGTTCGGGATTCGGAAACCTCATCCTCACGACTGAGGTTCTGGGATCTGACGGTCTCTTGAGTCTTTGGATCCCTTCATAGTTTATCGCTCTTGAGGGTGTTTCCGTTGGTGAAATATGTTCTACGTTGAAGTGGGTTCAAGGTCGTCGTGGGACACGTCCTGCGAAGTAGGTTTGTTGTTTGTTCTATTTTTATGTTTGGTTTAGTAGTCGTTTGTCCTTATAGTGGAATGAGTCGGGATGAGGAGTCTTCTTTTTTTTTTTAAATAGAGGAGAATGTTCTCTCGTGTTCAGTGTGGGATGTACTACGACTGTGTTCACTGACCTGGTTAGAATACTCTCGTCATTGGTTTTCCTTCTTTCTTAAGCTGGAACTTCGAACCTTTATCTGGAGTTTGTGTCATTTAAAAATTTTACTTTTTCGCCTCTTTATGATGTGTTTACTTCCTTGTTTGATCTTTTTGTGTTCAAATTTATTTACTGTTTCTTTATCCGTCTGATGGACTCTCCTTCACCCGTTTGATCCTCTTTTAGTTCTTAGTTAATTGTTTCTGGATCTTATTAATTTCTTATTTGTATGTCTCTGTTTGTTGTGTTAATGAGTTTTTATGAGAATCAAGTCAACGAGTCAGCACAGACTGAGAAACGTTGGGGTACTTAGCGTCGTGTGGTCCGGAGGGACAGGTAGTGGTTGAGGACCTCAAGTGAGTCTGAGTGCAGGTAGCTCAGTCACTACGGTAGGTCGGTAGAGTAGGAGACAGCAGGGGAAGAGGAGGACGGAGGTTAGGGAGGGTCGTAGTCTCAGAAAAGGTTACTCAGTTGAGAAGTGTACTCCACCGGATTCATGACCTCGGAGTCGAAATCGTAGTAGGGAAGGTTTCTTTAGGGTCCCAAATAGAGGAAGTCTTACCTGACCAACCTAGAGGAACGTCAGGTTCCCTGAGAGTTCTCAGAAGAGGTTGTGGTGTCAAGTTTTCGTAGTTAAGAAGTCGGGAGTCGGAAGAAGTGTCAGGTTAAGAGTGTAGGTATGTACTGATGACCTTTTTTGTGAGATCTTCCTTAGTTATCTTATAGACTTCGTCTTCTTGTCTAGTCACTCGACTGTCTATTTTACCACCTTTATTGACGACTTCTCGTCTTATATCATGTTTCTTACTTTTCTTGACTTCTATCGGAGTCTTTGGAGAATCTGTTATAATTTACGTAGTTATAAAACTTAATATCCCTAGGGTCTTCTTCTTCTCTTTTTCTTTTCCATACTCTTTTAAAAACTTCTCTAATATCAACTTTTAAAGGGGTTGTACCTTTTCCTTTATCAGCTAGTTCAGGTTCTTCGGGTCTCAGGGTATTTCTTATTTGGGTTCCTCTTTGTGTGGTTCTGTGTATGATTAGTTTGATTGTTTCTGATTTGTGTTTATTACTTATAATTTTCTTCGCTCCCTTTTCGTTGTTCATTGTATGTTCCTTTTAGGGTATACAAATTGTTGACTAGAAAGTCGTATTTAAGACGTCCGGTTTTCCCTTACTGTCCTATATAAATTTCATGATTTTCCCTTTTTCGATGTTGGTTCTAATGAGATGGACCATTCCTAACATAATTTAAACTACCTTTTTAGTTTGAAATGTCTGTTTGTTTTCAATTCTCTTAAGTCATGGTGGTTTTTTCAAAAGGTTGTTTCCAATTTCCCTGCATATATCAGTCTTTTATGTTCTCTTTTTTTTTAGATGTTTTTGTTTGGGGTTTAATTCTTTTATCGTTTTCCTTGTATATACAGTTATTAATGAAATTTACATTAACCTAATTTACGAGGTTGGTTTTCTGTGTCTCACCGACTTTCCTACGTTTTTATTCTGGTTATACAAACGACAGATGTTCTTTGGATGAAGTCTAGATTTCTGTGTATATCTGACTTTCACTCTCCTACCTTTTATATGAGGTACGTTTATCTTTAGTTTTCTTTAGACCTCATCGTTAGGAGTATAGTCTGTTTTATCTAGAATGTTATTTCTTATGATGTTCTCTATTCCTTCTTGTGATGTATTACTAATTCCCTATTCAGGTTCTCCTTTTGTGTTGTTAACATTTATAGATACGTGGGTTGTATCCTCGTCGAGTTATGTATTTTGTTTGTGATTGTCTGTATTTTCCTCTTTGACTGTCATTGTGTTATTATCGTCCTCTGAAATTGTGGGGTGAATGTTGTTTCCTGTCTAGTAGTTTAGTCTTTTAATTATTCCTTTGTGTTCAGAATTTACTATGTAATCTACTCTACCCAGAGTAACTATATAAGTCCTGAAAGGTAGATTTACGCCTTCTTATGTGGAAGAAGAGTTCACGTGTACCTTGTAAGAGGTCCTATCCGGTGTAGAACCCAGTGTTTAGTTTTGAGTCATTTAAACTCTTTTAACTTTAGTATAGTTCTAGAAGAGGTTGGTATTGCGATACTCTGATCTATAGTTAATGTGTTTTTTTTTGGACATTTTTTGTGTTTATGTACCTCTAATTTGTTATGTAAAGATTTATTACTTGTCCAATGACTTCTTTAGTTTTCCCTTTAGTTTTTTAAGGGTCTTTATTTACTGTTACCCTTGTGTTGTTGAGTTTTGGATACCCTACGTCGTTTTCATCAAGATTCTCCCTTCAAATATCGTTATGTTAGGATTGAGTTCTTCGTTCTTTTTGTAGTTTATCTGTTGGATTTAAATGTGGATTTTGTCGACCTTTTTCTTCTTGTTTGTTTGTTGTTTTAATCCTCTTCCTTTCTTTAGTATTTGTAGTCTCGTCTTTATTTACTTTTTCTTTACTTTTTTATCATATCTAATTATTTTGATTTTTGACCAAGAAAATCTTCTATTTTAATCGTTTGGAAATCGGTCTGAGTAGTCATTTTTTCTCTCTCTCTCTTCTTAGTTTAGGTGTTTTAATCTTTACTTTTTCCTCTCTAATGTTGTCCGTTACGTCTTTATGTTTCCTAATATTTTCTGATAATACTTGTTGATATACCGTTATTTTACCTATTGGACTTTCTTTACCTGCCTAAAAATCTTTTCCAGTTAGAAGGTTCTGATTTTATCCTTCTTTATCTTTAATACTTGCTAGGTCAATGTTCGTGACTTTAGTTTTGACAATAGTTTTTAGTGGGTTTTTTACTTTCGAGTCATGGTTTACAGAAGTCTCCATTTAAGATGGTCTGTAAATCTCTTCTCGATTACCGATAGGAAGATTTTGAGAAAGTTTTTTAACGTCTCCTTCCTTGTAAAGGTTTGATTAAGATGCTCCGGCGGTAGTAGGACTATGGTTTTCGTCTACTTCTGTTGTGTTTTTTTTCTTTTGATATCCGATTATAGTGGTTACTTGTATCTATTTTTTCAGAAGTTGTTTTAAGATCGTTTGTCTTAAGTTGTGGTGTAATTTTTCAAGTATGTGGTATTAGTTCAGTCCAAATAAGGTCCTTATTTTCCTAAGAAGTTATATACGTTTAGTTAGTTACACTATGTGGTATAATTGTTTGACTTTCTATTTTTGGCGTACTATTAGTGTTGTCTACGTCTTTTTCGGAAACTGTTTTAAGTCGTGGGTAAATACTAATTTCAAGAAGTTTTTTACTCGTATCTTCCTTTGAGGAGTTGTATATTTCCGGTATATACTATTCACGTGTCATTTGTAAGAGTTACCACTTTTTAACTTTCGTAAGGAGGATTCTAGTCCTTGTTCTGTTCCCACAGGTGAGGGAGATGATAATAAATTATGTCAAAACCTTCAGGATCGACACCGTTAGTCTCTTCTTTTTCTTTATTTTCTTTAGATCTACCCTTTTCTTCATTTTGAGAATGACAAAAGTCTACTGTACTATTGATATGTATCTTTTGGGTTTTCTTTGATAATATTTTAATGATCTCGATTAGTCATATAAATCGTTTCAGCGTCTTATGTTTTAGTAATGTGTCTTTAGTGAACGTAAAGATATGTGATTGTTACTTTTTAGTCTTTCTCTTTAATTCCTCAGTTAGGGTAAGTGGTGACGTTTATTTTCTCACTTTATAGATCCTTATTTTGATGGATTCCTCTGTTTTACGGACATATGTCTTTTAATATTCTGTGACTACTTTCTTTAGTTTCTGCTGTAATTGTCCCCTCCGCTATAAGGTACAAGGACTCATCCTTCTAAATTATAACACTTTTACTGATATGATGGTTTACGTTAGATGTCTAAGGTACGTTAGGGATAGTTTAATGGTTATCGTAAAAAGTGTCATGACTTTGTTTTTTAAAGTGTTAGGTATACCTTTGTATTTTCTGGGGCTTATCGGTTTCGTCAGAACTCTTTCTTCTTACCTCGATCTTCATAGTTGGAAAGGACTGAAGTCTACTATGTTGTTTCGATGTCAGTAGTTCTGACATACCATGACTGTGTTTTGGTCTTTATATCTGGTTACCTTGTTCTATCTTTCGGGTCTTTATTTGGGTGTGTGGATACCTCTCGAATAAAAACTGTTTCCTCCGTTCTTATATATGTTACCCTGTTTCTATCGAAGAAGTTATTCAACACGACCCTGTTCACCTGTCAATGTACATTCTCTTAATTTAATCTTGTGAAAGATTGTGGTATGAGTTTCTATTTGAGTTTTACCTACTTTATCGATTTACATTCTGGTCTTTGATATTTTGAGATTCTCCTTTTGTATTCGTCTTGTCAGTTACTGTATTTAGTTTCGTTCTAGGAGACACCTTCCTCCTTTATTTTTGTTTTTATTTGTTCACCCTGGATTAATTTGAATTTTCGAAAACGTGTCGTTTCTTTTGACATTTGTTCCATTTTTTCTGTTGGGAGTCTTACCCTCTTTGATCGTTTCCTTTGTTGACTATTCCTAATTAAAGGTTTTATAGGTTCGGTGAGTATGTTCATTTATTGTCCTTTTTGTTGTTGTCGTTGTTGTTGTTGGGTTAGTTAGTCACACTTTTTGCCGGATTTGTCTGTAAAGAGGTTTCTTCTGTATGTTTACCGATTGTTTGTACTCAAACTCATTTGAGACTCTCAATCACTACCTGTCCCTCCGGACCGCACGACGTTAAGTACCCCAGCGTTTCTCAGTCTGTACTGACTCGCTTGACTTGACTTGACTTGTTTGTACTTTTCTATGAGTTGTAGTGAGTAATAATCTCTTTACGTTCAGTTTTGACGTTACTCTATGGTGGAGTATGGAGAGTCTTACCGGTAGTTGTTTCAGATGTTTGTTATTTACGACCTCTCCCACACCTCTTTTCCCTTACGAGAACGTGACAACTACCCTTACATTTAACTATGTCTGTGATACTTTCTACCATACCTCTAAGGAACTTTTTGATCCTTATTTGGGTGATATGCTACGTCGTTAGGGTGAGGATCCACATATGGGACACCTTGGGTTCTGATTTTTTTTCTGCGTACATGGGGTCACAAGTAACGTCCTGACAAATACTATCGGTCTTGTACCTTCGTTGAATCTACAGGTAACTGTCTATTTACCTATTTCTTCGACACCATGTACATATGTTACCTTATAATGACTCGGTATTTTCCCTTGTGTAAACTCAGTCAAGATTACTCCACTTACTTGGATCTCGGAAAATATGTCTCACTTCATTCAGTGTTTATCTTTCTCTTTATAGTATATGACTACATATATATACCTTAGATCTTTCTACCATGGTTACTTAAATAAACGTCCCGTCGTTACCTCTTTGTCTGTCTCTCTTGTCTGAATACCTGTGTCCCTCTCCACTCCTCTCCTACTCTACATACCTCTCTCACTGTACCTTTGAATATAATGGTATACATTTTATCTATCGGGTACCTTTAAACAACAAACAGAGTCCTTTGAGTTTGTCCCCGAGACATATTTAGATCTCCCCACCCTACCCTTCCCTCTACCCTTCCTCCAAGTACTCCCTCCTCTGTATACATATGAGCACCGACTAAGTACAACTACAAACTGTCTTTTGTTGTTTTAAGACATTTCGTTAATAGGTAATTAAATTTTTATATAATTAAAAAAATTTCGGGGGTACTGGTAGGTCAGACTCCCCTGAAAGGGTAATCACAGAAGTGGAGTTCTGGAGTTCTCATTTGAGAACCTCCTTACCCGGTAGTAAGTAACTGAATAGGGACGACGGATCTTTTCATGGATTATATATCTTCCAAGAGTCATTTAGAAACAACTTACTGGTGTATTTATGTACTTACTTGTTTACTCACTCATGAACGACTTTATTTTACTCAGCACACATTTCATGAAATATGGTACGGTCTATATATCGAAAGGGGGTTTAAATGAAAGTAAGAAAGAAGATGAGAGGACACTTAGTTGAAGGGGACGAAAAAAGAGTAGGTACCCATGTTCACCCTAGGAAAACTGTCCTTCCTACGTATACGACGGTCACGAACCAGGTGGACAAGAACTTCTGTGAGGGATAGTGAAATGAGCGATTCACTAAGACTCTCCGGGGTCTCCCAGAATGTTTGACTGGGTAACCGATGAAAGTGGTGTAATGTAGACGGTACATAAAGGAAAAAAAGAGGTCGGAGAGGAGGTCCTAGGTGTGTCAGTGATAGAGGTCCCGAGTGTCTTATCATAATCACTGGGAACAGTACAACGACAGAGTTACGAGGAATCGAATATGAGTGTCGGGGAGTGCGGTGGTCCGAGGTCTTCACTCCCCATGTGGTCTAGTGTGACGAGAGAGGTAGGACGGAAGGGATGAGGGGGAGTTCGTTTGGGGAAGGAGGATGTAGATGACACCCCGAGGGACTATCAGGGACCGGGAAGGGTCCGGGATCCGAGGTCCGTCGGGGAAAGGGAGGAAGGAAAGAGTCTGAACCCTTGGGTGGGTTTGAAGAGACTCACGTACAGACGGAGAGTCCGAACCGGAACCGAGACCCCAGGACTAACGTATCGACCCTCAACCTAGGGACGTCGATGGTCCTATGGTATTGTCTATACTAAATAAGGGTAGTACTAAGGGAGATTTAGACTTGATACTGGTTTTTCCACCCCCCCTCTCCCCCGTCACACACCACTCCCCCCGGTCCCCCTCCCCTTCCCTTCATTTTCTCTCTTTACTCTTTCGTATCCTTGTTCTACGGAAAAAGTCAACGAAGAGGGTAAGACAGTCCCCGAATAAGGTTTTCTACGAAATTAACCAGTTTGATACACAAAAAGTGACTTTCTTTTACGGTGTTTACTGTATATTAATCGTAGACCGTGTCGTTCCGTCCCTCTCCTCCTGAAGTGGAAACAGTCCGGGAAGTTTTGTCTTAATTCCACCCTATTCCTCCCGGGTCTTGGGGGTACTGGGAGTCCCCTGTTCCTGTGTAGGGACCCTCTCGGTACCTCAGACACAGGACGTAGTTCGGTTTCACCAGTTATGACACACGGGAGTGAAGGGTCACGAGTGTACCACCGACGTGAGATTCGTACACTTTTACCGATCCACCCCAATAGACGTCGGGTCCTCGTGACCCCGGCACTCGTCCCCACCGGTCCTCCGGAAAGGTAGGGGATTCGTTTCCTCCCCTCTTCCGTTACCGTGGGGTGAGGTCATGAGAACGGAGCTTTTAGGATACCTACCTCCTCGGACCATCCGACGTCAGGTACCCCAGAGAGTCTCAGCCTGTGCTGACTCGATGAAAGGAAAGTGAAAAATGAAAGTACGTAACCTCTTCCTTTACCGTTGGGTGAAGTCACAAGAACGGACCTCTTAGGGTCCCTGCCCCCTCGGACCACCCGACGTCAGATACCCCAGCGTGTCTCAGCCTATGCTGACTTCGTTGAATCGTCGTCCTCGTCGTTCGTTTCCTCCGTAGGTCTCCGGATTGGTCCAACGTGTCTGTCCTCGTCGTTGGAGAGACGACGGGTAAACGGGGAAGAAGAAAGAGTGAGGTGTGAGTTATCGTAAAGTAAATCTGTCACGACACTTCATGAAGGTTTGTCCCTTCTCCGAAGGACAGATGATCCTCTATTTTCAATCTCTGTTTTCTACAGTTTCACTGTTTTTCCATTAGTTCAGTCACACTCAGTGTTTGAGTCCTGGTTGGGGATTTACCATTTAAAGTCTTCGAGTATCTAATTTGAGTGGGGGAGTCTGTTTGGACGGGGATGATTCCGGTCTTCACGGTGGTACTCTCAAGGTAGGGTGGTTGAGTTCTACCCTCCCCCCAAGTCCTAACCCTTGTGCACATGTGGGTGCCGTCTAAGTACAACTTCATACCGTTTTGGTTGTGTTATAACATTTCATTTTTTATTTATTTATTTATTTATTTATTTATTTATTGGACATTGTTCCCGAATAGTCAAGGGATCTTCCAAAACCATTCCCCTCATCCCTTGTTAGTACTCCTGTGACCTGTAACTACTGTCCCTTCCTTGTTCTTCTACCCACCCATTTTACACCCCCTTTCTTTCGGGGTCTCATCTTTCCTCTTCAACCCCGGTGTGTGTCGGGGTTAGTTAGTTCGAAGAGTTTTCCAGTGTCCTCGGGTCCCAGTCCCACCTCGTCTCGTCGGTTCTTCCGGAAGGACCTACTCCGTCCTAAACTCCTCAGGATTTTACTTTCCCTGTTGAATCCGGGTCCACTCTCCCTCGTGACAAGGTTCCTCCAAGGATATTTTCGTTTAAGTAAAATGGACTCTTCTGTCTCCACTCCACTCCACAGAAGACCGTTCGTCAAACAATGTAGACACTCATTTCTTTTGACCTAGGGTCCTTCCTCCTCCACTTCGTCCCCACCTGGTCCCTTTCCTTTCTGGTCCCTCTACTTTGGTCCCGTTCACTCGGACCCGGTTTCCTCGTGTTTACACGGGTCTCCGGTCACACTCGACAATTTTTACAACTGTACTCTCTCGTCCCTCGGGACTTTCCTAGGATTTCTCGTTGACACGGTGTACCGTGGTCGGTAACCTATATTCGTTTCACGGGACGTCCGAACGATTACACGGCACCACGGAGTCAGGAAACGTTCAGGATCCTGAGTGAGTCTAGAGTAGTCCCAAAGTCAGAGTCCGACCGTAAGTTATAGTACTACAAATGAAGGGAGAAGTCTTGGACTGAGGGACTTGGGATAGACCCGGATGGGTTCTTTTACAAGTTTTCAGAGGTAGGGTCGGAGAACCGTACATCCGGGGTGGTACGTGAAAAAGAGGAAGAGAGAGAGTGGGGTTAAGACAGAGTTACACTTTTCTCGGGACCTGTTCCTCAGGTCCAGACTAGTCCCGACCTCTGTTCGGTCGAGAATAAAGACCCGGAGATACAGGAGGTAGTCCTTTTACCCCCGGTATAGTGGTAGGAACGGATGTAGAGTCCCGTGAAATCCTTTCTTATTTCATTTATGTCTGTTCTTTTGAGAAACCTTTGAAAGTTTACCATACTTCCAAATAATACTAATAATAAGTGTAGACTAAAACGGCGGAGACACCTCGGATCGAGTTCAAACACGGACACGTTACGGTTTTGTTGGTCAGTTTAGGGTAGTTTTTCAGTGAGTCAACTCACTCCTTTTTACGTCCGTGGAGACAGTGTACGATAGTTTTTTTTTTTTATTTCGGTGATCTCTTAGTGACTACAAAAACTTTTACACGTCACCTAACAAGATCCATGATAAAAAATCAAAAAGATCCCGAAATGGAGGACACTTGGTTTTTTTTTTTTTTTCTGTTACCTTTTTTAGTTCGGGAAGTAACAAAGGGTTCCTACTCATGTCGAAGTTCTACAGTCCGAATCCCTTTCTTTCCCTCTGTCTTTAAGTACGTACCCTCTCAGACCCACAGTGAGACTGGGGGAGTGAGTACTGTCCAGAACCCGGTTACCTAATAGAAGACAAGCGTTTTAGTGGAAGAGGTCAACTCTTCCCTGAAACCTTCCATAGGTCTATCCAATCCCTCTTTCTTCCTCAATAGACCTGTTAATCGGTTTGGGAGTCTCCGACTTCCTAGGGACCGAGACTGAGTTCCCCGACCGTGGGTTCTCTACCTCTGGTCTCATCTTTCCCAACCGTAGACTCCCTTCTCTTCTAAGACTCTATTCTACAAAAATTTTGTATTAACAGGGTTCTCCCAACGAAGTCTCCTTGTTCATTGAGTTCGGTCAACCAAAACGAGGTATATTCGTCAAGAGGATTCACAAACGACCCCCTTTTCTACCTTAGATTAAAAAATTCTCCTCGTAACCGTCAGTAGGTATTCAAAATAAATACGTCCAGAGGGGTCGTGTCGTAAGAGGAGTCGTAAGTGGAGATTCTCTTGTAAAGACCTACTTTTACCCCTATATATACTCATTTTTGACAGTATAGAACTTAAATTAAGATAGTCGATTGTTCAGGAAGGACCCGTAGGTATGTAAGGGTTAAGGATCAATCTCTATTCACCTTCCATCTCCTCCTTTTTCTCTCCTCCTCACAAGTTTTCTTATTCTGGTCTTCAGTACTTTTTCCTATTTGTTTCTGATACGGTATCCCACCATTTTCAACTCAGTTCATACCCGACCTCGATCGGTGTCCCTGTTTCATCCAGAACTCTATTATAAACTTTTTCTCTAAAAACACTTTATTACCGTTGGGTGAGGTCACAAGAACGGACCTCTTAAGGTCCCTGCCCCCTCGGACCACCCGAAGGCAGATATCCCAGCGTGTCTCAGTCTGTGCTGACTTCGCTGAATCGTTGTTGTCGTCGTCATATGTTTATATCTGTCTACTATCTATGTGTTTACCATCCATCTATCTAATTTATCTATCTGTCTACAAGTAATCACATGACAAACTTCACCTTGAACTTCCTACTAGTTGTATCATCTACGACAGTCACAAGATGGATAGAGGGGAAGCTTTGTGGGTAAAGGTAATGATGGTAAACGGTCGAGGACGTCGAGGTCCCTAAGGGACCCCGACGACCTTGAGAGGGACGTACTTGTCTCCCGTCCAATGTTTGTTGTCCCTTGATTGTGGGTAGGGGTCGTCTGACCACTTTTATCTATATATCCCTGGGTGAAAGGATGGATTGATTACCCTATTGTTACTCCAAGGACAAGAAGTATCAGTGGGTTTCGACGGATTCCCTTAATTCGAGGTTTACGGTCACCATTGACTAGACTATTGAGTGTAAATGACCGAAGGAAGGGTAGAGCCAGAGTGAAGAGGTGAGTTGGTTACAAAAGCTCCAAGTGGAGGATTTATTTGACGACGACGATTCAGTGAAGTCAGCATAGGTTGAGACACGCTGGGGTATCTGCTGTCGGGTTGTCCGAGGGAGCAGGGACCCTAAGAGGTCCGTTCTTGTGACCTCACCGAACGGTAAAGGAAGAGGTTACGTACTTTCACTTTTCACTTTCACTTCAGCGAGTCAGCACAGACTGAGTAGCGCTGGGGTACCTGACGTCGGAGGAGGTAGGTACCCTAAAAGCTCCGTTCACATGACCTCACCCCGCGGTAGCGGAAGAGGCGGATTTATTTGACGACGATTCAGTGAAGTCAGCACAGGCAGAAACACTCTGGGGTATCTGCCGTCGGGTTGTCCGAGGGAGCAGGGACCCTGAGAGGTCCGTTCTTGAGACCTCACCCAACGGTAAAGGAAGAGGTTACGTACTTTCACTTTTCACTTTCCTTTCCGCGAGTCAGCACAGGCTGAGAATCGCTGGGGTACCTGACGACGGATGGTCCGAGGAGGTAGATACTCTAAAAGGTCCGTTCTCATGACCTCACCCCACGGTAACGGAAGAGGATTTTTTGATGAACATGAGTTTAGAAACAGAGTCCTAGATGAAGAACTCCTTGATGTTAAATTTAAGATGTACATAAAAATAGTAGCAAAATTTAATTAAAGTAAAAATAGGATAACTTAGGATGTTGTCGGATTTCTTCATCTTAATAAGAGTAAAAAGTCTTTTACCTTGACTCTGTTACATTCAACTATTACAGGACTTCGGGTATATTCATTGACTGTTAAATGACCCAACACAAATTACAGGTTAGCTGACTGAGTCAGACTATGACAGAGGTGGTTGGGGTGACGAAGACCAGTAAGAGCAGAGACTTATATGAGACGTGTTATTACATCGGGATCTGAAGTACTACCGTCCTTACCTCATACCCTATTATATAAAAGATTCTGAAACGTATAGATATGTTATTTTTTATGTAAGGACAATGGAAAAAATACTTGTCATTATCACCTCGGTTCTTAAGAACCCAGTGTTAGGACCTTGAGACAAAGATTCATTAAAAGTTTCATCACCCTTAATAGATATCTATGATTATCTCCGTGTTGTAAACAATTGTCCTTTATACCTACCTATTTGTTTCTATTTGGTAAATAAAAAGTGATTTAATGACCCGAAACATTTAAAGTTTTCCTTTATACATCAAAGATCGTAAAGAGTTCGTACACAGAAAGAAAGTCTTGTATGGGTAGTGTCGGAGGGTTCTGTTTCTATTTAAATTGTAAGAGAATTCTTTACTATAATATCGTAAATGGAGTGAAAGAAACAGTCCTTCTTTAGACTCAGGTCTGACTTGAAAAGAGTCATACATACTATACACTTTAGAAGTGGTCCTACGTAATTTTATAAACCCGGAAAAAACAATAAAAAATGACTTCGTGTTAAGTTAACAAAATTAAAAGTAGTAAAGAGTAGAGTCTTTTTATAAGAAATACAGAAACTAATGACGAGAGTAAAGTAAAAACACAACCTTAAGTACAACAGAGAAGTCTTAACAGTAAAAGAGAGAGTAGTTAAAGTGTAGAAACTCGAGAGCGGACCGTAAGATCCTCTAAAAGAATTTAACGGAAGAGGTAGTGACAAAATAAAAGATGTTACAGTAAACCCAAGAAATGATAAAAGTTACGTATGAAATTGTGGCGATAACTCGAAAACAGAACGAACTTATCCATTATGTGTTTATCCTACGTTTTAACTTTTCCCCTTTTCCTTTTGTCACTTTTCATCCAGAAGGAAGGTTAGGACAGGGACTGTGTAAAGAGAGGTATCTCCATTTGTGACAATGATCAAAAAATTCAGGAAGGTCTCTATTAGATTTATATTGGATATATGTGTGTGTAGATAGATATATAGATAAAGAAATACAAAATCACCATTTAGAGATATGACAACCCCCACCATTATCCATACTGTTTATTCGTATAAAAGATTGGAAAAGGTCGGAACCCATAGTCAATAATATCAACACCCACTTTTTTTTTTTGTTTTGTCTCTTAAGTTTAATCGTTTATTGATAATTGATAAAAGGTCTTGTCTTACCGTCGAAGTCCTGGACAACTAAGTCGTCGACTGTGTTCAGTAGTTCTTGGGTCTAAGGAAGGTAGAAAAACAAGAAAGTCCAGGTTTTTTAATAAAAGGATTATGCTCAGAAACACCAGGGTTCTACTGATGTCCTCAAGGTTCGTAATATGGTCTTTGTTATTAAAGATCTTCACTTTTTCACCGAAAATACACAAAAAAAATTCTTAATCTTTTATTAAGGGTCTTCTGTAGGAAAACGAAAGGTAATCTGTCTTAAAGTAGAGCAGGAATATGGATTTGGTTTGTAAACCATGTTTTTATCCTAAAAAAACTACTGAAATCAGTCAATACTGAGTGAAGAGTCTCGATACCTTCCCTGTTTATGTTCCGAACTGGTATCGCTTGATTTGGTAGAGTTGCGAGAAAGTCTTTCCGTCTTACCCTACCCCCTTTCATGTTACTCCTGACCTACAACCTATTCGTCAGTTAGTACAGAGTGGTGGTGTGTAAGAAAAAAAAGTAAGAATTTTAATAAATTAAGAAATATATAAAAGAAGTATGAGTCCAATTATTTAGTAAACAATAAATATATTCCGTGTACGTATAAACAACCATTAATCTTTTACATAATCCAAAAGAGAGTAAAATAAATCGAAAATTTTAAATAAATAAAAATTAACTTCCTACTAACCAAATGTCACGACATAACCGCAGACGGTATGTAGTTATGCTTGGTCGGTGTGCATATCCATGCAGGACAGGGAGAACTTGGAGGGAGGGTGGAGGGTGGGGTAAGCTGGGGAGATCCAACAGTGTCTCACGGTGGGAGTCGAGGGACACACCATGTCGTTGAAGGGCAATCGACAAAATGTACACCGTTACGTGTACAAAGTCACGATGAGAGGGTTAAGAAGGGAGGGAGAGAAAGACGACGACACAGGTGTTCAGACAAGAGATACAGACGTAGAGATAAGGACTGGACGTTTATCCAAGTAATCATGGTAAAAAGATCTAAGGTATATATACACAATGATACGTTATAAACCAAAAAAAGAAAGACTGAATGAAGTGAGACATATTGTCCGAGATCTAAGTAGGTGGAGTGATCTTGACTGAATTTAAGTAAAGAAAATACCGACTCATTATAAGGTAAAATATATACACGGTGTGAAGAAATAGGTAAGTAGACAGTTGCTTGTAAATCCAACGAAGGTACAAGATAACATTTATGACGACGTTACTTATGACCTCATGTACACAGAAAATCTTAACACCAAAAGAGTTCCAAATAAAGGTCATCACTCTAACGACCGAATATATCATCAAAATAAGGATCAAACATTTATGTAGAGGCATGACAAGAGGTATCACCGACGTAGTTAAATGTAGGGGTGGTTATCACCTTCTCCCAAGGGAAAAGAGGTGTGAGAGAGGTCGTAAATAACAAACATCAAAAACTACTACCGGTAAGAATTAATATAGTTAATGGTTGTATTTTTGAGGGTTTAGGAGTCGATTATGGAGAGACGTGAATGAAACACTACGTTTGGTGGTGGAGAGAGACGGGAGGATTTGTGTAACTGACAGGAGGGTAAGATACTCTCCGTGAGGACATGGTGTTTTGAGGAGAGTCCTGTAAGGTGAGTGGAGAACGAAATTGGATCGACGGGGGATCCTGTGATGAAGAGACTCCGGGAGAGATCCCCAATAGACAAAGTAAAAAGTGTAGGGGTCTTGGAGTCTGAACCTATTAAGGATACATGACAAACACAGGGAATGGAGGTTTAAAGTTACAATTCAAAATTAAGGGTTACACTATAATAATCTTGCACTCCAGAAACCTCCATTAATTCAATACTCTTTTCTCGAGAGAACTTACCCTAATCACGGAAATATTCTTCTCTGTATTTTGTTGTACGAACGGAAGAAGGAAAGAAAAGGGGTGTTACACTTATGTACTCTTCTACTAGTAGACGTTTGGTCCTTCTCTTGTAAATGGTCAAGTCAAGTCAAGTCAGCGAGTCAGAACAGGCTGAGAAGCGTTGGGGTACCTGGTATCGTGTGGTCCGGAGGGACAGGTAGTGGTTGAGGACCTCAAATGGGTTTAAGTACAGGTAACTCAGTCACTACGGTAGGTTGGTAGAGTAAGAGACAATAGAGGAAGAGGAGGACGGAAGTTAGAAAGGGTCGTAGTCCCAGAAAAGTTTTCTCAGTCGAGAAGCGTAGTCCACCGGTTTCACAACCTCAAAGTCGAAGTTGTAGTCAGGAAGGTTTTTTGTGAGTCCTGATTAGAGGAAATCCTACCTGACCAACCTAGAGGAACGTCAGGTTCCCTGAGAGTTCTCAGAAGAGGTTGTGGTGTCAAGTTTTCATAGTTAAGAAGTCACGAGTCGAAAGAAATATCAGGTTGAGAGTGTAGGTATGTACTGATGACCTTTTTGTAAATGGTCTGTGGTCTAGACAACCGTGGGACTAGAACCTAAACAGGTCTTGATATCCTTTATTTACAAACAACATTGGTCAGAAACCATTAAACAATATATATCGTCGGGTTTTATTGACTGTCATCAGGAGAACGAAAACCTTGGACCAGAGGAATGACCGAATAACTTTGAAGTCTGGGTAACTCTAAGTACAGTATACCGTAACGGTGGGAAAGGACGAAGAGTGTCGACGGTAGGTAGTTGAAAGGGTCAGTGAGAAGGTAAACGAATGTTAATATCGTGGATTACTGTCAGAAAGAGAGTAAAGGTCAAGAACACTAAAGTTGTAGGTGTTGATACTGAGGTGATTTTTGGAACCAGAATTGACATTGTGAAGGAAAATGTAAGTAATTGATAAGGATTCAGTGTGAGATCTGACTTCACGGATTCGTTGATGAGTCAGAGAAATCGGTACAGGTCGAGAAACACTGGGGTTCTTTGTATCGGGTTGTCCGAGGAGACAGGTACCCTAAAAGGGTCGTTCTTATGACCTCTCCTAATGGTACGGGGGAGGAGGTCCCATAGAAGGACTGGGTCCTAGTTCGGGTGTAGAGGATATTGAGGGCGTAACGTCCGTCTAAGAAATGACAACTCCTTAACCCTTCGAGGGTTGAGATCTGAAACCGTAGTGTGTTTATTAAAGACTATTGATGAATAGAAAATTTTCGAGAGAATAAACTGTTATAGAGTCTTTTAAGTGTATACACTTGAAAAACTACGTCGTTAGAGTTAAGATCCTTAGATAGGGTTACGACTTGATCGTTTTTATATTTTTACACATACTTAATTCGACCATCGTAAGAAAATATGTCACTTTCTGATCTTTGTTAGACGACGACGATTCAGTGAAGTCAGTACAGACTGAGACGTTGAGATACCTGTCGTCGGGTGGTCCGAGGAGACAGGTGCCCTAAGAGATCCGTTCTTATGACCTCACCCAACGGTAAAGGAAGAGGTTCTTTGTTAGATTTATAATTTTTTATGTCTTCACCGATTTAATCAATGTCGATTAGATATGTTACTTAATTTTACAGTGATATTTTCCGTTGTTCGTTTAGAGATATGTGTTAATTTTTCACTAAAGGTTTATGAAAGGTAGGTTTTTTCTTAGTTCCATATTGTGTTACATGTGTCAAACGACACATATTCTTTCCCTTCTCTTTCTTTCTCACATGCACATACACATGTACAGAATTTCCATCCAAGAAGCAGTAAAACTCAACAACATTATGGTTTTGGTATCTTATCCACCGAATTCGATGTTTGTACATAAAGAGTATCGAAACCTCCGACCCTGTAGATTCTAATTCTGTGACCGTTTCGATCCCGACCACACTCGGGTGAAGGACTAAACATCTGTCGACGAAAGAACGGAGATAAGAGTGTACTGACTTACTCTCTCTTCTTCGTTCGAGAGAGTACAGAAAAGAATATTCTTGTGATTAGGTTTACTGGAAGATTTCAAGATGGTGGTTTATAGTGGTGTGACCCCTAATCCCAAAAAGTTGTATGCTTAAAACCTCATTGTTTCGTTCTTTTGTTCGGTTTTTGATTAAAATTACCGATCATTGTACCCTTTTCTCTCTTGAACCCTTTACTTTAAAACTTTAGTATATTTATAAAGTAAAAATTTATTCAATAATTAAGTTTTTCTTTTGTACGTAAAGATATTCGGTTTTCATTTGTTCATTTTCACTTACAAGTGTCACCGAAATAAATAAAAAAATCCAGTATCCTAATATTAAAATAAAAAAATAAAATGAAAATAAAACACAACTCCATATAGGATAATTGTTACAGTACTATTATAGTCCACTTGTCACTTCCCCAAGTTAGTAAGTACATGTACATAGCTAAAGGATGGGTAGAGGGTTTTGAGTACAAGGTAGGTCTGACTGTGTGTTGTGACTCGTCAAAGAACACGATATGTCACCCAGGAACAACCAATTCTTTGTATCATAAAACTACTATATCGGGATCATTCAATGTAAGATTTCTGTTTTACTTGGTGTTTCTTTAGAATTTGATATGTGTCACCAGAAAAACAACCGTTATTTCAACCATAGAAGTAAAGAATAACGACGAAATTGTTTATTGGTGTCTAAATTAAAAATTTTGTTGTGTTCATATATTATAAGATGAAAACCTCCAGTCTTTATACTTTACTCAGAGTAACCTAATTTGAGTAACCTAATTTGAGTTCCATAGTCGTCCAAACACAAGTGAAAACTTCCGACATCCTCTCTTAGACAAAAGAATAGAAAAGGTCAAGGGTCTTCGACGGGTATAAGGAACCGGAACACCCGGGGAGGGTAGAAGTTTCGGTCGTTATAAGTCAGATTAAAAAGGACGGGAGAGAGACTAAGGTTAAGAAGACGGAAGAAGTAGAGGTAAATTTATGAGTACACTGAGGTAACCCGAGTGAACTTATTAGGTTCTATGAGGGAAAAAAAAGTCAAAACAACTAATAGTTTTAATTAAGAGACGTCTGAACTAAAACAGAACGGTACACTATTTTGTATAAATGTCCAAGATCCCTAATCTTCACCTGTAAAAACGTCCCAGTTATAGACGGGTGATCGGGGGTTTGTAAGTGTTGATAAGGTGTACTTTTTACATAAGTAAGGTAACGTTCCAGGGATTGTAGGGTTAAGTAATGTCGTAGTTCAGATTTTAGAGTTGACTCATAGTAATCAAGTTTTTAGAGTTTAGAGTGGTAGACTTAGTCCACATCCATTCTGAGACCGATAGTAGGTAGAATCTGTGGTAAGGAGAGGTAGACACTCGGACACTTTGAGTTCTTTGTTCGATAGACGAGGGTTTGTTGTTACCACCCTGTCCGATAAACTAAGTTTCTTCTTATTCTACCTTCCTTTTTTCCTCAGTGACCAGAGTTCATTTAAGTTATAGGTCGGTTCGTTTAAGGTAAATCTTGATACCAGTCCCTTCTTGGGAGAGATCGAGTTCCGAGTTGGGAACCTCAGTACTAGTGAAAGAAGATACTTTCCAGAGTCTAAACGTCGACTTGTCAAAATAGTCGAACTAAGAAAGACTATCTTAAAATCCTCAGGTCGTCGGAAAAAAGTAAAAGAAAAACGACAACAACAACAAGGTAAACTCGGTCAGACTATCACAAAGACGACCGTATTCGAGAGTTCTTGGAACACTTAAAGGAGTTCCTAAGTGAGGTAATCTGTTCTCCGAGGGGATGTCTTTAAAGGACTTACTAGAGTGGAGATAAGGACCGAAGACAACTCTGTCGACTCCCTAGGTACTCAGTACGTGGAAGTTCTTGAGAGATATTCTAGTCTTTGAGACTTGAAACTCGAAAAGTTCCGTGATTGTTTTCAACGACTAGATATCAGAAACTAAAGAGAGATCTGTCACTAAAGGACTGTAACTTGGAGGATTAAAATCCAAGAAAACGGTAGACCTATTCGACTGTTGAAAGGTTTAGTAATTCAAGACCAAGGAAAAGTGAATTGTTAATAAAGGAGTTGGATATAGAAAGAAGTCATAAAAGATATTCTTCGTTTTTCTTTAGTCTGGTGTGTAAATTGCGGACCGAACCTTTGAGTCGATTTATAGATTTAAGTAGTAAACGTTCAAAACAAAAGGTACATTGACGTCTTGTGTTAAGTCATTCGAAAATCGATTAGGGGAAAGGTTACCAAAGGTTATTATATAAAGAGTAAAGGTAGACTCGAGAGTGGTCGTCATGAAAAAATTTATATTTAAATAAATAAAATTAACCTCCAATTAATGAAATGTTATAACATAACCAGAACGGTATGTAGTTGTACATAGGCGGTGTCCATATGTGCACAAGGGGTAGGACTTGAGGGGAGGGAGGAGGGAGAGACATGGTAGGGAGACCCAGCGGTCAGGTCCAAGTTTCGTCATGAAAATTATATGTACAAAGATAGTTGTAAGACAAGTACCTCTGTGATGTGACCCTTTCTAGGATTCACAAGAAGAATGATCGACGTTCATTATTTAGGAAGGAAGAGTTTGTTTTTGTCTTTTTGTGTTTTTGAAGACCAGTACTACTAAATATATAGGATATTCCGAAGGGACCACAGAGTCATCATTTCTTAGGTGTACGGTTACGTCAACTGTGTCCAAGTTAGGGACCCAGTCTTTCTAGGGGACCTCTTCCTTTACCGTCTGATGAGGTCATAAGAACGGACCTTTTATCGTACCTGTTCTCCTCGGACCACCCGATGTCAGGTACCCCAACGTTTTCTCAACCTATGTTGAATCGTTGATACGTTGTTTTTTCCGTCGACTCCAAAGGAGATGGTACGAAGAGTGAAAGAAAAAAAACAAACAAACAAAAAGAATAACAAAAAAAAAGAAAAAAAAAAAAGTAGGGTGGGAGAGGGAGGGAGACTCAGGTTTTCAGGTAATATGTGTAGACACAGAGAAAGGGACAGAACGTATGTCCCAGCAGTAACGGTAGAAGGATTTAAGGTATATATACACAATCATATGACATAACCACAAAAAGAAAGACCGAATGAAGTGAGACATATTAGCCGAGGTCAAAGTAGGTAGAGTAGTCTTGACTAAGTTTACTTAAGAAAAAATGCCGACTCATTATGAGGTAACACATATACATGGTGTCGAAAGAATAGGTAAGTAGACGACTACCTGTAGATCCAACAAAGGTACAGGATCGATAATATTTGTCACGACGCTACTTGTAACCCCATGTACACAGAGAAAGTTAAGACCAAAGGAGCCACACATACGGGTCGTCACCCTAACGACCCAGTATTCCATCAAGATAAACGTTAAAAAATTCCTTAGAGGTGTGACAAGAGGTATCACCGACATGATCAAACGGAGTGAAAGAAAACTCAATAGTGACTGTTTCGAAAATTGTAGGTATAAAGATGATTGTTAGATAAGTTGTTAGATCCAAAAAAGGATCTAATTACGAGGATTTTTAAGGAGGTTGGAGGTCAGTGACGGGTTTAAGTTTTTGGTTAAAAAACTCAAGTTTTTGTAAGTTTTATAAAAGAAGGATAACGATGATATTGTTTAATAGTGTCTAAATCACCGAATTTTGTTACGTTTAAATATTAGAATTTAAAACCTTCACTATACAGGTTTTAATTCGATCCGAAGTTGTCATACACTCGACTCTTAAAGGTCTATAAGTTCGACCTAAATCTTTTCTGTTTCCTTGGACTCTTGTTTAAAGGTTGTAGTTGACCTAGTGTCTTTTTCGTTTTCTTAATGTCTTTTTGTAGATGAAGACGAAGTAACTGATACGATTTATTTCGGAAACTGACACACCTAGTTTTGTTTGACACCTTTTAAGAATTTCTCTACCCCTATATACCGTTTTTGATGGTGTCGTAACATTTCGTTAATCGAAGGTTAATTTTATTTATTTATTTAAAAGATTTCTCTATCCTTATGGTCTGGTGGACTGGACGGAGGACGTTTTGGACATAAGTCCAATTCTCCGTTGGCAATCCTGACCTGTACCTTGTTACCTGACCAAGGTTTGACCCTTTCCTCATACAGTTCCGACATATAGTAGTGGGACGAATAAATTGAATATACGTCTCATGTAGTACTCTTTACACGTGACCTACTTTACGTTGGACCTTAGTTCTAACGATCCTCTTTACAGTCATTGGAGTCTATGGGTCTATGGTAGTGGGAATGTGCTCTTTCACTTCTCCTTGATATCTCGGAGACCGATTTCCACTCTCTCCTCTCACCTTTTAGACTAAATTTTGAGTTGTAATTTTTTTTTGTTTCTAGTACCGTAGGTCAAGGTAGTGAAGTACCGTTTATCTATCCCTTTGTTACTTTTGTCACTGTCTGAAATAAAAGAACGTAAGGTCTTGGTGACGTCTACCACTGACGTCGGTACCCTAATTTTCTACGAACAAGAAGTCTTCTTTTTGATACTTTTTGGATCCGTCGGATAATTTTTCGTCTCTGTAGTGAAACGGTTGGTTCCAGCCGTTCCAGGTGTACGTATCAGTTTCGATACCAAAAAGGTCATCAGTACATACCTACACTCTCAATCTAGAATTTCTTCCGACTCGTGACTTCTTAACTATGAAGACTTGACACCACAACCTCTTCTGAGAACTCTCAAGGAACCTAATGTTCCTTTAGTTTGGTCAGTCAGAATTTCCTTTAGCTAGGACTTATAAGTGACCTTCCTGACTACGACTACGACTTCGACTTAGAGGTTATGAAACCGGTGGATTACGTTTCTCGACTGAGTGACCTTTTTTGGGACTACGACCTTTTCTAACTTCCGTACTCTTTTCCCCTACTGTCTCCTACTTTAACAACCTACCGTGGTGACTGAGTCATCTGTACTCAAACTCGTTCGAGACCCTCTACCACTTCCTGTCCCTTCGGACTTCACGACGTTAGGAACCCCAGTGTTTCTCAGCCTGTGTTAACTTATGACTTATTGTTACTTACAGGTTTTACCTGGAGTGACCTTTAATTAGTCTCAAATAATAATTCCCATAAATAAGTTTCTCTTGTTCACTTAGGGTAATTCTTGTCACTCGGGACTACGTTAAATTGGATGGAAGTTAGGTAAGGGGTGAGAGGTCGAGGTGTCATCAGAATTTTTTATTGTGGGGTGTAAGAGTCACATTTCATCGACGGACTGACAGTGATCCTCGTGTTGTTTCGATCTCGAGAAAGTTTTGATGTCAGGATTTCTTAACAGTATTAAAAAAACCAAACTACTAAAGAATCTTCTAGACGTCCGAACGTTCCGACAGACATAAACTAGACTGAGTCACCAACGGTTTATTCTTTTTGTTAATTTTTGTTTTACGAATAAGTACGACAGATACCACCACCTATCGTCAACCTCGTTTGTAATCTGATCGGTTTTTAAAATTTTCCTTTTGGAATTCTCACTCTATAGATACTCCTGGACCTTTAAAAGACTGTATAAGGACCCTTAGATCTTTTGTTAAACGTACATCTCCTGACACGTGTACGAGTCTTTTCCGAACTCTTCTGGGAACCCTTCTGGAGAGTAGAGACCGATTGAACTTCCTTGATGTGTTCGATCACTTCCGTTTTCTTCCTCCCTCCCCATAACGGACCGAATCACAATTCAAACACGGGATTGTACTTGTGTATATGAAAACCGTTTCTGATCTTCCGAATAGATTCTTTAAGAGGTAAGTAATTGACTGTTGATTCGGTGATTCGTCTCTAAAGTCATCGGTGTGTACTGTTTGTTGTGTCTGAAATGTCTTAATCAAGTCTTTTCAGTAATTTGTTTGTTGTAAATGTTGTAAATGTTGTTTTTGATTGAGACTTCCCCTTCTCTCCCTTCTTAAATTAAAGGATTGAACGGTATAACATAAAAATTTACATGTCTAAAGTCGTTTTTAAATCCTTTGTATGTTTTTTTTTTGTGATCTCATACATGATATGTGTCTTTTTTTCCCGTTAGTTATCTTTGACGGACTCTTTGGGTCTACTGTTTGATTGACCTGTTTCTAAAATTTAGTCGATGAAATTTATCTTACCTCATTGTAAGTAGATGTTTGTCCTTACTTCATGACTTTATATGACTTTGTATCTACTTAGAACTTTTATAATTCGTTCCATTTTCTTCGACCGGTGTTTTCTGTATATGATAAGGTAAATATACTTTACAAGTCTTATTCGTTCCGATGCCTATATTTTTCATCTGATCACTAACGGATCCTCACGTCTCCCATTCACACTCCCTTACCGAGTGTGACACTCCCATTCATATTCCCTCACTGACGAATACCCATCCTTAAAACAAGAACATCTACATCCTCTCATTAATTACTGAAACCATTATTAACAAGTGTAGATACTTAGATTATTTTGTGGGACTTAATATAAGAAATTTACCCACTTAACATACCGTATACTCGATGTAGTTATTGTGACATTAAATTTTTTTATTATTTTGATCCGGATTCGTTCTTCACGTCGGTTTTACACTGGTGTTTTCCCTTTTAGTAGGGAAACGGTTTACGACGAACGGGTCGAAGAAGTATGAGTTTCTGAGAACCCCCCTTTTTTTTGTTGTTGTTGAATACATAGTATAGATGAAATTGAAACGAAAACTTATTTAACCAATTTCCCACTGGTGTTATTGACGAACGAAGGTAAGTCAAGTCGACCGAATTTGACAATGTACCTTAATTTTAACTCTGGTCGATTATAAGTAAATAAGTAATGAAGTCATTCATAAACGACCTGTAAATCTTTAACGTACATTGGTCCTTCGTACATCTAACCAGTCCAAGTATCAGTTTTCTCACCGAAGATGGAACCTACCAGTCACCTAGTCAGTACTACTCACCGGGTTCGGGTCTTACATTGGGTTCCTACTTGACTTGGTGGTACGAGAGCGGGAGTTCCTCGGAGCTCAGATCACCCTCTCTGTTGGTACTGATACAATGGTTGGGTCTACTCCTGAGTTTCCTTTCTACCGGTAGGACGTCCTCTGGTATTGGTTCCCCGGAGTGATCCTGACGGTTAACGCTTCCCGGTCAACCGATGGTACCCTACTCTTACACAATCGTAACATGAAGAACTCGACCCGTTAACGATGTGTCCACACGAATGAAATACTTTCAAGTCGTTCAATAAATGGATTCTCGACAAGGAAAAAGAGATACATGTAATATGAAATTAATTTTCAAATGAACTGTTTTAAAGTAATACACCTCGAAACTTCAATTTATGTCTATGTGTCTATAGATGTAGGGACACAAAGGTGGTCGAAGGAGAGATCGAAGTTGAGTACGGGAGTTAGGAGTATGAGACAAGATTCAAGTCTTAAGGTTCTAAAAAGACTGACTCTGAAAAGATGTACGAAACAGTATACGGACTTCACGTAAACAGACGAGAAGTGTTTGAACTATAAAGACTTTTAGGTTAGAGTCAACTTTACGGTGAGAGAGTGGATACAAAGGGTCACGGGAGGTACTAGGACGTGTCACGGTACACTCACAAGTCCCTGGTATGTCTGGAACCTGTTGTTTCACTACAGAGACGAAAAATTATCCGACAGATCCAAACAGTATTGAAAAGAAGACTCCTCGTTAGAAAATTCCTCTTCCTTTACGTAATTTGTTGTGTTACTGTCCTTGTTCCAGGGATAGTAAGGACGGTAGAGGAGTGAGGATGGTTAGACCCTCCAAACGTCTTAGTATCGTAGACCTAAGAATTGTGTCACCGTGTTCCCGTCGAGACCAAATGGTCTTCTATATTAATAGTTTTGTAGAAACACACGTCTACACTACTACGAAATGAGTGTGTCATCTCTTTCTGATGTGCCACATTAAAACGGGTCGGTGTGACAATAGTTTCAGTACGGTGAAGGAGGGGTTGTGATCTGATATGGATTTTAGTAGGGGGTTTACATGGTCCCCGTCAACCCCAACAATAACAACAAGTCAGCGAGTCAGACCTGTAAACAAGTACGACAAGTCAGAAGTTGGTACAGGTTGAGAAACACTGGGGTAGCTGACGTCGTAAAGTCTGAAAGGACAGGAAGTGGTAGAGGGTCTCGAACGAGTTTGAGTACAGATGACTCAGTCACCACGGTAGGTTGGTAGAGTAGGAGACAGTAGGGGAAGAGGAGGACAGAAGTTAGAAAGGGTCGTAGCCCCAGAAAAGATTACTCAGTCGAGAAGTGTAGTCTACCGGTTTCACAACCTCGAAGTCAAAGTCGGAGTCAGAAAGGTTACTTATAAGTCCTAACTAAAGGAAATTCTGACTGACCAAACGGAAGGAACGTTAGGTTCCCTGAGAGTTTTCAGAAGAAGTTGTGAAGGTTTGAGTAAGATACTCCGGTGGTAGTGGGATTATGGTTTTGGTCTGTTTCTACGGTGTTTTTTTCTTTTGATGTCCGGTTATAGTGACTACTTGTATCTACGTTTTTAGGAATTGTTTTAAGACGTTTGTCTTAAGTTGTTGTATAATTTTTCTAGTATATGGTACTGGTTCACTCGAAATAGGGTCCCTACGTTCCTAAGAAATTATAGGTGTTTAGTTAATTACATTATATGGTGTAATTGTTTAACCTTCTATTTTTGGTATACTAATAGAGTTATCTACGTCTCTTTCGGACACTGTTTTAAGTTGTAGGTAAATACTATTTTTTTTTTTGGGAGGTCTTTAGTCCGTATTTTCCTTGTATGGAGTTGTATTATTTTCGATATATACTGTTTGGGTGTCGTTTGTAATAGGAGTTACCACTTTTTAATTTTCGTAAAGGGAATTTCAGTCCTTGTTCTGTTCCCACGGGTGAGAGTGGTGATGATAAGTTGTATCCAAGCCATCAAAATCGGTGTCGGTAGTCTCTTCTTTTCTTTATTTTCCTTAGGTCTGACCCTTTTTTCTTCATTTTGAGAGTGACAAACGTCTACTGTACTAGGAGATGTATCTTTTGACATTTCTGCGGTGGTCTTTTAATGATCTCGATTAGTTACTGGTATCATTTCAACATCCTATATTTTAATTGTGTGTCTTTAGGGGACGTAAGGATATGTGATTGTTACTCTTTTGTCTTTCTCTTTAATTCCTTTATTAAGGTAAGTGGTAACGTTGTTTTTCTTATTTTATGAATCCTTATTTAGATGAATTTCTTTGTTTTCTGGATATATATCTTTTGATATTTTGTGACTACTTTCTTTAGTTCTTCCTGTGTTTATCTACCTCTTTAAATGGTACAAGTACCTAACCTTCTTAGTCATATCACTTTGCTCATATTATGGGTTTCGTTAGATATCTAAGTTACGTTAGGGATAGTTCGATGGTTGTCATAAGAAGTGTCTTGATCTTGTTTATTAAAGTGTTAAACATACCTTTATGTTTTTTTGGGTTTATCAGTTTCGTTAGAACTCTTCCTTCTTACCTTGACCTCCTTAGTTAGACGGACTGAAGTCCGATATGATGTTTCGATATCAGTAGTTCTGTCATATCGTGACGGTGTTTCTGTCTTTATATCTAGTTACCTTGTTTTATCTTTCGGGACTCTCTTTAGGTACGTGGATACTTGTGGAATAGAAACTGTTTCCTCCGTTCTTATATGTTACGTCTTTTCTGTTAGAGAAATTGTTCACCCCGACCCTTTTGACCAGTTGGTGAACATTTTCTTACTTTGATCTTGTGAAAGATTGTGGTATGTGTTTTTTATTTGAGTTTTACCTAATTTCTAGATTTACATTCTGGTCCTTGATATTTTGAGGATCTCCTTTTGTATCCGTTTTGTGAAAGGCTGTATTTAGTGTCGTCCTAGGAAATACTGGGTGGAGGGTCATATTACCTTTATTTTCGTTTTTATTTGTTTGTCCTGGATTAATTTGTATTTTCGAAAACGTGTTACTTTCTTTGATATTCGTTCCACTTTTCTGTCGGAAGTCTTACCCTCTTTTATTATTATTTACTTCGTTGACTGTCTCTTAATTAGAGTTTTTATATGTCCGTTGAGGACGTCACGTTAAGGTCTTTTTATTTACTGGGTTAGTTTTTTACCCGGTTTCTTGATTTGTCTGTAAAGAGGTTTCTTCTGTATGTCTACCGATTGTTTGTGTACTTTTCTACGAGTTGTAGTGAGAAATAATGTCTTTACGTTTAGTTTTGGTGTTACTCCATGGTAGAATGCGGCCAGTCTTACCGACGATAGGTTTTCAGATGTTTGTTATTTACAACCTATCCCATACCTCTTTTCCCTTGGGAGAATGTGACAACCACCCTTGCGTTTGATCATGTCGGTGATACCTCTTGTCACACCTCTAAGGAAGTTTTTGACCTTGATCTTGACGGAATACTAGGTCGTTAGGGTGACGACCCGTATGTGTGGCCCCTTTGATCTTAACTTTCTCTGAGCACATGGGGTTACAAGTAGTGTCGTGACAAATATTATCGGTCCTGTACGTTCGTTGGATCTACAGATAGTAGTCTACTTACCTATTCTTTCGACACCATGTATGTTTGTTACCTTATAATGAGTCGGTAATTTTTCTTATGTAAACTTAGTCAAGATTACTCCACCTACTTTGACCTCGGCTAATATGACTCACTTCATTCAGTCTTTCTTTTTGTGGTTATGTTATATGATTGCGTATATACATCTTAAATCTTTCTACCATTGTTATTGGGATATACACTCTGTCGTTTTCTCTGTGTCTACATATCTTTTCAGAAAACCTGAGACACCCTCTCCCTCTCCCTCTCCCACCCTACTAAACTCTCTTATCGTAACTTTGTACATATGATAGTATACACTTTGTCTAGCGGTCACGTCCAAGTTACGTACTCTGACCTACGAGTCCCGACAACGTGACCCTACTGGGTCTCCCTACCTTACCCCTCCCTCCACCCTCTCCCCAAGTCCTACCCTTTATGTACATGTGGGTACCGACTAAGTACAGTTACATACCGTTTTTGGTGATGTTTTAATATTTCATTAATCGGAGGTTAATTTTATTTATTTAAAAAATTTTTATTATTTTAAAAAATTTTTGGGTGGCGTCAAGTTTTCCTAGTCAAGAAGTCACGAGTCGGAAGAAATACTAGGTTGAGAGTGTAGGTATGTACTGATGACCTTTTTGGTATCGAAACTGATATGTATGTCTGGAACCAGTCGTTTCACTACAGAGACGAAAAATTATCCGACAGGTCCAAACAGTATCGAAAAGAAGACTTCTTGTTCGTAGAAAATTAGAGTACCGACGTCAGTGGTAGACGTCACCAAGACCTTGCGTTCTTTTATTTCAGACAGTGACAAAAGTAACAAAGGGACAGATAAACGGTACAACTCAAAATTTAGTCGAAAAGGTGAGAGAAGAGAGTGGAAATCGGTCTCCGAGTAATCAAGGAGAAGTGAAAGACCATATGATACCCACCACCATAGACCCATAGACTCCAATGACTGTAAAGAGGGTCGTAAGAACTAAAGTCCAACACAAAGTAGGTCGTGTGTAAAGAGTACTACATGAGACGTACATTCAATTTATTCGTCCCACTGCTATATGTCGGAACTATATGAGGAAAGGGTCAAACCTTGGTCAGGTAACAAGGTACAGGTCAAGATTGACAACGAAGAACTGTACTTACGTCCAAAACGTCCTCCGTCCAGTCCACCAGACTATAAGGGTAGAGAAATTCTTATAAGATGTCAACAACGCTAGGTGAGTCAGTTTCTGAATTCGAATCAGTTACTTGTCTTCATCTATAAGAAGACCTTATGAGAACGAAAAACATACTAGGTTGTCTACAACCGTTAAACTAGAGACCAAGGAGACGGAAAAGATTTAGGTCGAACATGTAGACCTTAAAGAGTCAAGTGTATGATAACTTCGGACCGAACCTCTTAAAACTCGTAATAAAACGATTGTACACTTAACTCACGTTAACACGACATCAAACTTGTAAGAAACCGTAACGGGAAGAAATCCTAACCTTATTTTTGACTGGAAAAGGTCAGGACACCGGTGACGACTCGAAAGGTTTAAACGAACGTTTTACTTACGTCATCAACCCTCTTCCAGAGAATTACGGTTTACTCTATAACTCTTTCGTTCTTCTCGAATTCAATCTCGACCAGTCTCTAACCCGGTCTTAATGACTCAGTAGGTATGTAGTGATCGGATAGAAAAAACCGGTCGGGGGAATGAGACGAGACTGGTGTCGGGTTGTGGAGAGGACTCATGTTAGGTTGGGAGTGAGGTGGATGTGGACTGGAAGTCGGACGGAAGTCTACCTAGTGGAATAGAGTCGATGTTTGTCACACCAGAAACTTACATGTAGAATAAAGAAATGGGTCTGACACTTGAAAGAACCCGTTCTGTGATTACAGAGGAGTCTCTAACTTATATGTTTACCTGTTACCGGTCTGGTATATACTGTTATCTTGAGATTAGGTGTTAGACATTGTTGGTCGGATCATTCGGTTTGGGGATGTCGTTAGTAGGGTCTTCCCAGCCCTTATCCAGTCAATGAAGATCGAAGGAATAAACAACGCATACGAAGGTTGAGTCCTGGTTGATCTTTTCCCGTTCACACAAGGGGTTTGGTTAGTATCTTCTACGAATCGAAGAACAGACCTGGGGAGGTCCCAGGAGTACGTTTGTTGGAGGTTAATATCGTATGGACTTTGAAAGGGAAAGAAAAAGACCGACATTAAGAAGGGATGAGAGACGGACGGAAACTCAGGGACTATTTACGTTCACTACCACTGACTGAGGGAACGATCTCGTCCGAGACTTATTTACCGAAGAGAAATAAGAGTAAACCCACTAAACCCCATTAACTGTTCTACCGTAGTCAGTCCAAGAGAACGGGGTGCAAGACATTTGTTACTGAAACGTCCCAAAACATTGTCGACTCTAGTGAGTATCGTGACACGTACGTGTAGTGCTCCATGAGTGAACCGGTGTCCGTTGAAACACGTCATGTGGATATACTCGAAGTGGTACTTTCGGAACCAACATCGAGGTGACCCCGATACGACTTCGTGGGAGTACCAATGTAATATACTCCAAGACAATACAGATACAGTGCCGATGTAATACCAATACAGCACCGACGACACAGTCGGTCCTCTCTCCGACACAATACCGACGGTACGGTCGGTCCTTTCTTATTTGTACAGACGTCAAGGATGTCGAGGAGCTCAGAAGAAAGTCGGAGAATCGAGTACGGAACGGATGGGACCCAAGTCTTTGTCACTTCTGTCACACTTGTTACTCTGTTGACCGGAGTGTTTGTCCTAGTCGTTATGTCCATCATATAATAAAGGTCAAAAGGACCTCCAGGGTTACTCTATGTCAGACATGATGGGTAGTGACGTCTAGGGTCGGAAACCGGTCTACGTAATAGACATCTATTATTATATACTCGGGGAACACTGAACGACGAGTACCGAACAGTTTAGGTATGGTTGTACGATTTAGTCACGATCCAAACTTGAGACGTCATGTTCGAAGGTCTTCTGGTCTTGGGACGTCGAAGGTCCCGAAGAAGGACGGAGGAGTTCTGAGGTCGTAGGGGTCGGTTCCGAGGTGTACTACTCTCCTGAGGACGGTGGGGAGATCAGGTCCCCAGGGGTGATACCGTCGGGACCTCCGGGTGTCTGTGACGTCGGGAGGGTAGGTCCTCGAGAGTCCGTGGTGTAGGACCTCGTTGGGGGTTGGTGGAGTAGGGTCGGGGGTCACCTCCCTCTATTCAACGACCTGAAGGGAACCTACAAAAGTAGTCCTCTCCCCCGTCGGTGTCCACTACTCCTGGAGGTAGGGTATCGGGACCAAGTTACAGCTAAAAGACTTCCATAGGACGTCGGTGGGTCGGTTCTGTTCTTCGACTCCCGAGCGACCAACGGAACGGGGTGTGGGTCCCCTCGGTCAACCTAGTAGGGAAACCCTCATCCTGTCTTAGGTTGGTCTCGAACAGTACCAGAAAACTTACCTGGGAGGGTGCCCCGGAAGTCCAGGTCACCACACCACCGACCTGAGGAGTGGGGGAGGAGATAGTGACTTCGGTGACTCCGACGACTCCGACGATTCCGAAGACTCCGACCTCTAACCCGACACATGTAGTCTCTCCATCCGTACAGGGTCGGACATGTTCCCCGGGACAGTCGAGGTCTTCCGGACGAAGGGTCCACGTCTACCTACTAGGTACTCAGAGGGGTTGGGGTGTACCCTACCTCTCCCGATAGGAGTCCGGGGTTGACAGAGGGAACTCGGGAACGGTTGTCGTCCCCTGGGTGAGTCTGGTCGGAACGATGTCCGTCTCCTCTGCATCCTCCTTACCCTCAGGAACCGACCTGTCCTTAAGGACGAGGGAGATGGGTGGTCCCTCCGACGGGACTGGTAGGACCTGGTCAGGACCTCATCGTCGTCGGTCGTAGGGGACTAGTCGGAAAACAGGAGAAACGACTGTGGAGACTGGGGTCCGTCCGTGACAGACGGTTCCTCTTCCGGTACTGGGACTGGACCCGACTCTGGTGAGTTGGGTCTTGTCTTCAAGTTCTGGGGCAGTCCGTAGGGGACTCGGACGTCCGGGACTCTCGTCGAGGGTCGTCGATCTCCTGAAAGACCGTATTGGTGGTGAGTCACGTGTCGTCCTTCGGTCTGGACTCGACTCGGTTTGGACGTAACGGACGAGACTCCGAAGAGTCTACCACGACCACCATTTCTTAGACGAATGGTAAAGTTCTCTACGTTCTCTACGACCAAACTAGGGACCCAGTCCTTCTAGTAGACCTCATCCTGTACCGTTGGGTGAGGTCATACGGACCTTTTAAGGTACCTTTCTTCTCGAACAGTCCGATGTCAGGTAGCCCGACCTTTCTCAACCTGTGTTAATTCACTGACTCGTGTAGGAAACATAAGTTAAGTCAAGTCAGTGAGTCAGCATAGGTCGAGAAACACTGGGGTACCTGACGTCGTGAGGTCGACAAGGAGAGGTAGTGGTTGAGGGCCTCTAATAAGTTTTAGTACAGGTGGCTCAGTCACTATGGTAGGTTGGTAGAGTAGGAGACAGTATAGGAAGAGGAGGATGGAAGTTAGAAAGGGTCGTAGTCCCAGAAGAGTTTATTCAGTCAAGGAACGTAGCCCACCGGTTTCATAACCTCAAAGTCGAAGACGTAGTTAGGAAGACTACTTATAAGTCCTGACTAAAGAAAATCCTAATTGACCAACCCAGAGGAACGTGAGGTTCCTTGAGAGTTCTCAGAAGAGGTTGTGGCGTCAAGTTTTCGTAGTTAAGAAGTCGTGAGTCGAAAGAAATATCAGGTTGAGCGTATAGGTATGTACTGATGACCTTTTTGGTATCAAAACTGATATACCTGGAAACACCCGTTTCATTACAGAGACGAAAAGTTATAGGATAGATCCAACCGATATCGAAAAGAAGGTTCCTCGTTCGGAGAAAATTAAAGTGCCGACGTCAGTGTAGACGTCACTAAAACCTCGGGTTCTTTTATTTCAGACAGTGACAAAGGTAACAAAGGGATAAACGGTACCTCACTGTTCTGGTCTACGGTACTAGATTCAAAAAACTTATAACTCAAAATTCGGTTGAAAAAGTGAGAGAAGAAAGTGAAAGTAGTTCTCCGAGAATTCAAGAAGAAGTGAAAGTCGGTATTCCCACCCACCATAGTAGACGTATAGACTCCATTAACTATAAAGAGGACCGTTAGAACTAAGGTCGACAGGAAGTAGGTCGGACCGTAAAGTGTACTACATGAGACGTATATTCAATTTATTAGTCCCACTGTTATATATCGGAACTGAATGAGGAAAGGGTTAAATCTTGGTCAAACAACAAGGTACAGGTCAACATTAACAACGAAGAACTGAACGTATGTCTAAAGAGTCCTCCGTCCAGTCCACCAGATCATAAGAGTAGAGAAATTCTTAAAAGGTGTCAAATAACACTAGGTGTATCAGTTTCCGAAACCGTATCAGTTATTTCGTCTTCATCTACGAAAATACCTTGAGAGAACGGAAAAACTACTAGGTCGTCTACAACCGTTAAACTAGAGACCAAGGAGACGTAAGAGATTTAGGTCGAACTTGTAGGTCTTCAAGTACCAAGTGTATGTCAACTTCGGACCGAACCTCTTAAAACTCATAATGAAATGATCGTACACTCTACTCCCCGTTAACACACCATCAAACTTGTAAGAAACCGTAACGGAAAGAAACCCTAACCTTACTTTTGACTGGAAAAGGTCAGGACACCGGTGACGACTCGAAAGGTTTAAACGATCGTATAACTCACGTCGTGAAAGTGTCGTAGTAGAAAATCTTAAACTTTATCGAGTTGAGCTTAAGGTAGTGGAAGTAATCGAAACAAGCATCACTACGAAAGATTCCAGGTGAACTGAAGTGTGAGGTCCTACAGACCGAGATCCACTCACTAGTGTACTAACACGAATAGACCCAGTACTTCTAGAAAAAACATATCAAGGAGACACATAAGAACGGTGGAGAAGAATTATAGAAGACAAAGACAATGTAGGTATGGTGAAGACAAGAAATAGTTCGGGTAGAAACGTACTTTACAAGGGAACCATAGGAATTAAAAGAACTTTTCTAGAGATCAGAAAGGGTAAGACAAGAAAAGGAGATAAAGAAACGTGACTGACGACTCCTTCCGAAAGAATAGAGAGGAACGATAAGAAACCTTGAGACGTAAGTCTACGAATATAGAAAGAAAAAGAGGAAACGAAAAGTGAAGAGAAGAGAAGTGTCGATAAACATTCCGGAGGAGTTTGTTGGTAGAACGAAAAAACGTAACGAAAAAGAACTCCTACCAAAATTAGTGACGGAGGACATGTTACAGTCTTGAAGACAGGTATCAAGAAGTCTGTGAGACAGTCTAGATTAGGGAACTTAGATAAACAGTGAAGGTGACATATTAGTATTCCCTAAACTAAGTCCTATATTGACCTACCAGATCACCAAAAGGGTGAAAGAAGTTAAATTCAAACTTAAACCGTTATTCTTCAAGTACTAGACTCGGTGTCAGTCGAGGGTCAGAACAAAAACGACCGACATATCTCGAAGAGGTAAAACCCGACGTTTCTTATATTAGTTAGACTAAAACCATAACTGGTAGACCACTACAGGTACACATCTCAGTAGAGAACACAACAACCTTCTCCTACAAACGATACTGGTCACACAAGAGAACCGTTTTGAGACAATCGGAAACGGGACGAAGTAAAACATCAGGTTCTGGTTTAAACGGACAATGAGGTCCATAGAGAACTGAAGCATGAAAACGTAAGGTCCGGGGACACTACTTTTGCTGTCGAAATAACCCAGAATCAAGATTTCCAGAACATCCAGAAGTATCTTGGTAAGTTAAAGTCAAAGAAGTCGTAACGACCGACTCCGTATCTGAACCTAATGAGACTATAACTCATCAAACGGAACGTTTACTTGTCTCTAGTAAGACAGTCAAAACTCTGACGTGGGTTCATGACGTAAAGTCTGATACTCCCGATGAGGTACAGAAGATTCCCTAAGAACGGGTGTCATCATCTATGTCACCAGTAGACTTAATTTAAGTGGGTGAGGTCAAGTAAAGTCAAGTGACTAAGGATTTTACAGATACAAGTGAGAACGGTAGAGAACAAACTGGTGAAGATTAAATGGAACTAAATACCTGGATTGTAAGTTCCAAGGATACGTTATAACGAGAAATGTCGTAACCTGAAATTGAAGGTGGTGGTAAGTGTAGGTGTTGACCCACAACAAAAGTGAAACGGAGATAGAGAAGTAAAAAAGACCTCAATAAAGAGGTGAGAAGAGGTCATCGTATAACCCATGGATGGTTGGACCCCTCAAGTAGAAAGTCACAGGATAGAAAAACGGAAAAGTGTGACAAGTTTCCCAAGAGTTCCATCCTTATGACTTCACCAAACGGTAAGGGAAGAGATCACCTGGTACAACCTCGTTTGAGACCCTCTGTCACTTCCTGTCCCTTTGGACCTCAGGACCTCGGGTACCCCACCGTTTCTCAGTCTATGTTGTCGCTGACTTGTATTTGTTGTTCCCTGTGTACTGGATCCCGGTTAAGGAGACCCTCTCTCGTACTGGGTGGAGTCTGACATTGTTGTAGACCACCCAGAGATGACGGATTCCGTGAGGGGTCATGTAGAGTTGACTCCGACGATACGGGGAAGAAGAGGGGGCGGATTGACTCGTTCATTCGGGATTATTTGGAACCAGATACGGGGGAGAATGAAAGGGCTGATTCCAGACCGATCAGTTCCGATATCAAAAAGGACACCAATACATACCTACACTCTCAACCTGACACCTCTTCCGACTCGCGGTTTCTTGACTACGAAAACTTGACACCACAACCTCTTCTGAGAACTCTCAGGGAACCTGACGTTCTTCTAGGTTGGTCAGGTAAGACCTCCTCTAGTTGGGACCCTAAAGAAACCTTTCTTACTACGATTTCGACTTTGAGGTCATGAAACCGGTGGAGTACGCTTCTCAACTGAGTAACCTTTTCTGAGACTACGACCCTCCCTAACTCCCGTCCTCCTCTTCCCCTGCTGTCTCCTACTCTACCGACCTACCGTAGTGACTGAGTTACCTACACTCAGACTCACTTGAGGTCCTCTATTACTACTTGTCCCTCCGGACCGTACGACGTTAAGTACCCCAGTGTTTCTCAGCCTGTGCTGACTCGCTGACTTGACTTGACTTGACTACGGGGGAGAACAGACCCACCCCTTGTTTGTGGTCTCCCACTGGATGTTCGTCTCCAACCTGTTTTGGTTTCATGGATAGAACACATAAAATTTTCTATTTATATATATATATATATATATACTGACTTTTTTTTTTTTCATCTTGTGAAGAGACATTGGTTTCTTCTCCTCACATTAATCGAGGACGTTGGTGTCCACGATGTCTACTTTAGGGGTGTTAATTGGACTCTAAGACCTCTCATCCCTGTTAACACCTGAAACCCTCGTTCACGTTCGATTTCATTCCGTTCCAGACTTAGACTCGACTGGGGTGTGACGGGTGTTGTCTAGGTCTCTGTAAGGATCTCTATAACCTCCTGAAAGACTCATCCGTCTCACTGACCTCGTGTAGCACACCTCTCCTTTTACCTCCTTAGTGTTCCTGTAATAAGACTGATGGTGAAATATATCAAAAGGTAAAAAACAGGAAAAAATATATAACAAGATTACAACAGGAAATAATAAAGAAATTAAAAATAGAAAATATTAATGAAAAAGGAAAAAATATGTGGAGTAAAAATTTATTTAAGTAAAATACAGAAGGACAAAAATGACATGACGAATCGATGGTTCGTAAAAATTAGTGCAAAAACTAAAACATAAATAAGATCAGATCAAAAATCATGAGATAAAGTTAATCCCCAAACAAATAACCAAACTAACGAGAGGAGAAAAATCTGAGGACAAAAATAGAAAAAAAGGAGAAAAGAGAGGAAAGGAAAGAGAAACATTTACACACTCAGAGAAACGTACGAGAACCGACAACTCGTAACAAAGTGGTAATTAGAACTTCAAAACAGAAGATACGACACACGGACACTTCAGAACCACTACGTCCTTCCCCAACCGACTTGGGGACTCCAGTCTCTTTACTCAGGTTCTGAAACTTGATGGTCTCTTGAGGTTGGGGTACCTGATAATGAGACGTTCTTGAGAGGGTTTCCGGAGTTGTGGTTCTAGTTCGTGGTGAGTTTCTAGTCGGTTGAGGTCACGACCTACGGAGAGTGGTTTGGAAATCGTTTTGTGTTGGGAAGGGTGATCGTCTTTCCGACAGGTTTCGGTATGGTTCGGGTACCAGTGGGGTTTTGTGAAGACCTATACCGTGACGGGAATTCTCTCTGTTCTAGGTCGGAGTAGGTGGTCTTATGTCCGTGTTCAGGAGGGTTGGTCCTTTGGAAGTGTTCCGTGACCAGTTTTGGGTTGGTACACCCTGTCTGAGGTATAAATTCTCCTTTATGTTGGAAGATCGGACGTCTTTCCACTAGGGTTTGTGTCATTTAATTTGTTTTACTTTTCTGTCTCTTTATACGTTGTCTACCTCTTTGTAATAATTTTGGTTGTTTTGGTTTGTTTACTTCTCCTTTATTCGTCAGATGGACCTGTTCTTAAGTCTCATTAATATATTTTCTCCTAGGGTTTAAAGTCTTTATTTTACCTCCGTGTCCATTTTTCTGACCTCCGTACCTAACTCTTCTATGTTCTTTACGAATTGTTCCTAGGTCTTCTTAATTTATTATTTGTTAGCGGTTACTGGTTGTGTTATTTACTCTAATTTTTAAGTGATCTCCATTGGTTATCGTCTTATTAATTCCGTCTTCTTACTTATTCACTCGACCTTACCACCTTTTTTGAATTCGTCTCGTCTTATTGTTTTTTTTCTTATTTTACTTTACTCCTGTTAGATTCTCTGAAGACCCTATTGTAATTCACGTGGTCGCAAGTTTATTATCCCTAGAGTCTTCTTCTCTATTTGTTTACCATACTCTTTTATATACTCCTCTAATATGAGTTTTTGAAGGGATTGTACCCTTTCCTTTATCGGTGGGTTCAGATCCTTCGGGTTTTTCAGGGTATATCCTATCTAGGTTCCTCTTTGTACGGTTCTGTGTATAACTAGTTTGTTCTAATTTGTGTTTTTGTTTGTAACTTTTGTCGTTCCCTTGTCGTTGTTTATTGTATGTTCCACTATGGGTATTCCGATTGTCGACTAGAAAGTTGTCTTTGAGACGTGGGGTCTTCCGTTACCGTCCTATATGAATTTTACTACTTTCCTTTTTTTGATTTTAGTTCTGATGAGTAAGGTCGTTTCTAGAGTAAGTCTAAACTTCCTCTTTAGTTTTCGAAAGGTCTGTTCGTTTTTAATTCTCTTCAGTCGTGGTGGTTTCCTCGAAATGTTGTTTACGATTTCCTTATAGAAATCTGTCCTTTGTAATCTCTTTCTTTTCCGGATGTTTTTGTTTAGGTTTTGTTGTTTTATTTACCATTGTTCTGGTATGTATAGTTATTAATGGAATACACATTTACATAATTACGAGGTTAGTTTTCTTACTCTAACCGACTTACCTATGTTTTCGTTCTGGAGATAATTACGACCGATGTTCTCCAGGTGGAGTCTGTATCCCTGTGTATATCTGACTTTTACTCCCCGACCTTTTTCTATAACGTACGTTTACCTTTAGTTTTCTTTCTCCCTCATCTTTATGAGTGAATTCTATTGTATCTGAAACTTTATTTCTGTTAATGTTCTCTGTTTCTTCCTGTGATGTATTACTAGTTCCCTTAGATTCTATATTATTAAGATTTATATATACGTGGGTTGTATCCTCGTGGAGTTATGTATTCCGATTACGATTACTGATAATTTCCCCTTTGACTGTCATTGTGTTATTATCACCCCCTGAAATTGTGAGGGAGTGTGGTTATCTGTCTAGTAGGTCTATCTTTTAATTATCCCTATTTACTCAAAGTTTACTATGTAACCTGGTCAACCTGGATTAACTATAGATAGCCCGTAAAGTAGGTTTTTGTCATCTGAAGTGAAAAAAGAGTTCACGTGTACCTTATAAGAGGTCCTATCTAGTGTAGAACCCAGTGTTTGGTTCGAACCATTGAAAATTTTGTGACTTTAATAAAGTTCGTAGAAAAGACTGGTGTCACGATATTCTCATCTATAGTTAATTTGCTTTTGTTATATATTTTTCGTGTTTGTGTACCTCCGAAGAGTGTGTGTTATATGAAGATTTATTGGTTCTCCAGTGACTTCTTTAGTTTCTCCTTTAGTTTTTTATGGATATTTATTTACTGTTACTTTTGTGCTGTTAAGTTTTGGACACCCTACGTCGTTTTCGTCACGACTCTTCCTTCAAATATCGTTATGTTCAGACGGAGTTCTTTGTTCTCTCTGTAGTTTATTTGTTGGATTGAAATGTGGATTTCGTTGATCTTTGTATTCTCGTTTTTTTTTTTTTTTGGGGTTTCAATCATCTACCTTTCTTTAGTATTTCTAGTTTCTTCTTTATTTACTTTTTCTTTTCCCCTATTCTCGTTTCTAGTTATTTTGATTGTCGATCAAGAAAATCTTCTGTTTTAACTGTTTGGTGACCGGTCTACGTCTTTTTCTTCTTTTTCTGAGTTTAGTTATTTTAATCTTTACTTTTTCTTTAGTGTTGTCTGTTGTGTCTTTATGTTTCCTAGTATTCTCTAATGATGTTCGTTATATACGGTTATTTTACCTGTTGGACCTCCTTTACCTGTTTAAGAACCTTTTCATATTGGAAGGTTTTGACTTGTTCCTTCTTTTTTTTTTATATATATATATATATATATACTTGTCTACTTAGTGTTCGTGTCTTTACCTTTGATATTAGTTTTTAGAAGGTTTTTTGGTTTCGGGTCCCGGCCTACTGAAGTGTCCACTCAAGATTTGATAAGGTTTTTTAACGTTCTATCCTTTTGAGGTTTTGAGTAAGATGTTCCGGTGGTAGTGGGACTATGGTTTTGGTCTGTTTCTACGGTGTTTTTTTGCCTTTTAATGTCCAATTATAGTACCTACTTATATCTACGTTTTTAGGAATTGTTTTACGATTTTCTGTCTTAGGTTGTTGTGTTAAATTTTCTAGTTCACCCGAAATGGGGTCTCTACGTTCCTAAGAAGTTATATGTGTTTACTTAGTTACACTATATGGTGTACTTGTTTAACTTTCTATTTTTAGTACACTAGTAGAGGTCGATACTGTTTGGATCTATCGTATAATTTTTCGTTTCTGTAGTGAAACGGTTGGTTTCAGGTATATCAGTTTCGATACTAAAAAGGTCATCCGTACATGCCTACACTCTCAACATGGTATTTCTTCCGACTCTTGTGTTTCTTAAATACGAAAACTTGACACCACAACCTCTTCTAAGAACTCTCAGGGAAGTTGACGTTCCTCTAGTTTGGTCAGTTAGGGATTCCTTTAGTTAGCACTTATAAGTAGTCTCCCCGATTACAACTCCGATTTTGAGGTTAGTAAACTGGTGGACTACGTTTCTTGGTTGAGTGACCTTTATTGGGATTCCGACCCTTTCTCACTTCTGTCCTCCTCTTCCCTACTGTCTTCTACTCTGCCAACCTCCCGTAGTGACTGAGTTACCTGTACTCAAACTAGTTGGAGACCCTCTATTACTTCTTGTCTCTTCGGACCGTACGTCATCAGGTACCCCAGCGTTTCTCAGTCTGTACTGACTCGTTGACTTGTTCTTATTTATCTACGTCTCTTTCGAAAACTGTTTTAAGTTGTAGGTAAATACTATTTTTCTTTTTTGAGAGGTCTTTCTTCCGTATTTTCCTTGTATGGAGTTGTATTATTTCGAGTATGTACCGTTTGTCGTTTGTAATAAGAGTTTCTTCTTTTTGACTTTCGTAGAGGAGATTCTTGTCCTTGTTCTGTTCCGACGGGTGAGAGAAGTGATAATAAGTTGTATCAAAACCTTCAGGATCAGTGTCGTTAGTCTCTTCTTTTTCTTTATTTTCCTTAGGTCTAACCTGTTCTTCATTTTGAGAGTGACAAACGTCTACTGTACTATGATATGTATCTTTTGGGATTTCTACGGTAATTTTTTAATGATCTTGATTAGTTACTTATATCATTTCAGTGTCCTACATTTTAATTATGTGTCTTTAGGGAACGTAAGGACATGTGATTGTTACTTTTTAGTCTTACTATTTAATTCCTTATTTAGGGTAAGTGGTAACGTTGTTTTTGTTATTTTGTGGATCCTTATTTGGTTGGAATTTTCTGTTTCCTGGACATACGTCTTTTGATATTCTGTGACTACTTTCTTTAGTTTCTGCTCTGTTTGTCTCTCTATATGATACGAGAACCTAACTTTCTTAGTTATAACACCTTTACTGAGAAGAAGGGTTTCGTTAGATGTCTAAGTTACGTTAGAGGTAGTTTGATGGTTACCATTAAAAGTATCTTGATCTTGGTTTTTTACAGTATTAAACATACGTTTGTGTTTTCTGAGGTTTCGGTTTCGTTAGAACTCTTTCTTCTTATCTTGACCTCCTTGGTTAGAAGAACCAATGTCTGATATGATGTATCGATGACAGTAGTTCTGTTATACCATCACTGTGTTTTTGACTTTGTGTCGGGTTCCCTTGTTCTATCATTCGGGACTCTATTCGGGTTCGTGGATACCCGTGGAATAGAAATTGTTTTTTCCGTTCTGATATGTTACCTCGTTGATCAGAGAAGTTAGTGACCACGTCCCTTTTAACCTATCGATGTACATTTTCTTACTTTAATCTTTTGAAGAATTGTGGTATGGGTTTATATTTGAGTTTTGTCTAATTTCTGGATTTACATTCTTGTCTTGGATATTTTGAAAATCTCCTTTTATATCCGTATTGTGAGAAACTATATTTAGTGTCGTTCTAGGAGATATTAGGTGTAAGACATCATTACCTTTACTTTTGTTTTTATTTGTTTACCGTGATTAATTTGAATTTTCGAAAACGTGTCGTTTCCTTTGATATTTGTTCCATTTCTGTTGTGAGAAACTTCACCCTTTTATTATCGTTACCCTACTTCAAATATCGTTATATTTGATATTTATACTTTTTCTTTAGTCTTTCTTACCCTCCTTTATTATCGTTTCCTTTGTTGACTGTTTCCTAATTAAAGGTAGATATGTTCGTTGAATACGTCGGGTTATGGTCTTTTCGTTTGTTAGGTTAGTTTTTCACCCGTCTTCTAGATTTGTCTGTAGAGAGGTTTCTGTAGAGAGTATGTCTACCGATTATTTGAGTACTTTTCTACGATTTGTAGTGAGTAACAAATTTTTTACGTTTAGTTTTGATGTTACTATATAGTGGAGTGTATCCGGTCTTACCGGTAGTAATTTTTTTTTTAGATGTTGGTTATTTACAACCTCTCCCACACCTCTTTACTCTTGGGAGAACGTGATAGTCACCCTTACATTTAACTATGTCGGTGATGTGTCCTGTTATACCTCTAAGGAAATTTTTAATCCTTATTTTGATGGTATACTTGGTCGTCAGAGTGATAACCCGGATATAGGACTTCTTTGGTATAAACTTTTTCAGTGTACATGGGGTTACAAGTGACGTCGTGACAAATGTTATTGATCCTGTACCTTCCTTGGATCTGCAGGTAACTGTCTACTTACCTATTTCTTCAACACCATATATACATGTTACCTTATAATGAGTCGGTATTTTTCCTTAGGTAAACTTAGTCGAGAGTACTCCATATACCTGGATCTCGGATAATATGTTTCGTTTCATTTAGTCTTTCTCTTTATGTTTATAACATGTAATTGTGTACATATACTTTAAAAGTTCCTACCATGACTACTTAGATAAACGTCTGGTCGTTACCTCTACGTCTGGATCTCTTGTCTGAACATCTGTGAAAACTCCTTCCTCTCCAACCCTACTTAACCCTTTCATCATAACTTTGTATATGAAATTGCATACATTTTACCTATCGGTCACCCTTAAATGACATACTGTATCCCTCGAGTTCGAGCCACGAGACACTGTTGGATCTCCCCACCCTACCCTACCCTCCACCCTCCCTCTAAAGTCTCCCTCCCCTGTGTTCATATGGACACCGACTAAGTGTGACTACATACCGTCTTTGGTTGTGTTATAACATTTCGTTAATAGGATGTTAATTTTTTGTTTTATTTTTCTTTAAGTCCGTTGATTTTATTAAATTTGTTAAAAGCTTTTCTTCCTATTTTACCCTTTTATTTTTTTTTTTTTTTCTCTCTCACTCTGATCAGACCAGAGTACTGAACGAACTTACGTCGACTTTGATGTAAGAACCGGGGTCACAATTCTCCTGACTGTAGACAAAAGACGGAGAACCCATGTCAGTAATTTGATTTCTATACATCTTTGTGAGACCACCTATTTTACTTTAAAAACCAGAAAAGTCGAGGTTGACTGAAGGGTTAACTTCTACTGGAGTAAACCGGACATGTTACATCCTTTTTTACGGCAAATCGAGTTAGTTACGTATCTTGATTCTCTTTATTATTTGATAAAAACATAGTAATTTATTAATCTATTTTTCTTTGGTGTCCGGAATTTATTATGTAATATGAATTTCCCGAATTAGCTATAGATATTTCTTATAAAGTATACTTACGTTGTCTTATATGTAAGAAAAGTTCAGGTGTACCTTGTCAGAGGAGGTCCAATCTAATGTACGATCCGGTTTTTGTTAGGAATCATATAAGTCTTTTAATTTTAGTATAGTTTGTAGAAAAGGTTGGTGTTGTGATACTCTAATCTTTAGTTGATGTTATTTTTTGACTTTTTTCGTGTTTGTGCACCTCTGGTTTGTTATACTATGATTTGTAAGTTACCTAACGACTTCTTTAATTTTTCCTTTATTTTATATGAATCTTTGTTTATTTTTGTTTTTATGTCACTAGGTTTCGAATACCCCACGTCGTTTTCGTCAAGGTTCTCATTTCAAATATCGTTATATTTGATATTTAATTTTTTTATTTAGTCTTCTTTTTGTTCTTTTTAAAGTCTATTCGTTGGATTTAAATATGGATATCTTTGATCTCTTTCTCTTGTTTATTTTGGGTTTCAATTATCTTCCTTTATTTATCATTTTTAGTCTCGTCTTTATTTACTTTATCTTTGAAATTTTTTTTTGTCATCTTTTCTCGTTACTTTGATTTTCGACCAAAAACATTTCTATCTGTTTTTAATTATTTTGAAGTCGGTCTGAATGGTTCTTTTCTTCACTTTCCTTAGTCTAATTATTTTAATAATATCTTTACTTTTTCCTCTTCAATGTTGACTGTGATCTTCATGTTTCCTAGTATTCTTTGATGATGTTTGTTGAGATGTGGTTATTTTACCTACTGGATCTTCTTTACCTACTTAAGAATGTTTCCATGTTAGAGAGTTCTGACTCGGTCCTTTTTGGATTTTATACTTGTTTGACTAATGGTCCTTACTTTGAGTTAGTTTAAAAATTTTGATGTCATTAATTGGAGGTTAATTTTATTTATTTAGATATAAAATTTTTTTATTTTATTTTTGATGGTTGTTTGTTTTCTGGTCCTAGTCTATACCGAAGTGTTCACTTCAGATGGTTTGTAAATCTCCTGTCAATTGTGGATAGGAAGACTTTGATAAAGGTTTTTTACGTCTCCTTCCTTATGAAGACTCGAATGAGAGACTCTGATAGTAGTGGGACTATGGTTTTCGTATGGGGTTTTATTCTTTTAATCCCCGGTCATAGTGACTACTATGAGTAACCTTTTCTGGGATTACGACCCTTTCTAACTTCCGTCCTCCTCTTCCCCTGCTTCTCCTACTCTACCAACCTACCGTAGTGACTGCGTTACCTGCACTCAAACTCATCCGAGGTTCAACCACTACCTGTCCCTTCGGACCGCACGACGTCAGGAAGGTACCCCAGTGTCTCAGCCTGTGTTGACTCGCTGACTTGACTTGACTAGTGACTACTTGTATCTGTGTTTTTAGGAGTTGTTTTATGATCGTTTGGTTTAGGTTGTTATATGATTTTCCTAACATGTGGTGCTAGTTCACCCTAAATTAGGTTCCTACGTTCTTCTAAAACTATAGATGTTTAGTTAGTTGTACTATATGGTGTAATTGTTTGACTTCTCATTTTTGGTATACTAGTACAGTAGTCTACGTATTTTTGCAAAACTATTTTACGTTATAGGTAAATATTAGTTTTGAGAGGTCTTTTGTCCATTCTCGTTTGTATGAAGTTGTATTATTTTCAGTATATTCCTTAAGGGACCACCAGGTCACCGATACTGACGTGAGGGTTTCGTCCCCCGAGTCCAAGATAGGGACCAGTCCCCTGATCGAGGGTGTACGGGTCGATTCTGGATCCCGTCACTTTATTTATTTTTTAAAATTTGGTATATATACTGTTCCCCGAAGGGACCACCGAGTCACCATAGTTTAGACGGACGGTCACGTCCTCTACGTCCAAGTTAGAGACCCAACCCTTCTACGAGGCCTCTTCCTTTACCGTTGGGTGAGGTCATAAAGACGGACCCTTTAGGGGAACAGTCCTCGAACCGTCCGATGTCAGGTATCCCGACGTTTTCTCAGCCTGTGTTGAATCACTGATTTGATGTTGTTATATACTGTTTGGGTATCATTTGTAGTATACGTTACTACTTTTCGACTTTCGTAAAAGAGATTATGGTTCTGTTTCGTTTCTACAAGTGAAAACGGTGAAAATAAGTTGTATTAAAACCTTTAAATGGGTGTCATTAGTCTCTTCTTTTATTATTATTATTTTCCTTAGTTATAACCTTTTCTATTTCATTTTGATAGTGACAAACATATACTGTACTATAATATGTATCTTTTAGGATTTCTAGGGTGGTCTTTTGATGATCTTGAGTAGTTATTTAAGTCATTTCAATGTCCTATATTTTAATCATATGTCTTTATACGACGTAATAATATATGATTGTTATATCATAGTATTTCTCTTTAATTCCTTTGTTAGGGTAAATGGTAGTGTAGTTTTCTTATTTCATGGATCCTTATTTAGATGGGTTCCTCCGTTTTATAGAAATGGGGTTTTTGACATTCGACGACTGTTTTCTTTAACTTCCACTGTGTCTATCTTTCTATATGGTAGAAGAACCTAATCTTCTTAGTGATAACAATTTTACTGGTATGATGGGTTCGTTAGATATCTAAGATACTTTAAAGATAGTTTAACACTTATCGTAAAAAAGCGTTTGGATCCTGTTTATTAAAATTTAAACATACGTTTACGTTTTCTGAGACTTATCGGTTATCGAAGTCTTTCTTCTTACCTCGACCTCCTTAGTCCGAGGGACTTAAGTCTGATATGATGTTTCGATGTCATTAGTTCTGTTATTTGGTAGTTGTTTTTCTCTTCTGTTGTATGACTTATCCTCTTTATAAACGTTTATTATACTGACTATTGCTTAATAATAATTTGTATATATTTGTTGAGTATGTTGAGTTGTAGTTTGTTTGTTTTGTTTGTTAAGTTAATTTTTACCCGTCTTCTTGACTTGTCTATAAAATGGTTTCTCCTTTAAGTATACCGGTTGTCCGTGTACTTTCCTACGAGTTGTATCGACTAGTAGTCCCTTTACGTTTAGTTTTGGTCTTCCTCTATAGGGAGTTAGACAGTTTATCGGGAGTTGGACCGACAATATTTTTTCTTTTGTTTGTTGTTTACAGCTATTCCTACAACCTCTTTTCCCTTGGGAGTGGGTGACTACTACCCTTGTCTCTAACCACGTCAGTAACACCTTTTGTCATACCTCCAAAGAGTTTTTTGATTTTTATCTTTATGGTATACTGGGTATCGGTTTTTTTTTTTTTTTTCGATCAAGTTTTTCTATGTACCTGGGGTTACAAGTTTCATTGTAATAGATGTTAACGGTTCTATACCTTTGTTAAAGTCAGGTAGACAACTTACGGATTTCTTCTACACTACGTATATGTTACCCAACCGGTTTTTCAAGTAAGTTCAAAAATTGTATATGTAGGTTCCATAAAAGGGGGATTTGTAGATTGTATATAATTGATATACCTACCAATGGGAGTAAGAACAACTACGAGGAGTCTTCCAAAGGAGGACACTCTTTCTATAAGTACGGAAGGGATCGTCTGGTCCAAGGGGCCTTACACACTTTTGGGAGGGGTCAGTAGATGACGTTTTCCAACCTTGAGACCCTATCTGTTTGTATGAGATTGGTAGTCACTATGAGTCTCCACGTGTCAAGAGGCACGAAAACACGTAAATAAGTAAAGAAGTAAACAACTAAGTATGAAGTGATAGAGATCGATGGTGACCATTTGTTACTTTCATGTTTTGTGCTGAGTTTCTCCTTATTTAGTTTTCTATGACCCCTGTGTCTCCTCCTGCATTTACCCTAAAAACGTTTGTGAATTAGGAGTAAGTCCTGTCTCAATAATGGTAATAAAATGTGAATATCCCTTTACTTCCTAATCTCTCTAATTCACTTATTGAATGTCTCCTGTCTCCTTCTCCCTTGACGATCTTCAGGTACCCTATTTCGTATCTCTTGTGATTTCACTCCTCTCGGTCGGAGTGGAGGATTAAAACAAGGACCCTGCAAACCCTAAAAAAACAAAGGTGGTAAGAAGGAAAAGAGGTCACTTAGTAATAGTTCCCTTTAGGAGGAAAGAAGTGACAAAAGAGGTCTCTGACTTACAACCGGACTTCTTTCCTTTACCTTTTACCGAAGTACGGTAGAATAAACACTCAATCTTCCAACTGCAGGGTCGTCGTCACCAGAGTCGGAGGAATTGACCCTGACCTCAGTATGGAACGGTCCGGAGAACTCAACTAATATCCAATGAAGGAGTTTTAACTCACGGGATATAACTGAGACAAAATCCTTAAGAGGGAATAATCGTAAACGCCGAGGTAAACCCCTAGTCCAATCGGTTCAAATACACATCTTAAAAGAGTGTAAAGAAAAGTAATGGTGTCTTATAGGGATACCTTGAAGAAGGGGTGATAAGGGTCAAGGTATAGGGTGGTACCCATTAGTCTAGAGTCCTTACCTCCTCTACCATTGGAATATTGGAGATAAGAAACCGACGTTTACCTACCTGTTTCTTACATTTCTTTACTCTTTGTGAACAAGGACCTCAATCTCCTGGTTCCAACATTTCCACCCTATAGTCCGTGATTATGTCCTTTGTTTCCCTAAGGGGGAACCATGACTTACCTGAGATGATCTCTCCCCAACGAAATAGAGGTCCCTTCAATTTCGTTACAATGGACTCAAAGGTAACGGGTGAAATTAAGAGTAAAACGTAAGGGTCTCACTTAACCTTAATAGTAACACTGGTCTTATAAGAATTTACCGTAAGAATTGAAATTACGAAAAAGTCATTCGGTATGACCTTTATACGTGGAACTCTGACCAGATCTTCTTTATCGGTGTACTTTTCACAGGTCACCTGGACTCATCTTATGATCGGTTCCCAAGTCTAGCCAGTCAGGTGGATGAGAAAAGTGTTACATGGAGAACCCGTAACGGATCAATCACGAGTTTACCTCAGAAGGACCCTGGGGACGAAAGGATGTCGTATTATAGGACGTCCGACTTACCAGTAGTTTAGGTAAGGGATAAGAACCCGTGAACCGACTGGGTGTAAAGAGGGAACGTAGGTTCACCCCGGTATTCGAATCTGTTCTAAGGATATGAACTAAGGATTTTATAGATATATTAGGAGGTGTTTTCCTTAGGGAAAAAGGAAACCCGTCCACCTATATCTGTTAGATCTTCTCCAGAGGTTCTGGAACCTCTTAAGGTCCTAAGATTCTTTATCACCTCATTGTGTAACCTTCTTTGGACCTAGGGTACCTCTAGACAGGTCCTCTCGACGACGGTTGGTCCATGTAAGTATAACCTACGACTCATTTACTGTTTATTTCAAAATGAATCAAAATGTTTGATTCGATGACTTCAAACCCCCAATAGATAATGTTGAAAATTGGATGGTATTAGTTAGAGACGGGGTGAGGTTCTCAAAAGGTGGAATCACCCGGAAGGTTGAAAGAAGTTATAGGACGAAGGGTCGAATGAAGGAGGGGATTTCTTTTATTTTTCTTTGTTTTCTTATCGAGAATACGTTTTTTGTTGTTGTTTTTATTTATTTTGTTGTTGTTCTTTTTTTGGTTTTCTCATAGAGAATCTTCGTCTTAGTTTGTGTCGACGTTTCGTTTGTCGGTGTGTTTCTCAGGGGTTTCGTCATCCGACGAACGGTCCGAAGTTACTCCTTATCGTAAGGTAACCACGGGTAAGGGTCTTAGATGGTAAAGATGATACTCCTGTCTATATTAGTGATGGAGGGTTGAGGTGACTAAAATCCATTTATAATCGTATTTGTCAGTTTATTGTCCGGGGATCAGGGGACATCGGAGATGACTGTATACTTACTTCTACCCTTCTACTTAATGTTTCATACTTAGAGGAAAGACGTATTTATTATATAAAAGGGGTGTATGAGACATTGGGTGTTCGTGACTCTCTATCGGTCGTGGTTTGAGACGACAGGAGTACCACTTTGTCACATCGTGATTAGGGAAGGGAAGTGAATCATGGGAATAACTGGTACTTCCACTTCCACTTCAGCGAGTCAGCACAGGCTGAGAAACGCTGTGGTACCTGACATTGGATGATCCGAAGAGGCAGGTACCCTAAGAGGTCCGTTCTTATGACCTCACCTAACGGTAAAGGAAGAGGTTCCCTAGAAGGGCTGGGTCCCTAGCTTGGGCCCAGAGGGCGTAACCTCCGTCTGCGAAATTGGAGACTCGGTGGAACATAAACTCCACTTACCGTGATAATCCACCTAGTCCTTCGGAATCCAAAGCCCAGTCAGTCCCAACATCCAGTTGAACATTGGTCTCCATCCCAGTCCGGTAACATTCAAATTTTCAGTCCGGTCTCGATCTCTAGGTAAACGTCGACTTCTTATCTTCCCTACAGGTACAACAAGTATCATTGACTAGGGTCCTTCACCGTTATAATCGGTTCAAAAGGTTATTGTATACACTTACACGTACGAAAGTCGGAGGTGACGATGAGACTCCGTCCCTTCTTGACCTTTTATCAAGGAGACCCAAAACTCCTGTATTAACTTTTCTCAGAGTCCTCGGTCTATGTTTGGGTTTCTTTTGAAAAACAGGTACCCTTTCGAGAGGAGAATTGAGAAAACCCATCGTGCAAGATATTAAACTTACGTTTGCGGTCCTTCAGTTCTCAAAATGAAAACAATAACGACGACAACAAACAGTGAATCAATACAGACTGATAAACGCTGGGGTACCTGATACTTGTAGGAACGAAACAGGGACTATAATCTCCTTTAAGAAAGTCGAAAAGTAGTAACGTCTACTACAAATGATACCCAGACAGTATATGACAACAACATCAACAAATCGGTCTAACGAAACAGGGACTATAATCTCCTTTAAGAAAGTCGAAAAGTAGTAACGTCTACTACAAATGATACCCAGACAGTATATGACAACAACATCAACAAATCGGTGATTCAACATAGACTGAAAATGTTGGAATATCTGACATCGGGCGGTCCGAGGAGACAGGTACCCTAAAGGGTCCGTTCTTGTGACCTCACCCAACGGTAAAGGAGGAGGTCCCCTAGAAGGGTTGGGTCCCTAGTTTGGGTCCAGAGGACGTAACCGACCACCTAAGAAATGATGCCTCGGTGTCACTTCAGGGGAAAAAGAAATGAGAGTGAGATTTCCCCATAGAATTCCCTCTTCTCTGTTTGTGTCCACGAATCAAAAGGAAGAATTTGATCTTCAGTACGACGACTTAGTGTTTCCTGGAGGTCCCAAAACACCAGAGGTCCCGAATGACCAGGTCGTTAAACTGGGGAAAGGTCTAAACTCGTATTATTTGGTCATCTCCTTTCATTGTTAAAGTATCGAGGACGGAAAGGGACAAAGAAGGAGATCTCGCGATCTTGGAGGTTTCGAGAGAACGTCTGGTTCTAGACTTTTCGTCGTTTTGACGGGACAGAGGAAGGTCCTTTGGATAGGGTGTTAAGGAGGAGTTGGATGACCGTTCATATGGAGGTCGGTCAGGATACGACAATGAGATTTGGTCTTAATCCGTGTCTAGAGATACACTGTGAACAGTTCATCGGGGGATAGTGGGGTCCGGGTCGAATCCAAATTGATACAGAGGATAAGGGTTAGTAGGAACTTTTGACTGATCATAGTCTATCTGAGGTGGTCACAATGGGGAACAGTATGTGACACTCTACCGTCGGTCAATGTCTGTATCTCGGACGGTGGGCTATAAGGGCACACTCTTCGAGGACCGGAGAGAAAGGTCTCAGGAGACGGGGAGGGAAGTATTTCTTTTGGGTTTGAGTGTCAACACGAAAACCAGTCGACGGTTCATTAGGAATATTCCGTGGAACGAAAGTAAAGTTGACAGGTGACATTCAAGGGTTTCTGGGTTCATTTTCTACTTTCTACATTACCCTTCGATTACTGGAACCTTTTCGACAAAGATTGGGTTCTGATATCGTCGAAACCGAAGGATCAGACCCCTCCCCCCAATAAGTAGAGTAAAGAGGGTAAAAAGACGAAGAAGAGGTTTCATGGAAAGTTAGATTCTGAGAGTCTGTAGTGTCAGTCACCCGTGACTCTGGTGCTCAAGAGACCGGTGAGGGTCTATGGAGAGGTTTGTCCAGGAGTAGAGGGACCGTACCGAGTTCGGAAGGAGTAGGACGTGAATGAGTCACCGTAATAAGAGGGATGTTAAGAGATGAGGGGACGGTGGGTCTTACAGGTCAGCCCGAACTGTGTACTGTCGTCGGATCAATCATAAAAATACAGTCGGTTTCCTTAATAGAGAAAAAAAAGAGGGATGGGTCAGAACGATCAGTTGTTCTCAGAGGAGTTCGGGTGAGGAGGTGGACACAGGGCCCAAGTATAGTAGAGGTGTAAGGGAGACGGGAGACAGGAGGTCAAGTTTAGGACGGGACGGATCAGGGTGAGTCGATTTCTTCGTTCGTGACGAGACCTCACACACACACACGTACGATTCAACGCAGTCAGCACAGGTTGAGAAACACTAGGGTGTCTGATATCGGGTGGTCCGAAGAGACAGGTACCCTAAGAGGTCGGTTCTTGTGACCTCACCCAACGGTAAAGGAAGAGGTCCCCTAGAAGGGTTGGGTTCCTAGAATACAGAGAACGTAACCGTCTGTCCGAGAAATGGTGATTACGGTGGACCCTTCGGGTATTGAGACCTCGGGATTGTGTATAATTGAGTAATTCGGAAGTCCGGTCATCCATCTGTGATGAGTGGAAGTAAAATGTCTACTCTTTGACTCTGTATTTCTCCAGTTTGTCGATTGTACCCCGTCTCGAATCTAAACCTCGGTCTGACAGACGGGGTGGAGGAAATTGGTAGGTCGGTTCACCGGAAAGGGTGGGAGGTCGAGATTTTGAGAGGGAGGGATCTTCCTTCGGTGAATAAATCACATTGTTACCCTTCAAAATACTGTAGCTTATACCTCATTTCATTGTCACGTCTTCAACCATGTACGTCTGACTACACAGGACCCGTCCCAGTTTTCACGATATTGGTATATTCATCAGAGAACAAGGAAGGGGTAGTGTCCGGGGAGTTTCGAAGTCTGGAGGAGGGACCGAGAGGTGTGGTTCTGTGACCTGCCTCCACTGACTCTAGGAGGGAACAGGTCATGGGACTCTCTTCTTTCCTCCACGTCGTCTAAGTAGGTCCGACAGGGACCTCCACTGGGCGGCGTCGGGCCGCTCCAGGTCCGGCGTCAGACGTCTAGAGTCCGCGAACGACGAGAGACTGCGGGCGGCCCCTGGGGCCTTAGCGTGGAAGATGAGAGTCGCGTGGATTCCCGCGGTCGTCACTGGCGCTGCGACCCCTTTTCCGCCGTCCTTCTGCGTCGACTCTCTATTCCCACTCCTCCGAGACCTCCCTGCGCCCTCTCCCGGCCCTCGCCTAGCGCTTCTCTCTCCCGGCCGCTCCCGTAGACTCCGCGCGTCCCCACCGACTGCGCCCCAGCCTCACACTCGGTCGCGACGGCGGGGAGCCTCGCGTCTAGGGGAAGCAGTGCGCTCACACCGCGGCCCAGGGAGCCTCGGCCGGTGGGGGAGGAGGAAGGAGCGCGACGGGACCGAGCCAGGGCGGGGGCCGCGAGTCCTCGCTCGCGGTGTCGCCAGCGGCGGGAGGTCGGGCCGGCGGCGAAACGGTCGAGCGGACCCGTGCGACGCCCTCGCCGGCGCAGCGGCCGGGTCCGAGGTGATGCCAAGATGATGCGCCGGTCGGGTGAGGCGAGCGATCGTCGACGCGAAGTGCATCTTCCTTGCCCTCATCCTGGGACTGTTCTGTCCGCGCAACCCGACCTCTGCCTCGGGGCTTCGATACGGGCGACGGGGTGCGACATGGTCAGCGAGCAGCACACGGGTCCGGCCCGGGGGCTGCCGGCGCGCAACTCTACTGAAAGGCGCTAGAGGACTCGAAGTCAAAGCTCCCTGGGCCGAGCCTGTCGTCGCGGTCCCCCTGACCATCTCCCCCTCCGCGCCCGCCGCGACGGCGGAGCCTCCCGGTCCGCCACCTGCCGCACGGGCCCCGGCGCCCGCCGCCGCCGCCGCACCACCCGCGCCCGTCGTCGCTCCTGTTGGCCTCGAGGCGACCTCTCGGGCCCTCGGGGCCGCGGCCGCCGCTCCACTTACCGTGTCGCCGGCAGCTCCCCGACCACCACTCACGAGTCCCTCACCCGCACCCGCAGAAGGACCGTCGGAAGTAGGAGTGTCGACACCGCCCGTTGCACGACCAGTAGGAGAGCCACCGGACGTTGGCGGTGGACGTTTGCCAGTGTTTGATAAAGTAACACTTAAACCGACACCGGCTGGACGACGACTCACGGTGTCACGAGGGGAAGAGCCGGTGGTACCTCCAAGACCCGAAGACCCGGAAACCGGCCCGGAAGACGCTGCAGACCCGGCGGCACCTGCACGACACGACGTGCCGGAGGTAGGAGTCGGAGACGTGGTAGAGCCACCTGGCCATGCACCCACAAGCGGTAAGCGACTTCATGGGGAGGTAGTACTGGCTCGCGTTCCGTCGTCGGTAGGACCGCGACGAGACCCGGCATCGAGAGCAGCACAGGCACCCCGGTGACGACCCTACCTTCCTCGGCCACGGGGGACTGCTCTCGAAGACGCCGTAGTGTCTCCTCCGTCCGATGCGACAGAAGAGGAGGGACACGAGAAAGATGGACGGATACCGTCAGTAGCACCAGTACATGACGGCGCACATACACCACCGCGCTTCGTGGTGCGCGTTGAACCTCCGCCCGCAGTTCGCGCTCGCGCCGTTCCGGAGTCTCCACCACGACGCGTAGGTGACAGCGCCGCGGTCGTGACCGAGTCGACTCTGGGTGACCCCCTACGTGTCGTGGTTCCCAGCGTGCAAGGCGTCGAGTGACAGCCACGCAGACGAGTTCAAGAGGGCGCTCTTCTTCCGCCGGTTCTGCGACCGGTAACAGCACCCGCAGAAACACGAGACGACCAAGGGGAAAAAGAAGCAGGACGGTGACCCACTCACTGGGGAGAGGGTGGTTGGAGATTGGAGGGAGCGACTCGGACACCGGCAGGGAAGGACCGTGGGTCTGAACCTACCGAGAAGGTTGACCTCTCACTGACCGGTGGACTTGTACCTTCCAAATGAATCATTGGACGGACCAGAGAATCCACGAACACGACGAAACACCCTCTTATTGTCCGAGAAGTACGAACGTCCTAAAACAGTCCTTGAGTGAAAAGACTGGGTGGAAGAAATGACGACAATCTTCGGGACCGGACCAAAATTCGAGGGCTGACAAGATTTATATTTCCTAGTTACCTTTAGACACATCCACAGAAGGGTATCATTCACCACTCGTCACATACACGAACAAATATATAGGGGGAGGGACATGGGGGTCGAAATTTACGGTTGTGGGTCTTCACCGCGGGTCCCACCTAACCGGACGTAAGTAAGAACCCGTCGTTAGGGTCCGGTCAGATATTACTTGTCGTTGTCTGTGGGTTTCGGTGGACGAAAGAGAGTTGACCATAAACACTTACGGGACCAGAGAGTGAAGACTTTAGAGAACCTCCGTACCCGTCCCCAACCTCCACCCATCGTCTCCCACATCGTCCCCAGAAATATCCGCACTCTTTCTTCATTTCCTGTACAATAGTATACCTTTCAATTATAACAAGTAACATCAAAGAATTTAAATGACTCAGGAAGTCGTGAAGGTCTTTTGAAACGATAAAGAAAGTGTCCGCGAGAACATCAGGACCCTCCATCCGTCGACAAGACTTCTTGAAGGAGGGTATGGAACTCCGGGGAGGACCTTCAGGACCCCGACTCAGTTATGTCCCTCCTCTTCCCCTTGTCGTAGAGACCCCTGTGTAAGTAATGTGAGTACCAACATTGAAGTCGTTCGGGTTCGGTCTTGGAGGGGAAAGAGTCCGGAACGAGGAAGGTACGAGACGTCGACACAGGTCTTTCCCTGTCATCGGGGGAGGACGAGGGAACGTCCGGGAGAGGAGTGTAGTCAATCTCACTAGAAATACGTAATATTTAATCTCACAGTAAGAGATGATTTTAGGGAGTTACGAAAAGATGACAGGACCTTTGTTTTAGGTTTGACAGGTAGTATCGGATACTATCTCACTGGAAGTTCAAATAATGACAGGTCTGGTTTTACTCGAGAATACATATAAATGTGACTCTGGTGTCCATGCATGGTCCTGATACTACCCATTTGGGTCTGTACGACAGGGGGCAGACGTTCCTTCCTAGACTCTCTACTCAGTGGAGGGGGGACTGGAGTACCGAAACAACGGGACTTGAAACGAGTGACACGTGTGTCCGGGAAGGCTGGGAGAAGACCCAGGAACTAGTACGGTCCGAGTATGGGAATGTGAACGAGAAGGGAAACACACCGAACGAAAGGGGTTTAGGAGGACCGATAGGGGGGTACAAAATCCAGAGTCTTATTTACAAGGGTGAAGTAATTCCGGAAAGAAGAAAAAAGAGTTAAAACGAATAGAAAGAGACATAAAAGAGGGAACCCGTGTTCAAAGAGAAGAAAGTAATCGAGGAATCGACATTAGTGTAAAGACACAACGAACTGAACCCCATACTAAGGGGGACGGTGGTGACTGGGTCTTCGAGACACTCCTTTCCGATACAGTCAATACATTAGTGGTTACGGGTCATGTCACGGACCGTGTCCCCCTTGTTACCTCCTCTTACCTTACCTGTTGTCCGAGACCACGGTCCGAGAAGAGAAATAATCGACACATTGACGATCGTTTAGGGACTTGGAGAGACGGAGACAAAAGAGTAGATATTTGATCCTTACCGTTTCTACTATTATTATGGGTGAACATGATGATACCACTATGAACTCACTCTATAATACGCACTTATATTGACCGTGTACCACTCACGTCACACCCGACAACGAAAACATCTTCTCCGAGTCATTTATGTTCTATTCCTTACTTATTTAGTGGTCGAACTTTTAGCAGAACGGCCTCCGACGACAGTCCCTTCTCTCTCCCTACCCACCTCGTCCTCCACCGTTTATCCGTTCTCTTTCAACCATACCGGGGGGAGAATCTTTGGGTGTTTGGGTCCCAAATCTTAGGAGGGTTCGGATGGTTGGTTTGGGGTCGACACTGGACAAGACCCACGGGAGTCGGAGGAGGGATGGGGAACCAAGTATGACCGGGGGACAGTCCTTACTAGCCCCACGTATATCTTACGGTGGAGGGAAATACAAGGAAATTGAAGAAAATTTTAAAAATCAATGTCTTCTTATTACGCGTCTATTCCTCTTTTATTATATTCACGGGTGCATAGACATTAGAGGGCATAACTTGTCTACTATTGTAAAATGGTATAAACGGAGTCTAGTGAAGGGGAGAGAGAAAAGTTTCTTTGTCTTGTTGGTGTTGATTCAAGGGAGGAGGACAGGGAAGGAGAGAGGGGTCTCCATTTAGATCACAAATAGTGAGGGTGTGTACAAATATGAGAATGGTATTTGTGGACTTAGGTATTGTTATTTGTTATAACAAGATACACAGGACGCCTGAATATATTCAACAGGGTCGACACGTGTAAGTAGAAGTCAAACGGAAAAAATGGGTTACAAAACGGTAACTCTAAATAGGTAAGACCAATAAAATCGTTGTTATATCATAAGACAAACTCACATAAGGTACCACACAACTGTCAGAGGATGACTCACAAGTCAAAAAGATTAAAAGGTGGCAATGTTAGTTGTGACGTTTTCCGATGATAAAAAACTCCAACTCTGGTGTAGACGGAGAAGATCCTTCAGTAGGGATTTAGAGGTACCGGAGAAGGGAACCGTACGTGACGAGAAGGAGTTAGGGAGTAGAGACGACAAGGAGTGTGGACCGTAGAGCTGGGTCCCTGATAGGAACGGAGAGGGAAGGACGATCAGACGTGACCCGTGGAGTGGTTCAAAACCTTGTTTCGGGTCCCGGTGACTACTTCGGTTTGACTCACCTTGGACCGTTATTACTCGTTCGTCCTGACTCCGGTTCGTTCCTTTGTCTCATAAGACTAGACGGTACTACACCGAATCTCCCGTCCTGTTGTCTTTCTTGTCCTCCTGTCTCGGACGTCATGTTCGTCCTCAGCAGACTCCCGACACGTCCTTCCTCTCCCGTTCGGAGGGGGAGATCCTCGAGACTCCGTCCGGACCTTCTTCCCTCCTTGTCCCTTGTAAGACTCGTTGTCGAAAACCCCACTTAGACCTTAGGTTCCCAGACGGTGCAAAACCATCCTTCACCGTTATATACGAACCCCTTCTTCCACAACCCTTGAATCTATTCCCCTGGTTTCTAACCTACACAAACGTTTTCATCCCACACTCCCATGTCAGAGGTTCCTTCTCCTACCTCCCTGTTTCTCTATTCTCCCCTACCCCTTCCTCCGAATCCCTCGTGGCTGAAACTTACTTGGTCTCCTACGTCTTTTCCCCCTCGGTTCTCTTCACCATGGAGGGAGGAATGACCGACACCAAGAGTGTGGTCCACACTCCTCGTCGTTTCTACCCTCCTAACTTTTTCTCATAACATACGGTCGTTCCCGGTGTCCGGTCCTTTACTTCCATGGGTCATCCCGGTGTTGTACCCTCAACAGTTCGTCTGGGTCCCACAAGAAATGGGTGTAGTGGTGTGTGTTTCGGTTCACCTTCGTCCTCGGGGTCCGTGTTGTCACTGTACCGGTCCCTCGTCGGGGTCTCTCATAGTTTTCGGAATCCTTCACCCGGGTCCCAAGGTCCCCCTTCAACCGTGTCTCCGGTAGATAGTGGATTTTACAAAATCAGTTCGATCTGGACGTCGTCTCTCTGTATGTCGGTTCCATACGATTCGACACTCCGGTGACCCTGGATTCACCGACCCGTCTTTTCTGACTCTGTGTCTGTGTCCCGTGGATTTCAGGACTCCCCGAGTCTCTCCCCGATCCCCGGTAAGGGGGGTACACACCCTGTCCGGTAGGGGAGACAGACACTGAAATAGACTTGTCACTGATGTAACCACTTATGTATACATTTCAGTAGCCAGACACAAGTATTTTACATGTGTGAAATATTTAGACTGACAGTCATAGAATACGGAATTACTCTCTCTTTCACTCTCCTTCTCTCCACCCTTCTCCGTCCTCCTCCGACACTCAATAGACTCCTTAACCACAGGTCCGACCTTTCGTGTGAAGTCGTCGGTCCGTGCCTCCCGTCTTAGTCACAAACGTAGAGTCTCAAACCGGTTCACGCCTCCCTGGGTAGAGGAGTCCGAAGGACTCCACCATGTTCCAGGTGTCTGTGTGCCTCTCTCCGTCACCCACATGACACCGTTCAGAAGTCCTTATTATAATGACACGGGACCGGGTTTTCGGACTTCTTCTCTGACTGTAACGTAGAGGATAGACACGGAAATACCGTAGACCGTGTATCATCCAGGAGTCAGTCGCTCACATCTCCCCTTCTCACCGTCTTAGGTCCCGGAGAAGTGAAGGACGGTACGGTTCCTAGACCCACTGTTTCGTATCGGGAGATAGAAATAATAATAGTAATAGTAATAGTAATAGTAATAGTAATAGTAATAGTAATGACACCGTTCTTGTGAATTGTACTCTCGATGGGAAAATTGTAAAGATTTGTACTTATAACAATTGAGACCCATGTTCAAACATGTCGCCTAGATGTCTTAAGTAAGTAGAACGAATTGATTTTGAAATACGGATAATTAATCGTTAAGGGGAAAAGGAGGGAGGGAGGTCGGGAACCGAGGGTGGTAAGGAGAAACTAAGAAACTTAAAATTGACAAAATCCTTGAAGTATCTTCACCTTAGTAAGTCAGGAAGACACTGACCGAATAAAGTGAATCATATTGTCGGAGGTATATTTCATCTAGGGGGGAGAATGATCGTTACGTAACCCCTACTGGGGGATAAATACACTGGGGTTTTAAAAATTTATATTGTCGATTATAAATAACGTACTAATAATACTTGTACATTACTCGATCTCTAAAATAAAAGGCGAAAATTTTTAGTACCTATCAAAGTTTATGTACTCATCTGTCACACTACCGGGGTCATGGATACTGGGTCGAAGTTGTACATAGTTGGGTTCCGACTAGAACCAAGTAAGGTCGAGGGTGGGCGAAAGGTGGTGACGAATAATAAAACTTCCTTTGGGTTCTATGGAATAGTCAAATAGACATTTAAGAAGTTATAAAAATCTTACTGAATTTTTTTTTGATGTTAGGTAATATTATGTATTTTTATGAACAAATTACCTATGGTTTACAAAAACACAAGTTTACATCGACTAACGGAGTATTTAAAAATCAAACAAACTTAATCCCAGAGTTTTATCATGTATATAATGTACGTCAACTAAACGGGGGTGTCGAAGAAATTAACTATTCTAATCGGAAAGGGGTGGAAAAGGGAAAATCGAATAAACCACTTCTTTCGTCTAACAAGTAGGGTTTCCTCAACGGGTGTCAAACCTCGAACGTAGGGGCACACGAGTCTACGAGTCAGTACAGGTTAAGAAACACTACCGAGGAAACAGGTACCTTAAAAGGTCCGTTCTTATGACCTCACCCATCGGTAAGGGAAGAGGTCTCCTAGAAGGGGTGGGTCCTTAGCTTGAGTCCAGAGAACGTAACGTCCGTCTAAGAAATGACAGACTCGGTGATCCCTTCAGGACGTAGGGATATCACGGTAAATTACACAGGATGACAAGGGTCACGTAGTATATTTAACCGAATTCGTCTAAGTTCGAGTCACAGAACTTGTTCTTAAGAAGAAAACATTACAATTCTAACTGGTCTCCAAATCTACGTCAGTCGAACTAAGTAGATGATATTTTATAGGGTAGTTGGAAATGGACAATCAAAATCGTCGGTAGCTGGTACCGGCCCTCGGTAACATAGTGACCCTGAATTTCACCACTATAGGTTTAAGACAGTAAGGAAGACGTAAACATCTGATTTTGAGATTTTTCTTAAGTGGTGATCGACAAACCAGTGAACTTTATCTCCGATATGTTCTTTTCGTCCTCTCGACGAGTTACGAGAGGTAATTGTTTTTTCAGTTAAAGGATCGTTACAAATGTTTTTCCTGGTTTTCTAAAAAATCATGACACTATTTCATTGAAAATTTAGACAGTGTGTAATATATACAGTGACAAACCCCCGATTGGTTATCCACGGGAAAGTTCAACTGAGTACTCTGAATACCGTATTGGGTCTCTCAGAACTTGAAAGACCAGACTACTCTACAAAGTCCGAGTCGAACATGAAAAAAACTGGACAGGGTAAAGAGATTTCTCCGGACCAGAGAAAATCACCTTTTACTAGCAAATTTCTGGTGTCAAACTCGAAAGTCTACAAGTAACTATAATTCGACCGGTGACTGAGTCATCTGTCTCGATCCTCTATGAAAAAACCTCCCACCCCCCTCCTTTTATATGGTGACTACCTCCTATCTGAGGACAATAACCCACTTATGTCTAGGAAGGAGACGGATCCCAGAACAGGAGACGGGTTGAGGACGACTATACAAACAGGGTTTGTAGACTACTCGACAATTAGTTAGGTGGAGTAAGAAATTTTGATCCTATGTCCCCGGTACATGAAAGAGGGGGTACGAGTAGAGATGGGACCAATAGTAACACTGAGGTGACATGACTCCGACTGGGTACGACTATGGGACACTGAGAGGGAGATGAAAAAGAGGGTCCCAGTACGGGACCGGATACATATGTGGGACTAGATATTCGGGGATTTAGGAGTAGTTTAGAGACGGTGAACTCAGGTGGACGAGTAAGACGAATGACTGGTCGGAACTGGTTCGGAAGTGGAGGGACGGGAAGTGGAACAGAAAACCAATCAATCCGGAGGTAAAGGTTGACCGTGGTATTAGGTAGTGAAGTGGGAGAGAACGGTAGGAATTGAAGGAACGGAGGTGGATGAAGACACTCGGGGTCTGGGACTTAGTCCAGTAAAGAGGTACACTATGTGTCTCCACACGACCGTTCACAAATTCTGACCGAGACTTTACCCCCGATTAAACATTGTAGACAGGTAAAGGTTCTACCTTTATAAGGGTGATACCAGTTAAAGTTTGATGGTTTCTCTATCGGTCGAACGTTTCAAGGACTTTTAAATAGTTAGTCGAGAACACTTGGTGTTGTTTGGTCACAGATTTGGTACAGGTTGAGAAACGCTGGGACACCTGATATTGGATGGTCCGAGGAGGTAGGTACCCTAAGAGGTCCGTTCTTATGACCTCACCCAACGGTAAAGGAAGAGGTCCCCTAGAAGGGCTGGGTCCCTAACTTGGGCCCAGAGGGCGGAACGTCCGTCTGCGAAATTGGAGACTCGGTGATCCCTTCGGGGTACACAGATTTATTCTTGTACAATTTTTTTTTTTTCTTTTCTTTTCTTTTTAGGATGAAAGGTAACTGTCCAGAGGAGGAGTCCCGTCAGGAGTCCTACAGGAATTTCAGGACGTCCAGGGACAGTTGAGACTTAGAGAGAGTTGGGAGAAAGGAAGGGTTTCCTAAAGGGAGACAGTCAATAACGAGTAGGGAGGAATTAAGGTGGAAAGGAGACGGACAAGTATGTCGTACATATACACAAGTGTCGAAGAATTTTTACTAAGTAGAAGTTGGAACATCGGGGAAGTGGGAGTGAGAGAGGGTGAAAGAGTGACATTAGAAAGGAGAAAAAGTGGAAGAACTTTAAAAGTGGAAGAACTTATAAGGAACGATGAATGAAGAAATTTTTTTTATTTTGTAAGACTATAATTAGAATTAGGATTTATAGTCTCGACTCAAATCTTGGGTTCGTGAGACCGGGAATCTCAGGAACAATGAAGGAGGGATCCAGTCTCTTGTCTCCAGTCCGACTTCGATCCCAATTCCTAGTCAACCCTAGTCGGTACAAAATTCGAAATTTAGAGTGGTTTACGGAGTCACGGACGAATGAGGGGAGTCCAACTCAAGGTCCAAGGGAAGACGGGGTCTATGACCGGTACTCCCGGGACTTGTAACGGTATCCTGTACTGGTGAAGGACAGACAGAACTAGGAGGGTTTCGGGATCTCGGGAACTCGGAGTAGGAGTACTCTATTGGAGACACAAGGACTCGGATGAAGACTGGGGTGAACTTGAGACGGGGTAGGACTAGATATACGGGTGTTTTTCCAGAAGAACTTATGATCTCATAAACGGACGGGAGGAAACGTCTACTACTGGGTCGTCTTGTAACCAGACCCGGGGACTTTTGGTCGTAACCCTGGACTATCCGTTACGTGGTAGATAAGTCACGACCCTGAGGACCTGTCTCATTGATGACAGACCTTTGGAAGAGAGGAGACCGTGTTCGTGACTAGACGAGGTTGAATACTTGGTAAACAGTCATGCTGGGTTCTTGATTTTCCAAGCACGAGTCTAATCCCAGTACAAGTCGAATCGTGTCCCGGTAAACCGACCCTGAAGTCGGAACCCGTAAACCTCGAACCTCACACTGAGGAGGTTCCGGTGTCTGGTCCTTTACTCAATTTTTCACTGTTCTCACTTTATTTCCCCTCTCTCTCTACAACCTCTCCACTCTTCCCTTCCCTCTTCTTGACTTCCCTTTACTCACCCCAGGTCACATCCTGTGACTTATCTAGATACTGAGTAGAGGGACGGAACCCGGGATGGTCCGTAGGAGACACCGAGATCCTTGACCGGGAGGGACGGTTAGGGATGTCGACGTCTTCCCATAGGTTCCAATCTGGTCATCAAGATCCGGTGGGGGGGTCTCAAGTTCCTAGGACTCCGTCTGTACCCTGTGTCTTCCTGAAGACTAGATAAGAAAAGGATAGAGTTTGGTCTATGGGTGGTCAATGGACAGTGGTACCTTTAACAGTTGTGTCCCTTAAGTTCTCTAAACCGAACTGTGTCGATCGGGGTGTCATGGGAGTTGAGGGACAGAAGTAGTAGGTAGACTCTAGACCTAGGATAAGTCCAATGGAGAAAGACTGTCGGAAGGTACCAACAAAGGCGAAGTTTTACCGGAATAGAGAATCGTAGAGACAGAGGGGAAGAGACAAGGTCGTCAAGATTGAAGAACCAACAGGAGGTTGAACAGTCCACGAGACGACGGAGCCCCGGAAACGTTTAGGGGAAAGGAGACAGACCTTAAAAGAAAGGAGTCCTTCTATGTGCTGAGTGAGGGAGTCTCTCAGAAGTCCAGAGTCGAGTTCACACGGAATACTCTCTCCGACTGGAAAATTTTATATCGTTTCTCCGGGTGACGAAGGTCGGAGAGGACCCCTTCCACTTCAACTTAAGACCTCTCATCTTCATGACTCACTCGTCGACTTTCTTGACCTTCTCGCTTTCCCTCAGATCCTGACCCTTAAGGAAAAGAGGATCCGTCACACACACACACACACACACACACACACACACACACACACACACACATATACACACGTATGCACGCGAGTCAGTACAGACCGACGGTCCAAGGAGACAGCTGTCTTAAAAGGTCCGTTCTTATGACCTCACCCTACGATAAAGGATGAGGTCTCCTATAAAGACTTGGTCCCTAGCTTGGGTGTAATGAACGCAGAGGACGTAACAATCCACCTAGGAGATGGTGACGTGGTGGACCGTTCAGGGAGGACCCTTCGTTCTCTCTGGACTTATAGACTCTCTTGTACCTTAAAATTGGGAATATAAAGTAAGACCGATCTCTTTTACCGACGGACCCTATCTTTTCAGTGATCAGCTCCTCCCTCACCCTTTCCCCTTTCCGACCGGACGTCGGACTATCAAGCAACAACCGACGTTCGATACTTGTTCCGACCACCGACTCTTAAGACTGTAAGACGGTTCTTGTTCAAGTGAAGACCACTACGGTTTTCTTACGACAATTAGTGTGTAAGGGGAGAACGGAAGTCGTGACAGTGAGGAGTCGTTCCGAACCGGTCTAACCGGTCGAGATCGTAGAGGACCCGGACCTGTAAAGAGAATGAATTCTCTCCCCTAACTGGACACTATTCCGACGTCTGAAAGGGTGTTTCGAGTGTCCGACAGGATCAAAGGGGTCATTACACGTCCGGTCCGACCGGGTTGGTTCGTACGGTCTCTCACCCCATTGAACGGGAGTGTCCGTTCCGGGACGGAGAGGACTAGTCACCTACAAGTCGTTGGACCTATAATCCAATCTAAGGACTATCTCCGTGGTTTATGTCTCTTATCTCCTTCCGTCCACCCTCGTTCGAGCTGCCTGTGTACGCTCGTGTTCCAGTTCCTCGTCTCTCTTCGTCGTTCTCGACACCAACGTCAGTAGAGGACGACGTAGGACTGGTGGAGCGGAGTATCCGTCCGGTTACACAGGCAAGGGTACGAGGTCGGACGGACGACTTACCTCTCTTTACTTGTACTTGTACGTGTAGACACGGGACGGAAAGGGTCGTCACCCGTCTTCTCAATTTTGTCACTGGTTCTCGATTAGGGACCTAATATCTAAACCCTGGTTAGTTCTCTCGAAACTTTTGTGTAGGTACGTTTCTCACAGAACCCAGTGTAGGAACATGAGTCTCGGACTCCGTCCCGAAGAATGCGTTCACTACTTGACTCCCTTCGAGAGACCACCATAGACCCTCCCTCCTTCCCTTCGTCCTATTCAGTCTTTTCTGGATTGGGGTCCTACACCAGAGTTTCAGACCGGAGCTGGACTGGGGTACCCCTCGGGACCTCGTTGTTCCTGTCGTCTCTTAACGTGGTGGACCTCTGTTCTTCCGACCGGACAAGGTAGGGTGAGTCAGACAGTGACCGACACCTGACGGTGGAACCACCCTTTCATAGTGGAGGGTCAACTTCGTCGAGAGTAACCAGTTCCCATTAAGAGGTTTCTTCCCCGTTAATATTCGATAATCGTCGGTTGTAAGTGTCGTAGACCCTCGACCCTCGTGGACCTGCCCCGTGATTATTGTAGTTGAAGTTTGGAAATTCCACTGAACTCGTCTCTGAACTTCCTGTCCTTCCTCTACCGGTCCACCGAAAGACCCCGAGGAGGGTCGTTGGGTGAGGTCATAAGAACGGATCTCTTAGGGTCCCTACCCCCTCGGACCACCCGACGGGAGATACCCCAGCGTGTCCCAGTCCGTACTGACTTCGCTGAATCGTCATCGTCGTCGTCGTCGGACTCTACGTCGTTCGTCCGTTGTCGGGTCTGAAAGACTTACAAGACCTACCAATACCCACGTGTCCTCGACTTGAGTTACACCATCCGGGGTGTCCGGTGGGGTTTCAGTATCCCTTCCGGTTGTTTACGGTGAATACACCTCCGACTTAGTTCCACGAGTTCCGTGTGTGTGAAGTCTTTGGTGACAGTCGAGCCGTCTGGGATCCTCACCTTAATTAGTGTCTGTACGAGGACCTCTCCGTCAAGATACGGACTCAGACTTCTTGACCTCTCTGGGTGACACCTCTTTTCTCCTTCCGGTAGAAGGTCGGGTCCGGTAGACATACTTTCTGGTCTCCGTCCCTACCCGGACGACGAACACCTCATCGACGACCCTCCATAATTCACTAGGAAACACTTCGGACTGGAGGTCCTGGGGACCTTCTGGTCCCCTTCAAAAAAGGGAAAAAAAAAAAAAAAAAGGAACTTTTTGTTAAGAGACTAAAAAAAAGAAAAAAAAATTAAAAATAAAAATGAAATAAAACGAAATGTTATGACATAACCAAAACGGTATGTAACTATACTTGGTCGGAGTCCACATGTATTCAAGGGTTAGGACTTGGGGGGAGGGTGGAGGGTGGGGTATAGTATAGAGACCTAGTTAGGGGCAATGTACTACAGTACTCTTCTGGTTCGTGAAATCTCGATCTAACTGAGTCCAAGTTTAGGACTGGGAAGGTGAACAGGAGACCTCCATTAATCTTAGAAACGTTTCATCCTACGATTACGGTACTCTTAATTTACTCTTCACGACGTATGTCCCGGGTCGTGCGTCGGATCATCCATGATTTGTGAGTCTTTCGTTCGTACTCGAGGGTACAGGAAGAAACAGTGAAATCTCCGATGGATGTAGATGGGTTTGTCGTGAATGAGTGAGTGAAATGTTGGGGACGAGACCTAATCCGTGAACACAATCTCCGACCCTACTTTTCTTAGGATGTCGACGGTAGTTCTTTGCATCTCAGATCCTCTTATCTGTCTCGTCATTGATTAAAATAAGGAATTTTACGTCCGCACGTATTTCCCCGTGGATTGAGTCCAAACCAGTCCCTCCTGTGGACTAGACCCGACCTCCCTACCCACCCTCCTCCGTCTTTAGTGGAACCCTCTTCAAACTTAGTACGTTCTTACGTCTTCCTTAGGTCGGGGACACCCTTCTGTACGAACACCGAAACACGCCGGTTAAACCCTTCCTCCATTCTATTTAAGTCGTACCCTCAGATTTTTCTGAACTTACTTTGTGTTCTTTAAAACCCAAATAAGGAGTCTCGGTATCCTTCGGCGATTGCCAAAAGTCTTCCCTTTCCTCTCTTTGAAAAAAGAAAAAATGTCATTCAGAGGTCGTCGACACACGTCTCATCTCCTCTGTTCCCTGGTGACCCCCGACAGTGTCGGTTCACTTATGTTACTCTACGGTCTCATTCGTTTCCGAAGTCCTTACTCCATTTCCCTCCCTGGGGGGATCTCTCTTTTTACTTACATGGTCTGTACCACTGTATTTCCCATCTTTTCTCCCTTAGTAAGTCATTTGAGTCGTTCACAACCCATGGATGACACACAAGTCACATGAGTACTCCAGAAGACCCGTTACCCTTACGTAACGGTTCTTTTGTCTGTGATCAGGACGGGGGTGTCTGAGGATGACGTCCCTCTTTCTACCACCTGTTTTACTTCTTATTGAGTTTATTATGTTCTATTCCACTATTCCCGGTGTCTGTATCAACTCCCTCTACTCCTCATACCCCACCCCCTGTGACGGTAAAAAATAACTTCAACTAAATGTTATAGTACAATAAAAATCCACATGTCGTTTCTAAAAACAGTCTATTAAAAGGAAATATCCAATAATGCTATATGATTTATATCAGGTAACACGATATGTCATTGAACGAATAGATAAAATACATACGACGACGACGACGACGATTCAGCGAAGTCAGCACAGGCTGAGACACGCTGGGGTATCTGTCGTCGGGTGGTCCGAGGGGGCAGGGACCTTAAGAGATCCGTTCTTATAACCTCACCCAACGGTAAAGGAAGAGGTTACGTACTTTCACTTTTCAGTTTCACTTCAATGAGTCAGCACAGGCTGAGAAGCGCTGGGGTACCTGACGTCGGGTGGTCCGAGGAGGAGGTAGGTACCCTAAAAGGTCCGTTCTCATGACCTTACCCCACGGTAAGGGAAGAGGTTAAAATACATATCATCAAAAAATAAAAATTAGAGTGTGAGGGTTAAACAGGGAGAGAGGAAGAGGGGAAACCATTGATATTCAAACGAAAAGATACAGACACTTAGACAAAGACAAAATATGTATCTAAGTAAGTATAGTAAAAAATCTAAGGTGTACTTTCAGTCCGTTACCGTAGGGTGAGGTCATAAGAGCGGACCTCCTAGGGTACCTGCCTCCTCGGACCACCCGACGCCAGGTACTCATGCGATCCTCAGCCTGTGCTGACTCGCTGAAGTGAAAGTGAAGAGTGAAAGTACATAACCTCTTCCTTTACCGTTGGATGAGGTCACAAGAGCGGACCTCTTAGGGTCCCTGCCCCCTCGGACCACCCGACGGCAGATACCCCAGTGTGTCTCAGCCTGTACTGACTTCACTGAATCGTCGTCGTCGGACCTTGAAGTGAATCATACTATTAGAGGTCCAGGTAGGTACAACGACGTTCACTGTCATAAAGTAAGAAAAATACCGACTTATTATAAGGTGACAAACGTGTACGGTGCAAAAGAAGTTGGTCAGTAGACAGCTACCTGGGAACCCAACAAAGGTCCGTGTGACGTTAAAATTTACCCTCCAGTCTGTCTGGAGTGACGTTTCTACTTCTGTCCTCGGTACACTTAAAGACCCCCTGTCGTTTAAGTTTCCGGGTTCCACCCTTATACAGAAGGTTCTTCGTTTTCCTTCCGTCACTCCGACCTTCTCCCTCATCCTCTCTCACAGTTCCCCTAATCCCCTGACGTACAACTCGATCCATCAGTATCTAAAAATACACGCCCTCTTACCTTTGGGAATCTCCCAAAACTCGGATTCCTCACTGTTTAGACAAATATAAAAATTCCCTAACAAGGTCGACGGTCCAACTCCCATCTAAAGTCCGACGTTCTCATGTTTGTTCTCTGTCACCCCTCCGACGACTTAATAAGTTCCTCGCTCTACTACCACAGAGTCTGTCCCATCCTCCCGTGTCCCACCTTCCATCACCAACTCAAAGTTGAAGTAGAGGAAGACAAGACGGGAGTTAGTGAGCTACAATAGGTGTGATCGGAACAGCAACGAGACGTCTGTATGGTCCCGGTGGAGTCACGGAAACGTAAACGACAAAGGAGATAGACCTTACGAAAGGGACTCGACAGATGTACCGAATAAGTAGAGAATGAGTTTACAGTGTAGGAATCATCCGGAAGAGACCGGTGAAATAGGTTTTAAATATGACGATGGGGGTCGGTGTACGTGTGTGTGTGTGTATTTGTGTGTGATCGATAGAAACGACGAAAAAGATTAATCGTACAGAATAATATACTGTACGAACATAAAAGGAACAAATAGCATAAATAATGACCAGAACGGAATACTTTACATTCGAAACACTCCCGGTCTATTCACACTCTACGTTCATCCGTAGGTCATCTCTACAGACCCCTCTTCCGTTACCGTGGGGTGAGGTCATGAGAACGGACCTTTTAGGGTACCTACCTCCTCGGACCTTCCGACGTCAGGTACCTCAGCGACCCCCAGCCTGTGCTGACTCGTTGAAGTGAAAGTGAAAAGTGAAAGTACGTAACCTCTTCCTTTACCGTTGGGTGCGGTCACAAGAACGGACCTCTTAGGGTCCCTGCCCCCTCGGACCACCAGATACCCCTACGTGTCTCAGTCTGTGCTGACTTCGTTGAATCGTCGTCGTCGTCGTCTCTACAGACTCTCCATTAACCTAACTACTCAGATCTTAAACCCTCTTATCTGACTCGACCTCTATCTTGACACCCTCAACCGGTTTTCAGTCACTTGGACCAACTTTGACACTACTCTTACGTTTTTCTTCTCTAATGTTCTGAGAAGAACGTTCCCGTGACGATGTGTTTCGTCACCCCTGTACTTTTTTTCCCCCGTTTCCGTTAACTATACCTTATCTTTTAGGTTCTCTTGTCACGGGATCTTCGGGGTCCACTCTACTCTTCACAGGTCCTACCTACTCTCGTTATAGACGTCCATCCCCAGGTTCCACCTCATCCCGTCATCCCGTTTCGTCACCTCACTTTTCGTCCACCACCTCTCCTCTGTCGGACACACCTATCTTTCCCACCCCTCTTAATTCATTGTCGGTCTCTTAGTCGTTTCTCACACGTCGACACTATCTCCGTTCGAGTGTTCACTGACAACCCAGTTCTCGAGGTGTTGTGTTCATCCCTACACTTGGAACCCACCCTTCTCTCTGAGGAAAGAATTGTTCTTCCTTCTCTCCACTTCTTCCAAACTCACTCACAGGTTGAAGAAACAGAACAAGAGAACAATAAAAGTTTCAAATTTCAAAAATAAAACATAATCCTATATAGGTTAATTGTTACAACATCATCAAAGTCTACTTCTCACTTCCCTGAGTCGGCATGGATATGTACATAAAGAAACAGAATAAAAGAGACGTTTTGTCCTTCATTCTAGTCGACGAGACCTCTTCCACATCGTCGTCTTCTGACGAACCCGACACCTCTCCCAATTTTTGAGTTTCCACCTCCTTAGTACCCTCTGACCCAACTCCTACCCGTCGTTCTAACGACCTTCGGTCCTGTGTCTCGACTCCAGCCTCTGGGATTCGTACAAGTCTCTCCCCCACTTAGAGAGGTCTCAATCCTAGACCGACTTATTTATGTTGGGTCAAGTCTTCCTGCACCCGTACGTTCCTGACTCCTTTCTTGTCGGCCTGACGTTCTCTTGTCTTCAGAGTCAATTCGTCTCTATTATCCTCTTTAGGTTCCCCGACCGTCCAGTTTCATGTCTATTGTTTCTCCCTCTCTCTCCCATCTTTTGACGTCAGTCGTCACCTTATATTCAACTTCACTTCTTTACTTTACGAGTCGGAATACAGAATTTTCCTAGAGGGGTCGACGACACACTTCTTGTCCCATGATACCCCCAGTGTCCCTGTCCTCGTCCCTCGGGTGAACCTCCCGTAACATTCATATACTACTATCACGGTCCCATTATTGTCCCCTACCACGTGTCACCCCCTAAGTCCTGGTTGTCCTCAACCCCTACCTACCCTAAGTGTCACACTATCTTTCTCTCCCCAGTCTTACACACCTCGTGGACACTACACGGTTCGTACCACAACCCTCGAGTGGTAAATTCTTAGTTTATCTACCCTTCGGTCATCAATGGACATCACGAGAACCGTGAATCTTCACTTATCTATACGATCCCCTCCTCCCTAATGTTGATTGAGACGACCCAACCCTCTCCCACCACACTCCTTCCGAAGGTCCTCCTCTACGGTGACCTCGGTCGTGATGGTCCACCTCCTTTCTCCTTCATGTAAGGTCCTACTGACACACGTTTTCACGTCTCTATTCTGATCCCTCGGGCGACACCGGTCTCCCGTCGTTCTTCAGTCACACCGATAAATCGACTACACGTCCTTCCACCTTCTCTTTATCCTTAGTGTTCTCTTTCTTGTTCCCTCAACACGACCCACGGACCTACCGTCCTACGACTCCCTCCCTCAGGGTACTCGTGGACAAAGGTCACTGTTAACGGTTCTACTCAATCGTGTCGACCCAATATACGTACGTTCTTTGTGACACCTGTCACACCCCTCACCCTCTCCCTTAGTCGAGTCCCGTCTCTTCCCCCGACGGTCCATGCCTCTCTGTCTCCGGAACGCAATCTTGGGGACACCTGGGTGACTCCGAAAGGACAGTGACCCGAAGGTCCTGACCGTTTCCGAACACGACCCGTCGACCTCTACTCACTCTTCCGTTCTCTCCGTTTTATTTACCAGTCGGATTCTCCGGTATTGAGTCTCACCGACCTCCTCCTCTTTCAACCCTCACCGACTCTTCCCCGGACAGCTGACTACGGGGGTGTGGGTCCGTCTTGACATCCCTATTACGTTCACTCGTGGGGACCCTCAGAGTCCTGTCAATGGATGGAACAGGTACCGTTTCCCCTCCCTTCACAGGTGTGCGGGGGGACAGGGGACTGGGTCCTTAGGAACTTTCTCCGACACCCGTCTACTCTCTTCCAACCCCGTCCGTCCGTCGTTTCTCATTCCGTCCCCCGTTCTTCCGTATACCCCACCTCCCGACGTGAGACACGTCTCCATCCACACTTCGAGTCATGACGGTACACTTCCCTCGTCTCACTTTAGAGACCCCTCGAGGACGGACACCTTCGACCTCGGGTTCTGTATCTACAGACATAAAATGTACGTTCTACAGACACGTGTTTACTTTGTTTAACTGTCGTTTACTTTGTTTTAACACCTCCGACGGTAGTCACGGGGTGGGACGGGGGGCATATACCCAGTGAAAGATGGGGTCGTCGACGGAGGTAGAGAAACGGGAGCTGAAAGAGACTGGTCGTTTTAGGAGTAACAGGTGGGTGTGTCTTCTGTCCTGATACCTTTTAATTGTGGGACTCCCTCGTCGGGTTTGTGACTGACTACCCTTACCCTCATATCTATGGAGTGGAGGGAGTGGGGTGACCACGCTGTTGATGTCAGGGGGTCTCGAGGGTCACTCTAACGTGGGACCACCGGGTATCGTCACTGATTGACCAATTGAGAGGAAAGTAACCGAAGGAAGAGAAGGGAGAAAAATAGTGTACAGTGATGACCACAAAGTAAGTGGAAAGTTCATTTGTTCAACATAAACTTAGGAACAGAGTCCAGACGAAGACCCTCCTGGTTTCATTCTGTCTTTGGAGTCGTTCTGTGTCATCCTTTTTGCACCCCGACTTTCCGACTCAAACTTGGGGTCGAGGAAACACACATTCCTTAAGGCTCGACCGTCGTTCGAAGGTGTATCCAACCAATTCGTATTTAATCTTAAGATTAAGAATTTTTGTTCCGGGTCCGGTGTGATGTCTATACGGTACAAGGGGTGTTTTAAGTTTAGTTTTGGTGTAACTATTGTTTCGGGGAACCGACCAAAAACCGAATGACGACTTTCGTATCAGGGGACTAAACAGTAGGACCCGATTTATATTTTCTTAAGATCGGACTCAGTCTTTCAATAAAAGTCGTGAGCCAGAATGAAACGTCGGTAACTTCCTACGACAAGTCTTCCGACAGAAAGACCTCCGACTCCAGTTGGGACCACCGGGGACCTAAGGTCCCTGTTGACGGGCTATGAAGAGGGTTCCCTTTAATAGAGGATTTGTGTAAGACTGACTACGGGGTCGGAGGGGGTTTGGGTGGTTTAGAGTCGAAGACAAAGACCGGTGATAGGTCTCGACTCTTGCCTCAGGGAAGTCCTGACTCCAGAGGAGAGAGTTTTTCGGTGTTTCTATACCTTCCCCCTCCACTTATCTGAGGTCATAATCATGTTTGGACGATTCAGAATGTGGGACTTTAAATACTAAGTAGTTTTTTAGGGAAAGTCTCTTTGTAACGATACATATAAAGTGTCTTTTCCTTTCACTTTGAATCTACCGGTTTATTGAACGACTTCCGACGTACTGGTCTCAAACTTTTAGGACACGGTACGTCATGATGGACTGTAAGGAGAAAGAGGCGGAGAATCGTGGTCCTTAGGGTGGTTCACCCTCCACCCACTATATGTTCTCGGGTGTCCAGTTTCTCCCTGGGTACCACGGAGACGAGGGAGTCATGTCCGGGAACGAGAATAAAGAAACTCCTGTTCTTTTGTTTCGTACAAAGTACTAAACAGTTCCTGGTGATGGGAACGAGACGAGTGGGACCGTCTGTGAACTCCGAAAACGGACCCTACCCTGTGAGAACGGTGGATAGGAACTGGGGACGACGATAACGACACCTCCTACTACTCCCACTGTTTCACCGGACACGAAGGACTTACTACAGAAACGCGAAACAATCAACGGGAACCTCCATACTGAGGAATTCCAGGTACCACCCCTTTCGTCCCCTCTCCAAACACCCCTTCTCCCAGAAAGACCGTGTTGAGTCTGAAGGTCACGGGGGTGAGGGAGGACAGTCCGTGAGACGAGGGAAAATTTCGGTAGGGTCTTCGGAAGGGACTGGTGAAGGGTGAAGGTGACCCTGTCGAGGTAATAGGACGTAAGACCGTCGGGTACCCGTAACGTAAACAAGTCAGCGATTCAGCAAAGACTGAGAACCGTTGGGGTACCTGACGTCGTGTGGTCTACAAACGAGTTTAAACAGGGGACTCACCGACTACGATAGATTAGTAGAGTAGGAGACGGTGGAGGAAAAGGAAAACGGATGTTAGAAAGGGTCGTAGTCCAGAAGGGGTTACTACAAGAAGTGTAGTCCACCGGTTTCGTAACCTCGAAGTCAAAGTCGTAGTCAGGAAGGTTACTTATAAGTCCTGACTAAAGGAAATCCTACCGGACGAAACTAGAGAAACGTCAGGTTACCCTGAGAGTTCTCAGAAGAGGTTGTGGTGTCAACCTTTCGAAGAAAGCTTCGAAGAAGTCGCGAGTCGGAAGAAATACCAGGTTGAGAGTGTAGGTATGTACTGATGACTTTTTATAGTATCGAAACTGATATGACTGGAAACAGTTGTTTTCACTACAGAGACGAAGAATTACACGACAGATCCAAACAGTATCGAAAGGAAGGTTCCTCACAGAAAATTAAAGTACCGAAGTCAGTGACAGGTGTCACTAAACCCGTAACACAAATAACTCCGAATTAAGATCCAAGATAGAAAACGGACAAGTTTTTATAGGTATAGAGGATTGATAGGTGTTTTATTTTCGTACTGAAAGGTCGTAAATTCCGGGAAGTGGTAGACAGGGTTTACTTCAAAAGACTCGTATAGGATAACCTGTAAGGGGACGGGTTTGAACAATAGGAGAACGGATGGAGAGGTAAGGTGAGGACTATTGGAGATGGGGAGGAGTAGGACGGACCGAGGACAGATAGGACTCTGAAACCTTCGGGGGGTGGGGTTATATGACCCGTGGTGGTAGTAGGGTAGAAGAAAGAGTACTATAAACTAGGCGAAACGATGACTCTCTCGTCCTGGAGTCCATAAACTCCTCTCAGGTCCTGTCACGGACCGTACCTCGTTCGGAACCAGTTGTAAATTAAGTCCTCAGAAATGGGAAGAATATTTCGATCCCTGATGAACCCGTAGACTGTTTCACATACCTCGGAATTAGTCTTAATGAGAAAGTTTACGTATTTTATTTTATGTTTCCTAATGTCTACCTTAGTCAAAGTAACTAAAAATTAACTTTAAACACTAAATCATAATTTACATGAAGGTGTACTTCCGAAATTTATTGTCCTAGGTGACCACACAAGATCACTGGTAAAGGTTTATCCCTCTTCGTATCTGTTATAAAGTTTTGTAGAGGTGGTTGACGATTATAATACATCTTTTGACTGTTATAACGTGGCAAAACATCGACGTCAAACCTCGATGTTGTGTCACTAAAGTTACAGTAAAACAGATTAAGATGAGTCCAAACAACGAATGTGAACGTCCTTTACGAACTAAAGTCCATTTACACTCATTTTGACTTCTACCAACAAAAAGAAGTAGTTTCAAGTACCTGTGAGAACTTAATATAGTCCTTGAGTAACTCCTCTCTATAGAACTATCGGGGATCGACTACTTACCAGTCTCGGGTCCTTTCCACGACACTCTCCCCCTCATCACACCTCTCCCCGACGGACACCTCTCCCCGACGTGGTCCCCGTCGGACCCCGAGGGACCCCGAGGGAGAAGGACTCGTAGATTGGTCGGACCCAGAGACGAAGGGTGTCCGAGGGACAAAGGTGTCGACTTCGGGAGTCTCCCGCAGAAGTTCCAATAGAAGACCGACCCGATGAAGTTGTCAACACACTTAGGTGAGTAGATGGGGACGAGGTCGTTCCTCAAGTTCGCACGGAAGAAGGCGGAGGACGCGACGGTCACGGTCGTATCAGCGGTCGCGGCGGCGGGTGAGACCTCATAGATGTCAGCGTTGACCGTTCGAAGTTTACCGTCGGGTGTGGGTCTGACGTGAGGACCGGGTCCACGGTATGGGTGGTCCCGGGGTGTCCGGAAGTGACACGGGAGTCGGGGACCGAGGGACCCACGTGGGTTTCGTGTCTGAGGTCGACAGGGGACAGCTTTCTACGGGACGTGGAAGGCACTCACCTCCGAAGAGGTCGGTAAGGTCTCTGGACGATGGGTCGACGTACGGTTTCAGAGGTCGGGCAGCGTTTTCTAGGTGTGGTCTCTCCGGTGCACGCGGGACGTGAGTCTCCACCTTCACCACAAGAATCCATAGGGGGTGCTACGTCGACTCCCATGATGGACGGTCCGAATATTTGACCTCCTGATGTCGGTAGAGGTTCTCTGACTATAAATTCCTGGAACTCAATCCGGTTCCTCATACGACCCCACCGCCCTTCCCATACCTCTTCCTCTGACAGAAACAAGTTCTCCGACCACTCTTAGTCTCTGGGTCTTTGATTAGTCGTAGTCAAAACCGTTGACGAGAGGTCGTAGACACTCCTTGACTCTACCCAACTCCCAAAACTTTCAATACCCGAGGGGTAGGACCTGTGTCTGCGGGGGTCGGGGAGGAAAGTTCTCTCCCCGATGTCCGAGGAACTCCGGTAAACGAAGGTTAGGGACGAACTCTTTGTGACGGGGTAGATACGACACTTAGGACCCATCCACCGGGGTTCATATCGGTCCGTCGGGACAGGGAGGAGAACCCCTCCTTTCCTGTGTCTCCGGAACGGACCGACAAGGGTTACGGAGGGGAGGTCCTTTCCAGGGACCCCGGTTCCTAAGAGTTACCTGTGTTAAAGAGGAATCACGTCTGACCTCTTTAGGTCACTCGCACGGTAACGGTGGCCGTATGAAACCACCGTCTTATTTACTGACAGGATCTTCGGATAACATATTGGACGTCCGGTGAGACGGGATGTCTCCGAGACGGAATGGGGAGTAAAACAGAAGGTTTCCCGGAACGACAAATGTGAGACATATATCGAGGAATACGGACACGGGTAGTGAAGAACGACCCTAGATCTTGGTAGTTTACCCCTCTCGAAACAGTAAAAATCTGTATAAATAACCAGTCCCATGAAGATAAAAGAGGTTTGACACGTTTGACAAGGAGAAATCGAATGTTGGGTATTTCTTGAGGAAAAACATGATTTTCGGGTGTTGTCCTATTTAACTCAATAGGACACTAGACACAAGTGAAAAATCAAAGTCGGATTGACAGAGAAATTGACTACCGATGAGAGGAAACCCTGACTACTGGTTAGTCGTACTGGCTTTCTAACCCTTAAAACAACCGAGAATTTTGAGCGTATTAATCAGAAACTTTCGTTTGTTTCAAATTAAAAAAGTCAGAGTGGTCTACGTAGACACTATGAGAGTCCCGGAGTCAGACCTTCCACCGGTAGTCATTTTACCCACTTTGTAATGAAATGTACTTTTTTATATGTTGGGGTTCATCTGCACACATGTACCACTCACTCTTTTGTGGATGGACCTTGGTACGAATAATCGCGACTACCAAGTTGTTTGGTAGGTTTTAAACAATATAAGGGTTTTCCGATATCCATCAAGTCAGAAGTCGATCTATTATGGTTGGTGTGTATAGGTTGGTCGTTTCCTTACTACTACCATCGGGTCACCTGGAAACCTTCCTCTTGACGATCTATTGTGGGACCCCACAGACCTCACCTACACAAGACTTTGTCCTTCTTGGTTGACGACCCCGGTTGTACCTGGTCATAAAAGTTGGTCTTCGAAGGACATCATCCCTCTATCAGACAACTTTTTCAGTGGTGTTTAAGTTTGAGGAGTAGGGTTATAATGTTTCATTTTTCTGTCGGTTATAGTAGACCCGAGTCCTCGTCTTTAAAGCGGGACACCTAGATCGTTCATGACCTGAAAGTCCGGACCGTAGGGGGTTCCGTGTCCTCCTCGTCAATTTCCGTCTATGACCCTCGTACAACGTATGTAGTTTCTCCCGGGGTAGAACGTCGTGTAACCGACGGGATTGTGACCCTTGTGACCGTGTCGGGGGTCTTAGAAGAGTGTCTCCACCCCGGTAGACAGTTTCGTTCTTCCGTCTGGGAATACAGTTACATAACTTGTAACCCGAAGGCTCGTCCTCTCAAGTTGTCGTCCCCTCCCAGAGAATCTCCCAAGGGTGTACGGTTCCGTCAACTCGGGTGTCCTCCAGGTATCACCCCTGTTCCCTATTTACACCTCTCTATCGAAAGTAGTCTTCCTAAATTCACCACCCCCTTCCCCCGTCCCCAACGAGGGACAGGACCTACTGTCACCTACATCTCTGTCCACCCCAGTCGTCGAACGGGTCATGAAAGACATCCGAACTACTGGTTAGTTGTTTTGTATAGACTGGAAATTCGGAGTCGAAGTCAGAGGACGTGTACCCCGGGAGTCGTGTTTCGACCGTCGGAGAATACGGGAGGTATGGTCCCTTGTTCGGAAGTCCTCTCCCCCCACCCCGATGTCTCAGGGATCTCTCCGACATGGTGTCGTTCCCGTAGGTCACTGGGTCAAGATTTGTAGTTATTTCGTGACTCAACGACTGAAACAAGAGTCCTGTACCGTTTCTCAGGACCTTATCGGTTCTCCTTACCTCCCTCATCATTGTCGGAAAGATTTCCTTCCTCGGAGAACGTTCACCAAAACCCTGTAGACCTTCTTCACGTAAGTGACGTGGTGAAAGACCCAGAAGTCCACGGGGTCGGGTCAGGTGTTGACTCCCTCATCTCTTCTGAGAGAGTCACGGGTACTTTTACCCTGATTCACAAGGAAATGTGTTAGGAGTTCTCTACCTCACTTCGGACTTCCTCAGTACTCAGTCTTCCTACGAGGACACCCTAAACTGTCTCTGTCTTCGTTCGGAGGTTCCCGTGACTATAAACGGGTTAAGGTGGTGGGTGGGGTGGGGGCGGGGGACGGTTAAGGAATCTTTCGACGTAAGGGCGAAGGTTCCAGGGTCGAGGTCAGGTAGGAGGGAAAAGTCGACCCGAGATCGGTGGGTAGAACGAAAGAAGGGTGTCAGAGGTCCTGGAGACAGGGTCGTAGCGGGTCCGGACGAAAACGTTAAGTGGACCCCGGAAAGTAAAGGGGTCAGAGGAGGGACAGACAGAGACGGTGTCAGGTGTGACCACCGGTGAGGGACAAAGGACTTTATAAGGAGGGGGACGGACTAGGTGTGGGGACCCTAGAAGACCAGGGGACTAGTGTAAGAGAGGTGAGAGAGAGACGGAGGACACGTCCACGGAGATACCAGAAGTCACAGGGGTTCCAAGAAAAGAATAGAGTTGAACGGTGGGTCAGAGTCGGTGAGGTTTAGTAGTATTACTGGTGAACATGTATTTACCCAGGGTTTATAGACAGAGATCGAGGTTTACACACACTAGTGGGAGGGGACCTACTGGAGTCTGTGGAGTTTATGTTCGGGAGGTCGGAGGAGGTTTCAGTACAGGAGATGAAGAACGTCCGTACTGTTTGGGTGACTACGACTTCGAAGTCCGAGAGTCTCCGAGACCCGGACGGACGGGAAAGACGAACGGTAATAGAAGGGTTCTGGAGGAAGGTTCTGGGGACCGAGTCTTAATTCGGGACTCACCGGGAGTCGGAGAGACCATCAAGTGTAGTTCCAGTAGGTCCGAATCTCAAGTGGTTATCTTAGGTATAGAAGTAGGTGATACTCCTTCACCCAACAGACTGGGGTCCGATGAGTTCTGATCCACACTCGTAAGTAATTTAGGACCTAGCTACCTCAACGGGGTAATGGGAAAGGACGGTGTGACGAGGTCACGGGTGGACTACCGACCGGTTGTAGTGACAGAAACATTCTGGGAGGGATGTCGGTCAAGATGGTCAGGAGTTCCTCGATCTCGGACGTAGGAAGAGGTCGGTCTCTCGGTCGATGTGGGACAAGAAGACTTCTTTCTTCAGAGGGCGAGGCGTACGGGACGACGGGTCCGGGGCGGACTTCGGGGTGAGACGTTCGGCGAGTGTAGTGGTGGTGGTCGTGATGTTCGGTCAGGGAATCAGGGAGACCAAGGTCCGCGACTGTCCAGGACCCCTTTCAAAAACCTGGAGTCACTGAACAGTCTTGAGTTGAGGAGACACGGGAGGACTGGGGCAAAGATAAGGGTAGGACAGTATGGGGGTCCCCCAATGTACAAGTGACAGGTGAACCTTTTCTTAAAGGAAAAAAAAGAAGAAGAACGTCGAGGTTACTTCGTGTTTTGGTCTACGAATATTTCCGATTTGGGCAGGGTATCGGAGAGTCGAGTCTTATCGAGAGATCTCTCGGGTCACCTAGGTCCACCACGACCCCTACCATTGAAACCCTTCTCCCCGACGTGAGTCGAGAGGACTTCCAGATCCGACAGTGAAGAAGGGAAGGGGTAGGTTGTGAAACTCCCTCGTCCCTTTGTTTCTTTGACAACTTGTTCTGGGACCGGATGTAAGAGTTTAACGAGAACAGATCTCTTTTTACTTCGTCCTTAACGTCCCACTTGAACCTTGGTTCTTCTTTATATCCTTGACCCTGGTGTTGTCCGACTCGAAAATCTCGGTCCTCGATCTTCCTTCCTGTGTAACCTTCTCCTGAAGTGGGTGCTGTAAACACCTATAAGGAAGGTCCTCAAACTGTAAGTACACTGAGGTAGTATGACAAGCGTAGGTGGAAGAAGACAGGACGGTCTTTGGTGTCCTGAGAGTCGAAGGTAAGGTCTCTGTTCGGTGTTTCCGATACCAAGTGACCGGTCGGATACCTAGCTGATTAATCTTCAGTCCAGACTTGTAGACCCGTCCGTCTATCCGTACTCTACTTCGTGTATCATGTTTTGTGTCGACGGACCCCTGGTCACAGACACTCATCTCATTAAGAGGACCTACCCCCTCCCCACTTCGTCTATTGCTTTCTGTATTCGCGGGACCTATACAACTTTTACATCGACGTTCATTATTCCTTCGACGAATTTGTGACCAATAACAAAAAGAGTGAAGTGTTGCCTACTTGATCCAGTAAAGACCATAACAGTCAGTGTATGGGTTCGGGAAGGATAGAAACGAAGTGTTAGAAACGACACAACCAAAAATAGGAGGAACAGTGGAGTGGTACTAGTTACCATGGTATCAAGTGTGAGTATAAGTTCGGTCTTTTTTTTCTCTTCCCAGACCCGATACCGTAGACGGAGAAAAATAGTCGTATCATTTTCAAAAGGGGTTTGGTGGGAAGGGGTCGAATGGAGGTCTTCGCCTACAGTACTGGTGGGACGTTCCCTCTGCCCATTGTATTTTTTGTTCGGCCTCACTATCCAGACGTTTCACCCGGTTTAAATCGGATGGTGGACTCAGACATATTTCTGATACTTGATTCTTACCCAAAATGTAAAAATTTACCGACTCCCACTTTTTCCAGTTCTCTAATAAAGCACTCTTCACATAATATACTTTCAGTGGGGAACCGGGTATTTCGGATTTAAAAATTTTTTTTTTTTTTAACAGTTTTTCAAACAACTAGGACGAAATCCCGTTGCACTTAGTAACGGAGGGTACCTTTGGTGACGATGAGACTTCTTTTAGTGTTAAGACCGTCGTCCTCCTTCGTTACCTATAGTACGTCCGTCGCGAGTCACAGACAGAGTATCCGGTCAGTGGTGTTATGTTCGGAAACGGTCGCTAGATTAGACGTTATCGTATTCGATTCTCGCGGGGGAGAGTAGTCCTTCGATTGGTTCCCCCAAAAAATCCTTCGGGAGATGGAGTTCCTTTACCGTTGGGTGAGGTCACAAGAACGGACCTCTTAGGGTCCCTGTCCCCTCGGACGACCCGACGACAGAGACCCCAGTGTGCCTCTGCCTGTGCTGACTTCGCTCAATCGTCGTCGATGAAGTTCCTCTCAAAGGGTTTGACTGGTTTCCACACCTTCAAACTCTTTCATTTTCCCCTGTGTTACTTTATAGACAGACCGATACGGAGTTTTCCGAGTTAGTCAATAATAAACGAGTTACTTTAATGGGAGTCGGTTCCCCGACCAGGAACCATAATGTCCACATCTTTCACTCAGACCAGTCACAGGGTGTCAATGGTCAGAGTATCTTCGATGTGTCTACCGGATGGAGTGATCCTGTATTTCAAGTATTCGGGTTTCGGTTACACGAGTAAAAATTACCTTTGACATTGAACTGATGGTGTGTTCGGTCACAAGAGTACTACTATTTACTTGAATTACCCTTCGGTTTGACACCAGACTTTCTACGAATCACTCAAGTCTCCGTCTCGGTCCTTCAATTTCCCTTTTAAGTGAGTAAATCATGTGACCATACCCCTGAACAAGGGGCCTGTTCCAAGGTACAGGGCCACGTGACACGGAGACTAAGGGAGAGGTAGGAGGGCAGAGTACAAAGGGGTACAGTCGGAAAACAGAATGAGACAAGGAGTCCTCACTCTCCATTATTATATTTGTTTTATATATCCTTTACCACTATTCGTTTTTTATGTATTGTCCCTTTCCCTTGTCCTTTACAACTTCGACACCTTGTAACATGAAGGTCTAACTTATGGGTCCCTTTCAGAGTCCATTTCCAATTATACACTCTTTTCTGGACTTCCACCATTACGACACTTGGGACGTCTAACAACCCCTTTTCGTAAAGAACGTTTACCTTGTCGTTCACGTGTCAGAATCCTCTTCTGCCACACAAGTCCAATCGTACACGTCCCATCTAGTCCGTCTAGTCCGTTTCGTCTCCTTGTCTTTTACACCGACGGTTTACATCATCCCCTACTTACGGTTTCACGTGCCCCGACACATTTATTGGGTCCTGAGACCGAAAGGGCGACTCACTTCACCACGGAATGTTCTCAAACTCCTCTCTTCACTGTCCCAGACTGAAACCCACCTGTCCCAATAAGATCGATAACACATTTAGTTTTTTTTTTCTTTTCTTTCTTTCTTTTTAGTCTGACTTTCGTCCCTCCGGTCAACCTCTCGTCACTGTCGTTGTTAGATTCGACTACTACCGAACCGGTCTCCTTACGTCCACTTACTCTTCTCCCTCTAAGACCTATAACACCTCTACCGTAAAGGTACCCGATGTAGACACGAGTCGAAAGGAAAGGGTTCAATGGTAGATATGGACGGACGGAATAATCCTCGGGAATTGTAGAGTCCTTTCCGATAACAATTTAGTTTTGGTGAAGGTTGAATTTCACTGTAGGACAGTTCAGGAATTATTTTGGGAAGAGGAATTTTATGGTTATTTATGAATTTTTATCTTATCTTTAAGTTCTGTACAGACTTTACATTCCTATAGTCGGTTGGTAAACCGTTTGTCACCTTTGAGATTTCCATTCCTTTGTCTTAATTTTCCGATCGGTCTCAAGATAGGGAACATAGTTTTCGTGGTGACCGACTCTCACTCATTCCTTTTCCGAGATGGGAGAAGGTGGTCTCGGGGAGTGTCGGATGAGGATTGAGGTTCTTCTCGGACGGGTCAGTACATTAGAGGTTGGTGACAGGATGACGGTTCTTAACGAAAGACTCTCCGATTCTTATGTCAGATACTAGTGGGTAGTAGGACTAAGGGACGTCCTTGGAAGACGGAAATCGCTTCTGAAGTTATGACAGGTCCGAACACCCAGACCAAGTCTTTCCTGTAACTCTCACCTCCCTTTGTAATATTAAAGAGTTCAAGAGGTAAACGATCTTTTCCTCAGTGTCGTTGAGACTTAAAAATCTTGTTACTCGACTCTTGCTCCGTCACCAATCTAGAAAGGAGTCAGCCTATCCTGTCTTGATTTTTCTCGACGACAGAGAAGATCGAGGAACTCGGTCAGTTCGGTACTTTACTTAGGAGGTCCTTAGACTTAGGGAACCGGGTAAGGACGGTCCGGGAAAACGACCTTGACACGGTGGAAACATGGGACCCACCGAAGGGTAGCGTACCCGGTAACTAGTAAGATAGTGATCACGGTTGTTTATAGGGAGAACCCAATCTGCTGAGAGGGTTTCTCTTTTCAATCGACGACGGCACTTTTACGACGTTTTGTTCGGTGGGGATTTAAGTATCCAATATTCTCGTTCGTAAACAGAAAGAACAAATACACAGACAGATGTCCGGGATCCAAACTAAGGTCCGAAGATACTCGAGTCTAGATAAGGGGGAAAGAGGTATAAGAGAAACTTTGTAGTCGATAGTCCCTGGATAAGAGTACTGTTTAACGTTCATGTACTGTCCGTCTTTGGGTTGACACGTTTGTACAACCCTCGAAGTCGAGTATGGTGTTATACAGACAAGTGTAAGACAATCGGTTTTGTTCAGTCTATCGATTCGGGTTTCAGTTTTCCCTCCTTAAATATGAGATAAGGGTCTCCTTCTTTTCACTAACCATAAACGACTTATAGTTAAAGTTATTCATAGTTATAGTTATAAACCACTATTAGAAATTAGGTAGTGTCCCTCAATCCAATCCTGAAGTTGTGTACTTAAACTCCCCTGTGTTAAGTCGGTTATTGTTGGAGAAATCACTTTCCTCTACGTTCAAGTGTATCGTTTCGTTCGTCTTTATTTCTTGACTCTAGTGAAAACGGTAATGGTTGGGGTTCACCGTTGTGGTCAGATCGAAAACGGGGTTCGATCTGGTTCGAGATAGTTTTCCTTAGTCCCAAGAAACTTCTTTACCGACAAAGTTACTGTCTCTGTCTTTTATATGTTCTATGCGGATCTCGTGGAATATCACGGTCTTTCAGTCCTTCACAAGTTTTTCCTTTCTTTTTTTTTTAGGTGTGTAACTACCGTCGTCCAGTCTCTGTATCCTCGGTTGACTTTCTCGAGGGTTGTTGGGTTCAACCTTATTAAATTGTTGTTTTATTTCATCATAATCTAATATTAGGTTTTATATTTTATTTATACGTGTTCAGGTAAGACTATATTTATTTACTGACTTGTTCAATTATTTACTTTCCCCCTTTCCTTCTCTTCCCTGTTAAAAGGACACGTCTTCTTAAGGTTTATTTAATATATCTATGATAAGAGATTTCCTCCCCTTGTATTGAGGGGTGAGGGATTCACACACCCGACGTTTCACTGAAGGAAGGTTTCTCCTGTCATACCACCGTCCCCCTACCCCCTCTTATTGAAGTGTCACGTCTTTGGACTGTTTCAGATAGAGTCGTTTCACTAGTTCCAGGATACTACTCTACTTTTACCGTGAAATTGAGACACCAAAGGGAGGATTTTTGGATATTAGGGTCAGATCAGTACTTTTTGTGTAGTCTGTTTAAGGTTATCCCCCGTAGGATGTTATATGGACTGATATGTTGAGTTTTACCAATTCTAGTGACTTCTATTCGTCTCAGACTCTTTTGTAGTGTTGGTTCTTCTTAGATTGTTTTGTACTACCGATTTACATTGCACCGTAGGACCTGTCTTAAGACCTTGTCTTTTACTGTAATCAAATAAGTAGAAAGGAATCAAATTGGATACTTGAAACCAAGTGACCAATTTTGTAACCAAGTGACCAATACTGTTTAAATGGTATAATTACATTCTACAATTATCCCTTTTACCCCCATCTCCGATTTATGAGTGAAAAAGATATTCAGATTTTGACAAGAAATTTTTCGATAATTATGTTTTTTTTCGATAATTATGTTTTTTTACTATCTCAACTTGTCTATTTGTCTATGTATTAATATAAATCTGTGAATTTGATAAGAGAGTTGTTAGTTTTCTTGATCTGTCTTTTAGTCGTCTATATCTCCTTTAGTCGTTGTGATAGTCGGTTATCCTAGATTAGTTGTAGACATCCTATGACGTGGGTTGTTATCGTCTTTGTGTAGTAAAAGTTCGTGGTATCTAGTATAAGATTCTGTCTGGTATAGGACTCGGTATTTTGTTTGGACTTGTTTTAAAAAATAAAGAAAAATTAATTTCCTATTAACGAAATGTTACACAACCAAAGACTTTATGTAGTTATAGTTAGTCAGAATCCATACGTTACTACTTTGGTCGGTTAGGATTTCCTTTAGTCAGAACTTATAAGTAGTCTTCCTGATTACGACTTCGAGGTTATGAAACCGGTGGACTACCCTTCTCGATTAAGTAACCTTTTCTGGGATTCCGATCCTTTCCAACTCCCGTCCTCTTGGAACTTTGAAGGAGGGTGGAGGGTGGAGGATAGGGAGATATTTGGAGTTGTTTAAATTTTCTTAACTTTAGTATGTCAAGTAGAAGTGAACCCCTTATTTTATTCAAGTATCAAGGATAAATAAATAAATCATTTGAATGAATGACTTTGTATTAATTTAGAGGAATCGTGTCTTCGACCGTATTTTTTCAGACTACTTACTTACTTTGTTAGTTACTTACTACCTTACTTCCTTGTTTTTTCTTTTATAGAACAAGTCAATGAGTCAACATAAGTCGAGAAACGTTGAGGTACCTGATGTCGTATGGTCCGAAGGGACAGGAACTGATTGAGGGTCTCAAACGAGTTTAAGTACAGGTAACTCAGCCACTACGGTAGGTTGGTAGAATAGGAGACAGCGGGGGAAGAGGAGGACGGGAGTTAGAAAGGATCGTAATCCTAGAAAAGGTTACTTAACCGAGAAGGGTAGTCCACCGGTTTCATAACCTCGAAGTCGTAATCAGGAAGGCTACTTATAAGTTCTGAGGAAATCCTAACTGACCAAACTAGAGGAACGACAGGTTCTCTGAGAGTTCTCAGAAGATGTCATGGTGTCAAGTTTTGTAGTTAAAAAACCACGAGTCGAAAGAAATAGTAGGTTGAGGGTGTGGACATGTACTGATCACCTTTTTGGTATCGAAACTGATATACCTGGAAACAGACGTTTCATTACAGAGAGGAAAAATTATGTGATCCAAACAGTATCGAAAAGAAGGTCCCTCGTTCCTAGAAAATTAAAGTATCGACGTCAGTGGAAGACGTCACTAAAACCTCGGGTCCTTTTATTAAGACAGTGACAAAGGTAAAAAAGGGGTGGATAAACGGTACTTCACTACCCCGGTCTACAGTACTAGAATCGAAAAAAAAAAAGGAATTAACTTCCTATTAACGAAATGTCTTAAAACAACCAAAGACGGTTTGTAGTTGTACTTAGTCGGTATCCATATGTGTACAGGGGAGGAAGAACTTGGAGGGAGGGGGTAGGGTGGGGACTCAGTATGTCGTTTAAGGGTAACCGATAGATAAAATGTATGCCATTCCATACTGGTTGAATCTATCGTATAACTTTTCGTCTCTGTAATGAAACGGTTGTTTCCAGGCAGATCAGTTCCGATACCAAAAAGGACACCAGTACATACCTACACTCTCAACCTGACACTTCTTTCGACTCGTGGCTTCTTAACTACAAAAACTTGACACCGTAATCTTTTCTGAGAACTCTCAGGGAACCTGACGTTCCTCTAGGTTGGCCAGGTAAGACTTCCTCTAGTCGGGACCCACAAGAAACCTTCCTTACTACGATTTCGACTTTGAGGTTATGAAACCGGTGGAGTACACTTTTCAACTGAGTAACCTTTTCTGAGACTACGACCCTCCCTAACTCCCGTGCTCCTCTTCCCCTGCTGTCTCCTACTCTACCGACCTACCGTAATGACTGAACTACCTGCACTCAGACTCACTTGAGGCCCTCAACTACTACCTGTCCCTTCGGACCGCACGACGCTAAGTACCCCAGTGTTTCTCAGTCTGTACTGACTCACTGACTTGACTTGACTTGACTTACATTCAAAGGTACAATGAGAGAGGTATGTAGGATAGGAGAGGAGAGGAAAGGGTGGAGGAGGGGAGGACGGGGGTGGTGACACGGGTATTCAGACACAGAGGTGACGACGGGACGTTTATTAAGTAGTCACGGTAGAAAGATCTAAGGTACATATACACAATCATATACTATAAACAAAAAGAGACTGAATGAAGTGAGACATATTATCCGAGATCCAAGTAGTCGGAATAATCTTGACTGAGTTTCCACAAGGAAAATTACCGACTCATTATAAGGTAACAGATATACATGGTGTCGAAGAAATAGGTAAATAGACAGTTACGTATGCATCCAACGAAGGTGCAAGATCGATAGTATTTATCCCGACGGTGTTTGTAACCCAATGTACACAGAAAAAGTTAAAACCAAAGGAGTCCCATACACGGATCATCACTTTAAAGACCAAGTATACCACCAAAATTAAAATCAAAAATTTCCTTAGAGGTATGACAGAAGGTATCGCCGACATAGCTAAATGTAAGGGTGGTTGTCACGTCCTCCCAAGGGAAAAGAGGTATACGAGAGGTCGTAAATAACAAATATCTGAAAAACTGTTACGGGTAAGACTGACCACACTCCACTATAGAGTAACATTAAAACTAAATGTAAAGAGATTATTACTCGCTACAACTCGTAGAAAAGTACACAAACAATCGGTAGACATACAGAAGAAACTTCTTTACAGACAAATCCAGAAAAGGGTGAAAAACTAACCCAACGAACAAAAAGACTATATCTGAACATACTCGACGAATATATAAAATCTTTAATTAGAAAACGGTGAATAAAGTAAACGATAATAAAAGAGGGTAAGACCCCCAACAAAAAGTAATAGAATGAAAAAGTAACAACTCAAAATTCGGTCGAAGAATTGAGAGAAGAAAGTGGAAGTAGTCCTCCGAGAAATCAAGGAGAAGAGAAAGACGGTAATCTTACCATAGTAGACGTGTAGATTCCAATAACTATAAAGAGGACCACTAGAACTAAGATCGAACACTAAGGAGGTCAAACCGTAAAGAGTACTACAAGAGACGTATCTTCAATTTATTCGTTCCACTGTTAAATATCTCGGAACTGCCTGAGGAAAGGGTTAAAATTTGGTCAGGTAACAAGGTACAGGTCAAGATTGACAACGAAGAACTGAACGTATATCCAAAGAGTCCTCCGTCCATTCCACCAGAGTAGGACCTCCGGTTGTTTCGGAGAAAAATGTTTTCCAATTCTTACTTTTTATTTACTACGAGACCTTATTCAACGTTATAATGAAATAATTGAAATAAGTCATAATTGAATTCCACAAAAGATACTAAATAACTTTTTTAAAAAAATTAAGTCTTTTCCAGTGTCTTAGGGTCTGTGCCTACAAGAGACACGTCGTTCTCCCGACGTAAGACTGTACCGGTCGTCTACCGTGGTCTCCTACACCAAGTCGGGTACTCCAACAGGAAAGTATTTGGAATCCTCAGGAGGAATGGAGAGGGTCGGTACCTTTCCTCTCGGTCGGATCAGGAAGGGAGACACCGGAATCCTGGGGGTGGTTGGTGACGATCTCACTCCTATCACTCCTACGTCTCTCTCGTTCACATCTTTTACGATCACACTACGAACTGGTCTTTTTTTCCGTTCCTTTTCACCCTCATTCTACTCCCGACCCCTACCCTTTCTGTACCCCTTTGACTTTAAGTTCACCCTTCCTATCTCATCTGTCTTACCCTATCCTTTACTGTTCGTTTCAGGGACTCAGTCCCCGTACCTGATGTGTTCACTACCTAGTGTGTGAAGGTGACACAGACCCTTTCCAGATATTCCTACCCACACATCCGATCGTCAGACATCTAGACAGTTCCTTCAACCGAGGTCCACCGAAGATAAAACAGACACTTCGTCCTCTGGTAAGACGGACAACGGCCAACCATCCCCTCCCCTCCACAGTCGCAACTTCCCCACGGCTGTTCCCTTCGGGTATTCCAGACGACCGGTCGTGGTTTCTACCCAGACCCCCTATTGTGATAAGTCGAGTCGGAGAAGTAAGTGAACGAGTAAGTAAGACGTTTAAAAGTAACTATTGGGTGATAACGATTCAGCGAAGTCAGCGCAGGCTGAGACACACTGGGGTATCTGCCGTCGGGTGGTCCGAGGGGGCAGGGACCCTAAGAGGTCCGTTCTTGTGACCTCACCGAACGGTAAAGGAAGAGGTCACGTACTTTCACTTTTCACTTTCCCTTCAGCGAGTCAGCACAGGCTGAGAAGCTCTGGGGTACCTGACGTCGGATGGTCCGAGGAGGCAGGTACCCTAAAAGGTCCGTTCTCATGACCTCACCCCACGGTAACGGAAGAGGCCTATTGGGTGATATGGTCCGTGATAAAACCTGTTACGTTCGATGTTGGACCCCCTTCCTCGTTCCCCTCATCTATCTGTTTATTTCTCTGTATATTTAAATTTTTTATACTGTAGTACCTTTCTTTTCCTGATACTTCTTTGTCCGTTTCCCTTCCTATCCCTCACAACTCTCACGACAGTTACCCCACAAATCCCTTTAGAAGGATCTCTTCACTGTCGACTAATCTCCCGACTTACGTCGTTCCCTTGCTCTGGACGTAATGACCCCCGTTCGTAAGGTCTATTTGTCCTGTCGGTCCCGGTTGTCTTCCCCCGGTACCTTCCCTTCACCTCGGTTTCTTGTCCAGTGTGTCCTACGACCTTTAGTGCAAAATACGAGTCATATTGCCCTCAGTGACCTGATCCCTTCGTGTATTGACCTAAGTACAACCATTTTCCTAGTATGTCCGAGGACACACCTCTTGTCCGATTTTCCCGGTTCGTACCTTCTTCCCTGTGGGCGACCAGTCATACTCTTTTGTGTGAAGTACACTTAGGTGGTAATGTAAACCGTCTGGTAATCAATCTGTCCGTCAAGAGATCTTACCTTGGTTGTCGGGTGAAGTAAGAACGTGGAACCCTAGTGGGTACCCGAGTAAAACTGTCCGGGTTCGTTTGAGTCTCACTGAGTTTGGTCTCCGTGAAGTGAGGATGGAAACACACATCCATCCCATCTGTAAGGTTCACCGAGGGCACTTCTCCTTATGGACAAGGTCTCGTCGTTTTCATCTTTCTCATGAACGGTTCATGGGGTCCCTTGGACTTCCTTGTAAAGTCTCCGAAGGTGTTTCGGTGTTTGGTTTGTGGAACCAGCACCTGAGTGACTACGGGAGTTCTTTGGTACGTTGGTCAAGGTGTGTCTTAGGTCACGGTCCTTTCTTGAAGGGAGAGTTCACTGGAGGGTGTTCACTGTTCTTAACACATCGTCAAAACCGTGTCCCACAACCGGACTCGTACGGTATGATCTGTGGGGATTATCTCAGCAAACTCATAGTTAGTTACGGTGTCGATAAATTCTTTGGATCAGTGTCGTTCCTTAAGTAGGATACATATAGAGAGACCATGTATAAAGTCCGTCCGTATAGGTGAGTAAAGAGAACCCACATATCGGTTCTCACCTTTACGACGGTCCGTGTTCCGGTCAAAATCATCTTAGTCGGTGTCTCAGAGGATCACACGAACGCGGGTCAACGTAGGACAGATATTACCGGACTCTAAAAAAAAATTACCGTGGTCGGAGAAGAAAAATAGTGTGTTATTGATCTTATTAGGAAGTGACATCGTAGTCCCGAAGGGTCCATCTCAATCACCATTTCTTGGACGGACGGTCACTCTACGTCCAAGTCAGGGATTCAACCCTTCTAAAAGACCTCTTCCTTTACCGTTAGGTAAGATCATAAGAACGGACCTCTTAAAGTACCTGTCTCTTCGGACCGTCCGATGTCAGGCATCCCAACGTTTCTCAGTCTGTACTGACTTCGCTGAATCGTACGTACATCGTGGTTTTCTGGAACCCAATTCAGAGTGTGGTGGATAGACTCACTTGAATCCACGAAATGAACGTAATGTATTGGGAGACCTCCAAAACGAAGGAGTGATCCTACTTAGTGGGAGGGATCAGACTCCACAGTAGGTACAATTTAATTCTCTGAGATACAGATCGGGAATTCACACCCGTTCAGTCTGACGGAAGGACTGAACGGGTGTAGACTTCGAGAGGTTGAACGTTAGTGGTTTATGTGAAGTGGGAGGATCTCAAGAAATTTAAGGATGTCAACACTGGACCTTTAAGATGTATAATAAAAGTAGGAAGTATGAATACACTACCCGGTGAAGACAGGTAGGGTCGTGTCAATCACCCCTTTTAGGTCCTGTGCCCCTCCCCAGTTCTGACCTAGTCACGGAGGTTTCCACTTCAATTATCCTCCACGAAGGACGTTGTGTTGAGATCGGTCCTTCCTCTGTCTGTGAGAAGCTGGTTTCATTCTAGGTTTAAATGTAACAGGTAAATTCATGGTAATACCATTCTAGAGGTTCTGTGTAATACAATTGATTTTGTTCGTTTTACGTCTTGTCCTACCTATGAAACAGTGAAAGTGTATTTTTCTCTCTTCCCATATATAAATATTATTGTATAGATCTTTATCTATGTGTTATATGATTATATATGTTATATTATTAGGACGGTAACCCTCACCGTCACCATGACCCCTGTCGACACCCTCCTCCAACAAGTCACATAGGAAAATACTGAAAACTCGTACTTGATGTCACTATCTAGGAGATAAGTTTTTTATCAAATTATGTATATGAATGTCAAAAAGTTCAATGGGTACTCCACTTATACTTAGGGATTGTATTTGAGGTACTCCCTACAGTCCATCCAGTTGGAAGTGTTTTGTTCCTATGGAGAAACTGTACACGTACATCCACACACACCACCCCACCCCCCACCACCGTCGCACATACACGTACATCCACCCACACGTACATCCCCACACGTCTGTCCATGTCCCTCCTCACATCTCCGTATAGGTACACAACCTGTAGAAGTAGTGTCGGATTCTATTCCCTCATTTCCTATATCTCAGTATACTTACCGTCACGGGATTCGAAGACTTCTCGATTGGGTTGGATTTAAGTGTGCCAATTTGGTCCCCCATGTGGGCCGAAAAGTAGTGTAGGAGGTGGTGGGTTGGGGAGTTGAGACATCTTAAGCTTGAGACAGTGATCTTTAGACCTCATTCTTTTACTGATTTACAAGAAATTCCAAAATACGTGCACACATATCAACATGAACACATATCCACATTCCCACATCCCATCACATAGACACATCCTCACTATATACACACACACCTATATATTCCCCACATATACACACACACACAAAAGTGGGTGGTTTTACCGACATGAAGACACGAAGGGTCTTCAGTTGACCTCGTAGGGTTCCCGTCTTGGTCCCGGAAGACCGGTCTACTGTAACTAATTATTAATTGTGTAGACTCGAACCGTACCTCGGTGTTGTCCACAGGGGAGGGTATTTTGAGTGGAAGTGAGGTACACCGATACAATGGGTCAGTCCGAGACTCTTCAGGTTGTTTTCCGGTCGTCCGTCTGGGTCCGGATAGAACTTCCTCAACCCCGACCCATTACTCCCCGAGAATGAGGATTCCTCAGAGTGACCGTCCTTCCCTTTGTTAGTGTTTGTCTAACCCCACTCTCCTACGGGGAAGGTGATTTCCGTCCGTAGAAGGAAAGATCCCCATATTGGTCTGGTGTCGACCGGGGTAATAGGGGAGTTTCTTCTATACTGTTTGTGTGTTTCTGTATGTATGTGTGTGTACGTGTGTGTGCGTGTGTGTGCTCCGATTCTTTTTACCTTCTCTCTTCGACTCCTCGTGTCCTTCCCGTTCGGAGAAAATAATAGGGTTTTACGTTTCATAACTTCCGTGAATGTTATTGTTCCAATCTCTACTCCCCTTCGTATCCCTCCAGTCTCTAGTCTCGTGTCTCCATTCAGTTGCCTGGGGTGGGACCAGCGGTGGGTCCTTCCTCTTTTCTTCTTCGATATCCCGGTCCAGACTTCGGTCAGTCTACAGATCGAGATGTTTTCTATGTTTAGGTAAGATGTCTCCTAAGTCTTTACTCCTCATGTGTCGTCGCTCCCCGTCCCGACCGTCAGTGCTCAATCACCAAGAAATTCCTTGTGCGAGCCGTCGTTACTCCGTGAGTCCAGGGGACGACCTTCTCCAGAGCCATGTAGAGTTACTCTGCCCGTCGGAGTGCGACCGGTCTCTCGTCTCGTGGTACCCACCACCTTATCATGAACGCTACGCACCGGAGTGGACTCTTGTCGTGGACGTATCCGACCCGTCCCCCTGTCCCTTCACTTCTACCTCCTCGTTCTTTTCGATGGACAGACGGGGTCTTAGGGGTAGGTATGATGTTCAATCTTTCCTTATCCGCCCGTAGACTCTACGTCCATAACGATAAAGGTGTCCTACTCCTCGACAGGTAGGGTGGACGGGTAGAAGGGGACGAAGAAGGGGTTTGTAGGTCGGAGTCAGGAAAAAGGAGACTCCAAAAACACTCAGGACCGAGATGTCAAAGTCTTTAAGTGTGACGGAGAATGATCACTTGAACCCCTTACTAAATTGGAGGGATTCGAAACTAAAGAAGTAGAGGTTTTACTCAAATATGGTAGATGAAGACTCCCACTGACACTCCTAATTCACTTTACTACATAGATTTCCTGAGTCTTGGACTTTCTTATATTCTTGAGCTATTTCAATCCGTCATTAAATTGTTTGGAAATACCTCGGGGATAATCCAAGGTCCCTGACAAGACCCGTGAACCTTCTATTTTCCACTGGTCCGTCGACGAAACTCCTCGAAGGAACGACCACCCCTTCGGTCTGTGCTTTGGGTTAATGATTTACCGTAGTATGCACTGCGCTACCCACAAACCCGCTCCACGACTCTCGGGTCTTTTCTCCGGGAGACAGTCCCTCTAGTGTGTTTCGAAGGGTCTCCTGTCCTGGAAACCCGAAGAAGAGTCTTCTACGACCTATTTATTTGTCCGTTTCCTACAAAGTCCTTCTTCCTTTTTACCCCCGTTTTTACGTAGAGGATCCGGAACAGATCCTCTACCACTTTTAAAACCGTCTCGGTTCGAATTGTAGTTCTTTCGTCCGACAAATCCACCCCAGGTTCGTATCTTGTTTACGAACGTAAGGTTCGAACGTAAACCTAAAATAAGGTTATATGGAGTTCGACTTACACAGTCCATGGTCGACCCCTGGAACATCTTACTCCAAAAGTAAGTAGTCCAGACCCCACTCGACGTTCAGACGTACAGATTATACGAGGGTGTACCACGGTCACGACGACCAGGTACCTGGTGGGTAGAACTCATCACTCCAAAATTGGGTGGTTATTTCTCGGACGTCTTCACCAATTCGACTTTCCCTCCGTGTATAACACCGTCTCCCGTTCGGTGGACGAGGTGTAGGAAAGAGAAAGAGGAGTCATTGTTTTTAGGACTGTAAATTGACCCAGGTACCTGTCTTCTCGGACCGTCTGATGTACCCCAGCGTTCTCAACCTGTACTGAATCGCTGGTTCGGTGGTGGTGACGGTAGGTCCCCCTTTTTTTTTCTACATAGGGTCAGAGAGATCGTCGACCATCTCAGTACACTGATGTAAGATCGGTTAGTTGAAGTTCACGTGACAACGAATTCCTGTGACTGAGAAGGGTTCCCAAGGGAAGAAAGTGAGTAGTCGGACAGTGTCTGTCCTCTTGCTCTCGTTGTCGGAGGTGTCGGGAAAACCTAGTGTTCCACCGGACCTTCTACCTCGGTCCTAGATGACTATGACCCGGGGTTGTAGATGGAGGTCTAAAGGAAAACACACTGGATTCATTTAAAGACAGAACAAATTTAGTGTCAAACAAAACGAAAAACAATATACGCGATTAGGATTGACTACGTCCCCTGTTCTCTTCCTCCTACCGATATCGTCATCGGGAAGGATTCGTGTCGGTCCTGTCCGTGTTGTGTAACGAGACGTTAGAAGGAGTAGTTAATGTGGTCTCTTAATAAAATTTATATTAAAACAACCCCAAAATTGTAAATAACATACCCATACGAACCACCCCCCTTGAGTTTTAGATGAAATATCCTCGTCTTTATATATATCTATTAAAGTTAAATAATAAAAAGATACACAAAATGATATATCAATGATATTAAACCCCCTTCCAGTCATAAAACAAAATAAAGGATTTTGTTTAACCCCCTTTATTCATTTTGCATGGCCCAGTCACGACGGGTTGTCTGTCTTACGACCGATTACGTTGACTCCTTGTTTTACAACATAAATAATGAAACCTAAACTTAATTTAATTTACACCGATTGCCGATGGTGTCACCTGTCGTGTCTTAATTTTCAGACAATAAAAATATTGACATTCTTTCGTAAATTCTATAGGATCAAACTGAGACAAGAAGGTCCACAATTCACATGAAAAAGAACAAAAGAGGTAGTAATGTCCAGGATGAGGTGGATAGAATGGAACCGTGAGGAGGGGACCTGGTTCGTGTGTATGTTTTGTGGGTGGGGAGTTTCTTGGGAGCGGGGCGTCGGGGAGTGCACGGGTCGTGTGGGTGTGAGTGGCGACAGAACCTCGAGAGGCACATGCCGTCCCCGAACCGGTCGAAGAGGTGTAGACGGGGTGAACTCGGGTGGACACACATACTTATCCTAGGGGCCTTCATCCCCAACGACGGGGTCCGGCTCGCGTCCTAAGCGGCTCCGAAACCCTATAACCCCAAGGGACAACCCCTCACTCTTCTCGGTTCCCCTTCCTCCTATTCTTTCTGTGTCTTCTGTGAGGACTCGTCTGTTGAGGGTAACATGGAGCCCCCGAGGTCCTTCCGGTCCGTACTTCTTCCCTCCCTCCCTCCGACCCCAAGTTCCATATATGGGGAGTTACAGAGGAACATTAGGGGTCTTTTGTGGAGGAGAGACACCCGGAATTAAAAGGATAGACTTTTTGTAGGGTCTATTAGTGCAAGGGGGAAGGTTGAAGTCCGCAAGAACACCCCGAGAAGACCCTATCACGTCCTTTGTACAAGCTGATTTTTAGTCTGTTTTGGTGGTGTTTAGGTAGAGAATCGTTCTGTTGTACTCATCCTTCACCCGTTAGACTCCAAAACCCCACTATAGACTCAAAAAGTGGTAGTCGGAATCTTTGTCTCTTCTTTGTGTCTGGGACACTAGAACTCACAGAGTTTAAGGTTTACCTCTCTCGAACGTTAAATCCTCCGGTTTCGGTTCTGTGTCACGGGATGTCATAGAGAGGGTTCCCCACGTGGTGGAGTCCAAGTGTTGGACCCCGACTCCTACGATCATGACCAAGTCCTCTGAGTCTCCCAGATCTCCTCCTCCTGTCTGTCTCGCTCCGGACAACTCGGCCGCCGCCCTGTTCTGTCCCTGCGTGGACACTTGACGGCTTCGTAGAGACACGTCTAGAGCCGGTGACGGAGCAGTAGTGTGAAGAGGTACTGTTCCCGGAGGAGGGGTGTCTAGGTCGGTGAGTCGTGTACCGGTATCGCGAGTCCTCCCATCTCCTGTAGTTTCGGTGTCTAGAACGCCATGGTTTCGAGCCCGCCCATCCACTCGCACGTCGAGAGGCGGAGCAGGAGGGTGTGTTTGGCATCCGACAACGTGAGTCCCGGGGTCTTCCCGAGGAGCTTAAGATCTTTCTAGAACAGTCACCACGGCTACGGGTCAGCCACCTACCGTCGGTGGAAGAGCCGCCCGTCCGGACCGGCTTTCTTCGACCGTACGACGGAGAACTCGTGCGGGTCACTGTGCCAGTGCTAGTGTACCAGACGGCCCTAGTGGAGCGTCAGGAGCGTGAGGTGGTGGTGACCGGTGACGAGTAGGAGTAGGACGGAGAGGAGGGCCCTGAGGAGAGGTGGGACTGACGGGAGGGGCCGTAGTACTAATACCAGTGGGAGTAGGGCCCCGAGTTAGAGTCCCGGGGCGCCCGCCCTACTCCGGACCAGGGTCACTTGTGTTGCCTGCCCAAAGGGGTCGACCTACTGCACCCGACCCTCCGGGAGTCGGTCGTCGAGGTGTTGGGCGTACTTCGGGCTCCCCTACTGCACCACCCGTGGTCCTTAGAGTCAGGTAAGGGGTTTCCGCGAGTCCCTGTGGAGTAGGTACGACACGCTCGATGAGAGTGTCGAAAGGTGGACACCCTTCTCGGTCTCCCCTCGGTCCACTGGCGGTTCCGACCCGTCCCTATCTTCGTCCTGAAATCCCGTCACGACGGGAGGAGCCTGGGTTGAAGGGGTCCCAGTCAGAAAGAGTAAGACCGTAAACATGAGTTGTCTCGAGGCTCTACCGTTTCTATGGAAGTCCATGACAACCTAGTACCGCTCAAAGTCCGCGAACCACCGGAGACCTAGTAGTCCCAGTAGGGACTACGCCAACGCGTGGAGGAGAGCCCACTTGTGGGGGTGCGACAAGACTGAGAGTCGCAATTGACCAAATGGTACGGCCTTCTTGAGGACCCAGTTCAATATCTGGACGTTTCTCTAGGGTCCTCTGACTTTTGTGTAAGTGAGTAGGGTGGAGGTAGAGTCCGAGTGGTAGAGGTTTCACAAGGGCCTATACGACCCGTGTACCGTGGAGAAGGAACCACTTAATTACACCATGAGTCAAAACATGACTCCGACGTGGTTGTTTTACCTCCAAACCCCTACCGTTGGACTTGGACCCGTCAGTCGAAGGAACGGAGGTCTGTGTCCTCCACCCTACCCGGGGTCTTTGAGAATGACTTGGGGACGAATCTTGTTTCACTTTACAGACCACGGACATGTCACACACCCTTTCCTTGACGGGAAAGTTCACGAGGTGTATCGGTTCGTATGCCGGGTGATTTCTTGGTTGCAGATGTGTCTATTGGGAAAAAGTTCTTGGTTTACGTGTCTGAGAGGGGACTGTAAGGACAGGTTCACATAGACGAAGTGGGAGAGGGTCCTCCCGTCGTATCTCGACACAGGACCGACCACAAAACGTCCCCTTTCTCGTTTTCCCCGGGTATGTAACTGTCGTTACACAGATGGGACGTTGGGTCGAGATCCTGACGACTCCTTCTTTCCACCATACCGGGTTGGGGGTGATGAGGGAGTCCCCTTTTCGGAGATGAATTCTGTCTTTGTATTTAATTTGTAAAGAGACTTATATTTCTTCTTTCGTTCAATTTAATAAGGAAAAAGAAGAGGGTTGTCAGTGTTCTACGACCCAAAAACCGAAATTGACTTCAGGAGTCGTTTAAGGAGTGGATCATGGTAACGGTTCCTCAGTCCGAAAGTTGAACGGAGGAGGGGGAATCTAAAAAGGGGAACCGCTATTCGTTGACTCATCGGTCGGTCAGTCAAATACAATTGATTTCCGGTTTTACGGGTCGACTCCTGATTGTCTAAGTGTACTAAGAAACACAGTTGGTGACTGATCCTGACGGCATTAACTTGTGCGTAAACAGTGCACCCATCAGAGGACAGGACTCAATTTACTGTAGAAGGATTACACTGGGTTCCCTTTACCCTGCCCAGACATTCTCGATTGTTATAAGTGGGGTAAAGGGTAATTCGTAAAAAGTGACCCTAGAGTAAATAGGAAGTATTGTTATACTTCATCCATATTGACACAGACAAAATGTCTACTTTTTTCATTTCGAGTCTCTCAGACTTATTGATCGAGTACTTATATGTCAATATATGGTAAGAGGTACTTACCATCTTGAACTCAGTTCCGTTAGAACGAGGTCTCTAATTCGAAATATACTATTGATGGCTTGTTTGAGTAGATAAACAATCGTTTATATTGTGTAAGTTTACTCATCGGGAAGTTTCAGTAACGGAACCCTCCCTCCGATGTATAAATAATACTTCGGTGGGAGTCCGTTCCGAAGTGTACGAATCTCGTGTGGAGAAGTCTTACCAGAGGTCGTGATTCTCGATATATTCCTTTAGAGAGAAAACTGGAGTACCAATTGTGGAAAAGGAAGACTGAGTTTCGTCGTGGTGAATCTTACTATTATTATTATTACATTACAATCGGAGAGTCAGTACAGACTGAGAAACGCTGAGGTACCTGACATCGGGTGGTCCGAGGAACAGGTACCTTAAGAGGTCCGTTCTTGTGACCTCACCCACCGGTAAAGGAAGTGGTTACTATTGGATGGAAATAGATAGGATGAAAGGTACTGAGTGTGTGAACCGAAAGTTTTTAGTCTGGGTGTTCGTCTTCAACTACTACTAGATGGAAGTCCTTGTAAATTTTCTTGTTCATTCAGGACCTGGGACTTATAGTAAGAGTTCTCCGTAGGTACGAACTTCGTGAGTGTCATTGTTTCCTTAGTCCTGTACTGACTAAGAGTCATGTGGTTCTTCCAGATGAAAGTTCTTACGATTAAGAATGAACGAATTATAACTCACTCTTGTGCGTTGTGATATCCTAACGTGTGTCGTATGACATACTCACGTGTGTGTCTTCTGTTACCCACAAGGACGGAAGGTGCCTCGTCTCTGTTGGGGTTTCGTTCCCAGTAAAGAGGAAGGGATACGTGTTCTCTGTATTTTTTATATATAATCCATTCACAACTGGTCAAATGATTGGATTTCACTTCCCAGTAATGCGATATTTACCTTCGATAGTCTTCCGTTCTAGATGTTCAATGGAACGAACAAAAAACGTCAAGTGTCGTTTCAAAGATTTTTATAATTGAAAAAAAATTCGGCCTTATTTTGTTCCCGTATAAGGGACTGAATGTTTCGATGTCATTAGTTTTGTCGTACCATGACTGTGTTTTTGTCTATGTGTCTAGTTACCTTGTTTGATCTCTCGGTCTTTATTTGGGTGTGTGTTGATGAGATACTATTTCCTCCGTCTTATATATACCTTTTTTCTGTCAAAGAAGTTGTTCACCACGACCCCTTTGACCTGTCGGTATACACTTTCTGACTTTAACCTTGTAAAAGAGTGTGGTATATGTTTTGATTTGAGTTTTACCTGGTTTCTGGATTTACATTGGTACCTTTATTACTTTGAAGATCTTCTCTTATAGCCGTCTTGTGAGAAACTGTATTTAACTTCGTGAAAAAAAGAGGATTCCGTCTTCTTTGTTTTCGTTTTTGTTTAAATTAAATTAGATTTTCAAAAACGTGTCGTTTCCCTTAGTGACTGTTTTGTTTTTCTGTTGGATGACTTACCTTATTATATAAACGTTTATTATACTGGTTATTTCCCATTATAGGTTTTATATATTTGACGAGTATGTTGAGTTAATTTTTTTTTTTTGATAGTTGAACTAATTTTTTACCCGTCTTCTGGACTTATGTGTAAAAAGGTTTCTTCTTTATGTCTACCGGTTGTCCGTATACTTTTCTACGAGTTGTGTGAATGAGTAGTCTCTTTAATTTTTACTGTTACTCTATAGTGTGGACAGTCTTCTCGACAGTAGTTTTTCTTGTGTTCATTGTTTGTAACCACTTGTATACCTCTTTTACCTTGGGAAATGGGACAACGGTCCTTACATTTAACTACGTCGGTGATACCTTTTATACCTCCAATGAGTTTTATAATTTTTATCTTGACAGTGTACTGGGTCGTTAAGGTGAGGACCCGTATATAGGTTTCTTTTTCTTTTTAATTAAACTTCTCTATGAACATGGGGTTTCAAGTGACGTTGTAATAAATATTATCGGTTGGATACCCTCGTTAGATTCACGGGTAGTTGTATACTTACATATTTCTTCTACAATCTATCTATATCTATATTTTGTATCAATATATACATCATATGTATGTATACAAAATATATATATGTACAATCTATTCATCTATATTTGATATAACAATATATATACATATATATGTGTGTGTGTAACCTTAAAATGAGTCGGTATTTTTTCTTACTTTTAGACGTTAAAAGTTGTTGTACGTAGCTGAATCTCCCATAATATAAATGACTTTATTCGCTCTTTCTCTTTCTGTTTATGTGAAATAGTAGTAAATATACACTTTAGATTTTTTATTTTGTTTGTTTACATTGTTTTGTCTTTATCTGAGTCTATATCTCCTGTTTGATCACCAATGGTCACCTTTCTTCCTTCTTTACTTCCCATTTTGTCCCCATACCCTAATTCTCTGTTTTTGATGATACATATTTTTTATTTATTCGTTGTTTATATATAACATGTCGTGTCCCTTTATATTGGTAATAGAACATTATTGAAATTTACCTCATATTACATATTTTTACAACTTAGTGATACGACATGTGGACTTTGATCATATTATAACATTTAGTTGATTTGAAGTTGAAATTTTTTAGTCAATATTAAGATATATGGTCCTTGTTAATCTTTTATTCCAAAAAAAAATTTAATAGTAAATGTTCTCACAGATTCTTGTAATTGTTGTTACTAGTATGTGTAAATGGATCATTGTTTAGATTATCTATAAATTCCTGAAGGACCCCTTTATAAATTAGGATTCATAGTTATTAGAGAAGGGATCATGAAGAGGTAAGTAACAGAAGAAAGATGGAAGTTTGACCCCGGGTCTCTTACATGTCTGTACTGGTCCCAGTGTCTTTTGGGATCGTTCAACGGCTCGGGGGCTGGGGGTAGAATGTGTGTGTGTGTGTGTGTGTCACGGTCACACGAGGGACAGGGGGTGTGGGAACACGAGTTGATAAGGGTATTATGGAGTGGAGCAACATATTTAGTGACTTAAGGAGTTGGTGTAGGAACCCCTAGGACGTCGGTGCCAACCACTCCATCGTCCGGTGCGGTAAGAACCTCATGTCCGACTACGCCGGGTGTGACGCGAGAGGTAGTCAGCAGAGAAGGTCCTCCGGTAACCGAAGACGATCTACTATCTGTCCTAAGGGCACCCTCGGTACCTAGGTGCACCGAGGGTCGAGTTTCCATCGCACAGGACTACCGTTGTTGTCCGAGAATCGTGTCGTTCCTGAGAAGTTTCTCCCGGTCCTGTGACGGAGTAGAAGGAAGAGGTTCCCCTAGGAAGGTAGGGGTTGTTGTCCCGTTCCTTCCCCTAATCCAGAGGGAGACCGTTGCTTGGTTTCAGAAGTCACTTTTCGAGGGTCATTCTTTGGTATACGTCGTATTTTACCTAAGGTGAAATATTTACTTCATTGAAGGTGGGAGTCGCTGAGACTGCTGTGGTTCAGCGGAGTGACCCTATTCATCTTCTAAGAGGAAGACACTATTGTAGTCTGTTATCCGGGAGGGAGGAGTAACCACGGAGGGAGAGTCCTCTTTAAGATACCATGGTCTCCCATGGTGTACCATGTCCATGGACTTTATGGGTCACTCCTCCGGGTCGGAAGGTCTGGGTTCCAGGGGTAAACCGGAATAAGGTTAAGGAGTTTTAGGTCACCAAGTCCTTAGATTCGGTGAGTAGGTCTACCTTTTACCGGTTGAGGATTGAGTCAGATCCCGTTTTCTTTCTCTTTTGTAAGGTCAAAACTTCTGAGGAGGGGTCCCGTCAGATTTTGTCTGAAGGTCTCTTTTGATTCAAAGAGTAGATACCGTGTCCGCCGTTTTGGAATTCTCTGACAAATCCCGTTCCCTTTTAGGACCCAGGTTCCGACCACCGAGTAAAATGGTGGGGTAGGTATCGGTTCCCTGGTCTATGAGACTCCGTTCAAGGGTGACACGGACCCGGATAAAGGAGAAGTCCCCGAGTCAAAGGAAAAGAATACGACGTCTCGGACACTATGTCAACAGAGGAGGGGACGGACCGAGGGTCCTTTCAACTTTGTTTCTTTCCTTTTATATCTCCTTGTAAAAAACCACAAAAAACAAAAACCTCCGGATTAAGTTCTGTAGTACATACTATTGAAAAAACGGTTCTACCTGTGTTATTAAGGAGGATAGGAATGGGTGTACCGGGAAACGTTAGACTGAAACAGTCAGGAGGGTAGTTCTCTACCTCAGAAAGGAATGGGGAACTTAGACCCGAACGGAACACTGAACGAAACTAATTATCTTACGTTACTTTCGTTACAACACCGAAGTCTCCGATCCGGAGTTCTTTGGAACACGGAAGATAGGAGTGGGAGAATCTGACACTAGTGGTACTTCTCTTTGAGTCTAAAGACCTCGGTGTCTTATAGTCGTTTATTTTACTACAACAAAATTCGGTGATTATAAAGTCCGACCAGACAATACGTCGTTATCGATAGAATATTTGGTATTGTCTGTTGTTAGTGGGGAGTGGGGTCCTTAACCCGTAAGGAGAAAAAAACACGAAAGAGAAAGGACCCGACGAAGATTAATTTGGTAGTAAATTTTTTTTTTTTTTTTCGATCGGGATATACGTAGATACACGGTTTGTGTCTCGTTCTCTTTTTTGTTAGTTGGAGTTTGGTGTCGGTCATTCTGTCTTGAAGGACCACTGAGACCTTAGTTCTCTTCCTTACATACCCAGGGAAACAGGTCCTTTTCGCCCGTCTGATCTCCAATCCTTTTCGACCTTTGGGTCACGGGAAGAAGGTGTGCCAAGTCCCTCCCCCCGACCAGTGACCCCTGTAAATAGTGATTAATAGGAAATCTCGGAGTTCAAGGGGTTCTATAAAAAAACAAAAACAAAAACAAAACGAAGAAAACTCGAAGGTTTTCTTCGTTTTCCCCGAACGTAGTACCTGGGAAGGGTCCCATGTGGTCCCTCAAGGTTCAGTAGCAGTGATCCGTCGTTATAGGTCCGTACCCCATAGGTCCGTATTCGTCCTTATTCCACTCGGCGAGTTCCAGTCGTTGTAGTCTCAAGGTGGGATAGGGAGTTCGAAATGTTCCTCCACCCCACCGGGTCTCGTCGGAGTCAGAATCCTACAAAGGACAGCAGGGGGTGTCCGGAGAGTGGAGACAGTAGGAACATTGGTGTCCCATGACCCGTGGTAGAGTTGATGGGGTGTCACAGGGACCCCGAAGACCAGTAGTGACGACGGTAATGGTGGCCCTAAGTGTCGATCGTACAGTGTGACGGCGTCCAGGTTGACGTCGGACCCGAAAGTCGGGGTCCACAGACGTGTGTGTTGTGTATGCGCGAACAGACCTGAACGAGAGGGTATAAGATCGTCTCAGACGGAACTAGACTAAGGAGTATATGTAGTAGGCAAGGGAGAAAACTGATGGATAGGTTGAGGGGAGTAGTGGGTGCGGGTGGGTTCGAGGAAGGGGAGGTTCCTTCCGAAGGTCGGTGTACGTAGAGGAGTCGGAGGACATCGGGGTAGGGAAGGCGAAGCGAGGGAGATGGTTGAAGGGACGTTTCGTGTAGAGTCAACCGTTGATGGTGACTCTGACCCGGTGAACAGGAGGGCAGGGCGAAAACACAGTCTGGGGCTTATAGAGTAGTTCTGAACTCTTAGTGTTTACCTCGGTAGGGGAGGGATTTCGAGGAGCGGTCGGTTAGGGATTCCGAGGATCGGTCGGTTAGGGATTCCGAGGATCGGTCGGTTAGTCCACAACTCGTCTCAGAGGTCCGAAGGGGGTCCTCCAGGGGGTCGACTGACAGGAGTCTAAAGACACACGGAACCCTGCGTGAAAGTAGGAGTGACGGTTGTGTATGAGGACACAGACGTCCCCTTCTGTCTGTATTGAAGTGTATATGGAAGATCCTTTACGAGATTCCTTCTGAAAATTACACTAGTTTCAAAAAAATTTGTACTTTTCAAAGGGTACAGAGGACTTGGAGACGAACAAGATTCGGACTGGTGGATGAAAAGACTTGGTTAACGGGGTAAGTAGTTTTCATTTATGTGTCTTAGACGAACCGGAACATCGGGTTCATTGTTGTCTGTGTTTTAGGATACCTCCCAGTCACATCGGGTGTATGCGGTCCGGTGGTACCCATCAGGGTGACCCGGTAAAAGTAACAGTCTGGGGTACAGATCCTTTGGGACTGGAGACCGACGTAAAGTCCGATAGGGGGTGGAAGATCCTGGGGACCGTTTTACACGGGTGAAGACCCCACACAGAGAATTGACCAACGAAAGAGGTCTTCGGAATTATGAGACTGTGGATGTGTGTAGGAGAAGGGTCTATTAGGATTCTGGACGGGTAGTGAGTGTTCCTCTGGGTTTCAGAAGAAGGTGGAGGTCCCGCGACTCGAGGATAGCAAGGTCCCGATCGAGAATGATTACCATATGATTTAGTATAAGTTTTCAATTGTTGATTATCGTAGAACGTGTTAAGGGGAAGAACACTTTATCTTTGGTCAGATGGGTGATGTTTCTGTCAAACCAAGACCCACAGGAGAGGGTGGATTTGTGACACTTGGGATCTAAAACAAGGTTTTTGTCTCTGGTCTGAGGGGTAAGACGTGTGGAGTCTTCCCACGACTCCCCCGTTTCCTTCGAAGACCTTTTCCGGGTCCGTCGTACGTACTGTCTTGTGATTTGGGACCCTTTTTCGATTTTATTGTTCTAGAGTCCGATCCGGTCCCGTGACCCCCTGTTCTCCACCGGAACCCTCTACTACCTGACTCCACTGACTCCGTGAATGGTTCAAAGTGTGAGACATGCGCCGGGGGCTACGCCGACCTGCGGAGTTCGTGTCACTGTAGACATTTCGGGACGAGGTCTTCACGAAACCGGCGTCGGTCCGGTCGGTTCGGTCGTGGCTAGTGGTGGTGTGCTCCGACAGGGGAAGAGGCGTCCGGTGCTGACTCTCCCAGTAGGCGTGACAGCGGTGACCTAAGTGTTGAAACGTATGGCAGGTGTGAGCGGAGGATCCTTGGACTTCCCCCCTCCCCCAGTGTCGAGTGGACGAGACGGAAGTGAAGGGTGGACGGGGTTCTCTACGAGAGACGGGAGTTCCCCCCTGGAACTCGGGAGAGTAAGAGAAGACTCCTAGACCTGTTCTTCTCGGTAGAGGTTTCCTACACCCCTCTCTCCTTTTCTCCCTCTATATTCCTTCCTTTATCCTTCCTCCAATACATGACACGCGGGAGTAGTCGTTTGTCCTCTCGACTCTCGGGTAGGGTTTGGGGACTTTAGGTAGTTAGGGTGGGGTTTAGTTGATCCATGACGGAGCAGGAGTTCCTGCTCTGTTCTCAGTAGTTCTTTCCTACTAGTTCTTCCAGTTTTCGTCCTCTTTGACTGGGACCACGACGACTGGGGCCTGGTCGTGTTGGGTCGTGTCGGGTCGTAGTGACGACACCAGGTCGAGTGTGGTTGGAGCCCTACGAGTGTACCTGGGGTCCTACGACATGTCTGGAGTCCCACGACCTTGGTTGGGGTCCTATGAACATGGGTGACGTGGTCTGGGAGACGAGAGGGAGGGACCGGACCGGGAAGGGACCGGGAGCGAGAGGGAACGCGACAGAAGAGAAGAGGAGAACGAAAGACAATCAGAAAGTCTCGGATTTGCTCCACCATTAAACCACCCGTCCTGTGTCAGGGTGGAAGGGGGTTCTTTCGCGGTGCTCCGACCATAACCTACTTGAAGACGATAAGGCCCATCCAGAGGCCAAAAAAACAGGGTCCGGTGGGTCGGGGAGTCAGTGGTGTTTCGTCGTTTCTCGGGTCCTTTGTCACCTGGCACTCCTGGACACCGTGGTCTCCGGTCTGTAGTTTAACTGTCAATGCGATTCGGTCGAACGAGTTTCTGCGGTCAGATCCCTCGACTACTCTCCGGGTTTCCCAGGGACTTAGACCGGGGTCCCGACCCTCTCCAACGGGAAGATAAGGGTCTCACTGATGTTCCCGAACTTCCATAGAAACCCGGTAGGGTTCCCCGGTGAGTCGAGACTAGGACGGGGATGAAGGAAGGACTGGGTTCGACGGAACCGATTCCAAAGTCTCCGTCTTCAACGTATGACAGATCAATTGGTATGATAGGTATCATAAGTTCTGGATTGTTGTTCCTTCACTTAAGTACTCACCTTTTATCGACGACCCGTTACCTGTCTCCCGTATATTTAGATTATTTCGATTCTTTTTAGGAAGGATGCTGTGTCGTTAAGGTGAGGATTCTTTTGTGGGTTCTCTTTGTCCCATATGAGATGGTTTATCTATGTCATCTTACAAGTACTGTCGAAAGAAGTACTATCGATTTTTGTTTATAGGGTTTCTGTGTAGTTGTCTTCTTATCTCTTTATATAACACGATAAACATCACATAAGTATGTTCCGTTATAAGAAGTCGTTATTTATCTTGGTTTGATGAGCGTTGTTGTAATGTAACTGTTTTCTTCGGTCTCTGTTTTCTTGTGGTATAACGTAGTGAGATAAATACACTTTAAGTACTTCGTCATTTTTCTTAGACACTACTATCTTCTCTCTAACCCTCCTCCCTTTACTCACTTTCCCAGTCTTCCCTGGAAAGACCAGACCTTTCTTGACATAGAAAGATACTTACCACCAATCACGGTGATATGTGTACATACGTATTTGTGGAGATATTGATAAGGACCGAGTGACATCTTTTATTTTCGACACGCGATTGTTGGAAGGGTGTGAAGTTCCAGACTGGTGAATGCAAAGGTAGGGTGGAGATTATAAAAAAATAGTGTCTAAAATTTTCTCAACAAAAAGATTTATACGAGTCCGACTCTTCGACGAGGAACTTGAGGAGAAGGGTGAGATGGACGGCTATAGTGTGGACCCGTGCCTGTCCTCACAGTGGGGTAAGGACGGGGGTTTGAGAGGTTTGACGTGGGGTGGAGGGTAGGGGTACGACGGGCTAAGCCACCTCCTGGATAAGGGATCTCCCGGCCTTCCACCGCGGGCTCTGTGCCTCTGGAAGTCTCCGTCCCCGAGGGGAGGAGGATCCTCTTGGACATAGGGCCGAAGGTGTAAGAAGGAGCACGCAGAAGCCAGAGCGGGTGGGGGTGGCGTCACTACAAGCCAAGGCGGAGGACCCTCGCTCCTCCAGTCTCGACCGAGCTCGGGAAAGGAGGGGAGGGGGAATGGGAAGGAGGGGAGGGGGAGACGGCGGGAGGCGAAGGAGGGATCCAAGAGGGACCCTCCTGATTTTAATCTCCACTCCCACACCGACGGACATGGTCGCGGCTGTCTCTCCTTCTCAGGCGGGGCGTCGCGTCCGTTCTTCACACTAGATGTAGTCCAAACATTTGTGCGTCCGTCGACGGCTACCCGTGGTGTGACTCGTGGGACGATACGACGGGGCTGCGGAGTCAAGAGGTTCTGACCCCCAGAAACGGACCCGCAACGAGGATCCGGAGGTCGGGGTGGGGGTTGGACTCCGACGGGGGTTTTTTGATGAACATGCGACATTTCCCCACCCTAATGACGTCACCAAGAGTCTGGAATGTCTACCTTGGGAAAGAGCTTTTCGAGGACCCCTCTGGTTCCACATTGACCCTACTTTGCCCTAGAGAGATGAGGGAGTTCAGCGATTCCAGATTACCGTCTTGAGGGAACGACGGACCTCGTGGTTGAGACTTTTGCACCTCCTCATCCTATTGAAGTCGGAACCCTCCGGACATTTCCCTTCTTTGCGGACCCCGTCGTGTAACCCCATCCCCTATGGATTTGAAGGACCGAAAGGTTAGAGGTAAAGAAAGAGAGAGTTCACCAGGTCGCACAGGATTGTATGCAATAATACTGTCAATTTATTCCGGAATAAACCTACAGATCTCTAACAGTCGTAAAAATTCTCGGAACAGGTCCTTTTAGTAACCATTTCAAGACATCGATTTAAAAAAAATTCGATAAATAAATAAATAAATAAAACTAACAGACATAAATGAATAAAATTTTATTCGTAGATTCTTGCGTAGTAGATTATGTTTTTGATCTTTTAACTATTATCGATTTAAAAATAATCTGACGGAAACCATATCCGAAGTCCTTACCTCACACCCTTTACACCCGTCCGTCAAACGGAAATTCTACTTGTGTCTTTCCTGCAAGGGTGGTATAGCCTCTGGAAGTCGAATTTCTCTGTAGTGGGTATCCCACGGTACCGTTCACACAATCAACGAATCAGCACAGACTGACAAACACTGGGGTACCAGTCCGAGGAGACAGGTACCTTAAGAGGTCCGTTCTTATGATCTCACCTAACGGTAAGGGATCGAAGGGTTGGGTCCTTAGTTTGGGTCCAGGAGACGTAATGTTCGTCTAAGAATTGGTAGACTCGATATCCCTTCAGTACCACCTTTGTCCATTTGTCCCCGGTACAGTCAGTGGATAAGGTGTCCGAGAGTGACGATTGGGATCAAGATACAGAGGTGTTCGGAACAGGGTCTACCCGGATAGTTGGGGACCTCGGGGATTCGGTCTCTTCAGTGTTCGTGACAGGCATCTACCGTTTTACTCCATAGAGGTAGAAGGGTATCTCAGTCAGATGGGACCCTAGGTTTGACTTCGCTTCTCTCTTTTGATATGGATCTTTGTGGATGACACACGACCCGGGAGTCAATTTACGACTTGACCTGAAAACCTGGGAGACAATAGAGTCTGACCCTCCCTCGTGTAAACAAAAGACAACCAAACACGGTAGAGAAGAAAACTTTAAAAAAAATTAAAATACTCTTTTACGGAAGGACTCCTTCTTTTTAGTGAATTACGAGGAACTACGAACGGAGAGGAAGAGAACGGAAGTCATTTACTTATTTATTTATTGTATGGGAAGGAACTAGACATACGTGTCCTCTTTGTCTTGTGGGACATGAAAAGCTCGTCTATTTCCTCTCTTCTTTTTTCACGACCGAGTCGGTCCGTCCCTCCCCCTCCCCCTCCTCTTCCGCCCCCTTCCTCGTCCCTGTCTCACTTTCTGAGAACGGAAGAACGGGGTCAAAGGTTCCGTTTTGTCCCCTTCCTCCCATCCCGAGGGTTCAGGGGTCCGTCCGGTACGGATCATCGAAGGTGGGGGTAAGTTCTATAGGTCTACGGGGTGACGGAGGGGTGGGTTGGGGGTTCGGGGAGGATGGGAGTGAGGGTAAAGAGACCGGATGTCCGGTGGTGGAGGGGGACGTCCGGTCTCGGTTGTGACGGGGTCGACTTGGGTGGGTTCATCGGTTTAACCTTTCGTCTGTCTTCTCTCCTTTTTCCCTTCTTTCCGGGACAGGGTACCGTCCCAGTAGTTTCTTCCTACTCACTTTTGATGCTCCGGTCCACGGTTCTTACCCGTGATCGGTGGCTCGTATACAGGTGACGGTGAAAGGGTGGGTGGAAGAGGGTTGTATGAGTCGTCAAAGTAAAACAGTGGGAGCCTTTAAATGGGAGGTTCTTTAATTTTTTTATTTTCTCTATCAGGACAGGTCGGGAGGTTCTTCTTAAAGATTAACGGTCTATGATTTTCGTACAAAATCAAGTCCGGAGGTTGTAGATTTAAACGACTCGGTGAAGCGACTCGGGTCTTGACTTGACCCCTGTGGTACGTAGAGGAATACGAAAGAGTTGGTGTCATTTTGGTGACTTCACGGTCGCGTGAGTGTTCCGAGTTTTTGTAGGATTCATCTTCAAGACGGGAATGGGGAGTCCAGTTTAGAACAGTTGTGGTGTGGGGTATAGTGACAAGGGGTCCACGGACGGACGGACGGAGGAGACTGACTTGGTGTGAGGACCTCTTAACAACCCGGATAAGGTTCAAGGTAGGGAATTTCTGTCGTACAACAAGTCAGTGATTCAGTACAGGTTGAGAAATACTGGGGTAACCTGTCGTCGTGTGGTCCGTAGGGACAGGGAGTGACAGAGGGTCTCAAGCGGGTTCAAGTAAGGTGACTCAGCCACTACGGTAGGTTGGTTCTGTTCGTGTCGGTCCCTAATTTAGATTGTTAAGTACTTGTAGATGATACATGAAGATACCCCTTCCGGAGTCGTACAGTTGGGAACTGGGGATACTTGGGTCGACAAGAAAGACCAAGGTCAAAAATGAGTGTGTGTGAGGGACGGGGGAGGTTTGTATATGTGTATGAGGTCGAAGTGGTTTCTGAGTTCGTAGGGGTCGGATCGGAGAGACTTCCGGATACCTTTTGTGCGGAGGGGTGTGTAATGTCTTCCCCCGAGACCCAAGAGAATTGTGTACATGTCGGAACACTTCCTGTGTCTCGAACACGTTGATACACTGACGTGCTGAGACACAATTGACTTGGTGGTCGTTCCGGACGAGGTGACTACAAAGGCCTTCGATGTCTGTAGAACCTTTACTCTCAAGAAACGTCGGTAGTGGTGGGTTGGGGTCGGACAAGGGCTTCGTACTCGTAGAGTGGGGGTCCTTGAGGACGACGGATAATGAGTTCACTCTGACGTCAAGGTGTTAGTGACTCGTCCCGACTCCAGGGTCTGATCTGACCACTGGGGAAGGAGTTCGGGACCCTCACTTAGTGTTTCTTACAGTTACTGGGTCCAACCACGTCCTGCGGGGTAGGGGGAGTCATAACCTCGGGTGAAGTCGGATAGTCCAATTAAGGGAGGGATCATCACTTGTGACGTTGTTTTTGTCACGGTGTTCCCTGGCCCGAGGGGCCTCGGGGAGTGGGAAGGTCTTAACAGAGAGTCTTCTTTGTTTACGGACGGATAGGAACCGAGGGAAGACTTATGTTCGAGTCCGAGGGTTTACACAGACAGAGGGACAGGAAAAGAGTCCCAGTAGGGTCCTACTTACTGGTATGGGGTCTGTTGACATACTGGTTTCGCCAATCGGGTGGACCGAGTGGAGGTCAGTGGGAAATCTCAGGTCTGAGGGTTGTCGACTGCGTGAGGGTTTACCCGGATGGGGAAGGTTATTCGTCCGAAGACATGCGGTGTACGAACGAGCACACTCGAGACAGGTCTCGAAATCCCCGGTGAACATGGAAGGAATTCGTTTGAGTCCCTGAATTTTACCAGAGGAGGGTTGTCTATGAGGATCACGGGACCTCTTCGTTGGGATGGAGCCAAAGAGACTTCCTTGGGGAGAGACGGAGTCCGAGGAGTGTCCTCCCTCCCTCACCCTCCCTTCGACCCTATGACCAGGACTCCTTAGAGAGACCTGACGGACTGTCCAGACCCCTCCCTAAACCTAAGAGTTCCCGGGGGATCTGTTACGTTAATAAGAAGTTTACATTTTTTGCGGGTCTTTAGGGTCTGGTCGACGAAACGTGTCGCCGGGACTGTTACCCCGAGACACAGACGGGTACTCCGAGGAGGGTGGGAGTTGGGGTCCCTTCCTGACTCGGACTTGAGGAGGATCGGTCTGGGAGAGGTCGGGAGGAGTGGGTCCGATCGGTCGGTCCTTCACTTTTTTCATCCTAACGACCCGGTCCGGACCGGTCAGTGCCTTCCATCCGACCCCACCCAGTTACACCCCTGTTCCGTTCTCGTCAGACACTGGGTTCTTCTGTGTCCCCCTTACCTCCCTTGTGACCGGGCCCTTGGGTCTCTGGACCTAAGTCCGCGGTCGAGTCAGAGAGAACCGTCACTGGATTCTGACCACAGAAGGGAAGAGACCCAAAGTGCATGTTTATGGAGACTTGAGTGGGGTTTCCGTATCGTGGACATGGGGCAGAAGACCTGTATAAAAAGATTCGGGGTAGACTACACATTTACGGACGGAGGAAGTCAGAAATTCAAAGATAAGACATTTTACCCCTATCTATGTCGATAGACCACCCTGACGACCCTCTTAAGTTAGTATCGTGTCTTTTTTCCACCCCGGTGGACGGTTCCAGTGGAGTCTATCCCTCCCTTCCCCTCCTACTAGGGGTTTCTCTGATCATGTCTTTTCCTCCCTCGGTGGAGAAGATCCCGGGTCTCGAGGTAAAGTACATATCTTCTTGGACAGAAGTAGACTTGAATCGGAGTTGGAACTGGGGTTAGGATTATAGTCCCACTTGGAATCGGAACCGTAGTTGGTCTGATAGGGTGTCGGACACATACTGGCTGGGGGTTGGAACTGAGTCGGACTGATAGGGTGGTCAGAACGGTCCCTCACCCACCCCTCATCCGTAGTCTATACCACCGGTAAACGGTTGACATTCGAGTTAGTTACTTTCTCTGTTTCGTACACCCGACGTAAGACGTCTCGGGAGGGTGGCCGTCACAAGAGACGGGGAGGGTCCGGTTGTACCCCTTCCCCGAGATCCCCGGTGTAGAAGGAAGAACCGTGAATCTGAAAAGAGGTTCGTATTACAGAAATAATCGGTGTAAAGAAAGGACATTGGTTTACGCATTTCAGGGATTTTCGTGTTAAAATTTTCCGGAACATTCGGAAAAAGTCTTCTCTTCACCCCTCGGACGTGGCGTACCTTTTTTCTGTCGGGATTTGAGTCACAAACCCCCCAACAGTCTCGGTTTCCGTACTGGGTGCTTCCGTGACCACCCGTCCGTCCTTCCGTAAGGACCCCTCCACTCACGAGACCGATCAAGTATAAAGGGAACTACGAGACGTTCCACCCTATCTGATTCACTTAACAAAATTCTTGGGTCGAATATCGACGGACGTCTCTGTGTTTGGTTCCTGATGGACTCTTCCCCACCTCCTCCCCTTTTTTCCTTCCCCTCTTCAGTCCCATCCCTATCCCAGAAAAACTACCCGTATTTCGAGTCGACCGTCACCTTGGTCCCTTAGGTAGGATCTCTAGGGCGGGTGGAAGTCGTTTTTACTCCCTAGGACGAGACTGTAGCTTGACGGTCTCTAGTTTAACGGTTGTAGGCGTTGGGCATGGAACTTACTCCGGTCGGTCCTGGGGCCTGGGATAATCGGTCACAGGACACAGGGGTCGTTTCAGGATTTCCGTGTCCAAAGTGACACCGAGGGAAATCGTTGGGAATCCTACTCTGGGGTACCGGACTTAAAGGGAGGAAGACTCGTCCTGGACTGTAGGGTTGAGATTGGTGGGGAGATCCTTCGGTAATTGATGTCTTCATATTCTCTGGTGTCTCGACCAATGATGTGGTCACTGATGTGACCACACTCTGACGGGAACCACTGCACTTAGTCCGGTACCCGTCCCCTCCCGACTACCCTCTACCATGAGTATCAGTGACTGATGGGACCCTTCCCGACTTAGACCCCTCTCTTTTAGTCGGAGTTCTGGTATGGTCGGGACAAGACTCCGTCGGTTCAGTGGTACCGGGAACCCCTTGGTGTCCTTCTGTGGAAAACAAAGAGAGGAGTAGGAGGAAACAGAAAGACAAGGGTTGTGGGGGGCTGTGTGTGTGTATATGTGTGTGTGAAAACACAAAGGGAACTACTGAGTCGAACGATTTATCAAAGGAGGAAACCCTGATGGAAATTGTGGTACCAAAAGTACCTTTGGTACCAAGTGTCCTTTTTGGGAGTCTTTCCTGGGTCTCACGTCCCTACTCCAGATTGAGATTCACTGGGTCCCTTCTGAGACAAAAGAGTAGACGTTTTACCCATAACAGTAGTGTAGACAAGAGATTACCTAGAACCCGAGGGTGAGTTCAAAAACCTCCCTATATACAAAACGAAGGGAGTTCTACATCGAAGGGGGAGGAAGTATCGTCTTAATAAGTGTTATCCGTTTTCTACCTTAGGTGAGTTCGCAGGTAGTTACCTACTTATTTGTTTTACACCATTGACGTATGTTACCTTACAATAAGTCGGAACTTTTCCTTCCTTTAAGATTATGTGTGTTGTTGTATCTACTTGGAACTTCTGTACTACGATTCACTTTATTTAGTCAGTGTTTTCCTGTTTATGATATACTAAGGTGAGTGTACTCCATGCTTCTCATCAGTTGAAGTCTCTCTGTCTTTCATGTTACCCTCAACAGTCCCTGTCCCCTCACCCCCTTTTGCCTCAATCACAAATTTCCCATGTCTTAAAGTCAAAATCACCACTACCATCGTGTTGTTCCACTTATATAAATTATGCTGACTCGACGTACAATACCTATTTCACTGTTTAAAAAACACATAAAATGGTGTTATTTTTGTTGTTGTTATTTCAACTCACTCACGATGAGACACTGTCCGAGAACGTGTCTTTGTCGGTCTACGGAGGGGTAGTTCCTAACCCCACTGTCCACATACGTACACACACATACACAGACACACACAGACACAATAAGTGAGTCAGCACAAGTTGAGAAACGCTGGGGCACCTCACATCAGTTAGTCCGAGGAGACAGGTACCCTAAAGGGTCCATTTTTATGACCTTACGCAACGGTAAAGGAAGAGGTCCCCTTAGAAGGGTTCGGTCCGTAGCTCGGGTGTAGCGGACGTGACCACCCGTCTAAGAAATGACAGACTCAGCGGTCCCCACTGTCCACGGTGCCTCGTTTCGTCTATTCCCCTCTCCGTCGACGAGACATACCCCTCCAGTCCCTTCGGAGAGACTGTCTCACTGTGGTCTCGTCTCCTTCACTCTCCGTTCTCCCCCGGTCTCGGATGTTTACGACACCACTGGAGGATGGCTAAACGACTCACTTCCTTACACCCTCACTCTCGTTCCTACCTCAGTCCTACTGAACCCACCGGTCAGTACTGTGGTCCTGGTTGGGAATGTTCAAGAGACAGTTGACCAGCAGAGGAAAGGGGGAGTGTTGTTCGGACACTTCATTCTTTCTGTTTTTAACCAAGTCCCTGGGTGTCCGTTCTCTTCCCGGGACCACCGGACTAAGGTCTCGGGTCAAGAAAGGAACCCCGAAGTCCTCTCAATCCTTACGAAGAGGCCCGGTGGAGGGTAGCGTCCCGACTCGGACGGGGGTGTGTCGGCTCCCGGGGAGAGGGTCGGGGTGACGTATTCCGTAGTGGACGTCCGCACCGGAATGGGTCGGGGACTGGACTCGATTACACGGGTGTACCTCTAGGTGGGTAAGTCTTCTGTCCCGTGAACTCCGGTTCCTCCACACTCGACCGTCTACTTCTCCATCGGAGGGCCGTCCCGAAGAGGGGAGAGGGACGGTCCTCGGCGTCGGAGTATCAAGACCTCCCTTCCTTCAGTCGTGTCAGTCGTCAAAGGTTACTGAGAAAGTTTTAGTGACTGTTCTTGACTCCGAACACTCTGTCGAGTCGGTCCGCGTCAAGGGGGAACGGACGGGGAGCACTGAGACGTGTTTCGGCTAGACACGAAGTCGAGGTCGGGGCTCCCCCACCCCCCGAGAGATTCATCTCACCCCTGGGGTGAGTACCGAGAGAGTTCCTTTCTAAAAGGAGAGATTCTCTCCGAGACCTCGGTGTCCACCCCGAGGGTTCGATACCCACCCCAGGGGTAAGATGAGTCACGTCCTGAGTCCGAGGATTACCGTATCTCTATAGGTTCCGAAAACGACCAAGTCCGTCGTAAACGTCCTTCTCCGAGGGGAAGTAAGATTCGAGGGAAGGACGTTTCGAGGGAAGGACGTTTCGAGGGAGAAGAGACGAGTAGTGGGGGTTTGAGTTGTACCAAATAGTGTCTCGTGTCCACCGTACGTACTAGTACTTCTTTTGTAGAGAGGTGGTAGGTCAATGATTTATTTGGGGTCTCGTTTAGAGATAAATAACTCGGGAAGCACACGGCCCGGGACACGACCCGTGAAAGGTAAGTACCGTAGTAAATTAGGAGGGTTTGTGGGACCACGGGCAAATTTTCTACTCCTTTGTCCGAGTCTTTGCAAGTGTCCACACTGTCTCCTGTGGGTCTGTCTCACTTCCCGTTTCGTCCGAACAGTTACGGGTCGAGTCGAGAGATGGGACGTGAACGGGTGGAGAGTCCGGGAGCCAGTCGGAGGACCCCGTCGTCCGGACTCCTGTCAGGAGCTAGACCGTGAAGACAGAATGGGGAGGGGTGTGTTACCGTGACATGTTTGACACGGTCCGTGGGTCCCGATCGATGTGACGGTTTTGAACGACGGGTCTCCGGTGTGCGGAGGACCGGTTCCGTAATCAGTCCACCCGACACGCAGGGTACCCCTGACTGAACTCCGAACGGTCTGGTGCCGGGAAACGGGAACCAAAATGGGAGGTATTTATCACTGTTCCTATCACTAAAACCATCGTGTTTTCTTTCAAGATTCTCGCCGATTTACTATTAAGGGAGATTTGTCAGTGGAGAAGAGAGACCGGGTTCTAAAAGGAGAGGACCATTGAGGTTCCACCAAATTGACACGAGAGGAATATGTCCTAGTGGGTTATTTCTCGAGAAGTATTTCAAGTTGGGACTTCGTCTTGTGGTGGTGGGAGGTGGGGACGATAGTGGACGGTCGGAGTCTTTCTCGACCTTGATTCAGTCTTTTCGGTTACCACAAGTAAAGTTTTACGTATACACCCGGGGTACTAAATTAGGTATTTTGTGGATGTCTCAAATTTGTGACTCGAATCTGTTATTTGTATAAGAAGTTCAAGAAAACAACTCAAGTTTCTGTTTGAATTTTTGAGTGGTCCAAATCTTAGTTCTTTTCAGATAAGAGTATTAAGATAGTAGCGACAATGGTGATAAAAAGTGACTCATACAGACTCCATGTCTCCCGTTACGGTTCGTAAACCGTACCTTACAAATCCAATTAGTACAGTTATAGGGGGAAGATGTCTCCTGTTTTGACTCACTCAAAGTCTCTCCAAGGTGTTGGACAGTAGACCGTTAGATTTTATATGATTCTATAATTCCGAGTCTAAAATGAGAAAGAATTTCGGTCTCTTACTTAGTTTAAGTAGTAGAAAAGAACTCAATGAAAGAGTCTAATTGAGTTTTAAAACGTGATTCACATATACTAAAAAATTAAAAGGTTTTGTCTTCTTTCATTTTCTCTATACACGCAAGTTGTGAATTTCTGGAGTGAATTTTTTAGAAACGATACTTGTAAACGGTGACCACCAGGACACACAGAGGATGAATCGACTGAATTCCAGATCGATAAACGGATAGGTGACTCTCGTGGGTAGTCGGGAGAGAGGGACCTCAGTCATCAAACCCCACCCCGACCCGACCTGACCGGACCCCTTATCCAGACCAACACCCATCCTTCTGTACCAAATTCCACACCTCTATCCGAGGCTCCCCAGACACCGAACTCTTTTCCTGTAGTTTGGTCTACAGGATCTTGGGTCTGAACTCTGGGTTAGTACGATGAACGACCGTGACGGTCGTAAGGGTAGAAACCCTTTATCGAGTACGGGGTACGTGGTGTTCCTCTCCTTAATACACAGGTAGTCCCGGAACCTGTTCCGACGTCTTCCACCGACCCAAGAAACAAGACAAAGGATTATTTAATGTTGAGTAAAGGTTCACGACGAAGAGAACCAGAATTTGGAAGGAATTGTGGGAGGGGGTTCTTCGTCGATTTCTTAGATAGACGGTTACGTCCTTTGTACCCAAGCTAGGGACCAGACCCTTCTAGGATGTACGGTGTCCCGTTGAGTCGGACTTACGGTGGTGAAGACTCGGACACGAGATCTCGGGTTCTCGATGTTGATGACTTCGGACGTACGGATTTCGGGAACGAGGTTGTTCTCTTCGGTGGTGTTGCTGTTCAGGTCCGTGGTGTTAATGTCTGATCGTGGGTCAGTGGTGTTTATCTCTCTTCCGGTGCTGTCGTCACTTCTGGGTCACGTTGGTTTTTATTTATTCAATAAAAAAAATTACCTTAGATCTGACTCTCCGTCCCCATGACTTAAATGGACGGGGTTGTGTCGATTCGGTGGGACCAAACCGACTTAGGTTTACAAAAAGAAGTAGGGGAGGATGACTGAGGACTAAATCTCTCTCGTCCTCTTTGGAACCCAAGGACGGATCAACTTCTTCTTTCTTTGTCCCCGTTTCCTTCTTCTCCCACGTCGACTTGACCCATTCTTTCGAGTGACTCGTGGGTCCCGGAGGGACTCTCGACAACAGTCGTTCGTCCCGAGAATGGGTGTACGTGATAATACCGTTAAAGACCTAGCAACAAACTTTACGGTATGGTAGTGGAGGTAGTGGAGGTGGACTCGACGACTTGTCTCAGGAGTGTGGAGTCTCCTTTACTCCACACTGTTCCCCGTTCCTTCCCACTGGAGTGACTGGAGGAGAGGGTCGATGTCCTCTCCGTCCTCCTCGTGTCCGGGTCCCTAAGAGGGACAGAATGTGAAATCTGTGGGGAAAGTTCTTTCACTGTTTTCGCTCTAAGAATTGGAAAACCCTTTTACTGAGTCTCGAGACTTTTACTGATACTCGTCAAGTGAGTAGGGACCGGGGTACGAACTCTGTACTTTCCCGTGTCGTTAAGAGAATCCTTCGGGTCATCCCTCAGGACATGCGGAGTGGGTGGTAGTGTGGGTCGGTGAAAAGAGTGATTTTGTGACAAGACTAGTTTGGTGACGTGACGGGTTTTCGGAAGTTACCAAGGGTCACCGGATTACTTACTTCTGTCCAGGGACTGTGGAGAAGGGACGGGAGTCCGGGAAACAGAAGACGTGTGTGGGTGACCTGGGGTTCTGAGGGTGTGGGTCTGGACCGGGTATCCCGTACACTTTGGAGGTGGAAGACGGGTCTATAGGGGTGGGACGATCGGTGAGGGGATCTTTTGGTCAGGAGTGAGTGAGGAAGAGAGCGGGAAGGTCTAGTGAGAAGACAAGATTAGTTCTGGGATGGGGTTCGGAGTTCCACTCACGTTTCTTTTTCTCTCGTTCGGCCTGACAGTCCGTTCTTTTCCCTTTAAATAATCTCACTTTGTTCTCCCACTGACCGGGAATTCCTCTTAAGACTGTTCCAGAAAGAATATGGGGTGGTTACTTTTTAAGAGACTTCCCTACCAATTAAAAATCGGACATCAACTCAGGACACCAGTGCATCGGTCTCCAGACCTTAGACCACCAGAGTATCGAAACTCTTCCATCCGGTCACTCTTTTGTCTTACAGTAAACCCGTTAAACCAGTAAAGTTCCTAGTGACACTAAAATAAGAAACAAACGCTCCAGTTGTATTACTCGGTAGTTGTTACTTTGGGGTACACCCGGGATAGTTGCGAGAGAGGACTGGAAGTCAAGTCAAGTCAAGTCAGCGAGTCAGTACAGGCTGAGAAACGCTGGGGTACTTAACGTCGTGTGGTCCGGAGGGACAGGTAGTGGTTGAGACAGGTAGTGGTTGAGGGCCTCAAGTGAGTCTAAGTACAGGTAACTCAGTCACTACGGTAGGTCGGTAGAGTAGGAGACAGCAGGGGAAGAGGACGACGGGGGTTAGGGAGGGTCGTAGTCAGAAAAGGACTGGAAACACGGAAAGTTTAGAGACTGTCAGACGAAGGGACCTAGGAGGACCTCTGTGACGGACGTCGGGACAGTTAGTGTGATTCTCGTCCGTTGTTCTTAGACCCACAATGTGTTGGGATTTTCCCTCTATCGTAATAGGAGTGTCATGGTTACTCTGACTCCGTATCTCTCCAAAATCGGACAACGGGTCCTTAGTGTTAGGGTGAGAGACTCTAATTTCCTACCCTCTCTTGAACATCCCGTTCTTCTGTCGTCCCATACTACCCCATCCTCCGGGAGGGTCTTAGGGATTCTGAGTCCGGACAGATGACAACCCAGGGAACGGGTGGGTGGTTCACTTCGTTTCGAAGGATCTTGGGCTCAGGATCTTGGGTCCTGACCAAGACCCGGGGTCAGGGGAGGACCGGTAGGGAGGGAGATGTCACGAGAAAAGAAGGTGACTGACAGGTTTGACTTGGGTGTGGTGGTTCAGGTGGAGAGGGTCCTTCGATAACTAGGTAGGATGGAGGGGAGGGACCGTGAAGACCCGGGTGGATAGTGGGTACAAATGTCAGAGAGTACCTTGTTGTAGGAGGGTGTAGTCGGGGAGGGTAGTCCACAAAATAACCAGTCAATCAGTAATAATCCTACAGAAGTTTTTTAAAAAGAAAGATACTAGTTTAGTCAAATCCTTTATGGTCAAAGAAAAGATGTCCTGAACAGTCTCAGAAAATTTACGTAAGACTTAGAGGGTGTCTCAACATCTCACCGAAAAGGTCAAAGATGGGAACAAACAGGGGACTTTGGAACTCCGAAGAGTCTTGTCAGAAACTCTTTGTGAAGGAGGAGGGTTGGGGAGTCCGAAGGGACCACCGAGTCGTCATTTACTAGTCGGACGGTTTCGTCCTCTACGTCCAAGGTAGACGTCTTCCTTTACCGTTGGGTGAGGTCATAAGAACGGATCCTTTAGGGTACCTGACTCCTTGGACCGCCCGATGTCAGGTACCCCAGTGTCTCTCAATCTGTGCTGCTGATTCACGTTGTCAGGTGGGAAGTCCTGTCGGACGTGTCGTCCCTCTGGTGCCCATCCTTAGTTCCTCCCCTCGTGCCCCAGGGGAAAATCCTCAATACTCACTGTGAAACCCTCGAGTCGGACTTTCGGAGAGAACCGTGACGGGTCCCGTCGTCTTGGTCACAGAAATCACAGACGAGAAGGATGGAATGAGGAACCTTCCTTTCAATACTGGTTGGATCTACCGTATAAGTTTTCGTCTCTGTAATGAAATGGTTGTTTCCAGGTAGATCAGTTCCGATACCAAAAAGGTCACCAGTACATACGTACACTCTCAACCTGACACTTCTTTCGACTCGCGGTTTCTTAACGACGAAAACTTGACACCATAACCTCTTCTGAGAACTCTCAGGGAACCTGACGTTCCTCTAGGTTGGTCAGGTAAGACTTCCTCTAGTCGGGACCCTAAAGAAACCTTCCTTACTACGACTTCGACTTTGAGGTCATGAAACCGGTGGAGTACACTTCTCAACTGAGTGACCTTTTCTGAGACTACGACCCTCCCTGACCCCCGTCCTCCTCTTCCCCTGCTGGGTCCTACTCTACCGACCTACCGTAGTGGCTGAGCTACCTGTACTCAAACCAATTTGAGACCCTCAACCACTACCTTTCCCTCCGGACCGTACGACGCTAAGTACCCCAGTGTTTCTCAGTCTGTGCTGACTCGCTGACTTGACTTGAAGGATGGAAGGAAACCCAATCCACTGATGGATGTGAAGACGATCCCAGATCTCCCTGGAGGAAACTGGTCCCCGGAGTCTATGATGGAAAGTCCGATACGTTTCGGGTCTCTCGTTCCCCAGAACCCTCTGAGGGGGTTTAGTTCGACCTGTCGAGAAGATCCGTTTAGTGAGAGACATGAGGTAGAAATCGTGTGCTCAAAGTCATCATTAGGTCCTAATTTTACATAATTCGACGGTAAGACCCTTCTACGTCACAAGGTAAGTTGTTTGGGACGTTGAGAGGGGTGACGACGGGTCCCTCCTCTGACTTAGGGAGTTAACTGTCCTTTGACTCCGGAGTTTCGTCTCGTCTGTGAACGAACATCACTGGGTCGGTCCCCGTCTCGTCTCTCTTCATAAGTACGGAGGGGTGCGGGTACACCGGGTTGTCGTTGAGTACGTTGGTAGTCCCGTCGAAGTTCCTGAGTGCGTCCGGTCCGCCGCTATTCCCAATGAACGACCCCCCATTACCGAGTCGTTGACCCCTCTGAAAGCCCCGAAACTCCTCTTCTACCGTACAGATCCCGACCTCAGTCGACAAAGGGATTAGAGGAACCGGTGTGGGACCGATCTCCTTCCCACGAGTGGGGTCTAACCGATTGGTATCCGGTCGAACCGACACCCCTCTCTATTCTACGGGATGTACGATGGGTGTACAGTAGAACGGGACCCCGTCAGTGGATTCTATGAAAGGGTACCAAAGCCCTCGAGGAGTTTGAGACCGTTGGATCTTTAGTCCGAACACAAGGGTCAGACTCTGGGTTCAAGGGTCTTCGGGGAGTGAACCGGGGTGGAGGGTTGTCTCATCGGGGAGGTAGGGTATGGGAGAATTGAGGGGAGACGGGATGGGAGTATGTTCATCAGAGATGTGGAGGGGGTTGTGTCAGGCGTCCTCGGTTCTGTCAGAGTAAATGGACAAAGTCCAGAGTGGACTAGACACGGGTAGGGACGTAGACGGACCGGGTTTCAGGGGTCAGAGTTGGGAGTGATGTGTTTCTATTGGGTATTCGGTCGTCGTGGTGTGGTTGGTCCTCGAACAGTCTTTACGTCTTAGAACCCGGGGTAGGGTCTGGACAACTTTACCTTGGATTGATAATAATTGTTCGACGACTCTACTGGGTGTACATACGATCTCAAACTCTTTATGAAAATATCTGGTGACTACATTAGTTCAGGAACGTAAGTACCGTTCGAAGCTGCCGAGGAACCCCCGGATCACTTAGTTCAGATCTGAGTCACTGAACCGTTAGTCACGAAGTCGACTGAACAGGTCCGAACCCGAGGACGAGGTGGAGTCCTTTTGGTAGGGTAGGACACAACCGGTTTCGGTGGGTCCTGAAGTTTCCGGGGAATTTCGTGGTGGAGGAGGTTCTTCGACAAGACTTGGTGCACGGTGATATAGTGTAGACCGAACCGAGTGAGAATATAGGACTACTCACCCCTGGGTCAGGACACAAGGGTCACCGAGGTTCGTGGCCCTACCCCGTGTCTACAGTCCACGGTCAAGGTCCATTGTTCCGGGTCCCGGTCAATAACCCTTCAGGTGTGAGTCGAGATCGGACAGAAGTGGAGTTGAGTCGTCTGTTCCTGAGCCCGTCCCACCTGTTCGGGTAACGTATGAAGTCTCTTCTTCGTGAGGAGTCTTTGTACCCGAACTACTCGAAGGTCGTTGTTACACCTTTTACGTCTTCTCTTACGGAGGTTTAGAGGGAGAAAAGGACCCCCTGACTCTATCTATTCGTCTAGGGGATTTTGGACCCCAGTCTTACACCTCGTTCCTCTGAGGTAGGGACACACCAGTTGTTTGGAAAAAAGACGGATAAATCGGTCCGGGGACCTTCCGGTTCAGTGGACGGGGCTCCGTAGGAGTACTGGTTTGTCTTTTCGGAGTTTCCTGTCCCGACGGTGTGGGAGGACGGGTGGGGGAGGAAAGACCAGGTCAAGGACGTCCGACCGTAGGGTACTCTTCAGGAACGAGGAAACGGGACCCAGAAGTTCTTCCATAAGTTCGTACCTGGAGTTCCTCAAGGACCGAAGGTGTCGGAGACCCCTAGTTTCTTTTTTTCAGAGACCTGAGAGTAAAATGTCTGTGTCTTTCTTCATTCCTGTCCCGGTTATGACTTCATCTCATTCGAGAAAAGTCAAGGGTAAAGAGACAAGGGGGTCGAGACGAGGGTGGAAGTTGGGTCGAGATGAATCTGGGGGTAGGTCCAAAGGGTTCCAGTTCAGACTTGGAGGTGGAGTATTGTAGGATCTAACTTAGGTCTTATCCCATCAAATAGACGTCTCGAGGATAGACTGGAGAGACCTCAGGGGTGTCCGTCTACTTCTCCCGTTACCCCGTTACGACTTAGTTTCTGCACTGTAAGATTACCACCGTAGAGTTCGTCCCTCGACAAAAACATGGTCTTCTTTTACAGGAGGGATCGAGGGGTTTTAGCGTAATACGTACTGTGGGATAAACCGAACCCGTGTTACGGGGAGGATCTTCTTTTCCTCTCCGTACTTTGTCTGTCTGAGTCGGTGGGTGAGACTCATTCCTGGGGAAGATGGAATCTCCCAAACTGAAGAAAGGATGGAGAGGTCGGGGTTCCGGTTCGTGGAAACCCTCGTCCTTTTTTTTGTGAACCATTTTTCTGAAGTCGAGTGTACAGACTCTCCATTCTTTCTTCACTGTCTCATCTCACTGAATCTCGTATCTAAGACTTCGGTCTACCGGATTCAAGTTTAGGAAGGAGACACTGATAACTCGACCTACTGATACGGAACCAGAAGGTTAGACATTTTACCCTTATTCTGGATGGAATATCTCGACAATTCTCCTACTTTCCTCGATTATAAACGTTTCAGGAATCTTATGACGGACCGTGAGTCACTCATATGGTCCCGGGACCTGATCGGAGAACCGGAGACGAGTTAAAGAGGGTGGGTCCTGTGGGAGAAAAGAGGGGCAAGATAGGGTCGAGTTTCGGAAAGGATCCGTACGGTCAGGTCAACACTAGACTTGGAGTTCGGGGATCCAGATCGTGAGTGGAGTGTCACAATAGAACCAGGTAGTGGTCAGAGGGACTGATTCCGACGCGAAGGGCGGGGGTCTAGACTCCTGGGAACTGAGGATCGGGAAGTAAGACTCTTGTGATCGGTTTGTCGAGTAAAGAGTCGACCCGAGGAAACACGTTTCTCCTCTCGACACCCACCCTTCTATTTTCTGATCTCTGGGGGTCTGGAGTCGAAGAAGGAGGGGAAGTTGAGAGACGGGGGTCCCGACCCATGGGTCGTCAGTGGGTTCTTTCATTGGACTTTATTTCGAGACCGACGGGTGCGGTAGAGATCAAGGACTCAATCTTTTGTATGTGTTCGTGTGTCCATGTATGGGAAGACAACTAGATTAGACCTAAAGGTGGTTTCCCTCGTTTCCTTTAGTAACTAGGGGTTGGGTGTCGTTAGGTGTAGTTGAGGTGTGGGGGGTTTTAGGTAGGTTAGACGGTGATGTACATGTCCGGACGGAAATTCGGTAACCATGGCAGAGATGAAGGGAAAAGGGTGACCGGGGGAGTCTAAGAACGTCACTAAACGTGTTGACGAAAGTTCCTTTCTTTTATTTTCAGGATACTAGTGAACTCTAAATGTCCCCCGAGGACGTGACGGACTGGAAGGGTGGACCGACTTCTAAAGGACTCATAACCGATGTAAGGTCCGTAAGACGATCTACGAGGTCTACGTTGTCACCCGGTCAGGAATCCTGCGATGTGTTTCATTTGTCTGTCGACGTTGTTTACCAATGCCTGACACTATTCGTGTTACTTCTTTCATTTGGTGCACGATACTACTTAATGTTTCTTACTACCCTTCCGTATAAACTCCATTCTGGACTTTTTATTCTTCCTCGTCTCGGTCAGGTCATCTTTTGTAACCTTCATGTAAGATCCGTCTCTTTTGTCGTGTCCGTTTCCGGTGTCCCGTCCTTTTTCGAATTCACAAGTTTGTCGTCTTCACTAAGTCCACACCGACAGTCTTTTTACGTTTCCCCTGTCACCAGTCCTAATCGGATCCCCTCCAGTCGTCACTGGTCTAGTACCCTCTGGACTTTCCGGTCCCCTTTCGAAACTTTAAAATGAGGTTCATGTTTTCCCTCGACAAATCCGAGAATCTTCTTACTCTGATGAGTTATAAAAAGATTTAACAAGAACAACGATAATTTTGCCTAAACTCCTCCGTTAACGTCTGAACCTCTTTCGTCCGTCTTCGATGATGTCATAATTCCGTTCTGTCTTTTCTATCGAACCGGACCCCGTCATCGGATCCCGTCATCGTGCTCAGTCTCATACTCCTTATCCGGACTCTATCTAAACCGTTTTCTTGAACGACATCATGGTTGATACCTCTCTTCCTTTTTCTACGGTGGATCAAAGGACAGAAACTGCCGTCCACCCAATAACCCGGAAATGACTCTACCCTTCCGGTGTCCTCCCAGTACGAACCCCTGACGTCAGTCTTGAGACAAAGTAGGTATAATTCAAAAGTATGGATATTGTAGTATTTAGTAATCTGACACCGACCTATCTCTCCAATCTTGACTTCTATTTTCAACGATGTATTTTAATACTCTTACTTTTACTATATGTAAATTCTAAACACGAACATTTAATTACAAACTTTAATTACGAAAATTTTTAATATTCTTTTTTTACTCTCGAACTCCCCTTGCATTTATCTTCCCTGAGTCCTCTTTCCTCCCCCGATTCTTGTCTCGGGTCCTAGGAGGTTGTAAATGCTGACACACTTTCTCAGTAGGAATTTTTGTTCATTCCTTCCCGAAACCATCCTCCTTTCCCCCAAACACTCCTTCTTTTGGTTTTCAGTTCTGTCCTGTAATGTTTCTTACTAGATCTGGTTCCCTCCAGCTCCTTCTAGACGAATATCCCCTCATATTTGGTGACCTCTGGAAATGATCCCGTCAAAGTTACTTCGTCACCCTGGTTTCGGTCCAGTTCACTCGACTTCTTGTCTCTCTGGTATCCATGTCCGTCGAGAGACCTCTTCATAAGACACTTCCCTTCACTCCAGTAGACATCGACCCCCTCTTACTCCCTACTTCTTTTTTTACACCCGCTCCCAGTATTTTACCTTCCCCCCCGCGCACGGTTTCGTACAATTCTTCCATGACAACACTTACTAGGTTCTCCTCTCCATTGACTTCTTACTCCCTGTCCCTCGTCTGATGCAACCTTAGGATCACCTCCGTAATCGGTCTCCGTCCCTGACCCTACGAAGCTGGGGTCGATTGATCTCCTTTCTCCTCCTCCCCGTTTCTACGTTTTGCGTCTACACCCAGGAAGCGATGTGTGAAAGTCTACGTACGTATGGGTAAGGTTACTGGGGGAGATCTGTGGACGGCAAAACGACGGACGAGGTCTGTGTCTGTTCAATGGGTGGATGAAGCGCCAGATCGTGCCCTACACGGTGGTGGCCGTCTAGGACGTTGGTTGGACACCCGTGTTGAGTGGTGTCAACGGTCGATGTCGCGAACAGAATAGCCCGGTACGGAAAAGGACCACGTTCGAGGCTCCCCCAGGGGTCCGGAGAGTAGCCGAGATAGAGATTCGGGGAGGGGGTTTAACTCGTGAGTTGTGAGGGATGGGGAAAGGCTCTTCCATCCCTCGGATTGGATGTCGTCGGACACTCGGGGATCAACCGAGAAGCCTCTCTCGACGAGGGGTGGGACAGGCCCCCTGAGGAGGGTATGGGGGGCGCTCCTCTGACGGACCTCCGGGAAACCCTCCTGCCGGGTCGGAGAAGGTCTCAGGGCTGGTAGCGGGACCGCGGAAGAGAAGGGAGGGGTCGCGGGTGGGAGACCCAGCGGGCTCGTCAGCGCCCCGCAGTCGCGGGCCGAAACAGACGAGGGTGGCTCCTGCGGGCGGCCCGCGTGCCCCACGAGAGGACAGCGTGCGTCGGGGTCCCAGGGCGGACGGGAGGTGGGGTCGCGTCGGGGACGGGGCCCTTGGTGGCGGTGGCCGAGCCTGGCGGCGGAGGGCGTTGTGCTCGTTTCCCCGCGCCGTGGGTGGCGGGGGCGGTCGGAGGCCCTTGTGGCCTGTGGGAGCGGGAGGGCGTGCTGGCGGCGAGATCGACGGCCTCGGGGCCTGGCCGGCTCGGGAGCCCCGACGACGCACGGGGAGTGGGAGGGCGCCAGCCGAGTCGGGGTCGGACGCGGGCTTACCCCGGCCGCCGACCCCCAGCTCCTAGCCCCTCGTCCGCGCACGACATGGAAAGGGACGACTCGGCCCCTTCTCTCAAAAGGCGCTCGCCGCGAGGTGGAGCCGGAGGAGGCGGAGGGGAAGAGGAGTCGGCGAACCGAAGGAGGAGGTCGGCGACGACCCTGGAATCCCCGGGCTCGGTCGGCGGCGCCGGACACACCCCGGGGCAAGTCGGAGTGCAGGGGCTGGTTGGGGCGGGTTAGGCAAGTCCGGGTCGGGGGCGAGGCGGAGATCCGCCCCTGCGCGGCTCGAGGAGGGCCCGAGTTGACCTGTCCCCGCCCCTCCGACCTCCGGCGCAACCGTCTCCTGGAGACACAGGGAAGAACGTCTCCCTGGCCCTGGGTCGCGAGGGGTGGACTCGAGGTTGCAGGGGAGGAGTTAGACCCGTGAATTGCAAGGGTGGACGGGGGGTTCTCTTTTCGTCAATCAGGTCGGGACGGACGGGACACGAACCCGTATTCCACCTCGGACGGTCCGTTGTTCGTCTCGATCCGGGGACCTGAGTCAAATGGACGTCTTGAGGTTTGGGATGGCAGCTTTCCTTCTCCTCGGAGAGAGAGGAGGGTCTCGACGGAAGTGAAGGCGTCTAGGTGACCTAGAGTCAACCCCCGCCCCCCTCCCCCCCAGGGATTCCCCGAAGGAGATCGGAGTCTAACAGACGTTGTGGTGAAGTGTGGGTCGGTGGTGGTGGGGAAGGGTACGGTGGAGTGTAATTATGACCACGCCTTTAGAGTCGTAGAGACATTGACCACGGTTAGTTTAGAGTCTCTGTCTCAGAACCCACTTCATCCTTTCCTATCGAAATCACGAAACGGGCGTTTCGTCCGGTGTCGATCGAGTACGGGAGTTTTGATACCCAGGGTTAAACCCCTTCCATCACTCTTCAAAATACAATTGACAAATTTCTCCCGCACTAGTCGAGGACCTGTAAGAAGACGACCCGACCACCACTCCATTGATCCTCAGTCGTAGTAATTGGAAGTCCAGGTTGACCAGACCCCAGATGGACGAACACCCGTCGTATGGTAGTAATTAGTAATTGAACGGGGTGGACCTCGTCCAAAGTCATAGATACTTTATAGAGTTTCTACAACAACACACATAGAGAACTTATCGTTCCTCTCCATTTCCCCGGAAGAATTTACTTTTCTTTATCTCCTTTTGATATCTGACCCTTTCTGATCTATAGAGAAGTTCTTTTGACCTCTATAGATCCCTTGTAAGGTACGTTCCTACCCGTGCTATTTCCTGTCTTTGTCTTTCTTGGATTCTCTTCGTCTTCTCCACCGTTCTTGTCTCCTTGATATGTTCTTTCTAGAATTACTGGGTCTATTGGTACTGTCATACCAATGAGTGGATCTCAGTGTGTAGGACCTCACACTTCACTTCACCCGGAATTCTTCGTAATGATGCCTTTTTCGATTACCTCTACTGTCTTAAGATCGACTCGATAAATTTTAGGATTTTCTACGACGACGACTTCACGACGTGAGTTATACGGTCGTTTAAACCTTTAGAGTCGTCACCGGTGTCCTGACCTTTTCCAGTCAAAGTAAGGTTAAGGTTTCTTCTAGTTACGGTTTCTTACGAGTTTAATAGTCCGTCAACACGAGTAAAGTGTACGATCGTTCTAATACGAGTTTTATGAAGTTGTTCGATTCGAAGTTGTCATGTATTTCGCTCTACATGTTCGATCTAAAGTTTCTCCGTCTCCTTGGTCTCTAGTTTATCAGTTGTAAACAACCTAGTACCTCTTTCGTTTCCTAAATGTCTTTTTGTACACGACGAATGAGTAACTGAGGTGATTTCGCAAACTGACACACCCCCAGTTTTCTTTAACACCTTTTAAGAGTCTCTACCCCGATGGTCTGGTAGAACGGACAGAGGACTCTACTTGGTCTGTACCTTGTTGACTGACCAAGTTTTTGACCCTTTATTCATGCTATTCCGACATATAACAGTAAGAAGAATACTTTGAATATACGTCTCATGTAGTACGTTTTACGGTTCGACCTACTTAGTGTCTACCTTAGTTCTACTGATCCTCTTTATAGTTGTTGGAGTTTATACGTCTACCATGGTGAGATTACCGTCTTTCACTTCTTTTCGATTTGTCGAAGAACTGCTTCCACTTTTGCCTGTAACTTTTTCTACCAAATTTTGAGTTGTATTTTTTTTTTGACTCTAGTGTCGGAGACTAGAGTAGTGAAGGACCGTTTATCTTCCTCCCTTCCATCTCCGTTACTGTTTACAATAAAAGAACCCGAGATATTAGTGACGTTTACACTGACGTCAGTACTTTAATCTTCTATGGAACGAGGAACCTTCCTTTCGATACTGTTTGGATCTGTCCTTAATTTTTCGTCTCTACAGTGAAACGGTTGTTTCAGTTATATAAACAAAGGTTAAAGTTCGAACCAGACAAACGTCGTACTGTCCGGTCAATTGGGTCGTCGTTCGATAACTCTGTTCCTTATACTGAAATACGTCTTTCGGTCAACTGTCTTCTTTTACCAACTGTTTACAGAGTTTTATTGGTAGAAAACCCCCAGACCTAAGGTCGAAGAAATACCCTGTCTTACCCCCTCCTTAACTCCTTCATTTTCGGTTCAGATATGGGGGTGGTGATTACGGTCTCTTCTACTTTAACTTGTCAAGATACTTCTGGGCGTTCTGGAAGATCTTAATTGTGGTTTTTTTTCTACAGGAAAAGTAGTATTCTCCAACCTTACGTTTTCATCCTTCAGTTCTCTATTGACCTCATTGTCTGTTCAAACCGGAACCACATGTTTTACTTCCTCCCGTTTCCGATTGTCTCAAAACGGATCTCTTGTATAACCAGTACCGTTTGTGAGAAAGGTTGTTGTGTTCTCTATTGAGATGTGTACCTGTAGTGGTCTACCAGTTATGGCTTTAGTCTAACTAATGTAATAAACGTCGGGGCTTCTACCTCCTCGAGATATGTCACTCATTTTTGTTTTAGACCTCGACTGACACCGAGTCTAGTACTCGAGGAATGACTTTTTAAGTCTGAATTTAACTTCTTTCATCCCTTTTTGGTGACCCGGTAAGTCCATACTGGATTTAGTTTAGGAAACACTAATATGTCACCTTCACTGTTTGTCTAAGTTTCTTAATCCAGACTATCTGTCTCAAGGTTTCTTGATACCTGTCTCCAAGTATTGTGACATGTCCTCCACCACGGGTTTTGGTGGGGGTTCTTTTTCTTTGTGTTATATATGTTTATCAACTCTTTTTTTTCTCTTCGTTTTCCTTTTCCCCGTTTCCTTTCGATAGGGTAGACTTACGTCTCAAGGTTTCTTATCATTCTTCTCATTCTTCTCATCCTTATCATTCCTCTCTAATCTTTCGGAATGAATTTCTGACGACGACGATGACGACGATTCAACGAAGTCAGCACAGGCTGAGACACGCTGGGGTATCTGCCGTCGGGTGGTCCGAGGGGGGCAGAGACCCTAAGAGGTCCGTTCTTGTGACCTCACCCAACGGTAAAGGAAGAGGTTACGTACTTTCACTTTTCGCTTTTACTTCAGCGAGTCAGCACAGGCTGAGAATCACTGGGGTACCTGACGTCGGATGGTCCGACGAGGCAGGTACCCTAAGAGGTCCGTTCTCATGACCTTACCCCACGGTAACGGAAGAGGTTAGAACGTTTATAGACGACCTTACCGGTTGGAGTGTTTCATACACGGACACGAGTCAACGAAGTCGACTCAGGCTGAGAAACATTGAGTTACCTCGATGTTCTCGGACGTTCCGAGGAGACAGGTACCCTAATAGGTCTGTTCTTATGACCTCATCCAATGGTACGGGAGGGGGTCCCCTAGAAGGACTGGGTCCCTCGTTTGGACCAGAGGACGTAACCGTCCACCTAAGAAATGGTGATCGTGGTGGACCCTTCGGGGTTGGAGTCCCTTTCACCTTCACTTTCAACGAGTCAGCACAGACTGAGAAACGTTAGGGCACCTGATATATCAGGTGTCTTAAGAGGTCCGGTCTTATGACCTCACCCATCGGTAAGGGAAGAGGTCCCCTAGAAGGGTTAGGTGCCTAACTTGGGTCCAGAGGGTGTGACGTCCACCTAGGAAATGGTCGACTCGGTGTTTCCTTCGGGTCCCTACATAATTAGAGAAGTCCGTCTCCCCGTTCCAAGGGGTTCCGTCTAGTAATACATACTAATATTATCGTTTTTGTTGCTTTTTGTTTCAAATTTCAGTTTCTTTGTCTATGTAGTACCTCAGCCTTAACCGAGAAGGGACGTTGTGTCAATTCCCATACCAAAAAGGTCATCAGTACAAGTCTACACTCTCAACCTAGTATTTCTTCCGACTCGTGGTTTCTTAACTACGAAAGGTTACCACCACGACCTCTTCTGAGGACTGTTAGGGAACCTTACGTTCCTCTAGTTAGGATTTCCTTTAGTTGGGACTTATAAGTAACCTTTCTGACTACGACTTCGGCTTCGCGGTTATAAAACCGGTGTACTACGTTTCCCGGTTGAGTAACCCTTTCTGGGAGTACGACCCTTTCTAACTTCCGTTTTCCTTTTACCCTCGTCGGGTCCTACTCTACTAATCTATCGTAGTGGTTGAGTTACCTGTATTCAGACTCGTTTAGGACCCTCTGTCACCCCCTGTCTCCTTGGACCGTACGACTTCAGGTACCCCGGTGTTTCTTAACCTGTGTTGAATCACTGGCTTGTTGTTGTTAGGGAACTACCCCTTTGTTCTGGAACGGGGTTCCGACGAGAACTGACAAAGAGGGTCCAGAGTGAGGAGGAGGGAAAGGATTAATAGTTGACAAACTTAAATGGGTAACCTTGAGTCCCTTCCAGTACCTCCGACGTACTTCTAATAAATGATATTAGTTTCTTTACCCCCTGTGTCTTTCTGGAACACAGGTCTTCGGGGTGTCCTGGGACGTGTCATAGTTAGAACTTGCAAATTGACGTGCTTCTCCTTTCGTCCCACCCTCCCCCTCGTAAGTTTAGTGACGTCGGACAGGGAAGTGTCATATACTGGAACTCACCTTCACCGGAGACATTCTTTTATAAAAAGCGAAAATAGGTGTCGGAGTAGGAGCTAAATTATTTTGGGTTTCGTTGAGATTCACACTCCCAGTCAAAAAGGAATTTCTCGTTTTTTTTTTGTTTTTGGGGGTTTCTAAAACTCCAATAAACAAGTAAATAAAAGATGAACTCTAAGACGAGGGACCATCAGAAAGTGACGAGATGAAACTACCGCCCTTCCTCCCTCACAGAAACTGTTAAAGTAAGATAAATTAGGACACTCGTACACGTCCCGAAGGACCATCACTGTCTCAGAGTCAGGTTCCCCAGTTCGGAAGGTACCTTCGACTCGGGACGGACTTGACTCAGGTGATTCGAGGAGACAGGTACCTTAAGAGGTTCGTTCTTATGACCTCACCCAACGGGACGGGAGGAGGTTCCTTAGAAGGGTTGGGTCCCTAGTTTGGTTCCAGAGAGTGTAACGTCCACCTAAGAAATGGGTAGACTCGGTGGTCCCTTCGGGGACCACGTTAACAGATAATGACATATTGTTTGGTTGGGGTTTTGAATCACCGAATTTTTTTGTTACTAAAGAAGGAGTCTTAAGTAACCTAAGTGACCCGAGTCGATCTATTATAAAAGACAACGCAAGTCACAACTGGTCCCTTTTGAATTTCGAACAGACCTCGAGTTTGTTAGGTTTACCGAAGAGAGATGTCTTATATGATTGTTGGACCGTCGAACTGAAGGGTCTCCCACTTTTACCTTACACGATCCGAAGAATTCTGGATCCGGGTCCTCCTGGACGTTCTACCACTTCCTTATCCTGTCCCTCTGGTGGAAGAGGGGTTGTTTATATAGTTTTTTAGTAGACGCACACCTTGTTAAGGGTATATTGTAGACTTGTGACTGTCTCCTGGGGTCTGAAGGTCTTTTTCTTTGGTCAGAGGAGTCTTAGTCCATCCCGTTTTCTATTTCGGTTTTTTTCCCTCCGTTTCTTCAAATCCTGTCTCTGGACGTGGGGTCCCTCCCTGAACACTTCCTTCTTTTGAAAGGTGTGTGAAAGGATTAAAGGATGAGTGAGTCTCTGTCCCAGTCTCCCCTTGAAGTCTTGGAGTCTCCCTTCGTGTCGCTCAGTCCACGAGACTTCCGTTTTGTCTCTTTTAAGTGGTGTCTCTAGTGCGGTTTACCGTGAAGGGTCGACTCTTCGTCGAATGTACGAGTGTAGACGGGTGTCGCTCACCCCCGACTCACGTCTCCGAGTCCGGAGTCCCCAGCCAGGTATCCCTGTCCTGGTTCCAACTGACGGTACTTTTATGAGACTCTCCCGATGACACTGTGACGTCTCCGTCTGGTCCCTTTTGGTGGGCTCCTCGTTTTCTAGTAAGGACGTCCTTCCGAAATTGTGTCATGAGATTGAGGTGTACGAGTGTCTTGTTTCCTTGGGACATGATCGATTACGGATTTCTCCCCGCTCGGTCGATATCAGATGTCGCGGTCTCCGTCTCATCGACCACTCTTACGGTCTCCGTCTTCCGTCCCGTCGCGATACCAGGGTTGGGGTCTTTAGTGTTAATGGCGGTTCGACTCGACGGAGCCCAACGATGGGTCAAGAAGGACCCTCGGGTCCACCAAGTCGAGACGGTTCCCACAGTGTTGGGTCCTGGTTGAGGGTATCCCTTTGTGTTCTGGGTGGAGTCTGACACCGTTGGAGGACGTTCCTGGTTGACTCCGTTCGTGTGGGGTGTATGGGATCGTCGTAGACGACATGAAGATGGGAAAGGGTCGTGTTGACTCGTTCACTAGGGATTATTCGTCGATGGAAGTGGGTGAAGTACAGACCCGTCTCTTGTCTGTGATCTCTCTCTCAATGTTCATCTCCATCCGGGTTTTGGTTTCGTCTTGTGGTTCCCGACGCATTCGTTTCCTTTCGTCCCCTTTGGTGGGACCTTCACCGTCCACGTTACCAAATTTAAGGACGTTAATCGGGTTCTGACATGAAGTCCCTGTTGACATCTGAAACTCTTGTTCATGTTCGACCTCGTTCCCTTCTAGATTAAGACTTGAATAGGGTGTGACGGGTGTTGTCTAGGTCTCTGGAAGGATCCATATAACCTCCTGAAAGACTCAGGAGGTTTAGTTAATCCGTTTAGTTGACCTGGTCCTTTTACCTTCTTAGTGAACCAGTAAGGAGAGTGACGACGACGACGATTCAGCGAAGTCAGCACAGGCTGAGACACGCTGGGGTATCTGCCGTCGGGTGGTCCAAGAGGGCAGGGACCCTAAGAGGTCCGTTCTTGTGACTTCACCCAACGGTAAAGGAAGAGGTTACGTACTTTCACTTTTCACTTTCACTTGTGTGAGTAAGTATAAGGAGAGTGATAACGATAGATATATAAAGGCGGGGGGAAAGGGAAAAAAGAGTATAACAGGATTATACAAAGAAATAATGAAGGAATTAAAAAATACTGGATGAAGAAGGAAAAATTTTTTGTGAGATAAAAATTTTATTTAAGGTATGAAAAATAAAAACTAAAACTACAAAACAAAAACTAAAACATAAAAACTCAGATTAAAAAAGGGTACAAAAACTAGAAGCAAAAAACTAGAAAACAAAGACTAAAACATAGAAACTCTCATATTAAAAATCATAATTAAACGTGAATCCCCAAACTATTATTAGAACTAACGACAGAAGACTGAGGAAAAGAATGGGTAGAAAAAAAGAAAAAGAAGAAGGAGGAAACAAAGGGATATATTCACACACTTAGAGGAACCCTCAAGAACCGATAAATATCAAAAAAAGTGACAATCAGATCTCTAAAAACAAAAGACACGACACACTGGACCCTTCAGAAGTACGATGACATTCCCTGAGCTCAGGTCCTTAGACCTGGTGGTCTCTTGAGAACGGGGTACCTTCTAATTATCCGTGCTCGGGAGGGTTTCCGGAGGTAGAGTTGTGATTCCGGTTCGTTTTGGGGTTTCTGTCGTTCGAGGTCACGACCTACGGGGTGTGGTTAGGAAGTCGTTTTATCCCCGTGTTGGGACGATATACCGTCCGTCCGATGGGTTTTGGTATGGTTTGGGTTTCTGTGGGATTTTCTGTGATGACCTGTGTCGTGACGGGAGGTCTCTTTGTTCTGGGTCGGGGCAGATGGTCTTATGTCCGTGTTCAGGAGGGTTGGTGCTTTGGTAGTGTTTCGGGACCGGGTTAGGGTCGGTCCCCCTGTCTGAGGTATTCTCCTTGACACTGGAAGGTCGAATGTCTTTACTCCGGGTTTTGTGTCATTTAATTTGTTTTACTTTTCCGTCTCTTTTTACGTCACCTACTTCCTTATACAATTTTTGAATGTTCTGGCTTAATTACTTCTCCTTAGTTCGTTAGTTGGACTTTGCCTTCAGTCTCATTATAATCATTTCTACTAGGTTTTAGAACTTTTATTTTACTTCCGTGTCTATTTATCGGACCTCCGTGCTTAGTCTTTCTACGTTCTTTACAAATTGTTCCTGAATCTTTTCTCATTTATTAGTTGTTACTTGTCGTGTTATTGACCATAATTTTTATGTGACATCCCTTGGTTGCTTTCTCACTGACTCCGTTTTCTTGTCTATTCACTCGAACCTTCTATCTTACCACCTTTATTGACTTTACTTGTGTCATTTTTATTTTTCATTACCCTTGTTAGAGTCTCTAGAGACCTTGTTACAATTCACGAGGTTGTAAACTTAGTATCCCTAGGGTCTTCTTTTGTTTACTTTCCCGTACTCTTTTATAAACTCCTCTAATATCAACTTTTGAAGGGATTTTGTCCTTTCCTTTATCGGTCGGTTCAGATTTTTCGGGACTCTCAGGGTATGTCCTCTCTGGACTCCTCTTTGAACGGTTCTGTACATAATTAGTTCGATTGTTTTTAATTCGTGTTTCTTGTTTATAATTTTCGTCGTTCCTTTTCGTTGTTTATTGTATGTTCGTCTAGGGATTGTCGATGTTCCGATTGTCGATTGTTTCGATTGTCGACTAGAAAGTTGTTTTTGAGACGTTCGGTCTTCCCTTACCCTCTTATGTCAATTTCTCTAATTTTCCCTTTTCGGATGTTGTTTCTAATAACTCGTTCCTAGAGTAAGTATAAGTTTTCCCTTTAGTTTTCGAAGTGTCTGTTCGTTTTCAATTCTCTTAAGTCGTGGTGGTTTGGTGTAGATGTGTTTGTGATTTCCTTATGGAGGCCTGTCCTTTGTGTTTTTCTTTTCCTATATTTTGTTTGGGTTTTGCGTTTCATTTACCATTGTCCTAGTATGTATAGTTATTAATTTAATGGAATTTACATTTACCCGATTTACAAGGTTGGTTTTCTGTGTCTAACCGACTTACTTACGTTTTTGTATATAAGACAGATGTTTTCTTGGTGGAGTCTGGATCCCTGTGTACGTCTGACTTTCACTCCCCGACCTTTTTCTATTAGGTACGTTGTCTTGAGTTTTCTTTTCATCATCGTTAAGAGTGTAGTCTATTTTATCTGAATTTCTGACAATTGTTCTTTGTTACTTCCTGTGATGTATTACTAGTTCCCTAGTTAAGTTCTTCTTCTATATTGTTAATATTTATATATACGTGAGTTGTATGTTCGTGGTGTTATACATTCCGTTTACGATTGTCGATAGTTTCTCCTTTAGTTGTCATTGTGTCATTATCATCCCCTGAAGTTAGGATATAAGTGTGGTTACCTGTCTAGTTGGTCTGTCTTTTATTCATCCCTTTGTGTTCGAGATTTACTATATAACCTGGTCAACCTGGATTAACTATATATGTCCATAAAGTGGGGTTTTGTTATCTAATGTGAAAAAAGAGTTCACGTGTAACTTGTAAGAGGTTCTATCTAGTGGAGAACCCGGTATTCAGTTAGGGACCGTTTAAAAATTTTTAACTTGAGTAAAGTTCGTAGAAAAGACTACTGTTTCGATATTCTATCTATAGTTGATGTCCTTTTTCGACTATTTTTTGTGTTTTGGATTCGGGTCTTGACGGTTAAGTAATAAAGACAGTGTAACATAACCGATGTCTTTCAGTGTTTCGGTTGAGTCTAATTTCCCTTCTTATTCAAATAAGATGGAGAACTGCCCTCCTAATGCTACAATATAATCAAACGATCCCGACGACGTTGTTTCAGTGTGTTTGACCCACCAAATTAATTATATATCAAAGTATTAAGACCTCCAATTTTCAGACTCTAGTTCCACAGTTCCCCAACTGAGGAAAGTAGTCTGTCTCTCTTATACAAAGTAAGGAGAGAGGACCGAAGACTGATAAAAGACCGTTAATGTGGGAGGTAGGGAAATAGAAGTGTTCGTAAGAGAGCCACACGGATACGGACAGAGACACGTGTATAAGGGGGAATATTTCTGTGGTCAACTGATCCCGGAAGGGACTACTGAAGTAAAATTGAACTAATGGAGATATTTCTGTGACGGAGGTTTATTCCAGTGTAAGACTCCAGGACACCTAATCCTGAGGTTATATAGGTTCGATAGATAATCCTCCCTATATTAGGTTGGGTAGTCAAGTCAAGTCAAGTCAAGTCAGAGAGTCAGTACAGGCTAAGAAACGCTGGGGTACTTAGCGTCGTGTGGTCCGGAGGTACAGGTAGTGGTAGAGGGCCTCAAGTGTGTCTGAGTACAGGTAGCTCAGGCACTACGGTAGGTCGGTAGAGTAGGAGACAGCAGGGGAAGTGGAGGACTGGGGTTAGGGAGGGTCGTAGTCTCAGAAAAGGTTACTTAGTCGAGAAACGTACTCCACCGGTTTCATGACCTCAAAGTCGAAATCGTAGTAAGGAAGGTTTCTTTAGGGTCCCGACTAGAGGAAATCTTACCTGACCAACCTAGAGGAACGTCAAGTTCCCTGAGAGTTCTCAGAAGAGGTTGTGGTGTCAAGTTTTCGTAGTTAAGAAGCCGCGAGTCGGAAGAAGGGTCAGGTTGAGAGTGTAGGTATGTACTGATGACCTTTTTGGTATCGGAACTGATCTGACTGGAATCAGCCGTTTCATTACAGAGACGAAAACTTATACGATAGATCCAACCAGTATTGAAAAGAAGGTTCCTCATTCGCAGAAAATTAAAGTACCGACGTTAGCCGTCACTAAAACCTCGGGGGGTTTTATTTCAGACTGTGACAAAGGTGACAAAGGGGTAGATAAAGGGTACTTCACTACCCTGGTCTACGGTACTAGAAGCAAAAGACTTACAAGTCGAAATTCGGTCGAAAAAGTGAGAGGAGAAAGTGAAAGTAGTTCTCCGAAAACTCAAGGAGAAGTGAAAGACGGTATTCCCACCACAGTAGACGTATAGACTCCAATAACCATAAAGAGGGCCTTTAGAACTAATGTCGAACACAAAGAAGGTCAGGTCGCAAAGAGTTCTACATGAGACGTGTCTTCAATTTATTCGTCCCACTGTTATATGTCGGAACTGCATGAGGAAAAGGATAAACCTTGGTCAGACAACAAGGTATAGGTCAAGATTGACAACGAAGGACTGGACTGGACGTATGTCTAAAGAGTTCTCCGTTCAGTCCACCAGACCATAAGGGTAGAGAGTCTTAAAGGGTGTCAAATAACACTAGGTGTGTCAGTTTCCGAAACTATATCAGTTATTTCGTCTTTATCTACAAAAAGACCTTGAGAGAACGAAAAAGCTACTAGGTCGTCTACAACCGTTAAACTAGAGACCAAGGAGACGGAAAAGATTTTGGTCGAACATTGTTTATATGTTATGTCCTTGTCCTCAGGAATCATTGGTAGAAACGTCTATAGATGGTGTTTCGTCTTCCACGTTCTTTATGGAGAGAGAATAGAAGTTCTTGTCTAAGAAGTCCATCCGGTAAAATTGACCACGGACCTTGAAATTTACGAGGAATGTTTAGATCGGTGGTGTAGTCGGAACCCATATTGGACAAAAAGAGAGGAGGCTTCCCTCTGAAACCTCAGACTAACCACGTTACACTGGACCTCGATTCTGTAAGGGAGTAACAAAAGAGGGTCTTGATGTTCTCCTTTTCCAGTCCAAGTCCGTGGACTGGGAGATACTCTAAAACTCGTCGAAACGGTCTAAAGGCAAACGGTAAGAAATTTGCCCTCATCAATATTTTCTGACAGAGAGTCCTGCCCCCACTTTTAAATGTTCTTGTTTCATACATTTTTGATTACAGATTTGATAGTCCTAAACACACACACACACACAATAAGTGAGACAGTACAGGTTGAGAAACGCCGGAATACCTACCATCGAGAGGTCCGAGGAGATAAGTACCTTAAGAGGTCCGTTCTTATGACCTTACCTATCGGTAAGGGAAGAGGTCTCTTAAAAAGATTGAGTCCCCAGTTTGGGTTCAGAGAGTGTCTCGTCCGTCTAAGAAATGGTAGACTCGGTGGTCCCTTCGGAAGACGATGACGACGATTCAGCGAAGTCAGCACAGGCTGAGACGCTGGGGTATCTGCCGTCGGGTGGTCCGAGGGGGCAGGGACCCTAAGAGGTCTGTTCTTGTGACCTTACCCAACGGTAAAGGAAAAGGTTACGTACTTCACTTTTCACTTTCACTTCAGCAAGTCAGCACAGGCTGAGAATCGCTGGGGCACCTAACGTCGGGTGGTCCGAGGAGATGGATACCCTAAAAGGTTCGTTCTCATGACATCACCCCACGGTAGCGGAGGAGGTCCCTTCGGAAGATCTACTGGTATTAATTACCGTAGTCAGAGATGGTGTAGTTATGTCGACTGAATCTGATGTAAAACTCAACTTTGTAATCATTTCGTAATTAGTATCATTCTGAAGTAAACACACCTCTTGATGTGTCAAATGATTCGTAAAAGTGTGGGTGGTAGTATCCCTCAGTCTAGAGAGACAAAATACTCTTGTCTCAGGAAGTATATAGACCTCTTTTTGTACTAGGTTTTCTTATGTACGTGGGGTCACAAGTAACATCGTGACAAATGTTATCGGTTCTGTACCTTTGTTGAATTTATAGGTGACTGTCTCCTTATCTATTTCTTCTATACCATGGATATATGTTACCTTATAGTGATTCGGTAATTTTTCTTACTTTATTACGGTAAACATCGTTATATCCACCTGGATCTCCATCAGTGTGACTCGTTTCGTTCAGTCTGTCTCTTTCTCTTTATAACATACTGTAGGGACAACTGAATTTTTTATCAGTGTTGGATTTTCAACTCTTAATACAAAAATAAGTCTTAAAAATCCTGAATTCGGGTCCTCTGTCGTAGAGTTCATTTGGACTCTCTTTAGGAGGTTCCTCCACTCCCTTCCTCGGTTTATTATATCTTCAAAACGTTGTTTCCAGTCCATCGGACTTGTAGTTTTCCAATAACAGTGACTTTCCTTTGGTCTATAGGGTTCAATTCCTTAAATCACTAAAAGATACATACCCTCTTACCTTCCCAGACCCGAGTGTCTTTAGTAAGGAAAGTATACATAGAGTTAATAGGACATAAAAAGTGTAGAATCAAGAATTCCCGAGTACCGTCCCTCACTGACGTCGGACTACCGACGATTTAGTGTCCATAAGAAGAGGAAGGACTCACGGGAGTCCTTGAGTGTAACTTCCCGACCTTATTGACTTCTGACACTGTATGAATAAATGACTGTACGGTCCTTTATGAGGCAAAGAGTAGGGAATACGACGACAACGACGATTCAGTGAAGTCAACACAGACTGAGACACACTGGGGTATCTGCTGTCGCGTGGTCCGAGGGGGCAGGGACCCTAAGAGGTCCGTTCTTATGACCTCACCCAACGGTAAAGGAAGAGGTCACGTACTTTCACTTTTCACTTTTCCTTCATCGAGTCAGCACAGACTGAGAAACGTTGGGGTACCTGGCGTCGGGTGGTCCGAGGAGACAGGTACCCTAAAAGGTCCGTTCTCATGACCTCACCCCACGGTAGCGGAAGAGGGAGTAGGGAATATCATCTTAGATTTTTCTTTAATATGTTTACTTGAAGGAATGTTTTGTCTTTCTCTGAGTGTCTGACTTTTACTTGAAAACCCGCGACCACCACCCTACCCCTTTCTTTCGCCCTCTTCCCTATCAGTCCTTCAAACCCTACCTGTACATGTATGACGATATAAATTTTGTCTATTGGTTGTTCCTGGATATACCTCGAAACGAGTTACAATACACCGTCGGACCTACCCTCCCTTCAAACCCCCTCTTACCTATGTACATACATATACTGGTTCAAGAAAACGACAAGTGGACTTTGATAGTTTTGTAACAATTAGTCAATATGGGGTTATGTTTTATGTTTCAAAAAATTTTTCTTGTCTCTGGAGCTTTTTTCCTGAAATTCTTCATATAATTACTTTTTATTTATTCATATAATCATTGTTATTATGACGGAAGATATTGTTTCTCTGGGTTCTTGTGTCACCAAGTTTGTATTATCTTTACATATAGAATGAGTGTACTGTTTCTTCACAAGGGCAGAGTATTGCCAGAAATAGGTGTGTCACTAAGTCCCTAGATCCGGGTAAGATAGAACATGGAAGTCGTTGATAATCTCAGAATATCAATAGACGTGTTTCGGACGTCGAATCCTTTCGGAATCGAACTGTTTACCGTGATGAAGTTGAGTATATGGTAGCTACTTTTACTCAGTGTATCAGTGGATTGAATTTTCTTCCGACCCTTTACACAAGATCCATCTTCTGGTCCTTTCCATCCTTTCACTGAAAACCACTTGTCGGTCATTAGAGAAGGTACCCTCTCAAATATTTCAAGATCTTCCCTACCTAGTGTATAAGGGTTCCTTCATATCAAAGACTAATCTCCTACGTCACTCAACTACACACCCGGTATTAAGAAGTGAAAGGATACATCATGACACATGGGTATTATAACGGTACCTGTTTCCCTCCACCTCATATAAAAGGGTGGGTGACTATGACCTGAACTGATATACTGAAAGAGACCAGTGACTTTAGTCCATCTTCACCATCACACAGTCAAAACTCGAAGTCAGAATTCTCGAAGACGCACAAAGATGAAAAGAATACGAAAGTGGTAGAGGTGATCTTTAAGACGGACCTATTAGTGACGGGAAGTCGGACCCCGACGTCTCACTTCTGTTCTCTTCGTCTGGTCTCTAGTTGGGTCGTGAATTTCGGGTCGAGTGATTCCGGTAGTAGAACTTTACGGACTGACTACGTTCAAATCTAGAGGGTCGTGGGTCGGTTGAACATCTATGTACTCTAGTTGTTTCATTAGAGTCAGTTGGGTGTATGTGTACTCTTTATTTATGATCAAAAATATACGGTGACTCCAAAGTACCAACAATGTGTTGTGATAACACCGTTATCGACGACTATGTCTGCCTGTTTATTTCTCATAGGAGTAAGGGGGATCGGAAAACATTCACGAGTCAACACAGGATAAGAAACGTTTGGGTACCTAATATCGGGTGGTCCGAGGAGACAGGTACCTTAAAAGGGCCGTTTTTATGACATCACCCAAAGGATGAGATCCCATAGAAGGGCTGGGTCCCTAGTTTGGACATAGAGAACGTAACCGTCCGTCTAAGAAATGGTGACACGGTGGACCCTTCGGGTTCACTACAGGTAAGGTGGACTAACTTCTTTCTCAATCTTTTATTCTCTAATGAACCGAGTCGTGGTCCGTACCATATTTACTTGTCACGTAGACTTCAGTTTTGGTTTGACATATGAAACGAACAGGAGAGGTGTGTGGGACTGAACCTTAGGAATCCAAAGAGAAGGTCCTGTCCTAAGGGACTAAAAGTCGGTTGTAGGAGCCAGTGACATACCAATAAGACTACATTATCACTACGTAATTACTTTTCTGTGATTGTCTGGGTCTGTTTGTATTCAAGGTAATGAATTCAGAGGTTGAAGCATACGGGTTTTTGTCCTCTGAGACTCGTCTGACTACCTCCCTGGATACCGAAAGTCCAAGGGTAACTTCCTTCGGTCGACGACGGTTCTGGTGGGGTAGTTCTGATCCGAGGACTGTCTAGGTGATTGCGTCCAGGAGAGTCTGACGTATGTTTCGTGGGTCCTTGAAACAATTCACGTATAAGACTGAGCGTCCAGACCCTATCGTGGACTCTAAGACGTAAAGATTGGTAAATGGTCCACTTTGACTACGGAGACTAGAAGTACGGTCTGAAACTCATCGTTTCGAGGTTTCGTTCCCATAGTTGGAACCAACATGTTAGAACCGACGTGTTATTGGATTCTTCGAAATTTTTGTAATTGGTGGGGACCCAGGGTGGGGATTTCTAAAACTACGTCCTCCAGACCCTACGATGAACCCGTAGGACCGATAAGGTTACATATCGGTGACGAAACTCTCGTGGGAGACGACAAAGGTCCCCCAAACACGGGAGAACGGAGGAGGGACAAAAGACCTCCGAGACCGAGAGTCAAACGGACTGATAGGAAATAAAATGGTTCATTCTCTTATATTATAAAAAGTGGATTTTATTAAGGGTAAAACACTTTCTTCTCTGTTAGTAAATAGTTTTTCCATTTTATCCTTCTGTTTTTACTTCAGGAATTTTGACTTGATTATACTGGAACACTTTCAGGGTGAGCGGACGAGAAGGAAAGGATCAAGTGACCACGGACCACGTTTCTTAAGGTCCCGGGGGGAACGTCGGGTCCCGGAGGAAGACAGGTGGACTTTTTAACCAGTAACTCTACTGTTCCGAAACGAAGGATCCACCGAGTTCACCATTTCTTAGACGGACGGTCACGTCCTCTTTTGTTCCGGAATTGATCAGGTGTTGGTCCACATTTATTCACCTTATACAAACGAAAGATTGGGTTTATCAAATTATGTATATAATATAGTTTTGTTCCTATCTTTGTACCTCTAATTGAATTTAAATACACTTAAAAAACTACTTTAGGGTCTGAAGTTTTATTAAGTCCCAGACAGAGTCCAACCTCCATCTCCGACCGAAAACTTCCTAAACCTTCACAACGGTCTAGTTCACTCTGAGGGTCAAGTTAGAGTCAAAGTCTGTTACTCAGTAAAGAATCATCTTCGTACCCGGGGTCAGTGTGTCATCACTCACAACCTCAACCTGGGGACTTGGGAGACAGACCAAGAAGTGGTAGTATCAACCACACGTTAGTCCGGACCTATGCCTGGGACCGTTCGAGGTCTACTGAAGTCCTTAAGACTGTTGTGGGAGTTTCATAGTATCCCGTAGGTGGATCTGAGAGTCAAATGTACACAAAAAAAAACAAGGAACCGAAAAAAACAAACTGTCACAAACAGAGGAACCCCAAAGTGTAAGTGTCGAATGTTCAGTCAAGGGTCCGTTCGTAGAACTTTTGTCTCGTGGTAGAAAAACCGGACCTAAGGAGGTACGGAAGTGTTTTGTAAATAGGGGATGCACAGATCGGAATGAGGGTGGGAAAGGGGTGAGTATGGTGGTTGTGGACTTCTGGAACAGTTAGGGGTCGGATGGGGACATATAATCGGTACCGTATCCTAAACCCCTTTGGTTCTTTTTGTTTTTGCACATAGAGTTTAGTGTACTTGTTCAGTTCTTTCCGTCTCATATTTCTCCTACACCAAATCCCACTAGGTAAGAGGTTCGAGAAACGACAGAGACCAGAGAAAAAAAAAAAAAAGAAAACAGAGACCAGAATTACGGGAGGAGTCCGTAGGCCAGGGTAGTGAAGTATCCTTTATCTATCCCTTTGTCACCCTTGTCACAGTCTGAAATAAAAACCCCCCGAGGTTTTAGTGACGTCTACCACTGACGTCGGTACTTTAATTTTCTGAGAATTAGGAACCTTCTTTTCACTACTGGTTGGATTTATCATATAAGTTTTCGTCTCTGTAATGAAACGGCTGATTTCAGGCAGATCAGTTCCGATACCAAAAAGGACACCAGTACATACCTACACTCTCAACCTGACACTTCTTCCGACTCGTGGCTTCTTAACGACGAAAACTTGACACCACAACCTCTTCTGAGAACTCTCAGGGAACCTGACGTTCCTCTAGGTTGGTCAGGTAAGACTTCCTCTAGTTGGGACCCTAAAGAAACCTTCCTTACTACCATTTCGACTTTGAGGTCATGAAACCGGTGGAGTACGCTTCTCAACTGAGTAACCTTTTCTGAGACTACGACCCTCCCTAACCCCCGTCCTCCACTTCCCCTGCTGGGTCCGACTCTACCGACCTACCGCAGTGCCTGAGCTACCTGCACCCAGACTCACTTGAGGCCCTCTACCACTACCTGTCCCTCCGGACCGCACGTCGCTAAGTACCCCAGCGTTTCAGCCTGTGTTGACTCGTTGACTTGACTTGACTCCGTCTTCACCCTAGAGACTCGTTCTAGGGATGATGTAATAGGGGAAACTTACGACGGGAAGACCGAAGACTCTGGAAGTGAAGGGAGGTTCCTCGACACGTGATGTGTGAGTTGAAGTCAGTCCTATAGAAAAGACTCGAGACTCAGGTGTGGTTCGAGTCTGGTCGACTGACAGAGTGTTCTAGGGTCTGTAGTCTCACCCTGTCGGGTCCTGGAGCGTCGAGACCACCTCGTCCGACTGGACCAGTACCGACTCACACACAGATGGACACACACAGTCGTAGGACCGGGGGTGGGTGTGGTGGGAGCGACCGTCTGTCGGATCGACTGGTGTTGGGTGACACAGTTATTCATTTGTCCTACCCAAATAACGACGGAACCATTCGTTTATGGTCAGTGGTAGATTTGGTCCTTCTTGAGTTGGGTAACCCTCCCCTTTGAAGTGTTGAGACATAACATCCTTTCTCCCTTCTTTACCTATCTCTTTTTGTTTTTACCTGTCCCTTCGTCACTTCCTCTGTCTCTTTTCTTTTGGTCCCGGTCGTAACATCCGTCATGGTTTTGTTTCCAGAACCCGATGACACAAAAGTGGTCGACGAGACACGGGGGTCTCTACGGGGATGAACGGTTCGAGGGAACGGAGCCCGGACGGAGGGGTGTAGTATGGAGGACAGGGAGGAAGGTACGTCCGGGGGGATAGGAGGACGTCCGGGACTAGTCCGATATCGAACAGGATCTTCAGGAGTTCCTATTCGGTAGAGGTCCCGAGGGGGAATAAACATGTCTTTCCAGGTTTCACACAGACAGAGGTCGGTCTATTTCAGGACCTTCTAAGTAGAAGAGAATAAACCCCGGGAGATGACTCAGATAATTATAACATCCCATAAGTCATATCCCTGTCACTTGGAAAGTAACCAGGTAGGTCCCAGTGGTCGTTTACGTCTTGTTTAAATCGGAGGATGTAGAATCGGAAAGTAAAGAGTAGATAGGAAAAGGCGAATAGGAACTGGGAAGAACCGAACGGAGGGACCCAGAGTCGCCATTAACACAGAATTATCCTCGTGGAGACCACTCTGCCACTTCTTAGACGGATGTGCTTCGTCCTGTGAGTTTCAGTCACGAGACCCTGTTGGGTCTCCCTCCCCCTCCCCTCAAGTGCTACCCCCCTGTGTACCCGAGGGTACCGAATAAGTACAACTACATACCGTTTTTGGTGGTGTTATAACATTTCATTAATAGGAGGTTAATTTTATTTAATTAATTAAAATTTTTTTCTTAGGTGGACGTTACACCCTCTGAACCCAAGTTAGGGACCTAACCCTTCTAGGGGACCTTCTCCCATACCGTTGGGTAAGGTCATAAGAACGGACCTCTTAGGGGTATCTGTCTCCTCGGATCACCCGATGTCAGGTACCCCAGTGTGTCTCAGCCTGTGCTGACTTCGTTGATTCGTCGTAGTTGGGACCCAGAGTCACCATTGACACAGGATTATCCTCGTAAGTTCCGACCACTGAGTCCATCCCCCTCCGACCTCGACGGTTGAAGGACCCTCCTCGTGAATGGGATTTGTCTGGTAGGTGACTCAGTGACCCTTCTGATCCTCTAAGACCTCCAACCGTCTCCGACTGAGTAGGAACAGAAATATAAAGTCACCTCTTCCTTTTCAGGAGTATGTTTCCTTTTACCGGTCAAGTAGCAACAAAGAGGTGTCTGAACTTTCGACCTAAACTCAGTATTCCTTTCTACCGTGTCCGAAGTTCTTGTAGGGACACTGTTGGGACCTTCTGTACTGGACCCCTCTCTTTCCTCAAGACCCCAGGAAAGTTTTATGTTACCGTCCTCGTTTTCTAGTTCTATATTTTTGAGTCAGTTTAAGTCTGAGTCTTTTTATTTTTCACATAAACTTCCGATACAAACGGAACACTTTAGTAGAAAATAGTATTTCTAGTCTCGAGAATTGAAATATATCGTAAGACTGGAACCATTAAAGGTTCCAAACGAATATCTAGACAGTGATCAATTCTCTCTTCTGTGGGACCTCGAACCCGAAGGGTCCAATGAGTCACCCATTTCTTAGACGGAAGTTACGTCCGTTGTCTCCTCTACGTCAAAGATGGGGACCCTACCCTTCAAGGGGATCTTCGCCGTACCGTTGGGTGAGGTCATAAGAACGGACCTCTTAGGGTACCTGTCTCCTTGGACCACCCGATATCATGTATCCCAGGGTTTCTCAACCTGTACTGACTCGTCTTTGTGTACGTGAGATCTCGAGTGTGGTGATCTTTGAAGACGGGGTCTCTTACCATTAAGAGTGGACGTTCAACTTCTAGTAGGGAGTACGGGAGTTGAGATCAAGCGACGACGACGACGATTCAACGAAGTTAGCACAGGATGAAACACTGGGATACCTGACATCGGACGGTCCCAGGAGACACGTACCCTAAGAGGTCCATTCTTATGACCTCATCTAACGGTACGGGACGAGGTCCCTTAGAAGACTTGGTCCCTAACTTGAATGTAGAGAATTCAGAGGACGTCACCGTCCGTCCAAGGAATGGTGACCATGGTGGACCCTTCGGGGTTGAGATCAAGTCTCGGAGAGTTTGAAAGGTTTATTTGACCTTTCGGACAATTTTTGTCTCCACCGACCCGACTTGGAGTCTCAAAGACTAAGTTATCCAAACCCCATCATGGGTTAACAAACATAAAAGTTGTTCAAGGGTCCACTCAGAGTAAGACGACTATCTATTCCATGTGAAATTCTTATTAACTGACTCAATCGACGCGGACGATCGTGAGAGGCGTGTGTGGGGTCTTTTGAACCTTTTGATCACGAAGACCCTCTCAGTGAGGTGGATTCGTGACCAGAGAAATGTAGGACCCGATGTCCCGACAGACACAACGGACGACCCGTGTGACGTGAAGGACACCCACAACGGAGAGGGTGAGAGACGGCACTGACCGAGTGCAGAAGCAGAAGTTTAGAGAAGTACACAGGTCGGGTCGATCACTCCTTTGTCTGTGGTAGGAGAGGTGTCAAAGTGAGAAATAACTCCTTTGTCTGCGGTAGGAGAAGGGTCGTGATTTAGTAGTCTGAGAGGAGGAGTCCGGGGTGAGAGAGACGGGTGGGACGAGTCTCTGTCTCCTCTTGGACACAGGTAGTTTTTGGTAAGTACAGTGAGTACAGGAAGGAGAAAAGTAAGAGGGAGAAGGGGATAAAGAAGGGAATGAAAGAGAGAATACTCTTATGACCTAGTAATGGTGTTCGTTTGTTTGTAGAAGGTCGTAAAGAGTAGAAAAATTTTTTTCTCTCCCACTTCTCAAAGGGATCTGGAGGTATTGACGGAGACCTATGATGTGATAAGGAGTGGATTATAACTTTCGTTTTGAAGTTCCCTGAAGAGACCACCAGGTCCCCGATTCTGAGACTCGAGGGTCATGTCTTCCGGATCTAGGTTAGGGACCAGTCCTTTGATCTAGGGGGTACTCCGGCGATTTCTCGGACGTTCTGCGTTATTTCTAGTTTCTAAGGTACACGACGGTGATTCTGGACCCAGTCGGTTTATTCATTTATATTTATTAAAAAAAATTTATGGAAGAAATTTCATAATACCTGTCAAGGGCAGTGATGAAGGAGGGAAGAGTTAGGCGAAATCAGACGGAAGGAAGGAAGTGTGAGACGACTTAGGGGTTGGTGAGGGAGTAAGGGTCGTCAGGACGACTATTCTAAAAACTGAGATCCAAAGAAACCAGAGTGGGAGAAGACGAAGAGGTGGATGGAGTGACCTACACGGAGGACTTATTACTTCCCGAGATCGGAACCTTAACTGGTAGAAGGGAAGGGATGTGAGGGAGATCGGGTGCCGATATTGTCCGACTGACAATTTAGACGTAGATATCGGGTACCAGTGAAGGGGACACGGACCTTAAAACAGATTGATGGAAACTCGTAGAGTTTGAGTTTTACGATTTTATTTGAATAACTAAAGGGGACGGATTGATCACACACACACTCACCCCACCCCACCCCCCACCAGTCACCCCTCCGAAATCCCACACTTTTATGTATATTGTATTTTAAATGGTGAAGTTCACATGTTAAGTCACCGTAATTCATAATTATGTATACAATGCAACATGTCGGCGTAGTGATGCATAAAGGTCTTGAAAAATAGTAGGGTTTGACAAGTCATTTTTGAAGGGAAGGGGGGTGGGATAGAAGGATGAGACCGGAGTCGGAACCATTAGTGAGTCAGTGAAGTCACGTCAATTCAGCGAGTCAGCACAGGCTGAGACGCTGGGGTACTTAGCGTCGTACGGTCCGGAGGGACAAGTAGTGGTTGAGGGCCTCAAGTGAGTCTGAGTGCAGGTAACTCAGTCACTACGGTAGGTCGGTAGAGTAGGAACCAGCAGGGAAAGAGGATGACGGGGGTTAGGGAGGGTCGTAGTCTCAGAAAAGGTTACTCAGTTGAGAAGTGTACTCCACCGGTTTCATGACCTCAAAGTCGAAATGGTAGTAAGGAAGGTTTCTTTAGGGTCCCAACTAGAGGAAGTCTTACCTGACCAACCTAGAGGAACGTCAGGTTCCCTGAGAGTTCTCAGAAGAGGTTGTGGTGTCAAGTTTTCGTCGTTAAGAAACCACGAGTCGGAAGAAGTGTCAGGTTGAGAGTGTAGGTATGTACTGGTGTCCTTTTTGGTATCGGAACTGATCTGCCTGGAATCAGACGTTTCATTACAGGGACGAAAACTTATACGACAGATCCAACCAGTATTGAAAAGAAGGTTCCTCGTTCGCAGAAAATTAAAGTACCGACGTTAGTGGTAGACGTCACTAAAACCTCGGGGGGTTTTATTTCAGACTGTGACAAAGGGGTAGATAAAGGGTACTTCACTACCCTGGCCTATGGTACTAGAAGCAAAAGACTTACAACTCGAAATTCGGTTGAAAAAGCGAGAGGAGAAAGTGAAAGTAGTTCTCCGAAAAATCGAGGAGAAGTGAAAGACGGTGTTCCCACCACAGTAGACGTATAGACTCTACTAACTATAAAGAGGGTCGTTAGAACCAAGGTCGAACACAAAGAAGGTCAGGTCGTAAAGAGTTCTACATGAGACGTATATTCAATTTATTCGTCCCACTGTTATATATCGGAACTACATGTGGAAAAGGATAAACCTTGGTCAGACAACAAGGTACAAGTCACGATTGACAACGAAGGACTGGACGTATGTCTAAAGAGTTCTCCGTCCAGTCCACCAGACCATAAGGGTAGAGAGAGTCTTAAAAGGTGTCAAATAACACTAGGTGTGTCAGTTTCCGAAACCGTATCAGTTATTTCGTCTTTATCTACAAAAAGACCTTTAATGAACGAAAAAGCTACTAGGTCGTCTACAACCGTTAAACTAGAGACTAAGGAGACGGAAAAGATTTTGGTCGAACTTGTAGTCCTTCAAGTGCCAAGTGCATAACGACTTCGGACCGAACCTCTTAAAACTTGTAATGAAATGATCGTACACTCTACTCACGTTGACACACCATCAAACTCGTAAGAAACCGTAACGGAAAGAAACCCTAACCTTACTTTTGACTGGAAAAGGTCAGGACACCGGTGACGACTCAAAAGGTTTAAACAACCGTATAACTCACGTCGTGAAAGTGTCGTAGTAGAAAGTCCTAAACTTTATCGAGTTGACCTTAAGGTAGTGGAGGTGATCGAAACAAGCATGACTACGAAAGATTCCGGGTGAACTGAAGTGTAAGGTCCTATAGACCGAGATCTACTCACTAGTGTAGTAGTACTAATAGACCCAGCACTTCTAGAGAAAACATGTCAAGAATTAGTGATAAGACGAGAAAGATACTTAAATTGATAACAATCTACAGACTATATCCTCTTCCGTTACCGTTGGGTGAGGTCACAAGAACGGAACTCTTAGAGTCCCTGCCCCCTCGGACCACCCGACGGCAAATACCCCAGTGTGTCTCGACCCGAGTTGACTTGGCTGAATCGTCGTCATTGTCGTCTATAGACTATACCCGAAGGGTCCCCCGTGATCACCGTTTCTTGGGTGGACGGTTACGTTCTCTACGTCCGTCCAAGTTAGGGGCTCAGTCCTTAAAGGGGACCTCCTCCCGTACCATCGAGTGAGGTCATAAAAACGGACCTCTTAGGGGTACCTGTCTCCTCGACCCGCCCGAAGTCAGGTGCCCTAGTGTTTCTCAGTGTGTGCTGATTTCCTAGAATCTTCGTTGTCGTCTATAGATTCTCTTTAGTACGTTATAAACACAGACGTACGGGTTGAAAAAGGAAGTTCGAGATGATAGGGGTCAACAGGTTGTGAATTCTCATTTATTATATTCAAAGACTCGAAAAACAACAGGAAGTTGAATCAAAAAGTCCATGAAAACAACAAATTTGCAAAATTTATACTTTTTATCGGTCCTTTCTGTATTGTGGTACAAAGATGAAGAGTCAAATTAGTAACATTTATAAAACGGTCAACGAAATCGTAAAAATTTATATTCTTTATTTTGTAATATTGAGTTTAATATTAGGGGAGAATTAGGAAGGTGGTTTCAGTTGTCATCTATTTAATTCATACTTAATAAATAGGTCAAAAATATCACATGTGGATATGATATAAAGTGGATTAGACTCTGTAATAGTCGACATTCAGGGTGAAATTTTTCTTTTTGTGGTGGTTAATTTGATACTTGGTTACAAAATTAGAATCTAAAACAAAATAATTTACATAACTTTCTTATGGAAATCTGTATAAAGTCAAGTAAGTCAAGTCAAGTCAGTGAGTCAACACAGGCTGAGAAACACTGGGGTACTTAGCGTCGTACGGTCCGGAGGGACAGGTAGTGGTTGAGGGCCTCAAGTGAGTCTGGGTGCAGGTAGCTCAGTCACTACGGTAGGTCGGTAGAGTAGGAGCCAACAGGAGAAGAGGAGAACGGGGGTTAGGGAGGATCGTAGTCTCAGAAAAGGTTACTTAGTCGAGAAGCGTACTCCACCGGTTTCATGACCTCAAAGTCGAAATCGTAGTAAGAAAAGTTTCTTGTGCGTCCCGACTAGAGGAAGTCTTACCTGACCAACCTAGGGGAACGTCAGGTTCCCTGAGAGTTCTCAGAAGAGGTTGTGGTGTCAAGTTTTCGTAGTCAAGAAGCCGAGTTGAAAGAAGTGTCGGGTTGAGAGTGTAGGTACTTACTGGTGTCCTTTTTGGTATCGGAACTGATCTGCCTGGAATCAACCGTTTCATTACAGAGACGAAAACTTATACGATAGATCCAACCAGTATTGAAAGGAAGGTTCCTCATTCGTAGAAAATTAAAGTACCGACGTCAGTGGTAGACGTCACTAAAACCTCGGGTTTGTTTATTTCAGACTGTGACAAAGGTGACAAAGGGGTAGATAAAGGGTACTTCACTACCCTGACCTACGGTACTAGAAGCAAAAGACTTACAACTCGAAATTCGGTTGAAAAAGTGAGAGGTGAAAGTGAAAGTAGTTCTCCGAAAACTCAAGGAGAAGTGAAAGACGGTATCCCCACCACAGTAGACGTATAGACTTCAATAACTATAAAGAGGGTCGTCAGAACTAAGGTCGACACGAAGGAGGTCGGGTCGCAAAGAGTTCTACATGAGACGTATCTTCAATTTATTCGTCCCACTGTTATATATCGGAACTGTATGAGGAAAAGGATAAACCTTGGTCAGGCGACAAGGTACAAGTCAAGATTGATAACGAAGGACTGGACGTATGTCCAAAGAGTTCTCCGTCCAATCCACCAGACCATAAGGGTAGAGAGAGTCTTAAAAGGTGTCAAATAACACTAGGTGTGTCAGTTTCCGAAACCATATCAGTTATTTCGTCTTTATCTATAAAAAGACCTTGAGAGAATGGAAAAGGTACTAGGTCGTCTACAACCGTTAAACTAGAGACCAAGGAGACGGAAAAGATTTTGGTCGAACTTGTAGTCCTTCAAGTGCCAAGTGCATAACGACTTCGGACCGAACCTCTTAAAACTCGTAATGAAATGATCGTACACTCTACTCACGTTGACACACCATCAAACTCGTAAGAAACCGTATATACAAAATCGTTTGGTATAAAGTAGTTTAGATTTCATGGTAGATAGAATTCTACACAGGACTAAGTCTCCAAACATAAAGAAATTATACATAGAAAATTACACATTTTACATAGAATGTGTAAAAAATTACACATAGAAAAAAAATTACACACTAGTAACTTGATAGTGATAAAATTACACATTACACATAGAAAAAGAATTACACATAAGTTCACTTTAAATAAGTGAACTTATTTAAAGTTCACTTCATTTTAATTAATGAGGATTTTGAAGTGTTGATTTCAAGTTGAGAAGACGTAGTGAAAAATTTTTAATTATCCAGATTTTATCAAAATCCCTGAAGGAAATACCAGGTAACCAATTCTTAGGTGGAAGGGTACGTCCATTGTTTCCAAGTTAGGGACCAGTCCTTTGATTCTGGGGTGTACGACTCCCAGTTGACTTGAGAACGTGAGACCTTGGTCTTTCTGGTCTTTCTGGGACGTACGGTGTTTATTCTGGGTCACGTTGGTTTTTATTTATTTATTTTGACAAAATCCAAATGTCCTTTTTTTTTCTCGTTTATAATGTCTCAGAATATATGAGGGAGTGGGAAAGAGGATTAAAAGGGGCAAAAATTGTAAAAGGTAAAACCACCATGTAAACAGTATTAACTACTGGGTTATTAACCTATAACTACGTAGTAATAATTGATTTCGGGTATCAAATGTAATCCCAAGTGAAAGTCGCAACATGTAAAATACCCAAACTGTTTACATATTACTTTATATAGATGATAATACCTTAGTATGTCTTATTAATAAAGTGACGGGGGATTTAGAGGTACGATGTGGTTAAGTGGAGAGAGAGGAGGGTTCGGGGACCGTAGTTAACTAGTAAAATGACAGAGGTATTAAAACGGAAAAGGTCTTACAGTATGTCAATCTTGGTATGTCATATATTAGTAAAGTTTAATCGAAGAGGGTAAATCGGAATTTACCAATTAATCAGGAGTATACTAGAATTTTACAGTTCCCTACGGTCACAGACCATTATGGTGGTTCAATAATATGAAAAAGAGGACTCTAATAAAATAAAAAATTATTAATAAAAGTTCTGAAGACCTCACCAGGTCGTCAATTCTGAGCCACGAAGGTTACGTCCTCCTCGTTCAAACTAGGGATCAACCCCTTGATACTAAGGTGTACGACGCACCGTGTCGGTTTTTTTAAAAATCTCTTATTTTATTTATTTATTTTTATTCTTTTTGGTCGAACTTCATCTCCTCTCTTTCCTGTCTACACAAGTAGATTAGGTTAAGAAGAACCATGTCATCCACCTTTTCAGTGGACGATTTTCCTCTATCTTCCGATCATCTTCATTAAGACCTTTGAACTGTCTTGTTCCTGGTCACAAAAACAAAACCCCTCGATACGACGACCACCACCACCACACACGTACTCTCTCTCACTCTCTTTCTCTACTTGTCACAAATAAATGCACAGTTTCTCACTCTGACATGGGACTTCTACGGACGTAAAAAAGAAAAAAATTCTATATTTAATATTATGTATGTCCTTACGAGTGAGAAAAAGTGCACGTCAAAAGGTGTAAAACTTTGTGATGATACGGCGCCGGTCGTGTTCGTTCTCAGCGTGGACGTGTCCCTCTCTTGCCTCGCAGGGGCGATTCTTTTTATTCTCTCTCTGTTTTCTACCCCAACTCTCCTAGTCTGGTTTTACCGACTATGGAAAGAAATAACACGACGTCATATATATCCTATTTCATGCACTGTAGACTGTAAGTGTTTTAACAAGAATTAGAGGTCTATGTTAGTGTTCTGGGAATGGTAACACATGTCTAGTGTTTATCTATTAGATAGAAGATAGTTATTCGATTAGATAGAAGATACTTTACAACGTTCTTGATCTGTAGGACCTCGGAATTCCCATTATTTAAGAAGTCCCCCCGCCCTGTCCCTCGAATCCTTGTACGGATTCCGAGACGTATTGCGGCTCGTCGAGGGTTCTGAATTGGGAAGTGCCCGTCAGGGGGCGTGATGATGTCAATACAATATACGGGAAACCATTACTTTGAAATAGGGAACTGGTGGGAGGTCTTAGCTGCCTAGACAAAAGACAGGGATATCAAAATGGAGAAGACCCCCTTTTTTTTTTACCTTAATGTGTAGTCCATCGGGAACTCTGACTGAAAAAGGGGAATCGGTTTACGGACATTCTAAGTAGGTATAACACATATAATCATCAAGTAAGGAAACATAACGACTCATCATAAGGTAATATACCGATATAGTGTCAAATAGGAGACTGATCAACTTCCTGTAAAACCAATAACGAACAAACCCTCTAACACTTATTTTGAAGATATTTGTAAACGTATATCTGTATACACACTTGTCCAAATAGGTCATAATATATTTGGGGATTTTCAACCTAAAGACCCAGTATACCATCCACAAAACAATGTCTAGTAACATCAAAACTAAACGAAAACACATTACTGATTCGTACATCTCATAGAAGAGTACACGTAAAAAGAGTAGAGATATATAAGAAAACACCTCACAGATAAGTTTAGGAAACTGGTAAAAAATAACCCAACAAACAAAACAACAACTTAATTCTCAAGGAAAATCTAAAGGTAAAATTTATCATCTATCCAGAACTTTACTAAGGTATCACAAAAAGGAGTTTCAGTATAAAAAGAGAGAGACCAAAGATAGTGTATAAAGTTTTATTTCTGTCAGTATCAGAAAGATTACCGTCGTTTATGAGACGGAACTTTACTGGAAGGGAGTTGGAAGACTTTCGTAAACCATCGTCACGAAAATAAAAGATGAAGTCTTTCGGGATTCTTAACCAGATCATCCTTTCGGTATTGTTCTCTCACGTAGACTATAACCTTTCACTTATGTTACCTTTTCGTGTACTCGTGTAAATGAATCAAGATTTACTTGTTAGAAATCATTTCAAGGTGACCTCTATTTGAGTATTAAATTTACATAACAAAATACCTTTACGGAAACGAAGTGGAAAGAACTTTCTACAAAATCGACCCATATTTTCAGATACCCGAAAACAGGTTCTTTATATTACTTTTATGATAAGGTGAAAAGAACGGTCGATTAATTTTCATTAGTAGAGAAAAAGAGAGAGACCGACGAGAATTCTAAAAAGAGATACAGAAACCAAGAGACATCGAAGCGATATTACATAGATCCACTTCCAAAGAAAAGAAAGAAAGAAAAAAAAAAAAAAAAAACATCTGACAAAACTTTATTTGAAGAACTTAGACACCTATCCATAGAAAGTTGTCAAAGTCTTTTAAGAGTCGATAATAGAGAGGTTAATAACGAAGACAGGGGCAGAAAAGAGGTCCAGAAGTTGAAATTCTTGTGACTATAAAATCTTGAAGAGTGACGCGAGAGACAGAAACCGGGAGAGTACACATAAAAGTAACAAACGTAGTGAATTCGAATAATAGAGTACGGAGTTTATTAACGATTACTTTAGGTAGTACTGATCACATGGTTCACCTAAACAACGGGTACCGAGGGTATATAGATAAGACACGAACGAATCAACAAGTCGGTACAGGTCACGAAACGCTGGGGTACTTGACATCGGGTGGTCGGAGGTGACAGGTTCCTCTAAGAGGTTCGTTCTTACAACCTCACCCAGCGTACGGGAGGAGGTCGCCTAGAAGGGTTGGGTCCTTTACTTGACCTCAGAGGACGTAACGTCCGTCTAAGAAATGGTCGACTCGATGGTTCCTTCAGGCATAGATAAGATCTGCCTAAATCAACCGGGTCGGTCGTAGGAAGGTAATAAAATACTTAGTGACCTCTTTAAGAGGAGTTTTTAACAAAATATTAAATTTTAATACCACTGGGTCAAATCAACCCTGACAGGAAGGATAGGAATTTTTCTTAAGTATTGAGGGAGAAACAGAGAGACGTCATAAAATAAAATCTTTAATTTGATAGAATTATGGAATAAGTATCATTCGTAGAAAACCAAACAACAGTAAGTAAGTGAGTCAGTACAGACTGAGAAACACTGGGGTACCTGACGTCGTGGGGTTTGAAGGGACAGGAAGTGATAGAGGATGTCAAATGAGTTTGAATACATGTAACTCAGTTACCACGGTAGGTTGGTGGAGTAAGAGACAGTGGGGAAGAGGAGGAACGGGAGTTAGAAAGAGTTTTAGTCTCAGAAAAGGTTACTCAACCGAGAAACGTAGTCCACCGGTTTCAAAACCTCGAAGTCGAAATCATAGTCAGGAGGGTTACTTATAGTTCCCAACTAAAGGAAATCTTTACTCACCAAACTAAAGGAACGACAGGTTCCCTGAGAGTTCTCAGAAGAGGTTGTGGTGTCAAGTTTTCGTAGTTAAGAAACTACGAGTTGAAAGAAATATTAGGTTTAGAGTGTAGGTATGAACTGATGACCTTTTTGGTGTCGAACTGATATACCTGGAAACAACCATTTCACTATAGAGACGAAAAATTAAGTGACAGATCCAAACAGTATCGAAAGGAAGGTTCTTTGTTCGCAGAAAATTAAATTACTGACGTCAGTGGTAGGTGTCACTATCACCTCGGATTCTTTTATTTCAGACATTGACAAATGTAAAGAAGTGGTAGAAAAACGGTACTTTACTACTCTGATCTACGGCATTAGAATCAATTTTTGTAAAAAACTTACAACTTCAAATTCGGTCAAAAAGGTCAGAGGAGAAAGTTGGAATAGTTCTCCGAGAAATCTAAGAGAAGTGAAAGACAGTAATTCCGCCACAGTAGACGGATAGACTCCGATGACTATAAAGAGGGCCGATAGTACTAAGGTAGAACACGAAGTAGGTTGGATCGTAAACCGTACTACATGAGACGTATAGACAATTTATTCGTCCCACTGTTATATGTCGGAACCCCTTCGGAGGAAGGGGATTCCTCACTAGTTTTGGTAGGAGTTCTTTTTCTTTACGTTTTTCCGTTTTAATTTATTTGTGGGAACTATATGAGGAAAGGGTTAAAACTTGGTCAGGTAAGAAGGTACAGACCAAGATTGACAACGGAGAACTGGACGTGTATCCGAAGAGTTCTCAGTCCATTCAACCAGACCATAAGGGTCGAGAAATTCTTAAAAGGTGTCAAACAACACTAGGTTTGTCAGTTTCTGAAATCGTATCAGTTACTTCTTCTTCAGCTACAAAAAAAGACCTTCAGGGAACGAAAAAGATACTAGGTTGTCTATAATCGTTAAACTAGAGACCAAGGAGACGGAAAAGATTTAGGTCGGACTTGCAGATATTCAAGAGTCAAGTACATGACGACTTCGGAGCGAACTTCCTAAAACTCGTAATGGAACGATCGCACACTTTACTTACGTTAACACACGTTTCGAGTAGTCACCGGTGTCCTGACCTTTTTCCAGGCAAAAGTAAGATTAAGGTTTCTTTCCTTTACAGTTTCTTACAAGTTTGATGGTGTGTTGACATAAGTAAAGTGTACGATCGTTCCATTAGGAGTTTTAGGAAGTTCGATCCGAAGTCATCATGTACTTGACTCTTGAATATCTACAAGTCCTACCTAAATCTTTTCCGTCTCCTTGGTCTCTAGTTTAACGGTTATAGACAACCTAGTATCTTATACTGGGTCAATCTATCGTATAACTTTTCATCTCTATAATGAAATGGTTGTTTCCAGGCAGATTAGTTCCGATACCTAAAAGGTCACCAGTACATACCTACACTCTCAACCTGACCCTTCTTCCGACTCACGACTTCTTAACTACGAAAACTTGACACCACAACCTTTTCTGAGAACTCTCAGGGAACCTGACGTTCCTCTAGGTTGGTCAGGTAAGATTTCCTCTAGTCAGGACCCACAAGAAACCTTTCTTACTACGACTTCGACTTTGAGGTTATGAAACCGGTTGAGTACGTTTCTCAACTGAGTAACCTTTTCTGGGACTACGACCCTCCCTAACCCCCGTCCTCCTCTTCCCCTACTGTCTCCTACTCTACCGACCTACCGTAGTGACTGAGTTACCCGTACTCAGACTCACTTGAGGTCCTCTACCACTACCTGTCCCTCCGGACCGCACGACACTAAGTACCCCAGTGTCAGTCTGTGTTGACTTGCTGACTTGACTTGACTTGACTCATGTCGTGAAAGTGTCGTAGTAGAAAATCCTAAACTTTATCCAGTCGACCTCAAGGTAGTGAAGGTGATCGAAGTAAATGTCATTACGAAGGATTCCGGGTGAACTGTAGTGGGTGAGGTCCACAGACCGGGATACACTGAGTAGTGTGGTAACACGAATAAGTCCAGTAATTCCGGTAAAAACATGTCAAGAAGACACATAAGAACGGTGGAGAAGAATTATAGAAGACGAAGACAATCCAGGTATGGTAAAGACAAGAAATAACACGGGTAGAAACGTACTCTACGAGGGAACCATAGAGGTCAAAAGAACTTCTCTAGAGATCAGAAAGGGTCAGATAATAAAGGAGATAAAGAAACGTAACAAGTGAATTCTTCCGAACGAATAGAGAGGAACGACAAGAAACTTTGAGTCGTAAGTCTACCTATATAGAAAGGAAAAGAGTAAACGGAAAACGAAGAGAAGAAAGAGTTGATAAACATTCCGGAAAAGTCTGCTGGTAAAAGGAAAAACTTAAAGAAAAAGAACTCTCACCAAAACTAGTGGTGGAAGACATGTTGTAATGTCTGGAGGTAGTTATCAAGAACCCCGTGAGACAGATAGTCTAGATTAGGGAACTTAGATAAACAGTGAAGATGACATATTAGTGTTTCCTAAACTAAATCCCTTATGGACTTGTCGGAGACGGAAAAGATTTTGGTCGAACTTGTAGTCCTTCAAGTGTCAAGTGTATAACGACTTCGGACCGAACCTCTTAAAACTCGTAATGAAATGATCGTACACTCTACTCACGTTAACACGTCATCAAACTCGTAAGAAACCGTAACGGAAAGAAAACCTAACCTTACTTTTGACTGGAAAAGGTCAGGACGTCTGTGACGACTCAAAAGGTTTAAACAACCGTATAACTCACGTCGTGAAAGTATCGTAGTAGAAAGTCATAAACTTTATCAAGTTGACCTTAAGGTAGTTGAGGTGATCGAAACAAGTATCACTATGAAAGATTCCGGGTGAACTGAAGTGTAAGGTCCTACAGACCGAGATCTACTCACTAGTGTGGTAGTACTAATAGACCCAACACTTCTAGAAAAAACATGTCAACGAGACACATAAGAACGGTGGAGAAGAATTATAGAAGACGAAGACAATCTTTATGGTAAAGACAGGAAATAGCTCGGGTAGAAACGTACTTTACAAGGGAACCATAGAGATTAAAAGAACTTCTCTAGAGATCAGAAAGGGTTAGACAACAAAAGGAGATAAAGAAACGTAACTACCGACTTCTTCCGAAAGAATAGAGAAGAACTATAGAGAACTACTTTCACTTTCACCTCTCACTTTTTCAACCGAATTTCGAGTTGTAAGTCTTTTGTTTCTAGTACCGTAGGCCAGGGTAGTGAAGTACCCTTTATCTACCCCTTTGTCACCTTTGTCACAGTCTGAAATAAAACCCCCCGAGGTTTTAGTGACGTCTACCACTAACGTCGGTACTTTAATTTTCTGTAAATGAGGAACCTTCTTTTAAATACTGGTTGGATCTATCATATAAGTTTTCGTCTCTGTAACGAAACGGCTGATTCCAGGCAGATCAGTTCCGATACCGAAAAGGTCATCAGTACATACCTACACTCTTAACCTGACACTTCTTCCGACTCGTGGCTTCTTAAAGACGAAAACTTGACACCACAACCTCTTCTGAGAACTCACAGGGAACCTGACGCTCCTCTAGGTTGGTCAAGAAAGATCTCCTCTAGTCAGGAACCTAAAGAAACCTTTCTTACCACGATTTCGACTTGGAGGTCATGAAACCGGTGGAGTACGCTTCTCAACTGAGTAACCTTTTCTGAGACTACGACCCTCCCTAACTCCCGTCCTCCTTTTCCCCTGTTGTCTCCTACTCTACCGACCTACCGTAGTGACTGAGCTACCTGCACTCAGACTCACTTGAGGTCCTCAACCACTCCCTGTCCCTCCGGACCGCACGACACTAAGTACCCCAGCGTTTCTCAGTCTGTGCTGACTCACCGACTTGACTTGACTACGTGACCAGTATCGTTTGTGGAAAAAGGTTGTCGTGTTCTCTACTGAGATTGGTACATGTAGTGGTCTACCAGTTATGACTTTAGTCTAACTAATATAAGAAACGTCGGATTCTACTTCTTCGAGTTTGGTTATGACCATCGAGACACCGAGTCTAGAAAACCAAACGTCGTCGATGTGTTAAGTGTCACTAAAGGATAAAACCATTGTAATTAAAGAAATCACGAAAATTTTAACTGTCATTTCCCTTCTCCCTCCCCCCAAGTCCTACCCTTGTGCACATATGGACACCGTCTAAGTACAACTATATACCGTTTTAGTTATGTTATAACATTTCATTAATTGTAGTTAATTTTATTTATTTAAATATAAAACATTTTTTTTTCTTACCGTTTTTTTATTTTATTTTATTTTAACTGTCATGTCAAAACTCCATAAATTTCTTACACGTTAGAAACAGTAGTAAGAGATAAACGGATTTAAGTATCAAAGTAAAAAGGGGGTAACTTAGTGTATTGTCCTTTAATTTGTCGAGACAAGTTTCGTCTTTCAGGAACCCTTTGTCTAAAAGTTTCGAAGTCGTTATTTGTGGTGTACTGTGGAGTCAGTATGGTCGAAGAGTGACAAACCTTTGGAGAAACTAAGTCAAACTCCCCAAACCCTTAAAGAGGACTGAAAGTACCGCAACGAACCACTCACTGTTCGTTTGAAAAACCAATATTGTTTCGAAGTAGACGGATACCTATAGAAGTAAAATAAAGTATTTTAGGGACCAACGACAAAACTTTTTTTTTCTTAATATTAACAAAGTAAGTTGTAGTAAATCCACGAAAACGGGACGACGAGAGAAAAACATGTATCTTACATGTGTTGAAAAATAAAGTAACGACTCAATTATATTATAACAACCGTTACATTTTACCAGTAATTTAAGGTGTGTACTACATGGTTGTCCGGGTAATAAGTTTACTTTACTACCGTTATTCTTATTGATACGGGTTCAACTAGGTACGAGTCCGTTACTGTTGAAGTAATACTGGAGGTGGACCGGTTTTCGTCATTGTTCCATGGAAGTCAACACTTTACATAGGGTTATTGTTTTTACAATTTTACACCCCCCTTTACACGTAGAATCTTAACTACTTGATACTATCCTTTTTAAAGAATCGTAATATTCTTCTTTAACTATTTAGTTACTAGAATCTCATTTAAAAATTGTTTAAAGAAAATTATTAACTCTTTTTATATAATTTGTAAGAATCTTTATATGTAATCAACTTGGGGTCATAATCATTCGAACTATATTTTCCGTATACATCTTGGATCGTGGGTTATTCTCCAATTTTTTTTTTTTTTCTGTGGTAAGGAGAGTTCGTGTGTATATTTAAATGTTTTACCTCGTAAAGTGTTGGTTGTCGTTTTTTACTCATAGTATTTATAAGTTAATTATATTTTGTCAATTAAATATTTAACTTGTTTCTCTATTGAAATTTTTGACATAAATATTTAATAAAGTTGAGTAAATATTTAGTCAATATCTATTTTATTTAAATCATATTTTAGTATATCATCATGTTTATACTTTATTATTTTTACGTTGGATATATAATAACCTACATCATCGACGATAAACACGGGGAAGTTGTCTAGTCACACGGACAGAGGTCGTAGACACTCATAAAGACGATCTTTAAGTACAGACGGGGAATAGGTCACTTAATTGGAGTGATTTAAGTACCCCTCTTCAAGGGACCACCGAGTCTGTCATTTCACAGACGGATGTTACGTCCTTTGGACCCAAACTAGGGACCCAGACCTTCTAGAGGACCTCTTCCTTTACCGTTGGGTGAGGTCATGAGAACGAACCTTTTAGGGTACCTGTTTCCTCGGACCATCCGATGTCAGTCACCCCAGAGTTTCTCAGCCTGTGCTGACTCAGTACCCTCGGTAGAGTGGGTCCTCTAATACGGGGGGTAGATAGTGAGGGTGGTCGTCAGACATTGTTTAGTAATTGGGTTCATCCTTATGTTTACAGGTTGGACGAACGGAGGTCTATCCTTGTTAAGATACTGGTCAGTACAAGGTCTCGAGGGGTACGTAGTCCGGGTCCGTCTGAAGTTGACTCGGGTACAGGAACGAATTGAGTAAGGAGATGAAAAAAGTCGAAGGGAGTCGAGGGAATAAGACTCTCGGGAGAGAGTTGTTTGATATAATATGTGTTCTCAAGAATAGAATCCGGGAATCCGAGATGAAGATGCTTTATACCGTATTTTAACTATATTTTAGTATTTATTATTGACATCTTTTCTTCCTTTTGATTTTTAACCAAAAAAATCAACTTCATGTCAACTACATGTTATAATATACAATATCCACATGTCAAGTCAGTCAAGTCAACGAGTCAGCACAGGCTGAGAAACACTGGGGTACTTAACGTCGTACGGTCCGGAGGTACAGGTAGTGGTTGAGGACCTCAAGTGGGTTTGAGTGCAGGTAGTTCAACCACTACGGTAGGTCGGTAGAGTAGGAGACAGCAGGGGAAGAGGAGAACGGGGGTTAGGGAGGGTCGTAGTCTCAGAAAAGGTTACTCAGTTGAGAAGCGTACTCCACCGGTTTCATGACCTCAAAGTCGAAGTCGTAGTAAGGAAGGTTTCTTGTGGGTCCTGACTAGAGGAAATCCTACCTGACCAACCTAGAGGAACGTCAGGTTCCCTGAGAGTTCTCAGAAGAGGTTGTGGTGTCAAGTTTTCGTAGTTAAGAAGTCACGAGTTGAAAGAAGTGTCAGGTTGAGAGTGTAGGTATGTACTGGTGACCTTTTTGGTATCGGAACTGATCCACATGTCAAGTCACTGAATGTTAAAATTTACAATACGAGGTAAGTACCAATTTTCCATATTTTATAACCGATATAAGAGACACAACATGTTATATAGGAATATAGATAAATAACATGTATTATCAAACATCGAAAATTAGGAGAGGGGGAGGAGGGAAAGGAGAGGGGTGATCATTGGTTAATAAACAAGAGATATAGACATTCAGACAAAGAAGAAACAATATAAGTGATCAAACAACATAAAAGATCTAAGACGTGTATCTTTCCACCTTTTAACAACTCAATTAGTCAGTTGTAATCTGTCCTTCTTTTCTTATTATCTTATTCAGACTTCTTTCGTCTACCTTATTGTATTATTTTCATTCTTAGTTAATGTATTTTTTGTCTTTAAATTTGGTATTTATTGATGTTTGATACTTTTTAAAAGCGATGGTTTGTACTTTTGAATCTACTTTACCCATCACATGAGTAAAACATAGATAGGGTTTGACTGAGTTCTTCTTTATCTTTACGATTTATTAAACTTTTTGTAAACTCTTTATATTAGTTTTAAAATTTTTTAGATGGGTAATTATCAGAGACTACCAAAATATCCGTCAGAGAAGTTTTGTAAGTTCCTGAAAGGACCACCGAGTCTCCAATTTCGTAGACGGAGGTCACGTCATCTGGACCCAAGCTAGGGACCCAACCCTTCTAGGGGACCTCTTTTTTTACCGTTGGGTGAGGTCATGAGTACGGGACCCTTAGGGTACCTGCCTCCTCGGACCATTCGATGTTAGGTGCCTCAGTGTTTCTCATTCTGTACTGACTCGTTGAAGTGAAAGTGAAAGTTTTGTAAGTTCCTTGTTTAGTAAGGTTAGAGTACTTTTGACAAGGTCTTTTATTCTCTTGTGTGGGGTTAAATAAACACAGGACTTACAGGTTTAGTTTGTTCTTATTTTAGCCTTTCTTTATATTGTCTGGTTATAGAGAGTGTTTGTATCTATACTCTTAAGGTATGTTTTAAGATTTTTATATATATAGGTCGATCCATCAATTTCGTTGTTATGTAGTATGAGATCAATATAAATGAAGGTCTTAAGTCTTTACAAATTTGTAATTTACATATTTTATAAGTCTAACCAAGTTCTCCCGTCTCATCTTCCTATATGTAAGTAGAGGACGTTCTGGTGGTTTTAGCGTTGATGAAAAACTTGTCGACAACTGTCCTCCTACAACCTTGGGTGGTTTTTTTCTATTGGGTGTCGGTTCCTGTTTGCTTTTCAGTGTTATTCTGTCATCCTCCCCACGTTAGTGTTATTCTGGTTTGGGGTATGGATGGTCACCGGTTGGGTGTTTGATCTCTTATTATTATGGTTTCTTTAAGAACACGACAACATTTTCAAGTCCCGGGGTGCAGTCTGAAGGGTCGAATCACTAAGTCGTCTCTCTGATCCTTATGGGCCCATTAGACTGAAGTTTCCGATCGTCCTAACCTGACACCCTAAACGTGTCCCGACCCCTTTTGTCTGAAGTGAGAACCTCCCGTGTTTGTTTTAAAACACACGTGGTCGTAGGTCCCCTTTCCTCGTCACTGAGGTGTCGTCTGACTCGTTCTGGGTGGATACTTACAACATTCCAGAGGACGTCTCCGTACCCGGATGTCACCCAGTGACGTCCCTACCCCGTGACCGTCGTCGTCAGAACTCCACGGGAAACTATTCAGTAGAACCTCCAGTGGTGAGTGGGATGGTAATCGAGATGGATCTCGGACATCTGAGGTCCCGACTCACCGGAGTCTGATTTGTTTATTGTTCCTCTCTTGAGTCGGGGTGGGTAGTCGTCTATTATCCTAATTTGAAAATGACTCGTCTTGGACGGGTGGTGTCGTTAAAGGGGTGTTGGTCAGGGAGGACATCTTTTTAGTCGGCTATTGAAATACCCTCAAGGGAACATGCAATAACCGGAAAACAGAGAACAACAAAAAGTATAAAATAGAAACAGAAACTATCAGGGAGGATACCGTTGGGTGAGGTCATGAGAACGGACCTTTTAGGGTACCGGTCTCCTCGGACCATCCGACGTCAGGTACTCCAGCGATTCTCAGCTTGTGCTGACTCGCAGAAGTGAAAGTGAAAAGTGAAAGTACGTGACCTCTTCCTTTACCGTTGGGTGAGGTCACAAGAACGGACCTCTTAGGGTCCCTGCCCCTCCGGAACACCCGACGGCAGATGCTTTCGACGTGTCTCAGCCTATGTTGACTTCGCTGAATCGTCGTCTTCGTCCAAGTTAGGGACCCAACCCTTCTAGCGGACCTCTTCCTTTTCCGACGGGTGAGGTCATAAGACCGGACCTCTTAAGGTACCTTGTATTTCAGGTACCACAGCGTTTCTCAGTCAGTCCTGACTCGTTGAAAGTAAAGTGAAGTGAAGTGAAGTGAAGGATAGTCCTTCGAACTTGTTCGGAGAATCAGAGTAGGTGGTTTCCCGTCTATCTTCTTCATTCTTCTTGATGTTAGGGTGTCTTGAGGTCAGGGTGTTAGTGTTTTTCCATTAATTTTACTTTTCCGTATTCAAATACGGGGTCTACTTCTTTGTTCTATTTAAGGTTTTTTTTTTTTTTTGATTTACTTCAACTCTATCCGTTGAAGGTCTTTTTCTTAAGTCTTATTACTATCATTTCTACTAGGTCCTAGAGTCTTTTTCTTACCTTCTCTATGTTCTTTTCAAATGGTTTCTGGATCTTGATTTCTTGTTTGTTTATCTCTACTTGTAATGTGATCTTCCTTAGTTATCATCTTGTTGACTCCGTCTTCTTACTTATTCACTGGACCTTCTGTCTTACCACCTTTAGTGACGACGTTTTGTCTTTACTTCTGTCGGATTCTCTGGAGACCCCGTTGTAATTTACGTAGTTGTAAACGTAATATCCCCGGGGTCTTCTTCTTCTTCTCTCTCTCACCCGGGTTCTTTTATAAACTTCTCTATTATCCACGTTTTAAAAGGGTGACACCCTTTCGTCTATCAGTTAGTTCAGGTCCTTCCTGGTCCGTTCTATTTGGATTCCTCCTTGTGTGACTCTATGTCTCATTAGTTTGACTGTTTTTAATTTCTGTTTCTATTTTATAATTTACGTTGTTCTTCCTTTTCTGTTTATTGTATGTTCCCTTGAGGGTATTCCAATAGTCGACTAAAGAATTGTCTTTGAGATGTTCGGTCTTCTTTTACCGTCCTATATAAGTTTCACTACTTTCCCTTCTTGGATATTGGTTCTTATGCGATGGGTCGTTCTGAGAGTATGTCTAATTTACCTCTTCAGTTTTCGAAATTCCTTTTCGTTTTCAATTCTCTTAAGTCGTGGTGATTTGGTGAAATGTTGTTTACGTTTCCTTGCAAATATCTGTCCTTTGTGTTCTCTTCCTTTTCTGGATGGTTTTTATTTGGGTTTTGATAATTCTTTTACCATTATCCTAGTGTATACAACTATTAATGGAATTTACATTTACCTAAGTTACGTGGTTGATTTTCTGTGTCTGACGGGCCCACCTATGTTTTTATTCTGGACATATATACGACAGATACTCCCTGGGTGGAGTTTGGAGTGTGAATCTCTGACTTTCATTCCCCTACCCTCTTCCATAAGGTACATTTATCATTTTTATTTAACATTCTTTCGACCGTATCATTATTAGTATGGTCTGTTTTATCTGAAATTTTGTTTCTGACAATATTCTCTGTTTCTTTCTGTGATGTACCACTAGTTCACAAGTTAGGTTCTTCTTCTATATTGTTAATGTATATATATACGTGGGTTGTATCTTCGTGGAGTTATGTACACCTTTTATGAAAACGATTCAGTACAGTCAACACAGGCTGAGACGCTGAGGTGTCTGCCGTCGGTCTGAGGGGATAGGGACCCTAAGAGGTCCGTTCTTGTGACCTCACCCAACGGTAAAGGAAGAGGTTAATTACTTTCATTTTTCACTTTCACTTCAGTGAGTCAGTACAGACTGAGAAGCGATGGGGTACCTGACATCGGGCGGTCCGGGGAGACAGGTACCCTAAAGGGTCCGTTCTCATGACCTCACCTAACGGTGACGGAAGAGGTTAATAGGAAATTACCCAAGTTAATCGTATTTGATAGATTAAGACACTATGGATACAAATTAGTTCATGTTGTATATTAGTAGTGACATAGTGGATCTTAACAGTTCGACAAACACTTTTGAATTTTTTTTTTTTTGAAGTTTTCTTATTCGATAAAACAAATAAAGTGTACACTATCGACAGTATTTCGTTTCAAATTCTTAAATGAAAAGACTATGAGATTATATAAAGGTTTTCAGAAAATCGGACGTTAAAATACCTGTCAAAAGGTGGTCCCTCCGGTCTATTATATATATTAAATAAAAATATTGATTATTTTCTAAGATTCTCTCGTGTCTGACATTTAATCCATGTTAAGTCAGTATGTTTCTGAAATACTTATTAATCCTTTCTCTACAAATTGTGATGACAAATCAGAATATTTTACCACTTAAAATTAGTTTAACCATGGAAAATTAAGAATAAATGCTACAAAGGATATGAGAGTCTAGTATGACGAACCGTTCATATATCCATGACTACGTTAAAAATTAGGTTAATCAACATTTACTTAAGACTAAACAATTAGTTACAAACATAAAGGAACGATGATGAATGCATGATGTGATGGTACTCAATTAGACGGATGTTTTACAATAACAACTCACCTTTTCGTTACGTCTCGAAGTAGAGAAGGAATTTCTAAAAGTTCATAGTATCCTTGTGTTTAAGTACTTTTTCGATTAATTTTAAACTGTAAAGGTTATGTATTCCTTTTATGATTGTTGGTATTTTCCTCTTTAACTATTATTGTGTAATGATTATAATAATTATTATTGAAATTATGAGGTGAAAGTACTTACCTGTCTAATATACCTGTCTTTTAATTACTGTGAAATCTGTTTAACCTGAATTAACTATATATCTTGTAAGGTAGGTTTTCGTCATCTGATGTGTAAGAAGAGTTCACGTGTTTCTTGTAAAAGGTCCTGACTGGTGTACGACCTTCTGTTCCGTGTGGAACTATTTAATTCTTTTAACTTTATCATAGTTCGTAGAAAAGATTAGTGTTGTGAATACTCTAATCTTTATTTGATTCTAAAAAATTTTTAGATTTTTTGTGTTTGTGTACTACCTATTTGTTATACGATGATTTGTTGGTGCCTTCTTTAGTTTCTCCTTTAAAAATTTTTATGGATCTCTACTTACTTTTGCTTTCGTGTTGTCAGTTTTTGAACACCCTACGTTGTTTTCGTAGGGTATTCTCCCTTCCAAGTCAAGCCAAACCAAGTCAACGAGTCAGTACAGGCTGAGAAACGCTGGGGTACTTAACGTCGTGTGGTCCGGAGGGACAGAGAGTGGTTGAGGGCCTCAAGTGAGTCTGAGTGCAGGTAACTCAACCACTACGGTAGGTCGGTAGAGTAGGAGACAGTAGCGGAAGAGGAGGACGGGGGTTAGGGAGGGTAGTAGTCTCAGAAAAGGTTACTCAGTTGAGAAGCGTACTCCACCGGTTTCATAACCTCAAAGTCGAAGTCGTAGTCAGGAGGGTTACTTGTGGGTCCTGACTAGAGGAAATCCTACCTGACCAACCTAGAGGAACGTCAGGTTCCCTGAGAGTTCTCAGAAGAGGTTGTGGTGTCAAGTTTTCGATACCTTCCATCCTTCGTTTTCCACCGAAGGGACTACTGAGTCTACCATTTCGTAGACGGACGTTACACCCTCTGGACCCAAACTAGGGACCCATCCCTTCTAGGGGACCTCTTCCTTTACCGTTGGGTGAGGTCATGAGAACGGACCTTTTGAGGTACCTACCTCGTCGGACCATCCAATGTCAGGTACCCCAGTGTTTCTCAGTCTGTGTTGACTCGTTGAAGTGAAAGTGGATATCGTTATATTAGAAAGGAGTTCTTTGTTCTTTTTAGAGTTTATTTGTTAGATTGGAATGTTAATTTGGTTGATGTCCTTCTTCTTGTTTATTTTGGATTTCAATCATTTTCCCTTTTTTAGTATTTCTAGTCTCGTCTTTATTTAATTTATTTTTGTTTCTTTTGTTAACTTTTTAGTTACCTTCATTTTCGACCAAGAAATTTTTTTATTTGTTTTAACTATTTGGAAATCGGTTTGACTAGTTCTTTTTACTTCTCCTAAGTTTGGTTATTTTAATCTTTACTTTTTCTTCAATGTCGACTGAGATGTCTTTATGTTTCCGAATATTCTCTTATACTCGTTGGTATACGGTTATTAAACCTGTTGGACCTTCTTTACTTGTTTAAGAATCTTTCCGTGTCAGAGGGATCTGACTTGGTCCTTTTTTCTCTTTTATACTTGTCTGGTTAGTGTTCGTGAGTCTAACTTTGACACTACTTTTTGAAGGGTTGTTTATGTTCAGGTCCTGGACTACCGAAGTACCCTCCTAAAGTAGTTCGTAAGTCTTTTGTCAATTGTGAATATATAGACTTTGACAAGGTTTTTGAACGTCTCCTTCCTTTTGGAGGTTTGAGTAAGATACTCCAGTGGTGGTGGCTCCATGGTTTTGGACTGTTTCTATGGTGTCATCTTCTTTTAATGTTCGGTTATAGTGACTATTTGGATCTGCATTTTTTTTTTTTTTTAGGAGTTGTTTTACGATCGTTAGGTATAGGTTGTTATGTAATTTTTCTAGTATGTGGTACTAGTTTACCCTAAGTAGGGTTCCTACGTTCCTAAAAAAGTTGTAGGTGTTTAGTAAGTTACACTACGTGGTGTATTTGTTTAACTTCTTATTTTTGATATACAAGTAGAGTTATCTACGTCTGGTTCGAAAAACAATTTTAAGTTGTAGGCGAATACTAACAAAAAAATTTTGAGAGGTTTTTGACTCGTATCTCCGATGTATGAAGTTGTAGTATTTTCGAGATATACTGTTTGGATGTCGATTGTAGTATGAGTCACCACTTTTCAACTTTCTTAAGGGAGTTTCTAGTCCTTGTTCTGTTCCTACAGGTGAGAGTGGTGAAAATAAGTTATATCAAAACCTTCAGGATCAATGTCGTTAGTCTCTTTTTCTTCATTTCACTTACTTTTAACCTTTTCTTCAATTTGACAATGATGAACGTTTACTGTACTATGATATATATCTTCTAGGATTTCTACAATGGTCTTTTGATGACCTTGAGTAGTTACTTAAACCATTTCAACGGACAATGTTTTAATTGTGTGTCTTTAGACAACGTAAAGATATGAGATTTTGTTTTCTAGTCTTTCTCTTTAGTTCTTCGTTAAGATAATTGGTAGAGTAGTTTTTCTTATTTTATGGATCCTTATTTGAATGGATTCCTTAGTTTTCCGGACATAAGGTTTTTGACATTCTACAACTACTTTCTTTAACTTCTCCTGTATTTGTTTACCTTTCTATATGGTACAAGTACCTAACTTTCTTAGTTATAACAGTTTTACGGATATGATAGGTTCCGTTAGATGTCTAAGTTACGGTGGTGATAATTCAATGGTTACTGTAAAAAGTGTATTGATCTTGTTTTTAGAGTTTTAGACATACCTCTGTGTTTTCTGAGGTTTATCAGTTTCGTTAGAAATCTTTCCTTTTGACTCGACCTCCTTTGTCCGAGGGACTGAAGTCTGATATGATTTCAACGTCAGTAGTTTTGTCATCCCATGACCGTGTTTTTATCTTTATATCTAATTACTTTGTCCTATCTTTTGATCTTTATTTGGGTACGTGGATACCAGTTAATCAAATACTGTTTCCTCCGTTCTGATACGTTACAACCTTTGTCAGAGTAGTTGTTTACTACGATTCTTTCGACCTGTCGATGTACATTTTTAACTTTAATCTAGTAAGAAATTGAGGTCTGTGTTTTTATTCGAGTTTTACTTAATTTCTGGATTTATACTCTGGTCTGTGATATTTTGGGGATCTCCTTTTGTATCCGTCTTGTGAGAAACTGTATTTAACGTCGTTATAAAAAAAGTACAAAGGGTCTTATTACCTTTACTTTTGTTTTTATTTGTTTACCCCGGATGAATTTGAGTTTTCCAAAACGTGTTGTTTCCTTTGTTATTTGTTTTGTCTGTTGGGTGTTTGACCCTCTTTTATAAACGTTTACTACACCGGTTATTCCCCAATCAAAGGTTTTAAACGTTTGTCGAGTACTACCAATTATCGTAGTTTTGTTTGTTGGGTGAGTTTTTTACTCGTCATCTCAATGTATCTGTAAAGAAGTTTCTGAATGTCTACCGGTTATCCGTGTACTCTTCTACAAGTTGTAACGATTAACAATCTCTTTAGTTCAGTTTTGATGTTAGTCTATAGTGGAGTGTGGTCGATCTTAACGATCGTAGTTTTTTTTTTTTTTTAGGTGTTTCTCATATACGACCTCTCCTACACTTCACTTCCCTTGGGAGGATGCGACAACCATCCTTACGTTTAACCATGTCGGTGATACCTCTTGTCACACCTCCGAGGAAGTTCTTGATTTTTATCTCGATGGTATACTGGGACATAAGGGAGAGAACCCGTATATAGACCTCTTCTTGTACGAGTCTTTACTATGTACGTGGGGTCACAAGTGACGTCGTAACAAATGTTATCGGTTCTGTACCTTCGTTGGATTTACAGGTTGTCTCCTTACCTATTTCTACACCATGTAAATATGATACATGATAATGAGTTGGTAATATTTCTTATTTTATTACAGTAAACGTCGTTGTACCTACCTGGATCTTACAGTGTGACTCACTTCATTCAGTCTGTCTCTTCCTCTTTATAGTATGCTGTAGGAAATATACACCTTAGATTTCCCTTTACTATGTTTACTTGAATGAATGTTTTGTCTTTCTCTCAGTGTCTGAATCTCTTATTTAAATACCAACGGCCCCCTTCCCTATCAATCCCTCAAACCCTGTCTGTACATGTGTGACGATATAAAATTTACCTATTGGTCATTCTGGATAACATATTGTGTATCTTGAGACGAGTCACAATACACCGTCCGATCTCCCGTCATTCCAAAACCCCTCTTACCTAGGTAAGAGGGGTCATATACCTACCGACTCAGAGAAGTGTCAAGTGGACTTTAATAGTATCGTAACAATTAACTGATATGGGATTGTGTTTTATCTTTCAAGTTCTAAACAAATTTAAAAATTTTAATTTTTTGTTTTGTGAACTAAAAGTGAATAATTGACATTTGTTACGAGACAAAGTTATACGTTGATATAAGGTTTTGAAAAGTTTATTTTAAAAAACAAATTTTTAACATATAGATAAAAAAAGGAAGTGTTAAGAGAGTCATTAGGAGTGTCCGTACGTTAACAATTCACTTCTTTCTTGACTATAAATTTATGTTAACAATGGTTTAAACATAACTTCAGATGTGTCGTGTACTTATATTAAGTAAAAGTTGAATGGAAGTCCATTAAATCGAGTTCTATTATATTAGTGAAACGATTTAAGGAAACAACTTACAACTTGTATCAGTTCTTACAAACAACACGATTTTTTTTTTAAACTTAAATGTTTATAATACCAATTAAAATGAGACAGTTTAGAAGACATTTGATAACTTATTTATTTACCACATCCGTTTCTTAAGAAAGTTTTATATTTTTTACATAATTTATAAGTGGAGTAATAAAAATTTTATATGTTCTACTAGAGTTTAAAAATTTTAAATTAAGTATGGGTAATTTTATTTTTAAGAATCAATAGATTTTTGTCTTACCTTGAAGGACTTCGACCTTTTTCCATAAATAGTTTTAGGAGAAAATTTTTGTTATGAATTCCTCTTTGTAATGTAAAATGGGAATTTTTAGATCTTATTCTGTCTTTTTTAGGTCAGTGACGAAGATAAGTGGAACATGTCCTTCAGGACCAGTTGTAGGAAGATTTTCAAGTTCTTTTGATTGAAGTGTAAGTTTATTCGTTATCTTTTAGACAAAAACTACAAGTCAACGAGTCAACACAGGTAGAGAAACACTGGAGTACCCGACGTCGTGTGGTCCGAAGGGATAAGAAGCGGTAGAGCGTCTGGAACGAGTTTGAGGTCAGGTAACTCAATCACTATGGTAGGTTGTTAGAGTAGGAGACAACAGGGAAAGAAGACGGAAGTCAGAAAGGGTCTTAGTCCCAGAAAAGGTCACTCAGTCGAGAAGTGTAGTCCACCGGTTTCATAACCTCGAAGTCAAAGTCGTAGTCAGGAAAGTCACTTATAAGTCACAACTAAAGGAATCAATAGTTCCGGATTAGTGTTTGGTACAATAATGAAATTTTCTGTGACTCCTTAGATCCTTCAACCCAGTCTCTCCTCGTTAGATCACGGATAGTATTTCAAGATGAAGATGATGGTATCTTATTTTCCTTTTATCTCTTATATCCCATGTTAAATCATTAGATTGTCAGGTGGTAAAATCGGTACCTTTGAGAAGACGAGTATATATCTTTTTGGAAACGGAGAGGAGTTCCTTCTACTGGGGTTTCACGACAGGTTACTTACTAAGCTAAGATCGAGTTACAGGTCCAGATCCCTTCCACACGATGAAAGGGGTAGTCTAGACCTTCTTCAATAGAGGTAAGTCACTGGATATTTTATTTTCTGTTTAATAGACCGGAATGGTGAGTACCGTTACACACTTTACGACCTCATCTTTGTCCTATTAACGTTTCTTATGAGAGGAAACTTTTTATCCTCTTACCCTTTGAACGGGTCGTCGGTCACCAGATTCGACACTAGTTTGTTGTTAACCACCCGTCCTTATAGAGACGGGACTCAAGCGTCCAACTGAGTGAACGAAGACATGAAAAGAAGAAACCGGAATCTTAACAGTGAACCTCTAATTCATAAAAGGTAAAATTTTACCCGAAACCCTGAAGGGACCACCAGATTACCAATTCTGAGGTACGAAAGTTCCGTTCCCAATAAGTATCCTTGGACTAAGGTGTCCAATTCCCGAGTAAGGGTGTCGTACGGGGGGAGGGTGAGGTCTGTGATTGACGATATTCAGGTCCAACAGTGGATACGAAGACTGACTGACCGATAGCCAGTCTCCAAGGGTGTTGAGGAAGGAACCCAAACTAGTTCAAGACCGAGTGTCTTACGTGTCTTTATAAAATAAATGATATAATGAACAAACAATAGTATTCTATATTAAAGTCTTGTCAGTCTGTCTTCCTACGTATGACGTTCCATACCCCTTTCCCACTCCTCGAAGACACGAGATAGGTCCGTGTAGTGAGAGTAGAAGATACGTACTAACTTGTTGAGTAATCGATAATCACTAATTTAAGTCAGAGATCGGGGAGAGGGGAGAGACCTACAGTCTCCCCTACCCTAACTTTCAACCAACGGGACCGTTGGTCGAGGAGGTAGGAATCTCCGAAAGGTTTTCAGTGGGGAATTGTATTTGAGTCCACTCTAACTTCCCCCGAACAATAATTATAGTTCTGTGGAAATAACAAGAATAGTGAATCCTTTAGGGTTCCCAAAAGTCTCAAAATATTGTCTTCAGTCCCCCTTTCTGGTTTATATATGAAAGGTACTATTTAGTGTTACAGTGTTTACATTTTCTTTGTCGACGTAAGACTAGAAACGACGACCTGTCTACGGACGACCTGTCTACGGATGAGATGTCGGTTCTTGGAATAGGTATTTACGAACTCTTTCGGAACCCCAGGGTCATAATTGTGAACGAATCTTACAGAAAAGTTTCGGTGGAGGAAATTTTTTGGTGCATAGACCCTACCAAATGGAGGTCCAAGGAATACAATCCTAGTGGGGGAATACGGTCCATCGGAAACCCCTTCCAAGATTCATTAGAGCGGAGAACATACACCATGTTTTTCTGATCAAGGAAACTAGGTAGTGGAGTGTCCGACGTCATGAAGGGTTTGTATAAGTCAAACTCTGTGTCAGAAACTGTTTAGTTCAAAGAAACCACTTAGTCTATGCCCAGACGACACAGGATGTTCGAAGTCCCCGTATATAATTCGAAAGACTCACCACGGAGAGTAAACTGAGATCTATTTCCGACATATGACAGTAGGACACGGTCCCAGTTCGGGGCCACCTAGGTCCCACTAAGCTTCCACCCTGTCTCAGCCGTAGAAACCTTTATTGAATAAATTAATGTCTATCTCTCCCTAATCTTTTAATCGTTTCTTTTTCTCCGACTTATTGAACCAAATGTACCTTATGGTTAGTGGTGGATGCATCCGGTTCCGCAGAAGGGGAAGAGGGCTTCCTCTCCTCCGTGACTCCGTGGGGGCCAGACTAGAATCTTCGGGTCCGTTTTAATCGTCCGAACCACCCATGGGTACGTGGTTTACCCTTAAGTCGGTCTTTTTGTCTCTCGTTCTTTCTTCGCTGTACCCCCATAGTCAGAAAGGCCTTTGACTAGACTAAAGAAATAAAACCCCAAACGAATATATGGAAAACAATGTGTATCCCTACTTATCTCAGTGCACCCCCAGTCGTCAGGACTGGAAATAGTTTTAGTCCACGAAGTGTATTTACATATTTTTTTTCGAATCCCCAAAATGCAGTAGAAGACCGGTACTCTGGACGACTGTAAAATACTAGGAAAGAAAGACTATTGGTTTTTTGAATAAAAAAGGTTCCCACAAAAAAGAATTTGGTCCGTGGTGGGAGTTTTATTTTAACGTAAGGATATCCCACTCTCACATCGCTCAATATTAGTTCTTTCCTTAAATAAATTGGGTTCCAATTGTACTAATTAGAATTTCCAATTATGAATAAAGAGGATATACGAATTTCCAATTATGAATAAAGAGGACATACAATCAATATAAGTAATATTCCCGTCCTTTATGCCTCTAAATCGTGGTTTATAGTCGGGTTGTTTACTTTTAGGAAAGTGGTTACAAGGAGAATTCTAGATAAATCAGAATTCTATCACTATTTCAATGTAAAAATGTATCGTTCCTGTGTCACTAAATATTGTTTCATGTCACTAGATAATGTTTTCTCTTTTAAGTAATTGAGTTTTTCAGATCATAACGATTGGAATTTTTGATGATATAAAGGAAAAGATATAAGGTTTATATAACTAATTATATAAGGGTCCACGGATTCCTATACCTCCGGACCGCCGTTAGTAACTGAGTTGTTACTCTTTTCGGGATACGATTAATTCTGAGAGTTTTATGAGGTTTTGAGAGACACGACAAGTACCAACTCTCCATCATTTGTTAGTACACGTATCACCGTCCTCATACCTATTAGGACAGTGTGTTCGATCAGACAGTCGTCTCTCCAAACTGGACTCTGTAGGAACAGTGTGGGTCCCGTCCCTTAATCGTCATTAATAACCGTGTTGTTTACTTTTTGGGAAGTGGTTATATTAAGAATTTGTTGGGTGATATGACTGTTAAAGGGTTTTCTTAAATGGAAATTCAAGTCAAGTCAAGTCAAGTAAAGTCAGTGAGTCAGTACAGGTTGAGAAACGCTGGGGTACTTAGCGTCGTGTGGTCCGGAGGGACAGGTAGTGGTAGAGGACCTCAAGTGAGTCTGAGTGCAGGTAGTTCAGGCACTACGGTAGGTCGGTAGAGTAGGAGCCAGTAGGGGAAGAGGAGGACGGGGGTTAGGGAGGGTCGTAGCCTCAAAAAAGGTTACTCAGTTGAGAAACGCACTCCACCGGTTTCATGACCTCAAAGTCGAAATCGTAATAAGGGAGGTTTCTTTAGGGTCCCAACTAGAGGAAGTCTTACCTGACCAACCTAGAGGAACGTCAGGTTCCCTGAGAGTTCTCAGAAGAGGTTGTGGTGTCAAGTTTTCGTAGTCAAGAAACCACGAGTCGGAGGTGTCTGGTTGAGAGTGTAGGTATGTACTGGTGTCCTTTTTGGTATCGGAACTGATCTGTCTGGAATCAGCCGTTTCATTACAGAGACGAAAAGTTATACGATAGATCCAACTAGTATTGAAAAGAAGGTTCCTCATTCACGGAAAATTAAAGTACCGACGTCAGTGGTAGACGTTCTTAAACGGAAATCATTTAGATTTTGAAGAGTACGGAGAGTCCAACCCTCCGACATTTGTTAGTGTACACCGGCCTGCTTGGATATGTCCGCCCGATCTATTGGAAGTCTCCTCAGGCATCGACTTTGTGAGAACAGTACGGGTCCTTAAACATAAGTGAACCTCGACGCTCAATTGAGGAAGAGACTCTCTTTACCACTACCCCCTCTCGGGGGGCATTTCAGTCTCCACATCAACTCTCGTATTTTGTCATTTCATCTATCTGAGACCAAAACCCCCATCTACGAGCCCTTATCCCCCAAAGGACTCCGAACTAGTGTGGAAACGCATACGGTTCGGAGGAAGGAGTACTGGAAACGGTACCCGTCTCAAGGAGTGAGACCGGGGGTCGTTGGGACGAATAAATTGAATATACGTCTAATGTAGTACTCTTTGTGACCCGACCTTCTTCGTGTTCGACCTTAGTTCTAACGGTCCTCTTTATAGTTATTGGAGTCTATACGTCTACTGTGGTGGGAATACCGTCTTTCACTTCTCCTTGAGTTTTCGGAAAACCACTTTCACTTTCTCCTCTCACTTTTCCAACCGAATTTCGAGTTGTAAGTCTTTTACTTCTAGTACCGTAGACCAGGGTAGTGAAGTACCGTTTACCCTACGCCTTTCTCACCTTTGTCACAGTCTGAAATAAAAAAAGCCGAGGTTTTAGTGACGTCTACCACTGATGTCGGTACTTTAATTTTCTGTGAATGAGGAACCTTCCTTTCAATACTGGTTGTATCTATTGTATAACTTTTCGTCTCTGTAATGAAACGGTTGTTTCCAGGTAGATCAGATCCGATACCAAAAAGGTCACCAGTACATACCTACACTCTCGACCTGACACTTCTTTCGACTCACGACTTCTTAACTACGAAAACTTGACACCACAACCTCTTCTGAGAACTCTCAGGGAACCTGACGTTCCTCTAGGTTGGTCAGGTAAGACTTCCTCTAGTCAGGACCCACAAGAAACCTTTCTTACTACGATTTCGACTTTGAGGTCATGAAACCGGTGGAGTGCGTTTCTCAACTGAGTAACCTTTTCTGAGACTACGACCCTCCCTAACCCCCGTCCTCCTCTTCCCCTACTGTCTCCTACTCTACCGACCTACCGTAGTGGCTAAGCTACCTGTACTCAGACTCACTTGAGACCCTCAACCACTACCTGTCCCTCCGGACCGTACGACGTTAAGTACTCCAGCGTTTCTCAGCCTGCGCTGACTCGTTGTCATGACTTGACTTTCCTCTCGTGGAGAATAGAGTGGGGTTACCTCTTTCTGGGTATCGTGAGAAGGAGACGGAACGGTTGGAGAAAATACCCGGTCTCTCCCCTCCTAGTAGATTCCAAGTATTTCGACCGAAATCTCTATGAGAAAGGTGTAGAACGTATCTATCAGATTGTCCTACCCACCAACCCTACCACGGTGAATAAGAGAGTCCTGACGACGACTTTAGTTCTGTGTTTCTCAGGTAAAGGTTTATGTACCCTAAAAATTTGATAGAAACTATAATTAAAGAGTAAATTTACGAAAGAAGAGACGTTAGTAAGAGATTCAAAAAAGTTAGAAGTTTAAAATAACTGTGGAAGTTACCGATTTAGTTTCTACACAGAATCATTTATAACGTAACGTGAACTTTTGTGTACCTAATAAAAGTTCATAGAAAACTATAACTAGAGATTGTATTAAGATGTCACTATTCTCTTATCTGAGACATACTAAAGTTGTGGAAATCTGGTAGTTTCAAAACATGGACCAGAACACAAGGACCAATACAAGGTCACATAGGATCAAATAACAGATACTATTAAACTTATATTAAACATCGGATGGTAACGTAATTTTAAACTTATTTAGAATTAGTATAACTTAACTAAGTATCACTAAAAGTCCGGATGATATATGAATATGAAGAGACATATAAGTAATATAATTAAAAACTCTCACACTATAACTTTGAGGTTGGTTTTGGAATTAAATAGATGACATTCTTTATTAACGTCATATATCACCCTGATATACAGTGGAAGAAGACATAAAAGGTTAGAGGTCATTTACACAATAGTATAGAAGTACTAAATTTTTGTTTTTCTGTGTTTTCTCAGGCTAGAACGGTAGACGTAATTGTAGGACGGTATAAGTTCTCACTGTTTGTTGGTCGTCTTCGGAGGTTTGGAGTCCCTATAAAAAGCTGACCTCGTATTCCGATTTAATTCGTGAAGGAGACACCCTTCCTTACAAAGTCCAACAAAAAAAAAAAACCTCACCCCCTCCTCCTCGACCACTGAATTAAGGTTGAAAAAGTACTTACTTATTTATTTATTTATTTTTCGTAAGTGGTCCTTGTAGGAGTGTCGAGCCTTTAAGGTGTCATTTGAATCAAGGGTTGTGGCAAAGGACGATGTCTACTTTGTACCCAAGGCAGGGTCTATAAGAACCAGTTCGGAACCGACTGAAGGGACCCACCACACAAATAAACCATTAATGGTGGTAGGAGGAGGTAAGGATCCAGGGTAGTATCGAAACGTGGAGTGATCGACCTATAGCTCCTTGTTACCTCTTACCCTCCGGGGTAAAAGTTTCTTAGAAGGGAAGGACGTAGGTGGATAGGTGTTGAAGGTTGAGGAAGGAAAACGAGTGTTTCGACTCGGAGTAACCATAGAACGACGGGACCTAAGATAATAGTGGATTCAGGAATCTTAGAACGAAGACGGGAATAGTGAGATAGTTATAACAGGAAGTTACTATAGTAGAAGTGTAGGAGTAGACTGAATTTGAGAACCCTAGTAGACCGAGTGATTGGTAAAGTAGGAAGAAACCATCACAAGAACCAAAGAAACGGTGGTTCTTGGTCCAGGACCGGAGGGAGAGTGTAGAGCTCGGTGTGGAAGAGTCAGAAGAAGAACACTAATTGAGAGTTTACACCGTCAAGGAGGTCCAAACCCCGAGTCGAGTGAAGGAAGTCCGGTGTGTAAAGAATGCCCAGTAAACAGTATATATGACACTTCGGAGTGTTCAGACATAGAACCCAGATCTACTCAGAGGAATGGAAAGTGTATTTGAGGGTTGATAGTCTACAAAGGTCAACCTACTTGGAGTTCGTTACGTTTGTTTCGAGTCTTTTCCTTCGAGTAAAGAGGGTGAGTTGGAATTTTAGAATAAAAAATGAAGTTTAATGGACTAAATAGTTTCTGGGGTCACAGTTAGGTCACGGTCTTTAAACCAACGAAATATATCAAAACTGAATAGAGGGACGAATACGAAAGTATAGATGAGTTATTGGTTTGAGACAACTAACATTGAGGAATTATTTGGATTATAGGTAGATGAGTTCAATATGACACTAATAGAAGACCTACAGACGGTATCGAGGGTTTAACAAGGATAAGAAAAGGTAAGGTAAGAGGTAAGTCATCAAGTAATTGAGTTTGTTATAAAAATCCCGTCTCTTTACATACACCTGTCTCTTTAAAAGGATTGTACTTTTAGATTGACTCCATGGAACGTGGTTAGCATTAAACGGGGACCAAGGTGTAGGAGGGTCCAGAGTTCAGTCTTTGTTAGACGGAGAGACTTTATGGAAGAGCCCGGTGGGGGTAGGAATTCTTCCGTACGAAGAAAAGATGGAGATTATTGTGGTTCAGGACCCCGAAAGGTGTCGGACAGGTGGAGGTGGTTGTGACGTATTAATGGACAAAGTACGGGGGTTGTGGATCTGATGTCCGAGGGACTCTCGTCCTGACTCAGAACCAGACTTAGAAAGAAGAGTTTTTTACAGTTCCTTCACCCCAAACGTCATCTGGAACTTAGATGTCAATCAGACCCGTTCACTTCGGTACATCCCTTTGTAAGGTACCTCCCTTCACCGGGTCCTCTCTCCCGACTGTCACTAATTCGACCTAACATCTTGTAAGGTGTTCTTTGACTTGACCTAAGAGTCCTTAGAAATGAGAATCCTCTACATAAGTTTTTATAAATCTTCACTTAATAGACTTTAAATGAATGTTTAACAAAATTTTACAAAAGGAACAAAAGTCTTACAAAGTCCTTTTTTTCACATACAGAATTATATACATTTATTTAGTTTATACTTTTTTATAAAGGTTAAAACTTCAATCACCACCCCATATAACTTTTAAAAATGTCCACAAACAGTATGACAAGAAAGGTAAAAAAAGACATACGGTTCTTTAAAAGTATTATGGTTCAACTCCTTTATCCGAAAAAATACTGCACCCACCTCTCCTTCGACTGTGAGTTCCTTGTCCACACCCTCACAAATGTTAATAAGATACTAAAGTAAAATTTAATAATATGTGTATTAAGTACAGTTAGTATCTTTCAAAGTTTTCACGTTTGTGTTTGTATTTATCTTTAGTGGGTATTAGTGTCGAGGGTTCCCCCTTTTACATTTGTGGTGTTTATCGTTTGTTGTCCTTAGTCTTGGGGTCTAGGGACTTCACTTGAATCTGTCCAGTAGGGTGAGAGGCCAGGTCCCGGTGGAAGACGACCAGGGTTACCCGAGGTTCTGCCATCGTCTACTCTCGACAGAGTCCACACTCCGGACTCCGTCTTTGACCCTGACCCCCTCTCTACCTGTGGAAGAGTCCCTGAGTATCCCGGAGACCGGGACCAATGACAAAGAGTCGTGACCTTAAGTTCAGGTTCAAATTGTTCACGTTTGTGTGGAGATGTATGTGTTATACGTTTTGTATAGGGATGTGTGTGTACGTGCATAAGTTTGTGTGTGTGTGTGTGTGAGTATGTGTGTGTGTGAACGGTAGACGAGACTTTGAAGGTATTTGATTAACCCCCTTAATTAAGTACAGAACAGAAAAAAAGATATCTCCATTTTTTCATTTGTAAAAGGGATAGAGGTGGGTCCTTTCTCTCAAACCCTTCTTTTTAGTGACTGTCGTAAAAACATAAAGGACCCCAGTTGTACAGGGACACTACAGACCTGGTTTCCATCAATTCAACTAAGAAATTCTGGTTCTCCGTTTACCCCGGTATTGTCAACACCGGTGGTCCCGGATGCTAAGTCCAGGGAGTGGTTGAGGGGTCTGATGTCTTCTAGGAGGACCAACTGACGTTTGGACGTAAGTTTCTTTCTGTGGTTCGTCTCGGTGGAACCGTCGCTCCCGAAACCTCTAGTCGAATAAAAAGAAAAAGGTTTCGTTCGGTTCACTGTAAAAGAAAAATGTAGTACCAGAACACACAATTAAGTATGCGTAACATGGTTGTTCTATAACATGGGTTAGGGAAACCGTAAACCCTATTTGTCGTTGAACCCTTGTTAATTTCAGATCGGAACTGGATTAAGTGTCTACCCGAGGTTTCTCATTAAGTGTCGTCTCATAGGGTTGAACTCTATTCTCTCGTCGGAAAGGTAGTCAGTGACCGACACTCATATGGTATGGGTGCATACCACCCACTCATGTATCAAAGAGTCCGCAAAGACCCGTATTTCTAAATCGTGTACCGTTACGAGTTCTCTTCCCGGTCGACTTTCGGAATCGTCGGTTGGAGTTAGTGTCCTCTACTCCTTAGATTCGTACACAGTGCGGTATGGGAGACATAGAAAACACACTCGTTATCGAGGTTCACCCAAGATCTTGTCTAAGTTCATCAAGAGTGTGAACCCTCCTCGTAGGAGACCTTCCTACGAGAAGTTTATATACCAAGACCCGACGTGAAGTTCATGAACTAAGATATCCAGACCCTACTCCACATTCTTGAACATAAGGATTATTCAAGGGTCCACAACGAGATCGACGACCACACCTCAGGGTTGAACCTCTTGGTGACGGGACCGTACACTCTGCCCATTAAGAGGTACTGATTTCGGACTCAACACTATCGTCTACCCGAAAGGACTATCTCAGTAGGGATTGAAAGATACGAATCGAGAGGACCTGTGTCACTAAATCCTGTCCTAAACCTCTTTCTCATGTCTGCCCCTCTAGTCTTCGTCTCTTGTACTCGAGTCGACTGTGTTGTACTCCGAGAGTAGGACCGATCCTCGGGTTCGAAAGAGTTACTTCTTATTCCCGTCCTCCCGGGACCGAGGAGAGGGTCTACCTTGTTCCGGAATACGAGACTTTCGGTTCAAACTCAGTTGGTGAGGACCGGAGATGTGGGGTGGTCGTCGAGGGTCCTTTACTATGTGAGTTCGGGTACGTGACCATTCCGTCTCTTCCTTCTAGAGTGGGAACTAATGGACACTCTTCGGGTTCCGGGACTCTTGTCTTCCTTATACAGGTAACTGGTTCGGGTAATTTTCGTCTGGGTCCTAATTCGGGTTTGAAGGGTTCCCTGAGGGTGTTCGTACTTCTCCGAAAAAGAATACACACAACGAAACGGGACTAGAGAGAGTACGAGTTTTCGTCCGGTCACCTCCTCGTTTCAGCGTCACCGAGATTCGGGTAGGTCCCAAGAAAGGAACCGTTTCAGACCCTTTTGAAAGAGATGTAAGACTGTGTCTTGTGAAGTCTGTGGTCCCTTAAGGGAACACCGGGTCACCAATCCTGAGCCACGAAAGTGACGTCACCGAGTCCAAGTTAGGAACCAACCCCTTGATTTTAGGATGGGTGGTGAGAACGGTTTTTTTTTTTATGAAGTCTGTAGTCTTCATACCCAAAAAAAGGGTGTTGTTTAGTTAAGTAAAGAGACCAAAGGGATGTTAAATTAAGACGGTAATAGATGGATCTCTATCGTAGTCTGGGGTGTCTAATTCTGCCGGGGGATGAAGTCTTACATTCAACCATGTAGGTGATTCCTTTTACCATACCTCCGAGGAGTTTTTTAATTTTTACCTTGATGGTACCCTAGGACGTTAGAGTGTAGACCTAATATATAGGTTTTCTTTACTTTTGACCCAGAGTCGTGTGGAAATGAGAAAAGTCGTAATGAATATTGTCCTCTCTATACCTTGATTAGAATTAACGGACGGTTACTTAATTGTCTATTTTTTGTATACCAAGTATATGTATATTACCTTATAAGTTAGTACCCTTTCTTCCTTTAGTAAGAATAACGGTAAACCGTTATATACCTATAAAAAGTTATCATTTATGATATCCTGATGTATTATACGTCAACTAACTGAGGTTCCTACGTTTCTTTGGAGTCTTGTTGATATATGAATTTAATTGAGGGAACAACAAGTTCCCATATATAAAGAATAGTGTGTGTTCTCTTACTGATGAGCCATATTTGATCGAAATTCGTTTTTCTCTCACATAAGCAAGTGTATTGACTTTCAAAGGTCTTATCGATCGAAGTCCTTACCGAATTAGTCCCGGGTTTGTTGTTGACAGAGGGTCGGGACGGGAGGAGGCCCAACCGAGGGTAGAACCTAAATTTTCCCACCGGTGTCGAAGTCTAAATGACGGAGAATCGTCTACATTGTTCTTTCTTTGAGAAAGACCAATGAGTCTAAGGTCTCAGTCGAAGACAGTCCGGACTAACTGATTAACCGAATCCAGATCCAGGTTCCATTCGATCACACGACTCTCTCTCATTTCTCTCCACGGGGTTGCCTTTTATAGGATGTTCTTTTCCCTCTTAACCTTCACCTTGTCTTTTTGGTCTTCTATCCGTAGAGTCTCTTAAGACGGATGAAAAGAAGAACGGAGTAACAGACCAATAGACTACCGGAACAAAAAATTAAGAGACGAACAGTCACCAACGCATGAGTTTCCTCTGGACAGACCCTCACCCCACGAGACCAATGTCCCTAGTAGAACGGAGATGACCTGGGACTTCGACTTCTTCCTTCTGTATTGAAGACCCCGGGACCAAGGGTTAAACAATGTCTACCTTCCATACCACCTGAACAAACCCCGTTGTACTTCTCTCAGGGGTGAAGAGGAACCCAAGAGTGATTCCTTGACTCGAGGACCCATGCGTGGGAAACTAAACCGACAAAAATCCCTGACTCCTGATGTTTCTATCTGACCCCTATGTTGTCTCTTGTCTCTAGGAACATGACAATGGTCTGACTTGAACCCAGGTGAGTGGACGGTGTGTTGTTTGGGTTAAATGACTGTGGTCCCAACACCAATCCTTTCACACCGTAAAAAACTTACACGGTTCCTTCCTCAGGTATGTCCGTCGAATTCAAGTTTTCTGGGCTTCAAGGGTTTCCGACGTCCCATGTACTGAAAGAAGACTAACCAACCACCACTCTATTTTTCCATCACAAGGTTCTTAGAGTTAGTAGTTGGAAGACCAAGGTTGGTCAGACCCTAGAATCGTAAATCATACATCAATGGAGGAGGAGGGATCTCCCATCCCCGTCCCTTCTCCGGAATCAAAGACGTCTCATTGAGTTTGGTTCATAGTTTAACAAGACATATAGGGAACTCCTTATTGATCCTGAGACGAAACAGATAGGGAACTCCTCCTTGATCCTCCGACGAAACAACGACGATAACAAAGAACTGACGAAAAGGAAACAAAGACGTAAGAGAGGGAGGGGATTAATCATTGACAAAGTTAGACGTGAAGTCTTGAGTGTCCAGATCCTTCGACTTCAAAAAAAAGGATGTTTGTTCTTTGTACCCAGTACCTTGCCGAAAACATGGACCCTCCCGGGGTGTCCCAGGAAGAACCAAAATTAGGTGGGAAAAGGAAGTACGAAGAGTTGTAACTCCCCTTGTCCACATCCTGTTCTTTCCCTTATTCCAAAACCTATCTCTCCAGTTGGTATTTGAACCGTCTCCTTGAGTCAAAATCCCCGTGAGTCAAAATCATGGTCAGTCTCAGTGTTTTCCTTAATCTACGTTTAAGTTTAATCTTATTAAGACCCTATCAAATTATCTACCTGACAAATGTTTTCAAATCCGTTGTATTCCCTTTTAGAGTTCCCTTTCTTGTTATCACTGTCGACCTCAGATTCCGGTGGGGTCCGGACTGTCCGGCTTCCTTCCCTCAACAATCCATCCTCCTAATTTTGGACCTCGGTCTCTCCCGACGGACTCTGTACCGACGGACTCTCTACCGACGGACTGTTCTTCGTTACTCCCTGTATCGGTCCCAGGACACCGACACAAGGTCCTCCAAGGTGCTCCAGTCTCCAAGGTCCTCCCTCGACCCCCTTAATTTCAAAGTGGAGAGAATAAGGAGGGAAGAACTCAAAGGACGATGACGAGGAAAACTAGTGTGGGTTGGTCTTCGTTCTTATTTTCGTCGGGTGATTTCATCAGTGTGTCGAGTCAGGAGATCCGGTCCTCTTCGATCTCCTCACCCGAACCTCTCTCGGATTTTCTCGGGAACATTTCTCTCAAACAGACCCCCATGAGAGGTCCCCGACTATTCTAGATTTGGGTCTCCAGACCACCGACAGGTCCCTTCTCCTTTTTCGGGAGTTCCCTAGTCTCGGTGTAGGGTCTCGTCTGTTCTGTTTGTGTTTCATCTTTGTCTACTCATTCCTGAGTAGATCCGTAGTCGGTCCGGTCTCCGTATTTTCCAGCATATACCATGGTCCTGAGGTCCTCGGATCCTCCGTCGGGTCTCTTTCCGATCGACCCGTCTCTTGTGAACGAAGTTCATAGAGACTCTGTTGTCCGACAGAGGACTCAACTCTTTCCCTGTGTAAAACTAAAATACAGGAACATAAAAGAGACTCATCGAGGTCCCGAGGAGGAACCACGTTCGTTTCAACGATTGTTCGAGGTAGTGTGACTCTTCATTCCTTACGTCAGTCTTCATCGAAACACTCATACGTTAGACATGTCAGAGTGTCTCCGAGTGTGAACCGAATTGCGAGGTGACAGAACTTTAAGAAGTATTAAAAAATTATTCTTGGGTACGTAAACGTAAAACGTGTCTCAAGGTGTTTAGTATGTCCACCAACTCGCGTAAAACGATTGAAAAAGTCTCATGGACCTTCTCCTGTTACGAATTGGGGTCTCGAAGTATGTCTCAGTCTGGTATCCTGTCGGGCCATCTCCTCTATAAATCCAACCCCCACCTCCTCCTACTAAAACCTCGCGGGACATCCGGTACATCTACGAACAGATAACATAGGTCCCATCGAGGTGGTTCTGGTACTTCTGGTTCCTGTTTCGTTGGGGGTTTCCTCCGTCGGTGTCTTTTCTCACCGTAGGACTATAGTCTCTGACAACCTGTTCCAGTACACGGGAACCGGAACGTCCGACACTCCACTCCCCGACGTAGTGGGGGTTTATAAGTCGGACTCTACCAGATACAAGACACTCATATGTGTCGTGGTTGACGGAACGGTACCCACGGTCCCAATAGACCGTCGGGGGTCTCGGACCCCAGGAGAATGTAGGTTTACTGTGTTACGGAATCCACAGAAAACATTTCCCTACCTGTCTTCGGTTAGACCCACTGGGTTCCCGTCCTCCAGTCCTTACCATCTCGTCTCTCGGTGTTCGTTCGGTCCAGAGGGTAGGGAGTAAGTGACGGACTATACGAATGTACCGGTGAGGATATCCGACCCCTCATGTCTCTGCCTGTTCACGTTCCCGGTCCAGAGGTGTTGTCGTTTCCAGATACGTCCCGTGATTGGTCCGGGAGGATCGTCACGGTTCTCCATCCGTGATCATAATAAAGGTACTATACCTCAAAATACCAGGACCGTGGTGTCACGTCCGGTCGGTTTCTTTCGGGTGCGTTTCTCTATGTTTACGACCGTCCACCGTCAGTACTGTAATCTCTCTACTCACCCCGAGTCTATCGTAGGTCACGTGGATCGTACTTCGGGTACCTACGTCTGTCATAGAACACGGACCGTCACGTGTTCCCCTTCGCCTCTACGACGTATGACTCGGGACAAACACTCTGAGATCTGGTCTTAAGGAAATATTGACACACGACAGCGAGTCCGTACAGGCTAAGAAACGCTGGGGTACCTGACATCGGGTGGTCCGAGGAGACAGGTATCTCTAAGAGGTCCGTTCTTATGACCTCACCTAACGGTACGGGAGGAGGTTCCCTAGAAGGGTTGGGTCCTTAGTTTGTGTCTAGAGGGTGTGACGTCCGTCTAAGAAACGGTAGACTCGGTAGTCCCTTCTTAAGGAAATATTGATCCGAGAGAGATTATTATCGGGATACTCTTTTCCGAATAATTAACGGGAGTAAAGTGGTTACTTCCTTGACTCCGAGTCTTACTACACTGAACGGGTTCGGTATGTGGGTCCAACCAGACTGAGGTCCCGTCTATGTTTTTCTACCCCTACTCGTTCTACTTCTTCTGTCCTCTAAGATGACCCTTCAATTTTTTAGAAAGAAATCACGGTCTCCCTCGGGACTTCTTAAGACTTGGTCACTGTGTTAGTCCAAACTCCAAAGATCTCCAGAACAAAGAGACCAGAACGTCCCTCTTGACTCCCTTTGAACCCCGTTTTAGTCCCCGTTCTAGTCTCCGTTCTGCCCGTCCACCTTCGAAGCCGTTATTTTCACTTTCAATAAAACGTCAGCGATTTAGTACAGGTTACCTGAGGTCGTGGGGTCCGAAGGGACCGGAAGTGATAAAGGACCTCAAACGAGTTTGAGTAGAGGTAACTCAGTCACTACAGTAGGTTGGTAGAGTAGAAGAGAACGGGAGTTAGAAAGTTTTCACCCAACGAAAATTACTCGGAGACGAACGGAGTATCAGGACACGACGGGGGTTCACCATAAAGTCGTCTAAACTAAAGAAGTTTATTCTCTGTAAACAAGGTAGCAAGAATGTGACCTCCCAAGAGTAGACCTCTCAAATAATTTTGTGTCCAAGACTTAGTCATCCAGACCCTAACCAGGTTCTTAAACGGAAAAATCGTTCAAGAGTAAGCGACTACCAGACCTCAGGTGTGAAACTCTTGGTCTCCGAACCAACGGGATAACATCTCTTCCCCTAATTTCTCCTAAAACTGGGAACTGTCGATGTTAGAGTCTCTGTGGGTTTCGTTCACCACTTACGAAGATTTCCATGTGACCCCGAGACTCTTGACAATCCTGAGTTTCCTCGGTGAAGGTCTCTCCGTCCTCGAAACTCTGCAGACACTTTACCGACGGAGCAAAAGTACAGTGAGGTATACAGTAGATATCGTCACCTTTTGTAAAAATAGTGACAAGACTCGTAAAATGTACGAGATTAAGTTATTTAAGAGTGTTCAGACACTTCATTTAAGACAATGATAGAAGGACATATCAAACTCAACACTCACTCACTCACTTCAGCGAGTCAGCACAGGCTGAGAAACGCTGGGGTACCTGACATCGGATGGTCCGAAGAGACAGGTATCCTAAGAGGTCCGTTCTCATGACCTCACCCAACGGTAAAGGAAGAGGTCCTCTAGAAGGGTTGGGTCCCTAGCTTGGGCCCGGAGGTCGTAAGGTCCGTCTACCAAATTGGAGACTCGGTGGTCCCTTCGGTTCAACGTAGAGGGGTTTTAAGTGTAAACTTCAGGATTGGAGGTTATTGGAGTTTGACGTCGACCCAAACCTCTGTCCCAGAAATTTCTCCGTTAATTCAATTTTACTCCAGTAATCACACCTGGAATTAGGTTATACTGACCACAGAAATATTTTTAATTAAACCTGTCTGTGGATTCCTCCCTCCTGGCATACTTCTCTTACCTCTTCTACCGGTAGATGTTTGGTCCCTTTCTCCGGAGTCTTCTTTGGTTCGGATGATTGTGGAACTTGAGTCTGAAGATCGGAAGTCTTGACACTCTTTTATTTGACTTCAACAAATTCGGTGGGTCAAACACACCGTCGGAAACATTTACTTATGTAGGATAAATGTTTATTCCTTTGACTACATATGTCTCCAATTTATTACACAGGTCAACGAGGAACTTGGGTTCATTAGACCGAGATTCGATACGAAAAAAAAAAAAAGAACTCCGTGATATAAGGGTTTTTACTTACAGAACGGAAGTAAGGGAGGGGTCATGACGAAAGGGAAGAGGAGGGTGGTGTCTCACCCTCCAAGAAGTGGAGAGGACCCTGATAAGTTTGCCAATGGATTTTGAGTAGAGTAGAGTGAAGAGGGTGAAGGTAGGAAAGTGGGTGACGTCGTTAGCGGAGGGAGGTGATCACTTAAAAGAGACCGGGTTTAGACGGACAGGGAGGAGACGGATTTCGGGAGTCACCGAGGGGTAACGGAAGTCCTACTTGGAAAAGTTTCGGCCACGTCTGTAGTACTGTGTAGTGAGGAGTTATAAAGTTGTACACAACAGTTGGGTCCCTCAGTCCTACTTGGGGTCGTGTCGTATCGTTCGTCCCACAGATGCATTACTGGTCAAGATGTCCTTCAGAGAGAAGAGAAAGAAACCGAATAATTGACCGAGACGACGAACGAACAATCGAACGTGAAACTCGACATGACAAGTACGACGTAAAAGACCCGGGATTACTCTTCCCTTACCGTTGGGTGAGGTCATAAGAACGGACCTTTCGGGGCACCTGTCTCGTCGAACCGTCCGATGTCAGGTTTCGCAGTGTTTCTCAGTCTGTGCTGACTAGCTGATTCGTGTTATTGTGTTACTCGTTGGGTACAATATCTAAAATGATCTGGTACAATTCTTCAAAGTTAACAACCGTAAATCCTTATCTCGACACTCTAACCCCGGGATGAATTTTACCAGGACGTAACAGGATATAGGATCGGTTCCATGTGTTATGTGTGTGTGTGTGTATATATATTAACTTAACATACAGAATATATTAGTAACTTAACGTACAGAAACATACATACATGTATTAACTTACATTAACATACATTGTATAATAGTAACTTAACAATACAGTGTTAACGTCGTTTTCGGTGTCGACTGTGATCCGAGTCCCCTTGCTGAGAATGTGATATTGATACCAACACACTGGTTACGGGACTCACTACCAGTCTGGGTTACTACGAGTGAGCACACTTTCTCTGTCAGTGATACACCGAACGACTCCTGGTGTAAGGATTTTCGTCTACCGAGTGATCCTGGGATACTCGAAGTTCATGAAGACGACGACGACAGTTACGTTTTCAACTACCCTTTCTGTGGTACCGTGGGGTTCCTTGTCAAAGAACACTTTTCACGGAGTTTATGAAATAGGAACGGGGAGAATTCCCCGATCTCCTGTGGTACTGGGATAACTTGTTGACATTTTCCCTGGTTTTTCTGAGACCGTAGTTAACTCACACTATAGAATAGTTGTGTTGAGACGAGGGAAGAATCCGACGCCAAGGAATCGGTTATTCCACTGTCAACGGTACCTCCTCCGGAGATTGGGACTACTACGACTAAACTCCGAGGTATCTCCATCTTTGACTATTTTTACTCTTTCCATCTCCTCCAGTCGGGGTTTCATATGAGTTATTGGTGGAGGTAGGGGGGGGGGTTTATGGACCTATGTCCCCCTCTTTAACCTTTACTAGACTAACCTTTAGGTTTTAAACGTTTTTCTATATATGCCTTTCTTATATATGTCACTGTTCTATATTTCCACGGTTAACCAAAAACGTGTAGACGTTGTACCCAGGACCTAATTGTAAGTGTAGACGACTTTTCGTGGTTAACCGTGTGAAAGTGAGAAATTCTGATCTCAAGTTTAATATGAATCTGGTCTCTTAGGGTGATTTAAATTTACTCTATACGGGATATTAGAATCCCCCCCACCCAGTGATTTGTATTTTATCTCTTCTTTGTCCATACGAAGTGGAATCGGTATTCTTGATAACGGAACTGATATAAAAGGTGTTAGCATTGTGGGTAACAAGATTTTATAAGGTGTCTCCCGTACGTACGAGAGTGGGTTACTCACCATGTTAATTTAATTCAGTAACCGTGAATTTTAGTCGAACCCTTTACCTTGGTTATCTGGAGGGAGAGGGGAAGGTAAATTTTATAATTGTACCGGGGTCATATTTAATTTGTCCTGAAAGTTCCTAGTATGTTCTGAAAAAAATCTCTTCTCCACCTAAGAGGTGTGACTAAAAGGTAAATTGTCAACATGTACTTGGGTCTTTCTTAATTGGATCTTTCTTAATACCATGAGGGAGTGTTACCTCATGGCATTTGAATTATAATACCAGAACGGGTTATTCTAGGGGTATAGGTTATAAATTTACTGACTAATTTAGGTTGCTCGTCGATCTTGTATAAAACGAGAACCTCTAAACCGATTACACACGACAAGTTATAGATAGAGTTGTCGAAGAAGGAGAAGTCTCTTTTTGTTAAGTGGAAATGGACCGAGGGGACCCCCATGGAGACGTCAAGATGGTAGTTTGTGTCAATATTAGATTCAAACCTCTACCAAACAATGTGTCGTTTTCGCTTACTATGTTCACATATATTGGTAACGATGAATCGGGTGACAGGAGACCAGAAAGTTTATAGGGACCGATGGACCTGAAACACGACAAGAGGAGACGGGTGTCAAACTTGAAAGGAAAGGGTTCTAACCGAAATTATGTAAAGTAGAACAAGGAGCGAAAATTACGACGAAGAAATCGTAGGGTTGATGGGAAGTCCGGTCGGGGATTCGAAGGATTCGGTTTCTTTAGACTAATATAAGATCTCACAGACCTCGATCCAAGTCAGTCGTAGAAAAGACCGGAAACCTTAAACGAACCCAACCCAGGAGGCTGATCCACTCCCAACCAGGGAGTTATACCCGTCCAGTAAAACCGAAGTGTCACCGTGATGACCATTTCTTGTGTGGACGGTTACATCCTCTGTATTCACTACACCCAAGTTAGGGACCCAGTCTTTCTAGGGGACCTCTTCCCGTACCGTTGGGTGAGGTCATAGGAACGGATCTCTTAGGACACCTGTTTCCTCGGACTGCCCGATGTCGGGTAAGCCAGTGTTTCTCAGTCTGTGTTGACTTCGCTAAATCGTACGTGTCGGGGAGTTACGAGGGAGACGACGACGACGACGATTTAGTGTAGTCAGCACAGGTTGAGACACGTTGAGGTATCTGACGTCGGGTGGTCCGAGGGGGTAGGGACCCTAAGAGATCCGTTCTTGTGACCTCACCCAACGGTAAAGGAAGAGGTTACGTACTTTCACTTTTCACTTTCACTTCAGCAAGTCGACACAGGCTGAGAAGTGCTGGGGTACCTGACGTCGGATGGTCCGAGGAGGTAGGTACCCTAAGAGGTCTGTTTTCATAACCTCACCCATCGGTAACGGAAGAGGTCTACGAGGGAGACCGGAGGGAGTTTTTGGGAAGACTCGAACCCAAAGAATCAGAGTCTTCACTAGAATTGGGAATTTCGTGGTAAATACTCTACGATCTGGGGTCGTAGACCCTCTAGAGCACGAGAGAACGGGTAAGAGTACCGGAATGGTACACGGGAAGACTTCGAAGACACTGAGTAACTAGGGTGATGAAGAGACTGTACCACGAGAAACGAGTAGAGATGGGTTTTGAGTTATAACCCGGGGACTCTTCAAGCTCTTAACTACGTAAACTTGACACCACAACCTCTTCTGAGAACTTCCAGGGAACCTGACGTTCCTCTAGGTTGGTCAGGTAAGACTTCCTCTATTTGGGACCCTAAAGAAACCTTCCTTACTACGATTTCGACTTCGAGGTCATGAAACCTGTGGAGTACTCTTCTCAACTGAGTAACCATTTCTGAGACTACGACCCTCTCTAACCCCCGTCCTCCTCTTCCCCTGCTGGGTCCTACTCTACCGACCTACCGTAGTGCCTGAGCTACCTGCACTCAGACTCACTTGAGTTCCTCTACCACTACCTGGTCCCTCCGGACCGCACGACGTTAAGTACCCCAGCGTTTCTCAGTCTGTGCTGACTCGCTGACTTGACTTGACTTGACTTGACTCTTCAAGTTCCGAGATATTATTCTGAGTCAGACACGTCTAGGGGGTTCCTGTCTTTTGTAAAGTAAGGTAGTTTTATTTCCGGGCACCGTCAGTCACAACACCCATCTCCCGACTGAGTCTTAGAGACAAAGCGGAGGACAGGTATTACTACGGGTTCTTCTGTCATTTTTTTTTTTTTTTTCTGTTGTAATACCATTTTGGGGTAGTTGTCTGGTTATTAGAAGTACAGAAGTGACATAAAGTAAGACACCGTCTGTGGATCCAGACTACCTCTGTCTATCAAAAGGAAAGGATAACATTTGATAAAGGTACCGGTTTTGTCCCCAGTCTCCGAAAAACTTAGTCCACGTACCCAGTTCCACTTCTGTACTCTCTCCCTTCCTTCCTCCCTCCCTTCTCTTTTTCTTCACTTTGAGAGAGGTTCTAGACCTCTCTCAGACGGGGTACAGAAGAAAGGACTCCTAATCCTTTCCCGATGTTCGTTTCGTCTACCCGGACTACGTACTACTGGGGGGGGATGGTGGGCACTACGTTTCTCGACAGAGGGGTGGGTGTGGGTGGGGTGGAGGAGGTCCACGGATGTGGTATGTTCGTCGAGTAGGACCCGATAGACAGTTTGGTGAATTCTTGTACAACCCCCTTATTTAGGGGTAGTAGTTAAGTCTTATACCCTTGGAACACGGGAAGACTATATAATTTCGACAGGTCATTACACCCACCCGTGGTCAATGTTAACGACTCTCTAACATAGGTTTCCCGCCAAGACCTCTTCTGAATTATTCCCCATACTCCGGAACTTTTCTCTCCCTCTGTCGTCACCCCCTCGGGATCTCGAAGGTGATAAGACGTTTACGGACCTTGACGTCTGTGTCTGTGAACACTCTCAGGATTATCATGTGTTAAACTTACCCGTCCCCCGACCACCATTAGGGGTACTATCTTAGATGTCCGACGTCTATTGTACATCTCACCTACTCCGTTTCTCGCTTCAAATCTGGTCTGGTTCCTCCGAACTCCGTCCAACAGGGTGTTGAACTATGAGAACCTTAGACAAATGTTGTATGTTTTTATCGAAACTTCTCGTCCCCTCGACCCCAAGACCGTACCTAGAAGAACCTTCGACTTCCCGTAGTATGTCGGGTCGGGAGTAAATTTCAAAAGGACTACTTCTACATCGTCTTTTCTTCCGTTTCACTCTGTTGATCACTCGGGAGTAAGGAAAGGGAGTGGTAGACCCTGGACCTTTGGTCTCCCTGTACTAGTATTCTACACGTAAACGACGGACTGGTTCTGAACCTCTTACTCTGTAGTCCCCTCCCTTCGACACGGTCGGTGGTTTTCCCGTCGACACCCGGGGTGTCGGATCTGTTGTACGTGTCGAGGAGGAGTCCCATTTTCTCGGTTCTCTTCTCCGGTTCCCCGTTTCATCCTTCTACGACTCGAGTGGGGGAAGGGACCTGTGTGACTTCACTGTTGATAAATGTGTCGTGATAATTACTCTTACTGGACCTCTAATCTTCTTTTATAGAAGATGTTGACTTCTGTATTTCTTCCACGGTGTTACTCAGTTCATCCTCCATACCTCTGTCAAAAGAGTTCTGAGTGTAGAGGTCTTTCCGTCAGGTGTTTGTCTTCCTATTAGTGTCAACGTTACTAAGAGTAATTCCTCACTCCCCAGGTTCCGGGTGTGATCCGAGGGGTCGGATCCCTAGGACGTAGTCCTTTTCTCGGATGTCTTGTAAAACGAAACTTCCAGTTACCCCGGTCTCTCGTTATCCTTTGTCTCACGACACGAATCAACGAGTTAGTACAGACTGAGAAACGCTGGGATCTGGGACTGACTAACGTTGGTGTCAGAATCATCAGTTTTAAATCTGGTCTATCACGAGTTTAACTGGGACCATTGTTCCGTCTAACCAGGGTCGTCCCTAACAGGGAGACCCCTTCACCCCCACCCCCCTGAATCAAATTAGTTGGGGTCCGACGACTAATATTCTCTTTGAGGATCTGTATTTCCTTGAAACCAGGTAAAAGAATATGATACAGTTATTTCTCGATTAAAAAATCCGGTAAAAAAGAATAGGAACCTAGTATGTATATCCGACTGGTCAGTAAATTTTTAAAAAGGTTTCTCAAAGGTCCACCCCACACCTTTGAGTCTCCTTCGTGAAGGGTACAATCGAACTCGTCAAACTTGGTCTATGGACACACGAGTTTGGTTGTTTTGTTTTGTTTTGGTCTTGGAGTGGTCGGCCCTCAGTGTGAGGTTTATTTTGTTATTTTTCCATTTCTCTACGGGTCTTTAGTTTTCGGTTCACCGTTCTCATGGGGGTTTTCTACCGTTTCACTACGGGTCTTTAGTTTTCGGTTTATCGTATTTATGGTTTTCACTGAAGGGTCGAGGTGATCTGGACCCTCGACCGTCTCAATCACAATCGTCGGAAAAAGTCAGGACTATAACGAACTTTGATATAGTCTTTTCCGATTCTCTCAAAACGGTTCTCTTGTGTGATCAGTATCGGTTGTGTCACAATCGTCGGAAAAAATCAAGACTATACCAAAGTTCGTTAAAGAATAACGAACTTTGGTATAGTCTTTTCCGATTGTCTCAAAACGGTTCTCCTACGTGACCAGTATCGTTTGTGGGAGAAGGTTTTTGTGTTCTCTACTGAGATGTGTACCTGTAGTGGTCTACCAGTTATGGCTTTAGTCTAGAGAATGTTAATATGTCACGTTTCTTCGATAAGATCGTAAAGAAGAAAATCTTCGAAGATCTATGGTTAGTTTCTTTCGTGTCGGTCGAAAAAGATGAACACACCTGTTTTTATATTTAAAACCTTATAGTTTTATTAGATTTAAACCGGTAAAATTCAATTATAGAGGAAATCATATGTAAGGGGTTAATTGATCTCTGAACGTTCATACTCCAGACATGTATAACATGTACTTAGACTGACCTCACAATCAGTCTTCAACCGAAAGACTGTTGGGAAAAGAAGATAAAAACTCTAAGACAACGGGTAAAATTCAACTTGAACAGTTCTTATTTTAGTAATCACTTTAACACATCACCCGGGTATACGACGAACACTCGTATTGAGGAGGTCCTCAGTGGCGTCTCCACAAAGTCGGGTAGAATGTACAGAGCCTAAGACGTTAGATTCTGGTGGTACCGATGAGTCCAACGACTTAACGGTCAAGAATACTCGTTGAATTTTCCGCGTGTGTTTTAAAATGTACGATACTCTGGGTCTCGTCTTCGTCATTAAAGTTTTCTTTGATCTAGTCTGGGTGAACGACTAGACCCTCTCTGAGAGTCTCTCCGTCCCTCCTTTACTTCGTATGGGATCCTTGTATCTACGACTACTGTCGTTAAACCCCCTCGAGAAGGATGGAGTTTCTGTGACCATAACCGTTCGTCGTAAAACCTCAATAGGGAGGTCGAATAATCCCGACTCTGGTCCGGAACCGGTATTCGGTCATTCGTGGTCAGGACCATGGGAGGTCCGGTTCGTCGATCGACATACCCTGTGTCGGTTTGAGTAGTCGTCCGGTACGATTCAGCAAAGTCAACATAAACTGAGAAACGTTGAGATACCTGATATCGGGTGGTCCGAGGAGACAGGCACCCAAAGAGATCCGTTCTTATCATCTCACCCAACGGTACGCTCCTAGAAGGACTGGGTCCCTAACTTGGGTGTAGAGAATACAGAGGACGTAACCGTCCACCCAAGAAATGGTGATCGCGGTGGACCCGGTCGACGGTATTTGTGGGAACACGGGGTGTCCTTAGGACCTTGGAACGGACGGGTGGTCTCTGGGATCCCAAACTGAGGTGGTGACGTCTACCACTGACGTCGGTACTTTAATTTTCTACGAATGAGGAACCTTCTTTTTAATACTGGTTGGATCTATCGTATAAGTTTTCGTCTCTGTAATGAAACGGCTGATTCCAGTCAGATCAGTTCCGATACCAAAAGGGTCATCAGTACATACCTACACTCAACCTGACACTTCTTCCGACTCACGACTTCTTAACTACGAAACCTTGACACCACAACCTCTTCTGAGAACTTCCAGGGAACCTGACGTTCCTCTAGGTTGGTCAGGTAAGACTTCCTCTAGTCGGGACCCTAAAGAAACCTTCCTTACTACGATTTCGACTTTGAGGTCATGAAACCGGTGGAGTACGCTTCTCAACTGAGTAACCTTT